>OY728121.1:1753929389-1754595789 GCA_963277665.1 Viscum album | reverse complement strand
TTTTAATCCATTTGGGAATATTCTTACGTCACATAGCAAAAAGCCAGTTTTTTTACACATTTATAATCTTCCCCCATGGTTTTGTATGAAAAAACATTTCACTTTCACGAGTATACACATATTTGGACCTTCTGATCCCAGCAATGATATAGATGTATACATGTAACCTTTAATAAAATATTTGAATCTTCTTTAAGATGTGGTTGTACAGATATACGATGCATGTTCAAAAGACATATTTCAGTTGAGTGTTGTGGTTGTGTGGATGATCAATGATTTTCCTTCGGATGCATTGATGTATGGATAGAGCACAAAGGGAAAACTATTAGGTCCTACTTGTATGAAGAATACATGATCTAGAAGACTGAAACATCATTTTAGTTTTAGTTTTATGGGACATTGACGATTCTTACCAATGGACCATCCATATAGAAATAATCATCGATGATTTGACAATACCATGGAGACAGAAGATCCACCTCAGCGTATGTCTAGAAATTATGTGCTTAAAAAATTGGAAGATTTCAGTTTTTCATTTGGGAAGGGTCAAATGAAATATGTAAGGAAAAATAATGTTTCCACTGAAACCTTTTACAATTAAAAGAAGAGAAGTATCTTATTTTATTTTCCTTATTGGTCAACATATTTGTTACGTCATTTCTTAGATGTAAAGCACATTGAAAAAAAAAATATGGGAAATGTTGCTTTCGATTCTTCTAAATGTTAAGGGAATGAAAAAATATGATTTAAGGTCTCGACATGACATGGTGGATTGGGGCATCAGACCAGAATAGCATCCTGTGCATATCAGTGAAAATAAAATGGAAAGTTTCATGTTCTTCTTATGTGATGACAGCTACAAAAAAAATCAATTTCTAGAAGTACTAGAGACTATTAATGTTCCTGATGGATATTCCAAAAACATATCTAAATGGGTCAAGAGAAGAGGTTTGAAGCTAAAATCATTGAAGACCCATGATTATCACATCCTTCAGCATGAGTTTATTCCAATTTCAATTCGTCATATTTTTTCCAATAATGTAAGGGTGGATATTATTCGTTTATGCCATTTGTTTAGAGATCTTTGTGCTAAGAAGTTTTCCAAGTCTTTATTACAAAAAATGTTGGTAGATGCCCCATTAATTTTGTGTGAGTTAGATACAATATTTTCTCCATCATTTTTCACATACATGCTACCTCTAACTATCCATATTCCAACTGAAATTCTTCTCGAAGGACATATTTCTTTTTGCTAGATGTACCCAACTAAAAGAAATATGTACACATTAAAGTCTTATGTCCGTAACAGGAATCATCCAGAATGTTCTATCGTGAACGGTTACTTGGATCAAGAATGTATGGATTTATGCTCTATGAATTTGTCTAATATTACTACAAGAATGAACATACCAATGAAAAATGAAGAAGAATAGTATTATAAAATTGAACCCCACTTTCCATCACTTCCACATATAGGAGGAATTCCTGGATTATATACATTGACGAAATTAATCCTTGAAGAGCAGGAGATGGGAAAAACGCACAGTTTTGTTCAACTGTGAACTGTTCAAATACTACATATTGTAAGTAAATTTAATATGTATATATTATATATATATATATATATATGTTAAAATTTTCCTATTTTTATCTACAAGGGACATAAAGTAATGATAAATAGAAAGCACGGTTCTTTAACTTTGAGATGGAGGGAGACTTTTCATAGAAAAGCTTTTTATGCTTGGTTTAAATTGAAGGTAATAATATTACAATTTAAAATAACTAAAACAATAATTAATTAAGTTTATATTGATTTATATTCCAGGTATTCAGTTTTCCTTCTGACTATGTCTCTAAAGAAATAAGATCTTTGGCTTTTGGTCCTAATACTATGGTTCGTGACTGTAAATAAATTGTAATAATTGGGTACAGATTTATTATCAATGGATGAGAAAAGAACATGAGAACACAACATGATGGTGTTATGGTTATTGCCTCAACAGATAGTTATTCTAGTGCATTAGATAGTAGGCCATGATTTGGAAATGTAGGTTATTATGGAGTCATTGAAAAATTAATAATATTGGATTATTATTCTCATAGATGAGTCACGATGATGAAATTCTAGTGGTTTGATTCGATGATGATGCAGAGCACATTTTTTTTGATTTTGAATTTTCAGTAATTGATATGACTCTCACTCTTTCTACCGATGAACCATATGTATTGGAATCAATGGAGAAATAAGTTTTTTATGTCAAATACCATCTTTGACCAGAATTTGGTGTCATTATTGAAGTAATTCCAAGACATATTTTTGATGAAGGTGATGATGGAATTGACACCATCCCTCCTTCCATTATAAATAGTCCATTTATTACTTTTGATGACTCTGATAGCTCAATTTTCAGAGTTGACTATGAACATGAAGTTTTTGTGGGAAATATATAAATTCATCCATTCATGTTCTCAGTTCTTTTGGTTTACCTCGACATGGGATGTTAAGGTTAGTACTATTCAAATTTTTTTAATATTTATTACAAATATGTTGTATCCAACTAGACCGTTATGTGAATTTTCAATGTTTATTTGTTGTAATTTTATTTCAATTGCATTTTCTAATTTGGAATTGAACTGTATTCAAACCTATGAAACAAACATTTCTAACATAGTGAACATTTCAATGATTCAACTATGATTTGTATAAAAATTTTAAAACTCTAAGACCTCTCTTTAAAAATTTACCAAGTAATGAATACAATGGTTTGTATTCATCTACAAAACATGTACTGAAACTTGCATCATCTACCTGGGCTAATGAAATTAAAATTTTCCTTAATTTTGACAACTGCATTACCCCTTTTTAAACCGGTATAATCAATGTTCCATGATTTTAATAGACTGATGACTCCTAGTAAATAACCATCCTACTAAAAATTAAATTTATTTACTACAACTTGTAAAATGTATTTATTTTATATATATCATTTCAAGAACACCTAAAACAATGAATAGTTAAATTATCCATGTATCACCCTATTCCCTCTCATTTATTTTTTTGGGTAACACCATAGTTATTCTTTTCTATTACCTTCCCTATTTGTTTTCAAATGCAGTAAATAAAACCAATTGATGAGAGGTGATGAAAATAGATTATGGACAATAATCGTTGCATGACTGTGCTGTGAATTCCACCATCAGTGCCTAATTGAACCTGTCTATCCTAAGATGTCATAAAAATCATCTAAAACTCACCATCAAGATCATGGTTCTCCCCACTATATAAATGAACCCACAATAGTTGATTCCAATCCACATAGTTCGCACCATCATAGTATAAATTCAAAACATATCCTCGGTAGTCCAACAAACCATTTGATGTTGTGTTCACTGCCTCCTCAACCATACCCACACAAGGGTCACATCACCCCAATTGATCTGGTACTCACCACCATCAGAGTATCCTTATTGTCACCTCACAACCAAACATATTTTCTAAATCCAATTCCCCAATCCAAAGTAAACCTTGAGATTAGAAATGTCCATCTTTCTATCACTAGAGTGATAAAACAAAACATAAAATACCACCCATTCCTCAAAATTGAGAACAAAACTCATGGAATTTATTGATATATTATTCTTCACAAGTACCTCAATTACAGATAGACAATGCTACACTCCCCACCATATGAATTTAACACACCACTCTATGAGAAAAACCTCCCATGATTCCCTTTTTCATCCCAAAGAAATGTCTATATAGCATGGCATATAACCGATGCTCTCATAGAATACTCGAGACGGTGTCAAGATATTATTCATGATCATATCTAAAATATCATTACACTAAGATTTTGTTGGCGAGTACCACCATCACCTCATCCATTCCAGAACATCATTGTTCTATTTTAAGGGCATCAGGTCATTATGTCCACTATCCTCTCATCACACCAGAAATGATTCTCAGTATACTCATGGATGCCTAACCAAATCAATAACCTCCAGAATATACTCCCATAACATATGATCCATAAGTCAAACAACATAATGTTTCACCAAAGCTTGCATCTCCAAGATTCCTCTATCACATAACCATTACTCATCCTTTTGAAACTCAACCAAAAAACATTCTCTGACTCCACCGAGTCACATATCCAAAAATCTCGGGTCATAATCCATAACCACACAAACATGATCACTTTTTGTGCTCTTGACCCAACGCAAATCCACTAGGATCAACTCACCTACACAATTATTTAATGGGATGGGAACCTGGACAAATTTTACCCTCTCAGAACCAACCACATGGGAGAAACATTGGAACACAAGTGCTTCTTCTCATGAATAAAAGGAATCCAACAAGCCTAAACCTCAAACCTATCTTCACATTTCATGCACTATTTCTAGAATTTCAAAGCATTATTATATGTCCCACACACCTAAAATCACTCACAACTCGGACAAACCTTTACATGGGACACCCTAGAAATTCCAACATACCTAAATCCCCAATCTTCAGTCACATAAAAAGGTAATCATGCTTTCTCACATAGCCCTACCTATCAAGTCTCACATCAAGTCACTAGGTCCAACCACCTAGGTCTATGCCAACTCAAAAAAGACCAAAACTCACAAGATTTAAAACATGATCCAATCCCAACAACGCATAATATAAACAGTTTAAAACACCCATCTCTAGGGTCTCACATATGAAGAATGTATTTTGTCAAACCAACCATCCAAAACAAGGGAACCCATCCTCTCTAATAATCTTCACATGAGAATGCTCCCTGGATGACCTAAAAAAACAACCAATACTTAAAAAAACCTCCCACCTCAGTTCAATGGTTATACACATACACCCTTCTCACCCACTAGGGTTACTGCACCCACTGTGCGCCATGCCTACATTAGTATCCTCATAATCGAGCATGTCACCATTGATCCACATAACCTGAAATCATAGGGAAATACATAAAATCACACACTAGAATAAAAATAACACATGGATCCTATGTGCCTATCATGATGCATGAGATGCCTCTTGCCTATGTAGGCCAAGAGTCTAAAAAAATTATAAGACACATTACAATAGGCCAAGAGCCTAAAATTCCCCATAAACAATCACATCCAAACAACATGTGCCTCGTCCCAGGAGTAATCATATACAACTATAACATTGAATACAAAGAACATCAGTCACATCCCTAGTAAATTGGACTTCCAACTGGAATTGGTGTTCATGACTCACCAAGCGATATCCATCATAGCCTCTAACACATTCTAATATCTCTAGTTTACCAAGTCCCAAACAGTTAAATAATATGAAAGTAAACACCTATGATACCACTTTGTAATGTCCCATCACAGATGCCACTAAACCGGTTCCCTAAGTCGGTTTTCCATAAGACCTCAAGTGCACCTCCTCATATGAAAAATACTATAGACTAGTATTATGGTTATAAGGTGGAACTATTAGGAGACTATACCCCATATCAAAGTGAACTATTATATGAAAATAAACAAACAACATACATATCAAAGTATATGGAATGAATAAATAAACTGAAACAGAATCTTGTTATAATGAAATGAAAAAAAAATAATGTTTTTAATAGCCATGACATACATAAAACATCACTCACCCACTGGGATGATCACATATAAAAAATAAAAAAATAAAAAAAAAATACATCAGGATCTACTGCCAACTCCAATCTATATCACATACCCCAGACTCTGGTGCCCTGTAAAGCTGCTCCATCCCAACCAGTCAACTACACATGAGCATCCAGATAAACCGTGCAATCTTGGACCTCAACCCTGTCCATCATGCATCAATTCTCAACATAAAATAATACATAAGGTCCAAATACACATTGAGGTGCATGTATGGGGGGTGAGAGATAAATCTTAGTTGGCTTCCCCCAATAGAGAACCTGTAACCTACTTCCATTAGTGCATGATCATGTAACACACTCATCCTAACTGAAACATAAATGAAAATAAAAACAAACAGAACCATCATTGATCTATAAGTCTAAGACCTTGATCAACCATAGCTTCATCATCCAACATAGGGGTTTATTTGTGCATGTTTCAATTATTGTGCATTCTAAATAACCTACGAGCTATATATCCATGGTATCCAAAACCTAAACATAATGATTCCAGGTCCCCTTCATACGATAGTCCTAACATCCGAGAAACTAATCTAATTCATCCACTATCATGTCCTCATGACCATAATCATTATCTCTTACTTGTTATCTAGATACATCTGACCTAGGTACTCTAAAAAAGTACCACGAGACTCAAACCGTCACTCTAAAATCTAACCCAATTATCATAAATAATAGTGCATGGAGCATCAATCTAGAACCTAAACCATATATCAAAACAATCATGTCATGAGAATTAATCTAGAAACTAAACCATGGATGTAGAGAATCAGTACACCATCCATACAATTGGGTGTACCATCACTTACCAGAGCATCAGTCTGGCACATAAACACCAAAGTATACTATCTATGTCTAGATCCCCATTTGACACCCAATCCATATATTATACCATCCATTCCCAAACATCAGTACAACATCTAACAACATAAATGTGAAGTCACATCCACTATACTCAACAAAATTCCAAAAACCTCATTCTAGAGATCAAGCCATATATAAACTATTGGTACCAACATGGAGCATCATGTACAACAATCTCAACTATAGATATCTGAAACCATAATTATGGATCATCTATCCAGTTATATTAGCCATGAAAGACCTTACTAGTAAACCATGTTTCAAAACATGGTAATCCAACCATACCAAAATAGCCTCATATGCATAATCCAAGTATCAACATCCAAAACCAAGAGAAAACATAACAGGGGTTGGCTAAACACCCATTCCCATCGAAAGATCCTCAAATGGACCAAAATCCACAATAAGAGAAAGATTCCAAATGAGGGGTTTGTCTATTAGATAAAAGGACTCAGGCCAAGTCCAATATAAAAAAATACTTATACGGCCCACAGTAGAATCCAATTGGTCCTCGGTCAACAACACTCTTGCAAGGTAATCTAAAAGAAAGACCATGCCACATAGGCATTCTCAAAAACTGACTAGGACATCCAATGATCACTTGATCTGAAACCATCCCACTAGGGAAATCCATAAGAGTCCCTCAGAATCAACTCAATACCATAATTAAATTCAACAATAACCACCATCCAATGGTGTCAAACCAGATGAAAATCTCTAACAACTCTGACCCTCAAACATTGGATCTGAACTTAAACTGCTCTAACCTTGATAAAATGGTCCTGATATGTGGGCATAACAAAAATAACCTCAGATATTCTACTCTACCTTTATTCTAGGATCCATCCAAGAAATATAAAACAAATCATAATGGAATACGCTAGGTCATCACTATGATCACAAGCCTCACCGAGCCTAATAGCTCAAAACAAATCACACTGGATGATTCTGAATACAAACCTCAAGGAAATCCTCCTATTGAACTATATTGGTCCAAAACACCATTCATATGACCTCTAAATTCCAAAACGAATCTAACATCATGATCTACATTATAAATTTCTCAAAATAGACTACACACAAGTCAAATTATGACTCTAAGGCACAAAACACCCAAAACCCCCCAAGTTGGAAAGAGTACACGTTGTGTACTTATGAGTACACAACATGTACTTTTGAGTACATGGCGTGTACTCTCAAATATGCACCCTTCCATGTACTTCTACATGGTTAGAGAAAACATGGGGTCTACCTGTGTACTACTACACAGCCAGGGCTTACATGGGGTCTACCTGTGGACTACTACCTGACTAGGGAATACATGGGGTCTACCTATATACTTCTAAATGACCATAAACCCCTCAAATGGGGTTTCTTCCCAAGTAAATGTCCATATAGTCATGTCCTGCTACAAGGAATGTACCAATAGTACACGTTGTGTACTTTCAAAACTTCTTATGCCCATGTACTTTGTCACATGGTTAGGTACATGGCCAAGTAATAATATACGACATGTATTTAATGTATATAGTGTGTACTTAAAAAATTACATCTTCCCGAAATAGGAATAAAACATGGTAGGTGTTCTTAAAACCAGACACTGTGTAGTATGTGTTTCCAAATGGGAAACCCCTAAAAACCTCAAAAAACCCCCATTTCTCCCTGATTCATTATAGATTGACCCCTATGGGATTATTATCATTGATAATAAGGTTCTAAAACATGAAAACAACAAATCTACGGGGATTGGGGAATAAAATCAAAAATCAACCTACCTAATTGTGTAAATGTTGAAGCTTTATGTCCAAATCCACTATTGGAATCCACTACACCTCAATACATTCCTGATCTCCACCATGGATAATGTCGGCTGGTATCTCCTCTACCTTATCTTCTTAGATTGACCATCGTATGGTGGGAGAATCCCATCCCATTTGTAATGCCCTAACCCCAGTTACCCAAAGTTTGTGCATTATTACATGACATTGGAATGATACAAGGAATCATGTCCCAAAAGACTGATCAGTTTGGTAGCCTTGGAAATAATAGATACATTCATATGTTTTACATTACATTATAAAATGAAAAACTACAACAACATAGTCTCCATATTCCACACTCATATCCCGTATAGTATCCCTATAGGTTAGTCATAATATACTTCTTCACATCCTGGGAAAAATAAAACATAGAAATGGGTATGCTGAGATGCTCTGTAAGGATAACAATATAGCAGACAATTTCATAAATAAGCATAAACATTTAAGGAAATGTATAAGACTAAAACAAAAGTCGTTTAAAATTGAACTTCAGTATAAATAGAAAATATAAAATCAAATAATTCCATTAACTAATTCACATGGATATTTTACTAGTCGAATAATCACATTCAATATCAATATCCACTTTTATAATGATGGAATACATAAAGCCAGACTTCATAACCACATAGTCAAGGTCCTGTCCCAAGACTACAAATAATATTTTCTCAAGGCCTTGTGCCAAGACAATAGTTTGTCTCATGAGACCTACAGATGCATTGAGGAGCTATATTGGGCTCCACCAGTCACTTACTAAGTCCAATGCATTCCTCATATGAAAATGATTAAAGATAACATAATCATTTGTATTAAAACTATCATACAAAATGTCAATACTTTATCGATAAACCATGAATGGTGTAAAAATAACACATCCATAGTAAAACATATCAGAAAACATTAAATTCAATATAGAAGTTTTGCATCATAATAAATCAACTTCAAACAATTATAAAATCTATCAATGGATGTTGACATTGATGAAATAAAAACTTTTTTTAGAGAAATAACTATTTCTATTTTGAAATTATTTAAAAGTCATATAATAAGAAAAGAAAAATATATATTTTGAAAATATTCTTATAATCTTGTATGGGAATATTCAACGATGTTATAACGGCATAAAATAGCTGCACCCACTGTATAAGTTAAAAAAACATTCTTACCTTAATTTTGTTGAAAATTTCATAAAGTACCTTGTTTGGAAAATGATGGAAAGATTACTTTCAAACTATTTTCTAAAAATTCAAAAAAAGGTATAAATGATTTTATCACATAGTTAAGTAAATAGTAAAAATGTTTTGGAATACATTTTTATGAAACATGTATGTGGATGATAAAGAGGTCCCAGTAGATACTTACGTAAAAACAACCTCAGATAATAAAGAGATTGTGAAATTAACCCTTAACTTGTACTTCTCATTGGTCAAGGGTAGGTTAAACACCTGTATAATGGTGAAATAATTGTTATTAAATTATAAAAGAACCATATACATTAATATTATATCATATATAATCTTCTAATATTTCTTTATTAATGATATTTCCGTTGTATCATGGTTTCAGGTGTTAACTGATTCATTTTCCTTTCTATGATTTGTTATGTATGTAGTGTTTGTTATGGATATAAAGTATCTTATTAATATTCAGAATGATTTTAAGTCTGTAAACATTATTTTTTTAATCATCAAATGAAAATAATTCTTGAATGGATATGATGGGGAATGAATCTCATCGCGTTCATGGAGACAGTAATCCGTACGTACGCACGAGCAAAAATATCATTCTTTTGATTTTAAAATAGTATATAATTGGATGGTATATCATATATACAGAATAATTATAATGTTATATTTATTATTTAAATCATTTATATCCATTATTATACCCATCCAAATGATGAAGTGTTTGAATAAAAAATTACACCACGATGTGGAGACGGTAATCCGTACACACACACATATGGTGCCTTTGTCATTTATAGGATGGATAAAATAATGCATATGGTTTTACCATTTTTAAAATAACATCATAGTATATAGAAGATACTGGATTTATAATTTTATAATGGAAACAACAAAGAAAGAGGAAGTGGAAGAAGAAAAGAACATGAAAGAGGTGATGAAATATTTACATTTTCTTCAGGTTCTTTGTTTTGATTTGATCAAAAGGGATCCAAAGGACGGATTTATGACTAAAGTAAGGCATATAGGATGAAGTTAGGAAAGTTGGGAGGATATTTTGGCAGGGGTTTACCGAGACAAAAGGCTTTGGAGGTGTGAAATTAAGAGATGGTGAAGTGGCCATTTATAAGAGAGGTGAGGGTAACTTTAGAAAAATATTGAAATATTATTTTATTATAAAATAATTTTCGGTTTCCGATGTCTCAAAAATGATTAATTTAGAGGCTAAGGTAGGGATGGTTTGTAAACCACTCCACCAATATGGTTTAGATAGGTTTATTTCATCATACTAACCTTATCTTTTAGATTTAACTCTTAGTTTAATAGTTTGTCATTTACCAGGTCTCTTTGTATTTTTATATTATATGGTTAATAAAATTACTATAACATGCCAAGAGAACCTGATGAGGGCCATTATTAATATATATAACCTTATCTAAGTCCTTTGGAAGAACCTTATCTTTTTAGAAATATTATGTCAATTAAAAATATAATTTTTGTTTTAAAAACTCAATTATGTCAATTTTGACATTATTAAATAAATGATTTTTTTAAAAGTCCTATAAACTTTTTTACTTGGAACTAAATTCATATGTGCAATCCTAATATTTTATATTATCCTAGGAAATTAGTTTAATTCATCAAAAATCCCAATTTAAATTTTTATGGATTTTTATAATATCAATTATTTTAATATTTCATTATTAAGGTAATTACTGCGTCATCATTGTGCCATAAATAAATTAAATTATTTAATGTATAAAATTTGTAAATAGAATATAATTAGATCGGAATTTTTTTTATAGTTCTAATGAATATTTTTAGTGGAATTTATATTATGTATAACACTATATTAAAAAATTGTTTAGTTATTAAACCTTGAATTTAACTATTTTAACTCTTCTTTATATAAAATAATAATAAATGTCCTAATATAATCCACGTAGATGAAATGGGAAAATATTTTATTCCTATGGTTGTTTTTTGATTAATTACACTTATTCAATAGAATTAGGACATTTTTTAGGGTAATTATGATATCATTTTTACCCCTAATTATGCTATTTACTTTCAACCATGGTAAATAAAAGTAAAAAGTTACTATTCAACAGAAAATATTTTCAACTTATTGATCCAGATTTTACATACTAATATTAACTATGTCTCTCAGATGTTTGAAATTCAACTCACAAAAGTGGTAAAATTAGGTTTTATACAAATTTGCAAATGCTCCTAGGTGGTGGGTAAAAGACTGTAAATAGTTCGATATAATTTTATATATCTAAACTTATTATAAAATGACTCCAATGAATTGTGTTGAACATATATATGTATTATGTATCTATTTTGACATAAAATAAATTATAATAAAATAACTAATTATTTAAATTAAATGTTGATTTAAAATAATAATGCAGTGTTTTTCCACCATTCATCAAAAATTAAAATTTTTCAGAAAAATACCAAAAATTCACCCTAAGCTAATTTCGAAATTATGAATCCAAACATGAAGTCCATTTTGAAAGATAAAATTTATATAATTTCAAAACATGGGTATTAATATTAATTACAGCTAGTTTGATTGGTCACAGTGTGTTAGAATCTCGAAGTTGAGTACACTAAAAGCTATTGCATTATTCAAAGGGAAACATACCGTGGAAGATTGGGGTGTTACATTCTTCCCTCCTTCAAATAAGTTTTTCCTAGAAATTTCTATAACACTACCTCATAAAAAGATTTGGGTGGTTCATCATCATAAGTTCCTCTGGTTCCCATGTTGCCTCTTCCATCTTATGGTTTCTCCAAAGAACTTTTACCCTACGAGTCGTCCGGTTTCTCCGCACTTGTTCTCTTGTATCAAGAATTTGGAAAGGCTCTTCACAATAAGACAGATCTGGTTCCAGTTCAATTTCCTCATAGGTGAGTACATGCATTGGGTCAGACATGTATTTTCTCAATAGTGATACGTGGAACACATCAATAACTTTGGAAATACTTGGAGGCATTTCCAAACAATAAGCTACAACTCCAATTTGTTCTAGAATTTTGAATGGTCCTGTAACGATCCAAAGTTTCATTAATAGAAGTCACTCATGATATAATTAAATGTATCTTTATGTAAAATTATTATATAAAATGTCATCTTCTTTGGTTTTATGTTAATAATTTTGACCATTGATAATATAGTTATTGAACAGTGATCACATGATTAGTATAAATATAGGGCTTTAACAAATCAAATTTACTTAGAAAAAATGAAGTGATGGCCTCATCCAGTAGAATTTCTCCATACGAAGAACATTTTTCAGAGCTCAGAAAAGAGGTGGCTTCCTCAGGTTTCGCTCTTGACCAAGCCCAAGCTAAGATTCATCATGTCAAGCTCGAAGAGGACCGTCTATGGGAAAAGTGGAAGTTGATCGAGATTACCACTCGAGCGATGTTATCTGAGCCACCCCAAGAGTCTCTTACCATCGCACACCTTAACCTTAGGTCTTATGCGGCTATTTTAAGTGGTTATGTAACAAATCTCTAGTACTATGTTCATGTACATTATTTTTTATATAATAATGAATATACTTTCTTGTCATTATTGATACACTGTAAATAGTTTTTAAAGTACAAATAGTGTTTTTAGTTATTATTTAATTAAAAATTAATTTTTTTCTAAATTAAGGAATTTTTGAATTAAATAATATTTTAATAAAATATCATTATTATTATTAAATTAATTTTTATTAAATATAAATGATCTTATAATTTTATGAATGTAATTGTAATTTTTATTAAGGTTTGAAAGCAATTTTTGTCAAAACCCGTGAATTTTCGACAAATGTCGGTTTTTATTTTAAAAGTGAAAATTAACATATTTAGAAAATTATTTAGATAAAATAAATGTTATTTCTAGAATCAGGATGTCAAAATTATCCATTGGTTAATTTTTCATAATTTTCTGAGACAGTCAAATTTTTGGGTAAAAATTAAATAACGTTTAAATATATAATGTGTTTTATGACATCATAATGTCCCAATTGTGACGTAATAAAATACTATTAGCTTTATGTTCTGCAAATATATATTTTACCATTAAAATAATGTGATTTTGGGTTTGTTTGATTTATTTTACAAAACATTAATGGACCCCTCAAGACTTATTAAACATCATGTCTTTTTAAATTATTTTCCATGGGAGTGTGACTCATCTCCACATAAGAAACCCCATTATTTAAAGAAGTTTGGACGTTGGCCATATAAAATATTGTTTTCTTCTCCCCTTTTCCAAAAACCATTGGAAAAAATTATGAGCTGATTTGTGGTTTGGATTAGTTTAATGTCAGGGGTCCTAAACCTAAATAATAAAGAATTCACTCACCTTTCCTATATAAACCCACCCAACCTCCCACTTTATCCTCACTAAAAGCCTTTAGAGTTCGTCAAACCTCTCCCCTACTCTCTCTAGAATCCTACCAATGTTCCCTAAGCTCCCAAGAAGCCTCTCTCAATCCTCTCTCAAGCCTTTGGAAGCACACTTCTAAGTAAGGGTTTTTCTTCCTTTCACTTTTTGTCCAATTTTCATAATATTGTTATGCCCTTTTAATTTCAATTATAAATATTGGGGTATGTTTTCAAACCTACCTCATACCGCCCTCTGATTTTTTGAATGATGGGAGACCACTTTTTCTCTCTCATTAAATGTCTCCCATGTACACCCGTTACTATGCTGAAATTCTGAAAGGAAGTTCTCTCTCCTCATTTACATTCAAGCAATATTGTTGTATCATGAATCTAAATTCCATTACAATTGTTGGTACATGTATCTATATGACCCACTTACTGTCCATTTCATGTAGATATGATGAGGCACCCCTTTCTCTCTCATCAACCATTTTTTATGAATTCGTATATCACACCCTTACGCTTCCAAAATTACACCGATTTTCTAAGACAATGCCATTATGTCGTGAATACCATTCCCATTTCTCCATAAAGAGTATTCACCTTCATGAACATTTACATATTGATTATAATTTTTCATTACACATTCCTTTTTCATGGAATAAATGATTATGTTTTATGAATCCATGTTTTATGATCCATGTGGCACACTTATGCATGAAATGAAATGTTTAAGAAGGGTGCGCCCTTATAGTGCTCCAATGCATTGGGTAAAGTATAGTATCATGATATGTCATGTGAAATGAGTGTTGAATCATGCTTATTAAAGTGAAATGAGTGTTTACTAGTGATTCATGTGCAATGAGGATTTACTCATGCTCCATGTGCAATGAGCCTTGGCTCATGCTAATTCCATGTTAAGTGTTGTTGCCACATTTCCATGTTATGGTCATCATGCTTTACTATGGATTTATGTTCATATTTCATTTATTCTCTATTGATATTAATATTGTCTAAAATGTATTGTACTCCATATGTATTCCATGTTTATTCCCTAACTGGGCTTTATAGCTCACCCCTTTTCTTATGCATGTCCTCAGCTTATCCCATACAATGCTAAGTATGAGGGAATGTAGTTGTCATGTAAAGGAAGTTTTCAATAAATATGTTGTATTTAATGTTTTAAGTTGTTATGTAATGATCTGAAGCCCCAAAGACACTAGACCTCTTGATCTTCCATGTTGTATCAAGTGAATAGTTTATGTAATAAATCATGTTTAAGTTTGTAATAAAAGCAGGGTTGTCATAGTTGGTATCATAGGATAGATTTAGTTATTTTTGGGATAATGATTAGAAAACCCTATTGAAGCCTTAGATACAAGACTAAGTATAATAAAAACATCCCTATGTTTTGTTAAGTACTGATTAAGTGGTTTATCAAACAAATACATCCCTGTCTGGATACGAGCAGGTAGAGGCGGCTCTGGCACAGATGTATCCTAGGGGTAAAACCCGAAAACACCACTTTGAGCTAGACTCAAATGGGAACTGGTGCATGACAATAGGCCTTGCTGCACTCTTGGTTAAGACACTCTTGGGGGATATGTTTTGATAAATTCAAAAGCATGGTATGAACCCTTATTAAGGGAATTAAAAAAAATTCCCCTACGAATATATGTTAGAGAGTAGATCATGAAAAGCCTAGATTGAAGCCTATAGACTCATGAGTTAAGGAAATAAAAGCTTATTTATAAGTCATCAACTTTTTTCTTTGGATTAACCTTTATTTGTTACCCCATAACATTCCTTTTATTCCATCCAATGGCCAGTAATAAGAGGACTCGGGCTAATAATTGATGTGAAGATTAGTGTGATGACTGTACTAATGAGATGCCCAATCTAATGGGAGTGGGAATCACGAACTTTGTCACACTTCTCTCTTAGCTAACTCAAGCTTTGAATAGAATCACAGGTCAATAGGAACGTCCAAACCCCCCTAATAAGGAAAAAGTCTCTATCGAGTGCTTCATGAGACAAAGGCCTCCTACTTTTAGTGGATCATCTGATCCCACGATCGCTGAACAATGGATAAAATCCATTTAAAAGATATTCTCCATCCATCAATGTTCTGAACAAGAGATGGTTCTCCTGGAGGATTATCGTATGGATGGTGAAGTTGATCAATGGTGGACGTTGATCAAAAATACGAAGCCTGAGGAGGAGATAGAGGTGTTGGAGTGGAAGGATTTCTAGAAGATGTTTTTCGATAAATATATTATGCGCACCCTCCAGCTTAAGATGTAAATGGACTTTCTTTCCATCAAGAAAAAAGAAGAATAACTTGTTGGAACGTACGAGGAAAAATTCACTAGGATTTCATGATACGCTTCCAGCTTTGTCGTTACCCCCGAATTCAAGGTTGACCACTTCTTTGGTAGGCTGAAGCCTAGCCTACGGAAAGCATTAGTGATATGTGACTTCAACAGCTATGAGGAAATTGTCCGATGTGCCCTCAAGGTCGAAATGGAGATCAGGGAATCATAGGGGTATCATGGGGACAAGAATCGTAATGTGGACTTCAATGCTTCCAGTCCGATGGATAAATCCAACGATTCTAAGAAGATCCATCTCACCACTTTCGAAAAGTGAGGAAATAATCACCCTGTAAATTGCCTGAAGGGGATGAGGAAATGCTTTAGGTGTGGAAGAGAAGCGCACCTAGCTATTAATTGTCAGCAAGAAAGATCTTCAGCTGCGATAGAGGAGAGGAACACTCCATTTGAACCTCAACGTGTTATTCATTGCTAGAACTGCAATGAACCGGGGCATCTTGTAAATCAGTTCCCTAATCCAAAGGTTTTAAGAGGCAACCAACAACCTCCAAAGCAGCAAGGAAGATCTTTTGCCTTCACTTCTACTGAAGTGAACCCCGACAATGAAGTGGTGACAGGTACGCTAGTTATTCATTCAAGAATAGAGAATGTACTTTTTGATTCAGGTTCTACACATTCTTTTATATCTCTAAAGTTTATTAGAACAATCCTAGCACCACCACAAATCATGGAAGTGAAGATGTCGGTGAGTACGAAAAATGGGGCAATCATTGCATCCCATGAATATAGCTCCTCCCCTATCATAATATATGGATTGAATTTCCTGGAGAACCTTGTCATACTCGCTTTAGTGGAATTTGATGCAATTCTTGACATTTATTGGCTTTCCTTATATAAAGCCAACATAAATTTTAGGGAGAAGGAAATAGCACTCCATATTGAGAATCGACCCCCGATTCATTACAAGTATAAGGAGGAAGATGAATCTACTTTAGCTCCATCATCTCAAGAATGGATATTACTTCCCTATGAGCATGCGTATCTGGCTCATATGATTGAATCCAAGGAAGAAACCATCCTTGAAGAAATGCCTACTGTGAGGAAATTTGCTGAAGTGTTTCCCAAGGAACTGTCTGGTCTTCCTCCTAGAAGAGATGATGAATTCTCAATTGAACTTATACTAGGGGTGATACCAATATCCAAGACTCTATATAGAATGGCTGTCGTGGATCTTGAAGAGCTAAAGAAACAACTACAGGAGAATCTGGATAAAGGGTTTATACACCCAAGTGCTTCACCATGGGGTGCACCAGTCCTCTTTGTCAAGAAGAAGGATGGGTCAATACAGATTTGTATCGATTATCGTGAACTTAACAAAATCACAATAAAGAACAAGTATCATCTGCCACAGATTGTTGACTTTTTTGATCATCTACATGGAGAAAAATACTTCTCCAAGGTATATTTGCAATCAGGATATTATCAAGTAATTGTGAAGAAGGAATATGTCCCCAAGACTGCTTTTCGTACAAGATACAGGCACTATGAAATCATAATAATTCCTTTCACACTGACTAATGCTCCAGAAATATTCATGTACATGATGAATAGAGTCTTTAGAGATTACCTCAACAAATTTGTGGTAGTCTTTATAGATGATATTCTAATATACTTCACAACCAAGGAGGATCACGAGGAGCATTTAAGAACTGTACTAGAGACTTTGCGCAAGGAGAATCTCTATGAAAAGTACAGAAAGTGTGAGTTATGGTTGAAAGAGGTCTCATTCTTAGGCCATATCATCACAACTAATGGGATATTTGTGGATCCCTCCAAAACAAATGCAATTGAGGGATGGCCGAGGCCAACATCGGTAACAGATATCCATAGCTTCTTGGGGTTAGCTGGATATTATCAACGATTTGTGAGAAATTTCTCATGATTTTCCAACCCTCTTACCAAGCTAACTCAAAAGGGAGTAAAGTTTTTTTAGAGTGATGAATGGGAAGAAAGCTTCAAGGAGTTGAAAATGAGGCTTATCACTGTGCTCGTGCTCACTTTACCCACAATTGAGGAACTTTTTGTGGTATTAAGTGATGCTTCGAATAAGGTCTTAGGTTGTGTGCTGATGCAGAATGATAAATTTATATCCTATGCCTCAAGGCAGTTGAAAATCTAGGAGAGAAACTATCCAATGCATGATCTAGATTTTGAGGCGGTGATCTTTGCCTTGAAAATCTGGCGGCAACTTCACTATGGGGAAAAATGTGAGATATATACTGACCAAAAAAGTATTTAATATATATTCACACTTAAAGAGCATAAAATTCGCCAGAGAATATGGATAGATATCATCAAGGATTATGACTGTTCAATACATTACCACCCTGGGAAAGCTAACAAGGTGGCATATTCCCTAAGTAGATAGGACCCAGTGATTCTAACAATAATGACAATTGAGAAGGATCCAATATTCTTACACTTGATGAATATGGACATGGGAATCATAAAGAAGAGAAAATCATCAATCCTTTCACAAATTACTACTCAACCGTCTCTTTTAGAATAGTTAAAGGATGATCAAGAGGATGATGTAGGAATTCAATAAAAAGTGGAAGCTATCGAAAAATAGAAATCCTCGAAGTTTAATGTTAATGAAGATAGAATTGTGTGATTTGGGAAAAGAATATGTGTTCCATCAAGTCTGGAGCTGAAGAATGATCTTTTGGATGATGCACATAGTTCAAATTTCTCTATTCACCCAGGGAACACAAAGATGTATCGAGATCTCCGAGAAAAATTTTGGTGGGATAATATGAAGAAGGAGATCACTAAATATACATCAAAGTGCCTGGTGTGCCAGAAAGTGAAGGCAGATAGGCAGAAGTCTAAGGGGATGATGCAACCATTGCCCATACCATAATGGAAATGGGAGAACATAACCATGGACTTTGTCACCGGACATCAGAGGACATCCAAAGGCAACAATGCAATCTGGGTTGTTGTGGATCGTCTTACAAAGAATGAACACTTCATTGCTATTTGGGAGGATTTCTCTTTGGATAAACTGGCACAGATATATATCAGGGAAGTGGTAAGGCTGCATGGAGTACCACTATCTATTGTGTCTGGCCGGGATCCAAGATTCACCTCTAAGTTTTGGAAGAGTCTTAAACATGCTCTGAATACTGAACTGAACTTCAGTACGGCCTATCATCCTCAAACTGATGGCCAATCCGAGCGGACTATCCAAACACTTGAGGACATGTTGAGTGCGTGCTCAATGGACTTTAATGGAGGATGGGATCAACATCTTCCTCTGGTTGAGTTCTCTTATAATAACAGTTTCCACTCGAGCATCCAAATGGCACCATATGAAGCCCTGTATGGGAAAAGGTACAGAACACCGGAATGTTGGGATGAGGTCGGTGAACGTAATATGCCTGGACCAGAAATTGTTGAAGAAATTGTGGAGAAGGTGAAAACCATTAAACAGCATATCAAGGAATCCCAGAGTCGACAGAAGAGTTATGCAGATAACCGTCAATGAGACCTTGAGTTTAAAGTTGGAGACATGGTTTTTCTACGCATATCTCCAAGGAAGAAGGTCATGAGGTTTGGAAAGAAAGGGAAGTTAAGTCCATGGTACATCATCTCCTTCGAGATTCATGATCGTGTCGGGGCTGTCGCCTATCGACTAGCACTTCCACCTACCATGGAAAAAGTACATGATGTCTTTCATGTATCCCTCTTAAGGAAGTACATACCGGACCCTTCACATGTACTCTCTTATGAGGTGGTAAAGTTGGAGGGTTATATTTCTTATGAGGAGCAACCAGTGAAGATCTTAGATCATAGATAAAAAGTTCTATGAAATAAGACAATTCCCCTTATCAAGGTGTTGTGACGAAACTACAAGTTTAAAGAAGCGACTTGGGAATCGGAGGAAATGATGAAGTTGAGTTACCCACATCTGGTTTAGTATGGGAAAAGGAAATTTCGAAGGAAAAATTTCTTAAGGGGTGAATATTGTGACGAGCCGAAGTTTCATTAATGGAAATCCCTCTTTATCTAATTAATTGTCTCTTAATGTAAAATGTTTATATAAAATGTCAACTTCTTTGGTTTTATGTTAAGAATTTTGACCGTTGCTAATATAGTCGTTGAATAGTGATCACATGATTAGTATAAATATAGGGCCTTAACAAATCCAATTTACTCAAACAAAAGAAGTGATTGCCTCATCCAGTAGAATTGCTCCATACGAAGCCCATTTGTAGGAGCATGGAAAAGAGGTGGCATCCTTGGGTTTCACTCTTGACCAAGCCCAAGGTGAGCTTCATCATGTCAAGCTCGAACGAGACCATCTACGCGAAAAGTGGAAGTTTATAGAGATTACCACTCAAGCGATGTTATCTGAGCCAACCCAAGAGTATGTCACCATCGCAAACCTTACCCTCAGGTCTTATGCGGCTGTTTTAAGGCGTTATGTAAAAAACTGCTAGTACTATGTTCTTGTACATTATTTTTGTATATAATAATGAATATACATTCTTGTCATTATTGATACACTGTAAATAGTTTTTAAAGTACAAATAGTTTTTTTAGTTATGATTTAATCAAGAATTATATTTTTTAAAATTAAGGGATTTTTGAATTGAATAATATTTTAATAAAATATTATTATTATTATTATTAAATTATTTTTTATTAAATATAAATGATCTTATAATTTTATGAATGCAATTTTAATTTTTATTAAGGTTTGAAAGCCATTTTTGTCAAAACCCATGAATTTTTGATAAATGTCAGTTTTTATTTTAAAATTGAAAATTATAATATTTAGAAAATTATTTAGATAAAATAAATTTTATTTCTAGAATTAGGACGTCGAAATTATCCAATGGGGAATTTTTCATAATTTTCTGAGATAGTCAATTTTTTGGGTAAAAATTAAATACCATTTAAATATATAATGTGTTTTATGACATCATAATGACCCAATTGTTATGTAATAAAATACTATAATCATTATGTTTGGACAATATATGTTTTACCATTAAAATAATGTGATTTTGTGTTTGTTTGACTTATTTTACAAAGCATTAACAGACCCCTCAATACTTATTAAACATCTTGTCTTTTTAAATTATTTTCCATGGGAGTGTGACTCACCTCCACATAAGCAACACCATTATTTTAAGAAGTTTGGACGTTGGAATTATAAAATATTGTTTTCCTATCCCCTTTTCCTAAAACCATGGGCAAAAACCATCAACTGATTTGTGGTTTGGAATAGTTTAATGTAAGGGGTCCCAAACCTAAATAATAAAGAATTCAATCACCTTTCCTATATAAACCCACCCAATATCCCACTTCCTCCTCACTAAAAGCCTTTGGAGTTAGTCCAACCTCTGACCTACTCTCTCTAGAATCCTCCCAAGGTTCCTAAAGCTCCCAAGAAGCCTCTCTCAAGCCTCTCTCAAGCCTTTGGAATCACACTTCCAAGTAAGGGTTTTTCTTCCTTTCACTTTTTGTCCAATTTTCTTAATATTGTTATGCCCTTTTAATTTCAATTATAAATGTTGGGGTATGGTTTAGAACCTCCCCCATACTTCCCTGTTATTTTTTGAATGATGTGAGACCCCTTTCTCTCTCATTAAATTCCTCTCATGTACACCTGTTACTATGCCAAAATTCTGAAAGGAACTTCTCTCTCCTCATTTACATTCAAGAAATACTTTTGTATGATGAATTTAATTCCATTAAAATTTTTGGCACATGTATCTATATGACCCCCTTAATGTCTATTTCATGTAGATATGATGAGGCAACCCTTTCTCTCTCATCGACCATTTTTTATGAATTCTTATATCACGCCGTTACGCAGCCAAAATTACACCGATTTTCTAAGCCAATGCCATTATGTAGTGAATACCATGCCCATTTCTCTATAAAGTGTATTCACCTTCATGCACATTTACTTATTGATTATAAAGTTTCATTCCACATTCCTTTGTTGTGGAATAAATGATTAGGTTTTATGAATCCATGTTTTATGATCCATGTGGGAAACTTATGCATGAAATGAAAAGTTTAAGAAGAGGGCGCCCTTATAGAGATCCAATGCATTGTGTAAAGTATTGTATCATAATACGTCATGTGCAATGAGTTTTGACTCATTCTAATTCTAGTGAAATGAGGGTTTACTCATGCTTCATGTGCAATGATGATTTACTCATTCTCTATGTGCAATGAGCCATGGATCATGGTAATTCCATGTTACGTTTTGTTGTCACATTTCTATGTTATGATTATCATGCTTTATCATGCCTTTATGTTCATGTTTCTCTTACACTCCATTGATATGACTATTCTCTAACATGTATTGTACTCCTCATGTATTCCATGTTTATTCCTTTACTGGGCTTTATTGCTCACCCCTTTTCTTATGCATGTCCTCAGGTTATCCCATGCAATGCTAAGTACGAGGGAATGTAGTGGTCATGTAAAGGAAGTGGTCAATAAAGATGTTGTATTTAATGTTTTAAGTTGTTATGTAATTATCCAAAGCCCCAAATACACTAGACCTCTCAATCTTCCAAGTTGTATCAAGTGAATAGTTTATGTAATAAAAGATATTTAAGTTTGTAATAAAAGCAGGGTTGTCATAGGTCCGATGTACCTGGGACTCAATTTACCCTTCTTACCGAAACGTATAACACCCTTCCAAGGAGATACCTTCAAGAAAACATGGTCTCCTACTTGAAATTCCAAATCCTTCCATCGGTTATCGACAAAGCACTTTTTCCTACTTTGGTCTGCTTGGATGTGGGTTTGGATAACATTCACCTTTTCCATTGTTTCCTCAACATGTTCTAGGTCTATGATTTTTCTTTCACCAACATCTTCCCAACAAGTTGGTGTGCGACATATATTTCCATATAACGCACCATATGGTGCCATTTGAATACTTTAATGGAAGATATTGTTATAGGAAAATTCTACCAGAGGAAAATATTGATCACACGTACCTTGAAAGTCAAGTGAGTAAGATCTCAACTTGTCTTCTAAGGTTTTAATAGTCCGTTCTGATTGTCCATCAGTTTGAGGGTGGTAGGCAGTGCTCAAACGATGTTCAGTATCCAGGGATTCCTGAAGATTTTTTCATAATCTTTATGTAAAATGGGGATCATGATTAGAAACAATCGATTCAGGTACTCCATGAATTCTTACAAATTCATTAATATATAGTCTTTCTAGACATTCAAGTGTAAAATCTTCTATTATAGCAAGAAATTGTGCTGAATTGGTAAGACGATCAACAGTGACCCATATTGCATCATTCCTTCTAGGAGTCTTTGGAAGCACCATGACAATGTCAATCATAATATTATCCCTTTTAGACTAAGGTATAGGAATAGGTTTCATGACTCCTCAAGGATGTTGCCTTCCAACATTCACTTGTTGACATACCATACATATTAACACAAAATCTGAAATATCCCTCTACATTTGTCCCACCAAAAATGTTCCATCAAATTTATATACATCTTGGTGCTACCAGAGTGTATAGATAAATTGTGGAAATGAGCATCTTCTAACAATTCCCTTTTTAGATCCAGTATATCGGGAATACAATGTCTCTTCCCAATTTTCAAAATCCCATCTTCATATATGAAGTCACTCAATCTCCCACCATTCATAGCTTTAATCTTATTTTAAAACTCCTCATCATCAGCTTGAGAACTTTTTATCTTTCTAGTAAAGATGGTTTGGCATCCATTTAGAAAAATTGTTGATGTTTCACATTAAATGATCATTCCCATATCCATTTTCACTAGATCCATGAAAATATGATCCCTTTAAACTCTCATCTTGTTCAAAACTCTGTGATCCTCTCTGCTCAAATCATATGAAACCTTATTTTCCTTCCCCGGGTGGTAGTTTATTGTGCTATCATAATCCTTGAGTAGTTCAGGCCATCGCCTTTGCCTCATGTTGAGTTCTTTTTGTGAGAAAATATACTTCAAACTCTTGTGATCAGAATAAATCTCAAAATTTTCACCATAGATATAGTGTCTCTATATTTTCAAAGAAACAATTACAGCTACTAACTCATGATCATGAGTAGGATAGTTTTTCTCATGATTTTTAGCTGCTATGGTGCATAGGCAATAACTCTATAATTCTGCATAACGACATTGACAAGTCCTTTCTTGGAAGAATCACTATAAATAACAAACCCATTGTTCCCTTATGGTAGAGTCAAGACAGTAGAATTGAATAATCTTCTCTTTAATTCTTAAAAACATTCTTCAGAATCTTTTGTCCAAAAAATTTTTTCCCCTTTACGTTTGAGCTTGGTTTATGTATTTTCCAATCGGGAAAACTTTTGTACAATACGCTGATAATAACTTGCTAAACCAATAAAACTGCATAGCTCATTTATAATTATCATTATTAGCCATTATTGTATTGCCTTGGTCATTAAAGGATCAAATGATATTCCATCCATAGAGACAATATGTCCAAGAAAAGAAATCTTTTGATGTCAGAATTCACACTTGCTAAAATTCCCGAATAATTCATTTCTTCTAAGGGTTTTCAGAATGGTACACAAGTGATTTTCATGATCTTCATTACTTTTTGAGTATACCAGGATATCATCAATAAATACCACTATAATGTCATGAAGATATTCCTTGAAAACTCTATTCATTAGATTCATGATAACATAGGGAGCATTACTCAATCCAAAAGGCATTACTGTAAACTCGTAATGCCCTTACCTGGTTCGAAATGCTGTTTTCGGAATGTCTTCCTTCTTCACACACAATTGATGATATCCAGATCATAGGTAAATCTTTGAAAAACATTTACCTCCATGAAGTTGGTCGAATAAATCATCACTGCGAGGTAGGGGATACTTGTTATTTATTGTTATAGCATTGATCTCCCTGTAGTCAATGCACAACCTCATAGATCCGTCTTTCTTCTTAACAAAAAGGACAGAGGCTCCTCATGGAGAAACTCTATGGAAAATAAAACCCTTATTACTCAATTCCTCTAGTTGTTTTTTTAGTTCCAAAAATTCCACAGTGGCCATTATATATGGATTCTTTTATATGGGCCTTGAACTATGAATTAAATAATTGGAAAACTCAATTTCTCTTTTTGGAGGATGCTTAGGTAAATCTTCTGGAAACACATCAACATATTCTTTTACAATAGGTATGTCCTCTATTTGAACATTCTTTTACTCACCCATAGTTATTTCATTCTCTTCCTCCCCAATAATTGAATTTAGAATATCTATAGGGGGTGGATTTTGATAAGAATCAAGTGGTGACATTTCTTCTCTATAGATAAGGTACTACTTATCATCATCAAAAAATTACACCTCCTTCTTCTTACTATAATTTTTTTCATCATGATATGAAAGTAAATCCCTTCTGAGGATTATGTCAAATTCAATCACGGGTATGATGATGAGATTAGCAGATAAAGAACATTTATATTAACAAATGGGAACTGATTCACAAAACTTTGTCACGATGATACTTCCCTTAGGTGTTTTGACAGACAACTAACTTGTTAAGTAAAATTTAAAATATCTAATTTTTTTAGAAAACTAAGAAGATATGAAACAATGCGATGATCCAGAATCAAATAAAGCATTGGCTCAACTTGAGGAAAACATTAAATTACTTACCACCAAGTCTTTCAGAGCTTCAACCTCAGCAGTAGTGATCACATAAGCTTAGCCTTGCTCCCATGTCCTTTTCTAAGGTAAGTTCTCTTGGAATTTAGGAAATTAATTTTCATAATGCCCATTTTCACTAGAATTGTAGCATTCAACATTGAAATCCTCTTTCTTCCCCTTGAAATCACAGGCTTGGGGGCCTTTTTCACCACACTTGTAACAGACTCCCATTCCCTTCAGGAAAGTACCGGGGTGCTTCTTCCCATATTTATTGTAGTATAGATATTCAAATTTTCCCTTATTCCACTTATTTTCATTTCCATATTGTTAATTATCTCTCTTATTCTCCTTCTTTTCTTTAAAGTCGTACAATATAGAGATTTTTTTTGTCTTGATAGCACATGAGACAATATCTTTGTATGATGAAAGGGATTTTGAGACTAATGATCATCTAAGAAATGGTTTTAACCCATCAATGAATATATCAATCATACTCCTTGGGTTACGTATATAATTTACTTCATGATTTTCTAACCTGTAATGTTAGCCTCATATTTTTGCGACATTTTCATCTTCTTTTTTCCTCAGACTTACAAATTTTCTTTCCATATCCGCTCGATGGTCATGAGGAAAGTATTTTTCTAAGAAAAACTCTTTAAACACCCTCTATTTCATATTTGATACTTCATCATCTTCCTTTGTGTTTTGAATCAATGACCACCATTGATCTGCATCTTCCGTGAGGTGATAAACTGTCATGAAAACTTTTTCCATTTCGCTACTCCTCAAAGCATGAAATATTTTCTATAAGAAATTTATCCATTTCTCAAGTACTAATTGATTTTAACTCCCATTAAATGTTGGGGGTTGTTTCCTCATGAAGTGGTCATTTACTGATCCTCATTGTGTATCATGGTGCTCTATATAGGTAAAGTTATTATTCATAACATGAGTGAGTTTTCCCAGTATGGTGATAAGCTGATCAGCACCAGTTGCTTCACCAGATCCACTATAATTATTTTGAGTAGGATGGAAATCCCTATATGGATTACGTGCATCGATGTGGTTTCCATTACTTCCACTAGGATCCATTTCTAAACAATGGAATACACTAGATTTTTTTATGAATTGCAATACATTACTCAAAACTTGTAATACACTTAACATAAATTGAACAGTTTATGGATATAATCCATAATCATAAAAATATATCCTTTGAGTATGTATATACTCATAAACCCTTCATAATTGTTTGTAATGAAAATGAGAATTATCCTAAGCATATCCCCCAAGAGTGTTGTAACCAAGAGTGCATCAAGGACCATTGTCGTGCACCAGTTCTCGTTTGAGTCTTGCTCAAAGCGGTGTTTTCAGTTTTTACCCCTAGGTACATCTGTGTTAGAGATGCCTCTACCTACTTGTATCCAAATAGGTATGTATTTCATAGAAAACTCACAAAATCTCTTTAGTACCAAAATTCTAGGAAGTTCTTCAATACTAATCCTCAAAGTCTAACTTAGGGCAATTTTATCTAATAAATGTTTTTCTAAATCTAGCTTCCAAGGTTTGTAATAAACTTCCTCTGATACCAACTGTAATGCCCCAACACCAGTTTCTCAGATTCGGTGCATTGTTACATGACATTGGCATGATACAAAGAATCATGTCCTGAAAGAATGATCAGTTTAGTAGCATTGGAAATACTAGATACATTCATAAGTTTTGCATTATATTATAAAATGAAAAACTACAACAATATAGTCTCCATTGGACCAACACATATCTCTTAACTGTCCCTACATGTCAGTCATAATATACTTGTTCACATCCTGGGAAAAACAAAACAATGAAATGGGTGAGATCAGATGCTTAGTATGGATAACAATATAGAGGAAACATTCATAAATAAGAAAAAACATTTAAGGAGATGTATAAGACAAAAACTAAATCCTTTTAAGCTTGAAATTCAGCATAATATGCAAAAGATAAAATCAAATAATCCCATTTACTTATTTAAAAAGAAATTCAACTAGTCGAATAATCACATGCAAAATCAATAGAAATTTTATAATGATGGATTTCATAATGCCTGACTTAATAACCACATAATCAAGGCTTTGTTCCAAGATACTAGTTTGTCTCATGATACCTACTGTTGCCTCGAAGAGCTATAGCGGGCTCCACTCATCACTTACTAAGTCCAATGCATTCCTCATATGAATTATATTATACATAACATAAACATTCGTATTAAAATTAGCATACAAAATGTCAATACATTATCCATAAACCATGAATGGAGTAAAAATAACACATCCATAGTCAAACATATCACAACAGTTTCAATACAATATGGATGTTTTGTATCACAATAAATCAACTTCAAACAATCATAATATCCATCAATGGATGTTGACATAGATGAAATCAAAACTTTTTTTAGATTAATATCTATTTCTATTTTGAAATTATTTAAAAGTCATATAATTATAAAAGAAAACGTTTTTTTAAAATATTCTTATAAGATTGTATGGGAAGCTTCGTCGATGTTATAACGGTGGAAAATAGCCACACCTACCGTATAAGTTAAAAAAAACATTCATACCTTAATTTTGTCGAAAAGGACATAAAGTACCTTGTTTGGAAAATGATAGAAAGATTACTTTTAAACCATTTTATAAAAAGTCAAACAAGGGTATAAATGACTTTAACCCATAGTCTAGTAAATAGTGAAAATGTTTTGGAATAAATTTTTAAGAAACATGATTATGGATGATAAAGAGGTCTGAGTAGATACTTATATAAAAACAACCTCAGATAATAAAGAGATTGTGAAATTAACCCTTACCATGTACTTCTCCTTGGTCGAGGGTAAGTTAACCTCCTATATAATGGTGAAATAATTGTTATTAAATTACACAAGAACCATATACATTTATATGATATCATATATGATCTTCTAATGATGCTTTTTTAATGATATTTTAGTAGTATCATCGTTTTGGGTGTTAACTGATTCATTTTCCTTTATATGATTTGTTATGTAAGTAATGTTTGTTATGGATAGGAAGTATCTTATTAATATTCATAATGATAGTAAGTCTTTAAACATTATTTTTTTAATCATCAAATGAAAATTAGTCTTGAATGGATATGATGTGGAATGAATCTCATCACGTTCGTGGAGATGGTAATCCGTACGTACGCACGGGCGACAATATCACTCTTTTGATTTTAAAATCAAATATAATTGGATGTTATATCATATATATAGAATAATTATCATGTTATATTTATTATTTACATCATTTAAACTCATTTTTATACCCATCCAAATGATGAAGTGTTTGAATAACAAACTACACCACGACGTGGAGACAGTAATCCGTACGTACGCCTATCTGGTGAATTTGTCATTTATAGGATGGATAAAGTAATTAATATGGTTGTAAAATTTTCATAAAAACATCACAGTATATAGAAGATACTGGTGTTATTATTTTTGAATGGAAACAACAAGAAAGAAGAACTGGAATAAGAAAAGAACATGAAAGAGGTGATGAAATATTTACCTCATCTTCGGGTTCTTTCTTTTGATTTGATCAAAAGGGATTCATAGGATGGATTTATGACTAAAGGAAAGCCTCTCAGATTAAGTGAGGACAGTTGGGAGGATATTTGGGTAGGGTTTGGCTGAGCAAAAAGGATTTGGAGGTGTGAAATTATCATAAGGGGAAGTGCCCTTTTATAAGAGAGGTGAGGGTAAATTTAGGAAAAGATTGAAATATTATTTTATAATAAAATCATTTTTGGTTTCTAATGGCTCCAAAATGATTTTCTTTGAGTATAATCTGGGAATGGGTGAAAAAAAACTCAACCAATAGGTTTTATATATGTTAGGTCATCATATTAACCTTATCTTTTAGATTTAACTCTTAGTTAAATAGTTTTTCATTTACCATGTCTCTTTGTATTTTTATATTATATATTTAATAAATATACTATAACATGGAAAGAGAACCCCATGCTGTTAATTATTAATATACATAACCTTATCTAAGTCCTTTTTCCAATACTTAGATTTTTATTAATAATATATCAATTAATTATATAATATTTTCAAAAAAAACTCTATTATGTTAATATTGACATTATTTAATAAATGATTTTTGTTAAATTCCTATCAAATTTATTACTTATAAATAAATTCTTATGTTCAATACTAACAAGTCAAATTAACCTAAAAAATTAGTGGAATTCATCAAAAGTCCAAATTTAAATTTCTTTGGATATTTATAATTTCAATTATTTTAATATTTCCTAATTAAGGTAATTATTGCGTCATCATTGTGTCATAAATAAATTAAATTATTTAATGTATAAAAATTATAAATAAAATATCCTTATGTAGGAAATATTTCTATATTTCTAATGAATATTTATAGTCAAATTTATATTATGTATAACCTAATATTAAAAATGGGTTAGTTATTAAACTTTGAATTTTACTCTTTTAACTCTTCTTTAAATAAAATAATAATAAATGTCATAATCTAATACAAGTGGAAAAAATGGGATCATATTTTATTCCTAAGGTTATTTTTGGCCGAATTAAACTTATCCTAGAGAATTAGGACATGATTTAGGGTAATTATGATATCATTTTTACCCTTAATTACCCAATTTACTTTTAACGGTGGTAAATAAAAGTGAAATGTTACTTTTCACCAAAAAATATTTTCATCTTATTATAACACATTTTACTTACTTATATTGACCATTTCTCTAGGATTTTTTAAATTAATCTCACATAAGCAGTAAAATTATGTCTTATACAAATTTCCAAATGCTTCTAAGAGGTGGGTAAAAGACGGTAAATAGTTCGATAAAAATTTATATATCTAAACTTATTATAAAATGACTCCAATGAATTACGTTGAACATATATATGTATTATGTATCTACTTTAACCTAAAATAAAGTAAAATAAAATAACTAATTATTGAAATAAAAATTCGGTTTTAAACAATAATGCAGTGTTTTTCCACTATTCATCAAAAATTGAAAGTTTTCAAAAAAATATCAAAAATTCACCCTAAGCTAATTTAGATATTCTGAATCTAGAAATGAAGTCCATTTTGAAAGATAAAATTTATGAAATTTCAAAATGTGGGTATTACTATTCATAACTACTAGTTTGATTGGTCGCGGTGTGTTAGAATCTCAATGTTGCGTATAATAAAAGCTATTGCATTATTTAAAGGGAAACGTACCATGGAATCAGTGGGTGTTACACCCTTTCCTTAAATGCATGGGAATCCCCCAAATTTGAAGGTGGTTACTTAATCTAATTAATCAATTAATTAAATTCCAATTTAATACCTGTCGCGAGTCTCAGAACCTGAAGCAACATTATATCTCGCCTAAAAAAACCCCCATTCTGGACTCAACCACATAGTCAGAATCCGAATCCAATGTTCTGTTCAAAATATATCAGCACCTAAACTCATACAGATACTTTAACATTTAATTTATTAAATATTAAATATTACTCCAAAACTCAAACTCCTCAGAATCCCAAAAAACATCTATCATATGGTAAACACCCTATTCTATGACCAAATAAGTGGAAAAAAATATTCTAGAACATATTCTAGGGGAAAATGACTATTTATTCCCCTCATGATCATTAGATTCAAAAAATTGAAATTTCCTCTAAAAATCAAGACCCTGAAAAACATGAGTCTTTATATTGTTAGGAGTTTATCCAAATTGATGTCACATTTTTTATGGAATGTATACATTAACATTATTGATTATTAACACATAATATAATAGTCATGTGACTCTTTTATTGGCCTTTTAAATTATTGAGGATAACTCTTGGAGTTGTTTCCTTACTTTCCTAGGAGAATTTATGATGAATATTAGAGGAATATGTCGGATTTTTTGTAAACATTGATCAATCATGAAAGTTTTAATGTATCGAGTAATTTTATGGAGACCTCCTCCTAATTACCATCATTAATATATTAGACACATCATAATAAATTTTCATAAGATATTCAGGGATGATTCAATGAAGAAAAAAATCATCAATCTTGGTATATATATGGTTTCTTTGTTGAAATAACGCTTCTGATTGAAATGAGACAATTATATGTTTTCTTATTTTTTATCATTTTATTTAGTATATGAACCTCAAAAAAAAAATAGAGGAAAATTTCAAATACATTCACCAATATAATCAAGAAATATAAGACTAGATAATATAAATTATAAAGGATAAATGGTCGTTGGCATATAACAATGGTAGAAGATATGGACATAAGATGGCTAATATTTTGGAATGCACTAATGGATTATTAAGGGGTTCAAAAGCTACCTATCATAGGTAATTAGGAATATTAAATTATATATAAATTTGGTGTAGATAATTCTCATATAATCATATATTTATTTAAATTTAATAATAATTTTAGAATTAAATTGAAGGTCTAATGTAGTAAACATTATCTCACATAGTTAATTATTTTTTTGAAATAGTTAAACTATCTAAAAAGGGTTAGAATATACGGATTCTATATGAGCACCATTTTCTGCATGATCTTGATGGGATTATTCAAGAGGCTTCCACATTTAGTGTTCATTACTTTGACTATGATGGGAAAATATTTCATGTCTCTAAGAGACATAATCCCTTGACATGTAGTAGTGGTCACGTGCTTGTGGTTTTACTAGAGAATCATTTCCATGATTATGGTAACATCCATGAATTATGGTATACTTGCACGCATGTAATCATAACATGTTCTTCTATAAAATTATATTGGGAGAAATTCTTTGATCCACTGTATCAACTATAGACTACTAGTGATTGTTATAATTAACCATGGATGTCTATAGGTAAATATTAGAATGTTAATTTGCATTTTTATATCCCCATGCTTCTTTTAAACATTAATAGTTTGTGACCAAAGTTTTGGACAAAGCCGAATCATATTCATAACAAGATTAATTATCCCATTGAAGGGAAATATTCATGAATGTGTGGTTTATATTGTCAAGAAGTTCATACCTTCACATGTTTCCTTAGATGTATAGGGAAATCATTGAACAAGAAATATGATTTTTGTCCACTTTTTAATGTAATTGTATTTGTAACCAATGATTTTAAAGTTTTAAACAATGAATTAAATGTAATAATTTGGATTATTTAAATATTTTCACAAAGGAATGATAATAATCCAGTTAAATTAATTTGAAATCACTCTAACATGTGAAACAATTTTAGTCACACTAAACACAAATGAAACATTTTTTACTTCATAGACATTAGGAGAGAATAATACACTGATTCTCTGAAAATTGTAATTGCTTTAGTATACATTAAGTTACACATAACCTCTACATTAACACATGTTATTTATAAAATCCAATAATGTACTATCAATAATAAAATTTAACAATCATTGTATGATTTTTCAAACATAATCATTAACACGTCTATTATCAAATTTTGAATTGGCGAATAGACAATAAAAGTATACCTACACTAATTCTAACATCCTCTCAGTTTTGGATCATACCATTGAGATCCTAACACATATATGTCCTAGTAAAATGAAATAAGAATCAAAATTTTACCAAAAATGATTCTCTATATCATGTGGAAACTCAAGATCTCAATCATTAACATTTATAAAATTTACTTTTCTTTTATTTTTGAATGAAAACAACCACATATAAATCCATTTTTCAAGCATCATCCCCTATTTATAAAATTAATATGGAAATATTATATATTTAGATGGAGGATTCTCTCATACATGAACATCATTCTCATGTCTCACATGAGGTGTTAAAGAGATGAACTATTTGATATCTTCTTTTTAAGAGATATCATAACTTCCACCATAAGGCACCTCCTGTGACCATTATTCCATTTCATGGTTGAGATGGATTTGGAAACATCAATTCCCATGATAATTATCCAATTATTACACTCTTTGAGAGATGGTGACCAGAGAAACACACATTCCATCTTCCTGAGGAGGAGATGAAAATAACCTTATACGATATGTAGTACATGTTGGTTTTACCTATCCCTAGGGAGGCTTTTATATGTGTGACTATAGGTGACTAGACTACATTCAAAAATCATTTACATAGAATCGACATCATAGACCATCCATGAATATTTCTGGGTTCTTTATTATTCATGGGATAACGTGATCAACATTTCTCAGTAATTTTAGATGATTCTGATGAGAAGACGCTGATTTGACACACACATGAATTTATTATGTAGCTGATTGGAGGAAAACTATATGTCGATCTCCCTACGACCATAGTAATAATGATGTAACTACCACTACATGAGGGTATAATAAAATAAAAATATATACAATTGGATGTTGGTTTTATTATAATATTTGTATATATGCCTCATATTAGGATGTTGAGCAGAGAATAGACATATTATAGGATACTGAATTCTACTACATATGTGAGTATGGTAATGTTTTCATGCATATTTCTTAGAGTTTCTTCAGCACTTCCCTATTACATTTTATTGTAATGTTCATGGGCATGTTGGTATATTTACATTATTAAATTCAGTTGCTTTATGTTTTATCAATAGTAACTTTATTATCTAATTGAATATTACTTTTATTTCTAGGTGGAGTCACACTCAATGTTATATACATACCTCAAGGTATAGTGTGTCCAATTTTTAGATGATTTTTGACATCATACATCCAAATAATGTATGCTAATAATTAATTTTGTTTATATAAATTTAGTTTTTGTTATTAATTTTCTATGATATTATAATGATAGATTATTTATATTATTGTCTCAATTTATGAATTCTTTTCAAGTAATCATTTCATGTTTTCTGGATCTCATATACAAACCATGTATTGGTGTCACTTCCCACATCCTACACAGATGGGGTTACAGAACATGGAGTTGTGGTTCCACTCATTCATTTCCACATTATTGAGTGACACCAACCAGAATGTGTTATACGATAGTTTGGGTGTATGCAACACATTCTTAGTACTACACGTTAAATTACAAAATTGAAAAATATTCATCTCAAGGGTTGGAAGCCGACTGATTGGAGACTCTAACATGCATATTAAATTGAGTCATGGGAAATTTGTGGCTAGTATAGTATCTTTCATCATGCATATACCATAGTACAAATTCAATTCTTAGATTAGGGGGGTAAGAATATTTTTTCCAACATCAAACTATCATATACCTTACTCACCATGGGATAGGTCGTTCACCAATTGGTATGTTTAAAATATTTTTTTAGATATATTTATTTAAAATATATATATTATCTTGAATATTATTTGTTTTCTAGACATAAGTGATATATTTAATTATACGTATCACTGATGTTACGGAGGAAGAGTAGAGTCGGGATTTAGTTCATATAGAGTTGGTGGCTTATAGAAATCCTATCAGTTACTTATATGAGATGTATATGATGGGGAACCACTAGTATATCCTAATTTTCATGCTCCCATAAAGGAAGATATGGATGTTGATGTGTATGTGGATCCCATTGGGATGATTCACATCTACCTCCACCAATAGTTTAAGGTTGGAGGTGATGAAATAGATGAGGATAGGGTCATCGATGCCTAAGATAGGCTCTTGTAGGATCCGATGCATATTTGATGCTCGCCCAAAAAGAGAAAAATATAATATTTTATAAAATAATACATTTAACAAAAAAAACTATAAAAAACTAACCTTAAAAAGAACAAAATTACAAAATATAAAATTAAAAAACATTAATAAAAAACATAATCCCAAAAAATAATTATTAAAATTTAATTGTTACAATTAATTAATATAATTAATAAAATTAGTAGGTGATCATCAATTGAATTGAAAATTGAGTTCTAGGTGGTTTACTATCAATTTAATTAACACTCATCCATCCTAGTTTCAAATATATAAAAATCGTATTTTAGATAATTAAAAAAATCCATTTAAATTTTTTTTCCAGACAATTGCCTACCCAAACCCATGACTTCTCACAACCCATTATGAAGATGAACAAAAATATTTAAGAGATACAATAACGAGACTGGAGAATACCACAAATTCCCCATGGATTAAGGCCCCCGATTAGTACTCCTCCATCGATGAGTTATAGAAGCATACAGTGGGGGTGACACATTGAAACATAAGAAAGGGGAGAAGAAAAGAGTGGACAGGAAACTAGAATGTAATGAATATGTACTATATATAAAACTAAATAAGGAAATTACAGAATGAAAATAATGTATTAAAACATAATAAAGTAGAGAAAAAAGTGGGGATAGGGGTGACAAAATGGTGGTGGAAACAATGTGTAAGACTAGAGAAATCTATCTCTTTTTATAGGAATTATTAGTAAGGGCTTGAGGTTTGGCTATACATAGCTCCATGTAGCTCTCCTCTTGATTATTTAGTAGGCTATTTCCTAGGATCACTTGTACCCTGTGTTTATTGAATGAAGGCAAGTGGAAACTCGTGAAGATATATTTGGGCATGCACATTAAACATAAAATATTATCATTATTTTCATGCACCCACATGGAGGTTGGTATTGGATCTGGTGTCCTAGGACCAACTATTTTTTATGTTGATTACCTCTAGATTCTATGTATTGAATATTAATAAAACATCTTGTTACATATTAATGGTGGTTATGCATGCCTCTAATGTAATAATTTCCTAGATTATATGTCACATTGATAAGGTCATAGCAGTTACCCGCTATGAAGAGAACCTTGATGATCTATGATGAAATTATTAAATAATGTTCTACAGTTGGATAACGTACCATGATGGGACACATAGTACATAGTCTTTCAAGTGATACTAATCATAACAAGATGAGTCTTTTTCTCATGAAGTTTTAACTTGGTAATCTTCAAGATGGTAGATTATGAAAATAGACCTAATAGTAGGAATTCCTCATGTTTGGGTGTCATCAGATATTCCTACCTTTGAGCATGTGTGATGGACCATAGACTTTAAGATTATTATTCAGGCATGTTAGAACTCACATACTTAGATGTATTTCATAACCCATGATGATAATAGTTCATGTTGAAATTAGATATGTAGGGAGTGTCATGAGTGACATGTCATTAATGGATAAGTCAAGGAAGGATTTGTCCCATCTATCTTTATGGAAGCTGATATCACATCCCTTTGATTGGAATGAATGTGTCTCCCTAAATTCCATGGACATGGTGTGATGACGTTTTTATTTTAGTTAGTCAAAGAAATAAGTATCATGCATATTGGTTGGTGATAGGGATGTGCAACCTACTTGGTGATATATTAATAAAAAGGGATTATATTACATAGTGAGCCTTCGTATGTGGTTTCTATCATTGCGACAACAAGTTCTTTATCTTGGGTTCCTTAACCCATTTCTAGACAATAATCTCAATATTTAGGCAATATCACCAAATTCCAATGAGAAATAATCCTAGAGCATCACACTCGAAGTGTTTTTATTGATCATGGTTAAATTCTATTTGAATTTAATTATTGGAATAAATATTATTCTCAAGACTAAGGAATAATTTTATTCAGGTTATATTGATTGCTAATATTTACAAGGTAATAAATAATTATTTGTTTATTAATAAATGATTTATTAGATTACGTGAATATATATAAAATATTTAATCACTAGATTGTGAAGAAAATATTTATTTTATTGAATATTTTAATAACTATTAATTTTCTAGTTTGTTAATAAAATATTTATGTATCAATAAAATATTTATTCGGTTGTTCAATAAATTTTAGATGAGTTCGAATAACCCAAGACCGATTCTATTGACAAATATTAATTAACAATCCCATTATATAATATTTGTTATTAAAAAATTTATGTGTGCCACAAAATAATAATAATGATATTTTTGTTATGTTTAATGGGGGTTATTAAAGGTTTTTAATGTTATTTAATGGCCTACAGGAAATTAAATAATATTTTAACCTATACCCTAATGTTATAAATAAATTGTTATATATATTTTATATGGTATCCAAAAATTGAAAATGGAAATTATTGTGCACAATGAATTTTCTCTCGACTCCCTATTCTCTCTCCCTCTCAATAATGAGAAGTGTAAGAGAGATTTCTTCAAGACAGAAGAATGGACGAACAAGAATGAACAGTGTACAAAATTCAATTCTCTGAGTTAGAACCTAGTGAGAGAGTGTTGTTTCTTGGAGATCATCAGAGCACGTGTGGATCACCGCTAGAGGGATTCTATACTTGGATCCTTACAGCGCAATGAAGGCAATCTGAAAGGTTCTTTTTAGATGATCAATAATCATCATTGAAGAAAGTTCTTATGACTTGGTACTTTTTTCCTCAGATATTAAATAAACTAATTATAAATTTTATGTGAAATATCCTCACACATAGTTTCAAGTAATGATTATTAAAATAAATTTTAATATATCTCCCACCAGTGCATGCTTCCACTATGCTCAGAACCAACAAGTGGTGCCAGTGTGGTCATGTTTATATTTATAATTATTTATTTGATTGTTGATCTATCCACAATTGTGGTTATATTTTCACTTCTTTTTATTCATTATTTAATCTAATTTGAATTAGCATGCTTCGACATATTAATCATATTCATTCAGTGTTTCATTTTTTAAGGTCAAATAATATTTGAAGAATGAACGAAGATGTCATCGTCAAGGGCCAAATAATTGGTTAGTAAAACTAGGTTATATGATGTGTAGCCGGAGTACACACCTTGTACCCATGTGCATTGTACAAATATGCCTCGATTAGTAAATTAAAAATGGTTCATTTGTTTCATACCTCATGTTCATCGGGCCAACCTATCAAATGATAAAAAGATATGTGTCATGGAGATTACATATACACATCGTGTAGTCCAGCAGAGTTAACACACCAATGCCCCAAGCGTGTGACTTGGATATACAAAAACTGAGGTGAAAGAAATGTAGCTAGACTATACATGTTGTGTAGTCTCCCATTAAAGGATAAAATTTAAAATTATAATATTAAATCCTTATTTTATTAATTGGAACACCAATGTTTGTTTGAAAATTTAATAATGATTTTAAAGAATATTAAAACCTCAATTAATTTATTATAATTAATATGTCATTATTATTTCTTACATTTATTTACAATGTAGACCATAAATGATTGGTATCTCTAATTAATATCAGATAATCATTGAGATGAAAAGGAAATAACTAATTTGTTAATTCAAGCACAATTATCTTAATAATAAACATTGAATAAAGAAATGAATGATAGCTACTTATTTTTCGTATTTTATGTATGTATGACTGATAATAAGCATGACCTAGACCTATGTCTGTGTTGTAATTTTTTTATTTTATTTATTTCATGGGTTTTCAATTATTTAATATAAAATTAAATGATTTCCTATGAGTCATCCCTCCCTCTATTATTATGTAGGACCTATGTGTCCAAGGATATTTATGTAATCCCTAATAACCAATCCTTTGGTTCCCCTCACCTACATGTGAGTAATAAATATTAGTAATTAATAGAGAATCCTACGGCATTTAGAGATGGATCAAGATGGAACCATGATGATTCCAACTCAGTGAAACACAGATATATAGGTGGAATTATGTAAGTCATGCCATGACTAGAAAATGGAGTTATTCCCTTTAAAGATAGGTTTATTTAATGTCCACTCATTAAATAAACCATTAGATAATATTGTGATATGTTTATTTACTTTGTTTAATTATACATATGTATTATTTATTTTATTTATGCATGAATAATGTCATATAAATGAAATAATTAATATTCAAAGATGGAAATTAAATAAATGTTTTATCCAACATGATTAATTAATTAAGTTACATCCACTTAATATTAAAAATACTTGTAAAGGATAAAACTAGATAAAATTTATGCATAAATTAATTAAAATACCTAAAACTAATATTAAGTCAGAATAAGCCATTCATTAGTTGATTGGAAATGAAACTATAGAACTAAGTGTAGTACCTGGCCAAAGTATGGAAACATACATTTATCAGGGAGTTCACATGAAATATTTGGCCTAAAGTTCCTAATAAGTTTGATGGATGCCCTCATCATCCTATTTCATCTCCAAGGATCAATGAGGCCTCTTCTATTTTAAATTTTATATTGATTTCTTAGTTCAAATAGTGTCTCCCTTCAGTGGATTCTTTTGATAGACATTTCTTCAAATTATGGCCTTTACCAGATTGAGAAACAGTGGGCATTCTTGATAATTTTAATTTCATGGTTTAGTTCGCATCGGAGAAATACTTGGTTGAGACTTGGCCCAGTGCCCCCACAAACTACAACATCTTTTAGTTATAATTATTCTGGTAGGCTTATGACTTCCACGTGAATTGTGATACCCCAACCGTGGTGATTTGGGTAAGTTTCCCTAAACTTCTGTTACCATTTCAAAATCTATCAATTTTTCGTATTCTAGGAAATATTGTTGGTAGATATATGTGTGTTGATAGTAGGACCAAATCATTTTGTCCCCTATCCTTCCCCGAATCTAGGAGGTGGTTTATGTTTCAAGAAGTCTAATAATTTTTTTATTATAGTCATAGAAGTGTTCCGCTACAAACATTGTGTGGTTTTCGAATCGTTGATGGATTTTTTTCTCTTCGTTTAAGAAATTGGGTCATTCAAAGGAATTATTCAGGCATGGGAAAAATAAAACCCCTCTTATGTTTGATGAATATGTAGGAGGAAGTGGTAAAGGCTTGGTGAATGATTCTAATAAAGGCCTGAAAAATTAGTTGGGTGTTCCTACGGATCAAAGTAAAGATGAATTTGTTCTCAATAGATCACATGAGGGAGACCCGATGGTGGTGGAAATTTTTAAATGATTAGGGGATAATTTGGTCGATCGCAAGTCTATTTTGAAGTTTCCTTTGGATTTAGTGGGTACTAGGGAGGTTAATGCGGTTGGTTCTTTGGTTCTTATTCCATGCAATTCATTTCCAGGTTACTATACAGGGGTTGTTCATTAGAGAAGTGGATATACCCCTGATGTGGGGGTTAAATTGAAAAGAGAAGGAGGATCTAGGGGGTTTATGATCTAGGAGAAACCTCTACAAGGGTCTGAGGATTGGTTGGAGGCAAATAAGGGATCCAACCCAATAATGACCATGTCATTCTTGAACCTGAGAAACAACTTTGAAGGCATGGGAGAAGAAGTTTGGGAAGAGATATCCAACTTGTTATAGGACGATTCATGGGGGATTTATGTATAAGTATCAAATTATAATAAAAATAAAGGGATTGCTAGAGGTATGCACAAGCCAAGGAGGAAGAAGGGGTAGAGAGGAATCAGGGATCCGGGGAGTGGCATCTTAAGTAAGAGTAAGAGATCCAAGGGACGTAAAGGTTATTCATACCTTCTAAAATAATGGAGACAAGTTCAACCAAGAAAATTGGGTCCAATTTTATGTAATGTGATCCTTCTAAGAGAGATCTGGTGAAGAAGTGTATCTTGATCATACTGAACGATAATGTAATGGCCAAATGTTGTGGATCTAATTAAGGAACATTCCACTGAGTAGAAGGGTGTTATTTTGAAAATTAGGTCTCAGAGAGACTCTACGATAATTGAGGATGGCCTGATGGTTCCTTAGGGTATTTCCAGAAATGAGGATTCAAATGTTGATGCACCAATGGATCTTATGGATGGAACACAATAGGAAGTAGGTGAGGAGGTGGGGGAAAAGTCTTGGGAACATCTTGTACACTTAAAGGAAGAAATGTTGGAGGGGTCATTGATCATTCGTTCTTCTGATGAGGATGAATACAATATGGAAGATAGAACAATTCAATTGGACAAAAATAAGGAGAATAGTGATTAGAAAAACAATAAATATAGCATTTTGACAATAGGATACATTGAAAATAAGATAGTAATAGAGGAATTTATCCAAGAATGGGAAAAGATGGATTATATCATTGATGGTATTATAAAAGATGAACCATATAAAAAGGTAACTGATATCTTTTAGAAAAAATATCGGGATATTCCTTATAATATGATTAGGTTTTATTTCAACAATTTTTTAATCACTTATTCTATTTTATGTTTCTCTGATTGGAACTTGTTTGATTTATCACTTTTTCCAAAAAAGTGTTTTATAATAAAAATTTAATTTTCATTTAGTATTGATTTTAATGGAAAATTTATATTCAATAAAAATTTGGTTTAAAGTGATGATGAATTCCAATTTAGAATTTTAGGATAGGGGAATCCACTCAATAGATCAAGGAGTTGCAAGCCTGCAATTGGAATGTTGGCCTACCTAAAATACATTCTTATGGTTTTCATTGACAAGTTCTTGATCATTAAGAAAAATAATTTGGGTACTTGCCACTATAATTTCGTAGTAACTAGAAATTCTATGTTAAATGGTGAGGGAAATTGGTACTTGATAAAATAGTGGGATAGTTAATAAAATTAATTTATTAATTTATTATTTCTCATGTAATTTTTAATCAATAAAAGTACAGATAATATGATATTTTAATTGTATAATAAAATGTAAAGTTCATCATTAACGCTATAGCTATGATCAATATTAGAGAAATACAACCTCCTAACTATCAATAACATCCAAGAGTGGTTTAGATGCCTTTGGGTTGTGCTACTCCATGCACAAAAATCATACATGATAGAATCATCAATGCTTGATCCACCTAGTAAAGTGGTGAGTGATGAAGAGTTCCTTATCTAAAAAAATTTAGAGAAACACAGTAAAGGTTCAATGTTTTTTCTTTCATCAATGTCTAGTGAACTAATTAAGTCTCACAAAAACATTGATTCATATAACATGATTGAACACCTCCATGGTCTATACCAAGATAGAGATATATGGAAAGAATTTTATATTTCCAAGGTTCTTTTTCAGAGAATTATTAGAGTGGGTACCCCATATGGGCCTCATGTAATCATGAACATTGGCTACATTGATAACCGATAGGTTCCAGAGTTTAAACTCCATAAATAACTATGAATCAATATCATTCTGGCATCACAACCTTATAGATTCTCTTTCTTTGTTGTGAATTTTAATATGAAAACATTGATAAGTCTCTTAAAAATATTTTCACTCATCTTCATTAAGTTGATAAGGATACGAAGCATGAAAATCCTTCCATCCTAACGGTGAAAAAATGGAAAGGGAAAGTGAAGACCTCTAAGCCAAAAGCTTCTGTACACCCTTCCAATAATAGGAACATCAAAGGGGAAAAAGGGGGACATGATGCTATCTATTCACTTGTGGCAAAAAGGGAAAGTGGAAGAAAAAATGAACCCTTCCAAAGAAGAAAGGGTAATCTTCAGTTGAGTTTGTTATCAGGTGTGATTTATCTATTTCTATAAATTGGGTATTAGATACATATTTTGGTTCTCACGTATGTATTCAAATATAGGAACAAAGTATATTCAAAAATATTGACCGAGGGGAGGTAGATATATTATAAGTCAATATATATAAACTCATTGTAGCTATAAGATACTACACCTCACATTGCCAGCCTAAATGATCTTGGTTTTAAAGGGTTGTTATTATGTGTCTTTAGACACCAAAAACATTTTTTCAATATTCAGACTAGATACATATTGATTTATTATCAAATTTGGTAATAAATTATATTTATTTTATAAAGATAACATTTTTATGGAAAATAACATTTAAATAATGGTTTTTATGTGTTGGATTACAAAAACCAAGTAATGTAAATTTATAATAATGTTAATTCACATGAGTCATATCACACCCAACATTGGAATCACAGGATAGGTCATGTAAAGGAAAATTGCTTGACTAAATTACATTAAGATGGATATTTAGAATCTTTTGAGCTAAAACCACTTGGTGTATGTCATGCATGTTTACATGGAAAAATGACCAAAGCACCATTTAGTGGGAAAGGTTAAAGGGCTAAAGAGATTATTTAATTAGTTCATACAAATGTGTGTGGACCATTTCCTATTGAGGCAAGGGGTGGGTACAGATACTTCATAAATTTTTGGGGTGATTTTAGTAGATTTGGATATGCCTAATTAATGAGGTATAAGTTAGATTATTTTGATAAATTCAAGGAATAAAAGAATAAAGTTGAGAACCATCTTGGTAAGATGATTAGTAAACATCACTCAAACCACGGTGAAGAATATATTAATCAAGACTTCATTGATTATTTACAAGATTTTGGGATATATCACTCCTCTTTATATGCCTTAGTGGAATGGTGTACATGAAATGAGGAACCACACCTTGGTGGACATGTTGAGATCAATGACGAGTAATGTGCATTTTAAATTTCCTTTTGGGGATAAGAGTTAAAAAAAGTAGCATACATACTAAACTGAGTGCCAACTTAAGAAAGAGATGACATACTATACCAATTACAGAATGGAAAGAATCCTATTTTTTCTTATATTAATGTATGGGGTTGTGAAGCATTTGGTAAGGCCTCTTTAGGTATCAATATTCCACCCTGAGGCACAAAGTGTATCTTTATAAGATATCCCAAAAAAATGGATACAAACTATAAAATCCATCAGAAAAGATGGTTGTGGTTGATAGAAGTCCCATATTCTTAAGGGGTCCTATCTCTAAAATAGATAGTGGGAGAGAGGTAGAATTTGATGAAATCTAAGATTAAGATGCACAAGAGTTGGCATAGGAAAAAATTCCACAAAGCCCCGTGGAAGAATAAATTGTTCCGAAGACACAATTACCATGTATGAGTAATAAAGATGTTAGAGAACCAGAATGGTATGGTTTTCTTATCATTGAGGATGGTGACTCATTATTAGTTGATAATAAGGTTCCTCTAACCTATAAGGAGGTATTTAGTGGCCTAGATCATTTCATGTGGAAAGAGTCCATGAATTCTCAAATGGATTCCATGTACGAAAACCATGTTTGGATTTTGGTAGAGCCTCTAGGAGATGTAAATCCCATGGGTTGAAAATGGATATTAAAGAAGAAACTAGAAAATTAAGGATAAGTCAGTACCTATATGGTGTGACTGGTTGTAAAAGGGTTTAAACAGCATCAAGACATTAACTATGAAAAACATTTTCACTATATTCAATATCGAAATCCATCAGAATTTTACATACTGTTATGGATTCCCATGAATATGAGATTTGGTAAATGAATATCAAAAAAACTTTCCTTAATGAGAACATTTAAGAAAATATCTTTATGACACAACCCTAAGGGTTTGTGACTCCAAAGGATGCCAACAAGTTATGAAAGTTGCAAAGATCCATTTATGGAAAAAGGCATGCATCCAGGTAATGGAACATTTATTTTGATGAATCCATAACAAAATTTTGCTTCCTAAAAAATTACTATGATTCGTGTGTCTACAAAGAGTTTAGTGAGAGTAAAGACATTTTCTTAATAGAATATACTAATGATATATTACTAATTGTAAATGAAATACCAGTCATACAGTATATTAATGTGTGGTTGAATAAATACTCCATTATAAAGGGCTTGGGTGAGGTAGCATATATTCTGGGGATAAATATTCATCATGATAGAGCAAAGAGGTCACTGAACCTAAGTCAAAGTACATACATTGACAAGATATTGAAAACATTTATTATGGAACAATCCAATAGTGGATTGTTTCCAGTATCACATAAAATTCATCCTTCCAAGAAAATGTGTCCTCACACACATGAAGAAATAATTAGAATGGAAAGGATTCTATAGGCATCAGTGATTGGGCTAGTCATGTATTCTATGCCATGTAATAGGATAGATGTCTCATATGAATTTAGTATGGTAGGAAGATATCAAAATAATCAAGGTGATTTTCATTGGATGAAAGAAAGGATTATCCTTAAGTATCTGAGGCATATAGAGGATATTTTCCTGGTTTATAGAGTAGATGAGGAACCATTAATCAGAGGATATACAGATGCTAGTTTCCATACTATTCAACATGACATGAAGTCAGAAACAAGATACATGTTCATTTTTAATGGATATGTTGTGAGTTGTAAGAGCTCAAAGAAGGTTGTGGTTGTGGATTATACAGTAGAGTCCAAGTATACTATGGCTTCTGAGACAACTAAAGAAGTTTTATGGATGTGAAAATTCATCCAAAATCATGACGTGGTTTCTTAAAGTAACGATCCTATCACACTCTATTATTATAATACAGCAGTAGTGACTCTTTCAGAAAATCTCCAAGTTTACATTAGTGGATGAAGCATGTATTTTTGAAGTATCATCACTTCATGGATTTTTCATAGAGAGGTGAAATTGAAGGGAGAAGAATTTATGTAGAATAAAACATGGCAGACTATTTCACTAAAGCATTGAATCAGCAAAAACCTTACTATCATGTGAGGTCTAGAGGACTGAAGGTCATAAGCAGTATCTTCTAGTCCAAGTGGGAGTTTCATGGAGTTTCTGTCCTATGAACAACTATTTTTACATTGATTACATGTATATTCGATGTATTGAACATTAATAAATCATCTTATTGTATATTGATCATTGTTCTACATGAATCTAATTAAATAATGTCCTAGAGTATATGTCGCGTTGATAAGTTCATAGTAGTTCCCCGCTATGATAAGAACCTTGATGTGATATGAAGATATTATTAAATAATGTTTTATATATGGATAAAATACTATGATGTGACACATAGTTCATAGACTATTAGGTGTGGGTACTTATAAACATATGAGGATTATCATGAATTTTTCAGTTAGTAATCTCCAAGATGAGAGATTATGATAACAAATCCACCAGTAGGAGTTCCACATGTTTTGGTGTCATCGAATTTTCCTATATACGAGTGTGTGTGATGGTCCTTAGACTTTAATATTATTATTAATGCATGTTAAAACTTGTGTACTTAGATAAATGTTCATGAATAAATTAGATTTCTTGGGTGTTTCAGGACTGAAATGTCATTATTGGATAAGTCAAGGAAGGATTTGTCCCTTCCATTTTATAGAAGTTGGTATCTCGGCCCTTTGATTAGAATGGAAATCTCATGCTAAATTCCATGGTCATGGAGTGACGATGTGTATATTTCAAATAGTTAAAAAACATGTATTAGACATATAGGTTGGTGACACGGATGTGCAACCTCCTTGACAAGATATTGAGACAAAGAGATTATATTACACATTGAGCAATCATATGTTGTTGTCATTGTTTTGATATTATGTTCTTTCTCTTTGTATCTTTAACACATTGCTGGATAATAATATTATAATTTGGGTGAGCCCACCTAATGCCAATGAGAAAGAATCCTAGAGAGTCAAACACTATGTTTTTCCATTGATCTTGATTAAATTTAATTTTAATTTAATTATTAGAATAAATATTATTCTCAAGACTGAGGAAAAATTTTATTCATGTTTTACTGAACGATAATATTCACAAAGTAATAAATAATTTATTTGATTACGTAAATATATAAAAAAAATTTATTCGCCTGATTTTGAATAAAATATTTATTTTATAAAATATTTTAATAAATATTTAATAACTAAATTGTGAATAAAATATTTATTTATGAATAAAATATTTATTAGCTTGATCAATAAATGATATAGGAGTCCAAAACGACCATGACCAAGTCTAGTGACAAATATTAATTACCAAGGTTGTTACATAACATTTTTTATTGTGCATGTTGGCACATGCCACAATGAAATGTTCAATACTTGTTTGATGTGGTTGGGCATAATGAGATGTTTTCCCTCCATTATCCTCTTAAGAGAGTTGAGATTTTGAGACTTGATATAAATATGAGGGATGATGAAGGTGTTTTGTCCAATGCAGTTGTAATTTGGACCCTGAAGAACAGATCTGGTGACGACAAATCAATGGGTTGATTCCTTGACAAATCTTCTTAGTTATGGACTTAATCATTCAGGTGGGGACGAATCAGAGGTTTTCAAATTTGGACTCTTTTGATGCATTATGGATTCTTTGGTGGTGCTTTTGGTTGCAGGAAATTGGATGGCTGGTAACAAGTGATGACGGCATTACGATGGTTTTGGGGCGACGAACCCATGGTTAGTGCAAAGACTGATGTGGGAGGGACCAAATTGATATTGGTGCATGGTTCCAGTGGTGACCTCGGGTGTGAGATCTAGGATCCAGGTGGTGGGACCTTGCTGGCCCACTAGTTTTCAGGGCAGATGACGAAGGCTGGCTATGACCTAGATTGCGGTGATAACAACAATGGAGGTGATTCTTAGCGGTGATGGTTGCAATGGGAACCCCTATGGTGATTGGATCTACGCATGCATGATGGGTTTTAGGATGCAGCTGGTTTGTGTTGAAGGTGTCGTTCGGGGTATGTCAGATGGTGACACATTGGTCCTAGGATGCGTTGAAGATGACTGACGATGGCCTGGATGGAGAACTCGGGATGTGGGACTTTGGGATGTGCAAATGCAGCCAGGCGACAGGGTGGATGATTTCAATTGAAATACGGGAGAACCTAAAGCGTATCACGGAGGAACCCTATGTATAGGATTGATTTGCACAGATAGATTGACAATGCAGTGGAGCAGATCTGCTGAGAGTATGTATGGACTTTAGAAGTTGGATGTGTCGGTGGATTTGTTTTTGGTGGTGTTTGTGCGTCACATTGTATTTGGTTGTGGCTCATGTTCCACTTGTCTTGTTTGGTTGTTTGTTTTCACTTTATTTTTATTAATAAATTTTTTGGACTGAGAAATCTCAAATCCTGAACATTATTGAATAATAATGATATTATTATTATTCGGAAAGGGGTTTATTAAACGGTTTAAATGTTATTTAATGACAGACATGTAATTAAATAATATTTAAACCTAAACTCTAACTCTATAAATTGATGGTTATGCCTATTGTATATGGTATCCAAAAATTGAGAATAGAGAATTGTTTCCCACAATGAATTCTCTCTCGATTCCTCTTCTCTCCCTCTCAAGAACAAGAACCGCAAGAAAAATTTCTTTAAGACCGAAGAATGAGCAATCAAGAATGAACAATGCAAGATATTTGATTTGTCATGCTAGCACCCAGTGATCATGTGGTGTTTCATAAAGATCGTTGAAGCACATGTGAATCACCGCTTGAGGGATTTTATCATTGGATCCTCACAGTGAAATGAAGGAAATCCGAAAGAGACTTTTCGGACGATCAATAATCAACAACAAAGAATGTTCTTAAGCCCTGGTATTTATTTCTTCAGATATTAAATAAATTACTTATAAATTTAACGTGCAAGATCATCGCTCGTGGTTTCAGGTAACAATTATTAAAATAAATTTTAATATATCACCCACCACCACATGCTTCCACTGCACTTGAAACCATAAACTAGATCATGATGCCAAAATGGTCATTTAGCGGTTGATTTTCTATCATTTAATGGCAGTTTAAACCGCCGCTAAATTGTTTCATAGTGGTTTGAAAAATTGCCATGTAATACGGTGTCGCAAAACACTTTGTGGCAGTTTTTATAACCATTTCATATCGTTTAGCGGCGGTTTTATAGTGACGATTTTGTAATTTTTTTTGTAATTAATTGATTGATTAATTACTTATTTATTTATTATATGTTATTTTTAATTCCTGTAATTAATTAATTATTAATTATTAATTATTAATATTTATTTTATTTATTATTTACTTATTTTACTACCATGCATGCATATGCAATGCATGTCATGATGAAATTTATTATATATATGAGTTGGGTGAAATTTGAACTTTTTACATCTCAGTTATTCTGTGAAGACTTTACCACTCTAGCAAGCTCTTCATGTGATGAGTAAACATAATTTAATATACATACATATGTATACACACACACACACACACACACAAATAAATACAAATAAATACATATATATAAATAATAATATTTAATAATAATAATAAATATTAAATAATACGAAACAAATAATAAATAACAAATAAAAATTAAAATAATGAATAATAAATCATAAATCAGAAATTATGAGTAAAAATTTTTAAACAATAAATATTACGTTATAAATAAATAAATAAAATGAAAATAATTAATTAATAATAACTAATAATTAATAAGTAATAAGTAATAAATAAATAGTAAATAAATAAAAAACAAAAAACAAATAATAAATAATAAATAAATAAATAATAAGAACATAATAAATAAATTATGAATAAATTATAAATGAATAATGAATAAATAATAAACAAATTATGAATTAATAATAAATTAAAAAATTTTAAAAAAATAATAATATATAATAAATCAATATTTTAAAAATTAGTAATATATTAACAATAAATAATTAATAATTAATAATTAATAATTAATGAATATATAATAAATAACTAATAAATAATACATTAACAATAAATTAATAAAAAAATAATAAATTAAAAATGAATAATAAATATATAATAAATAAGATGTAAGTAAATAATAAATAAATAAATAATAAATAATCATTAAATAAATATAAAATAATAAATAAATAAACTGAAAATAAATATTAAATATTAAATAAATAAAGAATAAATAAAGAAATATTAATGAAATATTAAAGAAATAATAAATAATACATTAATATAAAATTAATAATTAATAATAAATTAATAATAAATGATAAATTAAGAATAAATAATAAATTAATAATAAATAATAAACTAATAATAAATTATATGAAACAAATAATAAATTAATAATAAACAACGTGTTAATAAAAACTTAAAAATTAATAATAAATAATAAATTATTTATAAATAATAAATTAAAAATTAATTTTAAATTAATATTAAATAATAAATAGTATTTAATAAATATTAAATACATAAATAATACATAAATAATATTTAAATATTAAATTAATATTAAATAATAAATCAATATATAGTAAATAAATAATAAATAAGTAATAAATAATTAATAAATTAATAATAAATAAAAATGACTACAAATAGAAAATAAAAATTATTAATAAAAAAGAATAAGTAGTATATAAATAATAAATATTATTAAATAAATAATATATCTACAAATTAATAATAAATAAATAATTAAAAAGGCATAAATAAAAACACAAGGAATAAATAATAATTAGCTGAAAAATAAATAATAAATTAATTAATAAGAAAAAATATACAGTACATTAATAACAAATTAATAATTAATAATAAATTAAACAATATATAAATAAGTAGTAAATAGATAATAAATCAAATAATAATAATAATAATAGAATAGTAAATAAATCATAAATAATCATAAATAATTAATCAGTAAATAAAAAACAGTAATTAATTAATTAATTAATAAGTAATTAATAAATTATAAATAAATAAGAAATAATAAATCAATAAATCAATAAATGTTAATAAATTAATAATAAATTATAAATTAATACTAAATTATAAATTGATAATAATTAATAATAATAAATAAATAATAATAAATATTAATTATTAATTATTAAATAAATAATTAATAATTTATTCATAATTAAATAATATATAATAAATATTGATTAATAATTATAATAAAATGTCATTGTATCTCTTGTCATAAATATTGATTGGACTGGTTGTGAAACTAAAATAGACACGCGAATCAAAAGTTATAGTAATTTGACGTTGAATTCTGATTTTAAACATATTCTAGAATTAATTTATGTTTTAAATAATTATTAACTATTAATTAAAAATAATTAATATTTATCACATTTTCATAAATTAAATTTCTAAGTTATAAACTATAAATGATTATAAATGATAAATGATTATTATTATTTATAAAAAATAATTAATTATTAAATAATCAATACGTTTTTTCATTATTTAGCGGCTACTTTTATGAAACTACTGTTAATTTGCTATGGATTTTAATAACCATTCCTAAAAAACATTGAAAAAAGAAACACATTTAGTGGTGATTTTTAAAAAAACTTACTCTAAACATGACTTTCCCTAAGTATTTAATGGAATTTTTAAGAACCCATTAAAAGTGGTTGAGAAATACAAATTTTATTATTTTTAGAATTAGTGTGTGTTCTAGAGGTGATACTAGGCTTGAGACTACGTCACATGAAGAACAAATGGTGCGTTGCTTCGCGAGGCTACGTTGGGAGGCCAGGTGTCATGGTTCCATGGATGACTCTATGTTGGGACTAAAGGTATCCGTGTTGAGGGATCAATCCACCATTAGACTAAGTTTGGTTAAGCATTGTTGGATGGTGCTACGTTGACTAATGCAGCCCACGTCGTAGTGGCGGAGGCATAATGAACAGTGAGAGGTGTTCAAGAATTATGGAAAAACAGAGCGTCTCGATATAATCATGTCGCAAGTAACCACTAATTCGGTGCCCATGATATCCCTTAATTGATGGCACCGACTCCCTTCATGCCTTGGCCTAGTTCTGGTTTTTTTGTAAATATACATTGAAAATATTTAACTACTAATTAACTACTAATTAATTATTAATTAACTAATAAATAACCAATAATTAACTAATAGTTAACCACTAATTAACTACTAATTAATTATTAATTAACTAATGATTAATCATTCATTAACCAATGATTAAATATTAAATAATTAAGGATTAAAAAATAATTAAATCATGACTGACTAGTGATTAACTAATGGGGCGGTTCATATTTATTTATGTCAATAATACAAAAAATGGGTTTTATCAGCGCTCAAAATAGGCTTTAACAGTGCTAAAAAGGTGTTGTAAAGCTCAGCACTGATAGGGGTGGTCCCCTTTATAAGTGATAAAAAAGCTCTGATAAATGTCATGTCTACTTTAATATAAGATTTTTCTATAGCACACCCAAACAAGACCTGCAAAAAAATCAGCATATCAAATAAGCAGTTCACACAGATAAAATATGCAGTGGTAGTCAATTTGGGATCAAACGATTGGAAAAAATACATACCTAATGTGATGTACTAATTATTAATTATGATTATCAAAAGGTACCATTAAATACTATATCCTCCAAATTATATCTTATATTTCCTCAAATAAAATATATAAAAAGAGTTCAATGCCAGAACCATAAGAAAAATTTGATTAAGGCATGCAAGTGAGTTATTCTTCATGTTTTTTGTGGTTAAGATTCATGTCAAGCTTGGATATGAAATATATTTATAGATTTTGAGTTCCTTTTGGCATATGTTTCCTTAGGACATAGAGAGTTTCCCTTGTAGATTCCTCATGGTCGATAGATTTGGGTGATTCTTGGGACACTTAAGGAAATGTGTTCTTATGGTTGATGCATTTATCTTATGTTATGTTGTCTTCTTTTCACACCATTTATAAAACTTATAAATGGTGGGGAGATATATGTTTATTCTGTGTTCTTCCTAGACTCTTGATAAGTAGTCATGTAGTGATTTTATTGGGGGGCACAATTTATAAGTACCCATGTGGGTACACTTTCATGGGGAAGTTTCCCATTCATTTGGAACTTTAACTGTTTTATATACATAGGAAAAGGATGGTTAGAATAACCCCAAGTAAAAACCACACAACTTACCTTTTTGAGAAGGTTTTTAGGAACATTGGTTGTTCATGGTTAGGAGAAACCATGTGATATGGATCTATAGTTTAACTAAGTCATTTTGAACAATTAGAACACGGTTAGTTAACAATTTTTCCAAACTGTGCAGAAGAGGGTTTCTTATCCAATGGCTCCCAAAACATTGGTGAAAAGTTTGGGAAACTGCCCTACCATACCATGAAAGTTTCTGATGATAGGGAATAATTTAAGGGATTTCAACCTATTTCATCCCTTACCCTTCCTGAAACTTAGTCTAAGATCCCTTTATCTTGAAAATTTTTCCAATTTAAATCCTCTAATCTTTTTTTCTTTCCCTTTCATTCTTCTCCCACTCCCTTTCCCCTTTGTTTTCTTCCCTTACCCTGAAATCTAGGGAAAAAGGTTTATATTTAGAGAGTGTGTTGAATTATTAATGGGGGATTATTTTCTAAGTACTACTTAGGAATCTATGTGGCTTGTCTAAGTATCATATTTCAAAGGTAATGACTTTTGGATTGTTTTTCGTACGTTAGTTGTTTTTTTCAAATAAAATTCTATCCATTTTAAACAAAAGAGAGACACATTGAGTGATACCAGTCACACAATGCCTCATATTGAAGTTTGGTTGACTCATACTTTCCACATATGACCCATGGATTGTTGTCCTAAATTATCAACACAATCTGAATGCGTTTGGTCGGTTTTCCGTACATCTGTTGTTGTTTTCACTTAAAATTCTATCCATTTTAAACAAAAGAGAGACACATTGAGTGATACCAGCCACAATGTGACTCGGATTGAGGTAGGGTTGACTTATAAACATTACACATGACCCATGGATCGTTGGCCAAAATTATTAACACAATCCGAATGCATTCAGTCAGTTTTCTATATTTCAGTTGTTGTTTTCACTTAAAATTTAGTCCATTCTAAACAAAATAGAGACAATTTGAGTGATATCGGTCACACCATGCCTTAGATTGTATAGGGGTTGACTCATAAACATCCATAATTACTCATGGATCATTCTCCTAATTTATCAACACAATCTATAAGTGTTTGGTCAGTTTTACGTACATTAGTTGTCATTTTCACTTAAAATTATGTCCATTTTAAACAAAACAGAGACACTTTGAGTGATACCAGTCACACTGTGCCTCTTATCGTGGTGTGGTTGAATTATACACATCAACAATAACCCATGTATCATTTTACTAAAGTATCAACACAATCAAAATGTGTTTGGTTGGTTTTCCGTACATGAGTTGTTGTTTTCACAAAAAATTTTGTCCATTTTAAACAAAAGAGATACACTTTGAGTGATACCGGCCACATCGTGCCTCAGATTGAGGTAGGGTTGACTCTTACATGTCACAAATGACCTATGTACAATTTTCCTAAAGTATTAACAAAATCCATGTGCTTTTGGTCAGTTATCCATACGTCAGTTGTTGTTTTCACTTAAAATTTTGTCCATTTTTATCAAAAGAGAGACACATTTAGTGATACTGGCCACACCGTGCCTCAGATTGAGGTGAGGTTAGATCTTACACATTCCAAATGACCCATGGATCATTTTCTTAATGTATCAACACAATCCTAATGCGTTTGGTCAGTTTTCCGTATGTTAGTTGTTGTTTTCACTTAAAATTTTGTCCATTTTAAACAAAAGTGAGACACTTTGAGTGATATCGGTCACAGAGTGCCTCAAATTGAGGAGGGGTTGATTATTACACATCAAAAATGACCCATGGATCTATATCCTAAAGTATCAACACAATCCAGATGCGTCTGGTTGGTTTTTTGTATTCTAGTTGTTGTTTTTATTTAAAATTATGCTATTTTTACCAAAAGAGAGACACTTTGAGTGATACTGGTAACATACTGCCTTTGATTGAGACTTGGTTTGTAACACCCGAGACTTTTATAAGAAATATTTTGTTTTTATGTTATATACATCATAAAAGGAATCTATCACTACACACAACACTAGATTCGCTTTCTTTACACGCAATCGCGGCCTTCCTCGATAGCTTGCGTCGTACGCAATACCGAGTTTCACTAAACAACGATATGCTATTAAAATATTATTAAAACTAGCCGTTATGAATAGTAATAACCACTTTTTGAAATTTTAAAAAATTTATTTTTCAAAATGGACTTCATTTTTGGATTCAGAATATCGAAATAAGCCTAGGGTGAAATTTTGGTATTTTTCTGAAAACTTTCAATTTTTGATGAATAGTGAAAACACTGGGTTACTATTTAAAACCTGACTTTTTATTTAAATAAATATTTATTTTAATTAAATTTATTTTAGGTAAAATTGATATATAATACCTATATAAGTTCAATGCAATTCATTGGAGTCATTTTATAATAATTTTAGATATATAAAAATTTTATTGAACTTCTCACCGTCTTTTACCACCTCCTAGGAGAATTTGCAAATTTACATAAAACTTAATTTTACCGCTTTTGTGAGTGGAATTTCAAAAATCCAAGAGACACAGTTGATGTTAGTAAGTAAAATGTGGTTCAATGAGATGAAAATAATTTTTGGTGAATAGTAACTTTTTACTTTTTTTTACCACGGTTAAAAGTAAATAGGGTAATTAAGAGTAAAAATGATATTATTATTACCCTAACACATGTCCTAATTCTATTGGATAAGTGTAATTCGACAAAAAACAACCTTAGGAATAAAATATGACCATTTAGGCCCACATGGATTAGATTAGGACATTTATTATCAATTTATTTAAAGAAGGGTTAAAATAGTTAAAATCAAAGTTTAATATCTAAATCATTTTTAATATTGGGTTATACACAGGATAAATTAGACTATAAATATTCATTAGAAAGATAAAAATATTTCCAACATAATGGTATTTTATTTGTAATTTTTAGACTTAAAATAATTTAATTTATTTATGATACAATGATGATGCAGTAATTATCTTATTAATGAAATATTGACATAATTGATGTTATAAATTCCCAAATAAATGTAATTTTAGACTTTTTATGAATTAAAAAAATTCCTATGTTAATATGACAAGTTAGTATTGACTTAATTAATTTTTTTCTAACTAATAATTCTGTTATAATTTTCACAAAAATCAATTACCAAATAGTGTCAAAATTGAAAAAAAAATAGTTTTTAAAACAAATATTATATTATTAATTGTTATTATATTCCTAAAAATATATGGTTCTACCAAGATACTTATATCATGATAGTTGTATCATTAATGGACCACTTGGGGTCTCATGGATGTATATGGTAGGTTTATTATCTATATAATATAAAAATACAAAGTGACATGGTAAATGTCAATCTAATTAACTAAGAGTTAAAACTAAAATATAAGGTTAATATAATGACCTAAAATTGTCTAAATTCTAATGGATGAGAGAATTTCAACCCATACCCACCTTATCTTCTAAATATATCAATTTGGATCTATTAATAACCGAATTTGACTTTATAATAAAATAATATTTTTAGTTATTCCAAAGCTGCCCCTCTACTCCCTTATAAAAGGGCACCTCCTCCCTCTTTTCCTCACACTACTTTGAACCTTCAAGATCGGCCAACACCTGCCAAATTCACTTCTCCACTTCCCTAGAAACATCCTATAGGTCCTGGTCTTCTTCAAAGACCAATTTTAGTTCCCTAAGAGGAGGTCTCAAAGAGGCGCTTCAAAGAAGAGGTAATGTCTGTTACCGATTCTTTCAAATTTATTTCTTCTTCCACTTATTCTTATTTTGTTTTTTAATTATGAAGTAATAAAATATGTATCACTCATATACTTATATGTTATTATAAGTATGAAACAACCCTATTTCACTATTTATCCATCCTACGGAAAACGAAATCACCGCGCGTGCGTACGTACGGAATACCGTCTCCACGCCGTGGTGTAATCTATTTTCCACCACCACCTTACTTGGATGGGTATAAAGGTGTAAATAGTGACTATATATGATTATTTTAAATTTATATTGATTCTGAAATAGTATACATACATTCCAATACAATTCCAAGATCATGGGCACGATATCATCGCTCGTGCGTACGTACGGAATACCGTCTCCACGATGTGATGCGACTCGTTCTACATGATCTTCATTGCATAATGATTATATAAATGAATTTAATGAATGAATATGATATATATTACACTAATACCATTCTGTAAATGAGGTATCTATAACCTAAAAAGAAAAATAAGAATTTATTCGACAAAACACGCATAAGAACAAAAAGTAATAAACACCCGAATAACAAGTAGTAATGAAATATTACTAATAAGAAGATAAGAATATGACCATATATGATATCATAAAAATAAGTATGATTCTTTAATAAGTCAATAACATTATTTAAATAATTATACATGAGGTTCGGACACTTACGAAGCAAATCGGACCTAAGGTAAGGGAAAATATCACAATCTCACTTTATCCGAGATTGTTTATACATTGGTATTTACTGGGGTGTATTTTGTCATCCACGTCCATGTTTCCTCAATATGTAATATTATTTCCATCCACCTACAATTTTTTAAATCCAATTTTACCCTTCGGTGAGTTTTTAGTAAAAGATATGAAAGGAATCATTTGTCATTTTTCGTACGAGGTACTTTTTGACTTTTCTGACAAAAGTATGAGAAGAATGTTTTTTTAACTTATATGGAATGAATGGATTTTTAAAACATTATTTCCAAGAAGCTTACTTTACATGTTTTCAAGTTTATTTTTAATCAACTTCTTTTATTTTAAAATTTTATGACATGTTAAGAAAGGAAAAATGTTTTTGAAGTAGAAAGGATATTTTCCTCAAGAATGGAGTTCAAATGTTTTATCAAAATTATTTTCCATATAAGATAATATAGGGTTCTGTTTCTATCCCTATTTTTACATTGATTTGATTATGTTATGATGGAATTATTTTTATGATGTCCTTTTATCTTATATGGATTATGTTATGATGGCAGGATGTTTATGATTCCCATTTTTATTACATGGGTTATGCAATGATGTATGATTTTTGATTTTGTGTCACACATAAGAATGGTATGATTATGAGATGGTTGGGACCTATATCTCCCTCCAATGCATTCGGTAAAGATTTTATATCTCCTGAGATAGACATGGCGGGAACGACATGTTAAACTGGTTCAGTGAAATAGGACTAAAACGAGGAGTGAACTCGGTTCAAAAATGAACTTTGTCCACTAAGATAGTCTTGGAAATGAGTCTTGACTAATAAGAAATGATTCTCTATGATTATGTGTGTATGACACAAAGTTACATGTTTTAAGTTATTATTATTGGGATTATATTTCACTATTGTGATTTATCCCATGTTATGAAATTATGATCTCTTTTGAAGGTTAATATTTCCAAAAGTTATGTTCTTATGTATATGATTTGATTGATATTTCTTTTGTTTACCCTTACTGAGCATTTGAGCTCACCATTTTGTATGTTTTATTTCCCTAGGTCAGGAAGAAGGTTATTAAGTAGGATATGCCAAAATGGACTCTAGATATGATGAAATAAATGGGAGGCAAAGTAGATTCTTTATGAACTAGTTGTTTATGTTTCCCAGTTTCTAAAGACTCTATACCTATACGGTCCTTTCCTGGTTTTGTTATATGTTGTAATAAGTGTGCTTCAATTCTGAAGTAATAACAATTTATGTAAAGTATGGGTTGTTATAGTTGGTATTAGAGGAAAGGTATAGTCAACCTTTGGAAACTAGGATGTGAAAGCCTTAGTAAGAACCCTAAGGATAAGTCTAAGCATAGAACACGATCTTAGTATTTTAAAAATGGCCATGAACAACCTATGATAAGACCTTAAGTGTGAATTTTTATTCTTGATTATGTGGTTTTCCTATTATAATTAGTGTTTCTCACACTATTATTCTTGGTTTTAGTCAATGGCTGGAACACGAAGGAACCGTGTTAATGCGGAATGCGACGGGCAATGCAATGATTTTCCCCCTGAGCAACCAAACGTTATGGGAGATGGAATGAAAAATATTATAGCCATGCTCACACAACTTTCCCAAGCTATGAATCATGAAGGACTTCCAAACGATCAAAGAAAGGAGCAACATTCTGTTGAATCCTTCATGAGATAGCATCCACCTTCATTCAGCGGGTCTACTGATCCATTAGTTGTTGAAAAATGGATCAGTACTACAGAAAAGATATTTTCAGTTCTTCAATGTTCTAAACATGATAAAGTCATCTTAGTAGTGTATCGTTTGGAAGGTGATGTTGATCAATGGTGGAATCTTATTAATAATACAAGGCAAAGGGATTAAATTGAGTCCATGGAATGGGACAAGTTCAAGAACTTCTTTTTCAATAAGTACTTCCCTTGTATTCTCCGAACAAAGATGGAGAAGGAGTTTCTTGAACTAAAGAAAAAGGATGATGAATCTGTTGATACCTATGAAGAAAATTTTACAAGACTTTCAAGGTACACTTTTGGTATTGTTATCCAACCTGAGAGTAAGATCGATCGATTCTTTAGTAGCTTAAAACAAAGTCTTCGAAGGGCCTTATCCATAAGGGACTTCAATAGCTACGAGGAAATCGTTCAATGTGCTCTCAAAGTTGAGATGGATATTGGAGTAACTCATCAGTTATATGGGTTTGATAATAAGAGGAAAATGGAATTCAAAGGAAAATCTAAAGACCACACTGAAAAGAAGATGAGCTTTCCCTTATGCTCAATGTGTGGAAAGAAACATGGAGGGAGTTGTCATAAAGGGACAAGTAAATGTTTCAAATGTGGAAAGGAAGGTCATTGGGCATTTGAATGCCGCAATGATGGGAAGAAGATGTCTAATGATTCAAACAAAGGAAGGGATACACAGAATGAACCTACTACACTTCAATGTTTCAAGTGCAAGGAGATGGGGCATTATGCCAATCAATGCCCAAATCCAAGGGTTGATGATGATGGTCGACGTCAACAAACTTTTAAGGCTAAAGACAAAGGAAAATCACATGCAATTTCTATCAGCGATGTGGAGTACGATAACGATGTGGTAAAAGGTACACTTACCATCCACTCTAAAGTAGAAAATGTTTTATTTGATTCTGGATCCAACCACTCTTTTATTTCTGAAGAATTTTCTAAGGGTATCACCGTATTACCTCAACAATTAGATGTTGAGTTAGCTGTGACAACCCCTAATGGCACAATAGTCGCATCAAAATCTTATAATTCTTCTCCGATTGAAGTTTGTGGGAAAGTGCTTCCTGAAAATCTTGTGATCCTTCCTATAGTAGAATTTGATGTGATTCTTGTCATGGATTGGCTTTCTTTATATGGAGCTCATATAAATTACCAAAGAAGGGAAGTCACATTTCATATTCCAGATCAATCTATGATCGTCTATCGATGCAAGGATGAACATAACCTTCCAGTTGAAATTTCTTCCATATTATGGGTCTTGATTCTACTAAATGAAGGTTATTTATCTCAAATGGTTGGTGAGAAACTCACGATTAAGAATATTCCCATTATACGGGAGTTTGATGATGTCTTTCTGGAGGAATTTCCAGGTCTTCCACCAAATCGTGAAGTTGAGTTTTCAATGGAACTCGTACCGGGTGCTTTGACTATTTCAAATACACCTTATAGAATGGACCCAATTGAGTTGCAGGAATTGAAGATGCAACTCCAAGAGAATCTTGATAAGGGATTAATACGCCCTAGTGCATCACCTTGGGGAGCACCTGTTCTATTTGTTAAGAATAAAGATGGATCAATGAGACTCTGCATTGATTATCGGGAACTTAACAAGATCACTATCAAGAACAAATATCCTCTCCCGCGCATTGATGAATTATTTGACCAACTACGCGGAGCTCAATACTTTTCCAAGATTGATATTCGTTTAGGGTATCATCAATTAAGGGTCAAAAGGGAGGATATACCAAATACGGCTTTCCGTACAAGGTATGGACACTATGAATTTATAGTGATGCCATTTGGTCTTACTAATTCCCCTGCTATCTTCATGGATCTGATGAATAGAGTCTTTAGAGACTATCTTGACCAGTTTGTGGTAGTCTTTATAGATGATATTCTTTTATATTCAAATAGAAAGTAAAAACATGAAGATCACTTGAGAATTATATTGAAGACCCTGATAAAGGAGAAGCTTTATGCCAAATTTACCAACTGTGAATTTTGGATTCAAAGAGTTTCATTTTTGGGTCACATAATCTCAAAATAGGGGATATTTGTGGATCCAACAAAAACAGATGTTATCGAAAGATGGTCGAGACAAACAAAAGTAACTGAGATCCGAAGTTTTCTTGGTTTGGATGGATATTATCGACGTTTTGTGAAAGATTTTTCACGATTATCTAATCCACTCACTAGGTTGACTCAGAAAGGAGTTAAGTTTGTTTGGATAGAGGAATGTGAAGAGAATTTCAAGGAGTTGAAAAGAAGGTTATCCAGTGCACCTGTGCTCACACTGACTTGTAGTGGATAAAGGTTTGTGATCTACAGTGATGCATCCAAGAAGGGATTGGGGTGTGTTCTTATGAAAAATGATATAGTGATAGCTTATGCCTCATGACAGTTGAAAATCCATGAGAAAAATTACCCAACTCATTATTTGGAGTTAGCTATGGTAATCTTTGCATTAACGATTTGGAGGCATTATCTTTATGGAGAAAGGTGTGACATTTATACTGATCATAAAAGTTTAAAGTATATTTTCACACAAAAGGAGATGAATATGCACCAAAGAAGATGGTTGGAGATGATTAAGGATTACGACTGCTCAATTCATTACCACCCTGGGAAAGAAAATAAGGTGGCAGATGCATTAAGTCGACAAGACCATGCTAGCTTATCCATGATGAGGATCACAAAAGATCCAATATTTATGGATTTACAAAGGATGGATCTTGGAATTATAATGAAAGGGGAAAAATGTATCTTTCTCAAATGAATGTTCAACCATCTATACATGTGAAGGTTAAAGAGGCACAGAAAGAAGATGTTGATTTACAAAAGAAGGTGAGAAATGTTCCTGAATTCAACCTTGATTGTGATGGGATAATAAAATTCAGGAATCGGGTTTGTGTTCCTCCCATCCCCGAATTAAAGAAGGAGCTACTGGATGAGGCTCATAGTTCTTCATTCTCTATTCATCCTGGAAGCACGAAGATGTATAAGGACCTGAAAGAGTACTTCTGGCGGGATGGAATAAAAAGAGATGTTGCTGAATATGTCTCTCGATGATTGGTTTGTCAGCAAGTTAAAGCTGAGAGACAGAAGTCTAAGGGGATGTTACAACCATTACCCATACCCGAATGGAAATGGGAAAACATCACTATGGACTTTGTCACAGTACTTCCTAAAACATCCAAAGGCAATAATCCTATCTGGGTCATAGTTGATCATCTTACAAAGTCTGCACACTTCATTGCTATTAGAGAGGATTTCTCTCTGGATCAGCTTTCTAGGATATATGTAAAGGAAGTGGTAAGATTGCATGGAGTACCACTTTCTATTTTATCTGATCGGGATCCGAGGTTTACCTCAAAGTTCTGGCGAAGTCTTCAGCATACTCTCGATACAGAGTTGAGTTTCAGCACTGCTTATCATCCTCAGACAGACAGTCAGTCTGAGAGAACAATTCAAACTCTAGAAGATATGTTGAGAGCTTTCTCTATGGATTTCAAAGGTGGTTGAGATCAACACCTACCTTTGGTGGAATTTTCTTATAATAATAGATTTCACTCCAGTATTCGTACGACTCCTTATGAAGCTCTCTATGGAAAGAAATGCAAGACTCTAACTTGCTGGGATGAAGTTGGGGAAAGAAAGCTATTAGGACATGATCTTGTTGATGAGATGGAAGAAAAGGTTCGATCTATTCAACAACACATAAGAGCAGCTCAGAGTCGACAGAAAAGTTATGCCGACGACCGAAGAAAAGACCTATAGTTTGAAGTGGGTGATAATGTGTTCTTACGAATATCTTCATGGAATAGGGTCATGAGATTTGGAAAGAAGGGGAAGTTGAGCCCTAGATATATCGGTCCTTTCAAAATATTGGATCGTGTTGGAAAGGTAGCTTACCGATTGGCGCTTCCACCGAATCTCTCTCAAGTTCACGATGAGTTCCATGTATCTCTCTTGAGAAAGTACATACCTGATCCTTCACATGTACTCAACTTAGAAGTTGTACCGTGGGAGCAAGATCTTCCTTATAAAGAACAGCCGATAGAGATTCTGGATCGTAGCGAAAAGGTCCTACGAAAAAAGACCACTCGATTAGTGAAAGTTTTATGGAGGAACCACCAATTAGAAGAAGCTACATGGGATCTTGAGGATATGATGAGGGAGAGGTATCCTCATTTTTTTATTACAAAGTGAGGAATCTCAAGGGTGAAATTCATTTTAAGGGGGGTATAATGTAACACCCGAGACTTTTATAAGAAATATTTTGTTTTTATGTTATATACATCATCAAAGGAATCTATCACTACACACAACACTATGTTGGCTTTCTTTACACGCAATCGCGGCCTTCCTTGATAGCTTGTGTCGTACGCAATACCGAGTTTCACTAAACAACGATATGCTATTAAAATATTATTAAAACTAGCCATTATGAATAGTAATAACCACTTTTTGAAATTTTATAAATTTTATTTTTCAAAATGGACTTCATTTTTGGATTCGGAATATCTAAATTAGCCTAGGGTGAAATTTTGGTATTTTTCTGAAAACTTTCAATTTTTGATGAATAGTGAAAACACTGGGTTACTATTTAAAAACCGACATTTTTTTAAATACATATTTATTTTAGGTCAAAATTGATACATAATACCTATATAAGTTCAATTAAATTCATTGGAGTCATTTTATAATAATTTTAGATATATAAATATTTTATTGAACTTTTGACCGTCTTTTACCCACCTCCTAGGAGAATTTGCAACACAAAACTTAATTTTACCGCTTCTATGAGTGGAATTTCAAAAATCCTAGAGACACAGTTGATGTTAGTAAGTAAAATGTGGTTCAATGAGATGAAAATAATTTTTGGTGAATAGTCACTTTTTACTTTTTTTTACCACGGTTAAAAGTAAATAGGGTAATTAAGAGTAAAAATGATATTATTATTACCCTAACACATGTCCTAATTATATTGGATAAGTGTAATTCGACAAAAAACAACCTTAGAAATAAAATATGACCATTTAGGCCCACTTGTATTAGATTAGGACATTTATTATCAATTTATTTAAAGAAGGGTTAAAATAGTTAAAATCAAAGTTTAATAACTAAATCATTTTTAATATAGGTTTATACATAAGATAAATTCAACTATAAATATTCATTAGAAATATAAAATGATTTCCAAGATAATGTTTTTTTATTTGTAATTTTTAGACTTAAAATAATTTAATTTATTTATGATACAATGATGATGCAGTAATTATCTTATTAATGAAATATTGACATAATTGATGTTATAAATACCCAAATAAATGTAATTTGATACTTTTTATGAATTACAAAAAATTTATATGTTAATATGACATGTTATTATTTATTTAATTAATTTTTTTCGAACTAATCATTCTGTTATGATTTTCAAAAAAAATCAATTACCAAATAGTGTCAAAATTGACATAAAATAGTTTTTAAAACAAATATTATATTATTAATTGTTATTATATTCCTAAAAATCTAAGGCTCAGCCAATATACTTATATCATGATAGGTGTATCATTAATGGAACACTTGGGGGTCTCTTGGATGTATATGGTAAGTTTATTAACTATATAATATAAAAATACAAAGTGACATGGTAAATGTCAATCTAATTAACTAAGAGTTAAAACTAAAAGTTAAGGTTAATATAATGACCTAAACTTGTATAAATTATATTATATGAGATGATTTAGACCCATACCCACATTAGATTTGAAATATATCAATTTGGATCTATTAAAAACCGAATTTGACTTTATAATAAAATAATATTTTTAGTTATTCCAAAGGTGCCCCTCTCCTCCCTTATAAAAGGGCACCTCCTCCCTCTTTTCCTCACACCACTTTTAGGCTTCAAGCTCGGCCAACCCCTGCCAAATTCTCTTCTCCACTTCCCTAGAAACATCCTAGAGGTCCTGGTCTTCTTCAAAGACCAATTTTATTCCCTAAGAGGAGGTCTCAAAGAGGCGCTTTAAAGAAGAGGTAATGTTCGTTACCGATTCTTTCAACTTTATTTCTTCTTCCACTTCTTCTTCTTATTTAGTTGTTTCATTATGAAGTAATTACATAAGTGTCACTCATATACTTATATGTTATTATAATTATGAAACAACACTATTTCACCATCTATCCATCCTACGGAAAACGAAATCACCGCGCGTGCGTACGTACAGAATATCGTCTCCACGCCGTGGTGTAATCTATTTTCCACCACCACCTTACTTGGATGGGTATAATGGTGTAAATAATGACTATATATGATTATTGTAAAGTGATATTGATTCTTAAATATTATACATACACTCCAACACAATTCCATGATCATAGGAACGATATCATCGCTCGTGCGTACGTACGGAATACCGTCTCCACGATGTGATGCGACTCGTTATACATGATATTTATTGCATAATGATTATATAAATGAATTGAATGAATTAATATGATATATATTACACTAATAAAATTCTTTAAATGAGTTATCTATAACCTAAAAATAAAAATAAGAATTTATTCGACAAAACACGCATAATAACAAAAAGTAATAAACACCCGAATAACAAGTAGTAATGAAATATTACTAATAAGAAGCTAAGAATATAACCATATATGATATTATAAAAATAAGTATGATTCTGTAATAAGTCAATAACATTATTTAAATCATTATACAAGAGTTTAGGACACTTAAAAAGCAAATCGGACCTAAGGTAAGGGAAAATATCACAATCTCATTTTATCCGAGATTGTTTATACTTTGGTATTTATTGGGGTGTATTTTATCATCCACATCCATGTTTCCACAATATGTAATATTGTTTCCATCCACAAAAAATTTATTAAATCCAATTTTACCCTTCGGTGAGTTTTTAGTAAAAGATATGAAAGGAATCTTTTGTCGTTTTTCATATGAGATACTTTTTTACTTTTCCGACAAAAGTACGAGAAGAATGTTTTTTTAACTTATACGGCATGAATAGATTTTTAAAAAATTATTTCCAAGAAGCTGCATTTACATGTTCTCAAGTTTATTTTTAATCAAATTATTTTAGTTTAAAATTTTATGACATGTTAAGAAAGGAAAAATGTTTTTGAAGTAGAAAGGATATTTTCCTCAAGAATGGAGTTCAAATGTTTTATCAAAATTATTTTCCATATAAGATAATATAGGGTTCTGTTTCTATCCCTATTTTTACATTGATTTGATTATGTTATGATGGAATTATTTTTATGATGTCCTTTTATCTTATATGTATTATGTTATTATGGCATGATGTTTAAGATTTCCATTTTTATTACATGGGTTTTGCCATGATGTATGATTTTTTATTTTGTGGCACACATAAGAATGGTATCATTATGAGATGGGTGGGACCTATATCTCCCTCCAATGAATTGGGAAAAGATTTTATATCTCATGAGATAGACATGACTAGAACGGCAGGTTAAACCGATTCAGTGAAACAGGACTGAAACGAGGAGTGAACTCGGTTCAGAAATGGACTTTGTCCACTAAGATAGTCTTGGAAATGAGTCTTGACTAATAAGAAATGATTCTCTATGATTATGTGTGTATTCCACAAAGTTTCATGTTTTAAGTTATGATTATTGGGATTACATTTCACTACTATGATTTATCCCATGTTATGAAATTATGATCTCTTTTGCAGGTTAAGATTTCCAAAATATATGTTCTTATGTATATGATGTGATTGATATTTCATTTTTTTACCCTTTCTGAGCATTTGAGCTCACACTTTTGTATGTTTTATTTCCCCAGGTCAGGAAGAAGTTTATTAATTAGGATATGCCAAAAGGGAATCTAGATATGATGAAATAGATGGGAGGCAAAGTTGATTCTTTATGAACCATTTGTTTATGTTTCCCAGTTTCTAAAGACTCTATACCTATACGGTCCTTTCCTGGTTTTGTTATATGTTGTAATAAGTGTGATTCAATTCTGAAGTAATAAAAATGTATGTAAAGTATGGGTCGTTATATGGTTGACTCCAACACATAAATAATGACCCATGGATCATTGAACTAATGTATAAACAAAATCCAAATGCGCTTGGTGGGTTTTTCGTATGTCCGTTGTTGTTTTCACTTAAAATTATGTCCATTTTAAACAAAAGAGAGACACTTTGAGTGATACCGGCCATACCATGCCTTGTATGGAGGAGGGTTTGACACATACATGTCACACATGACCCATGGAACGTTTTCCTAAATTATCAACACAAATGGAATGCATTTGGTCAGTTTTCTGTATGTTAGTTGTTGTTTTCACATAAAATTCTGTCCATTTTAAACAAAAGAGATAGAATTTCAGTGATACCAGTCACACCGTGCCTCATATTAAGGCGGGGTTCACTCTTACACATCCAAAATGACCCATGGATCATTCTCCTAAATTGTAAACACAATATGAAGGTGCATGGTTGGGTTTCCATACGTCATTTGTTGTTTTCACTTAAATTTGTGTCCATTTCAAACAAAAGAGACACTTTGAGTGATACCGGTCACACTGTGATTTTGATTGAAACATGGTTGAATATTACACATAAAAAATTACTCATGGATCATTGTAAAACTGTATCAACACAATATGAAAGCATTTGATCTATTTTCCATACATCAGTTGTTGTTTTCACTTAAAATTCTTTCCATTTTAAACAAATGAGAGACACTTTGAGTGATACCGGTCAAACCATGCCTCAAATAGAGGCGAGGTTGGCTATTACATGTCAAAAATGACCTATGTATCGTTCTATTAAAGTATCAACATAATAAGAATGCGATTGGTTTGTTTTCCGTTCGTTAGTTGTTGTTTTCACTTAAAATTCTTTCAATTTTAAATAAAAGAGAGACACTTTGAGTGATACCGACCACACTGTGCCTCGGATTGAGGCGTGGTTGACTTTTACACATCAAAAATAACCTATGGATCATTTTAGTAAATTATCAACACAATATTATTGTGTTTGGTTTCTTTTCTGTATGTCAGTTGTTGTTTTCACTTAAAATTCTGTCCATTTTAAACAAAAGAGAGACACTTTGAGTGATACCGATAACATCGTGCCTCGGATTGAGGTAGGGTTGACTATTTAATGTAAAAAAAGACTGATGGTTCGTTCTAAAAATGTATCAACACAATCTGAATTCGTTTGGTTATTTTTTTGTATGTCAGTTTTTGTTTTCACATAAAATTCTGTCCATTTCAAACAAAAGAGAGACTTTGAGTGATACCAGTCACACCATGCCTCGGATTAAGGGGAGGTGTGGGGGGGGGGGGTTGACTCATATATGTAAAAAATTACACATGGATCATTATTATAAAGTATAAACACAATCCAATTTCATTTGGTTAGTTTTTCATTTGTCAGTTATTGTTTTCAATTAAAATTTTGTCCATTTTAAACAAAAGATATACACTTTGAGTGATACCGGTCACACTGTTCCATAGATTGAGATGGGGTTGACTCATACACATAAAAAATGACTCATGGATCTTTCTCCTAAAGTATCAACACAATACGAATGATTTTGGTTGGTTTTCCATACTTTATTTGTTGGTTTCACTTAAAATTATGTCCATTTTAAACAAAAGAGATTCACTTTGAGTGATATCGGTCACATTGTTCCTCGGATTGAGGTGTGGTTGATTATTACACATCCAAAATGACCCATGTATCATTCTACTAAAGTATCAACACAATACTAATGTGTTTGGTTGGTTCTTCGTACGTTAGTTGTTATTTTCACTTAAAATTTTGTCCATTTTAAACAAAAGAGAGACACTTTGAGTGATACTTACCACATCGTTCCTCTTATTGAGGTGGGTTTGAATCTTACATTTCATACATGATTCATGGATCATTGGACTAAAGTATCAACACAATATGAATGTGTTTGGTCTATTTTCCGAATGTCAGTTGTTGTTTAAACATAAAATTCTGTCGATTTTTAACAAAAGAGAGACACTTTGAGTGAGACCGATCACACCGTGCCTCAGATTGAAGTGGGGTTGACTCATTCACGTAAAAAATGATTCATGGATCATTTTACTAAATTATCAATATAATCCAAATGTTTTTGGTCATTTTTCCTTACGTCAGTTGTTGTTTTCACTTAAAATTCTGTCCATTTTAAAAAAAAAGGGACACTTTGAGTGATACCGGTCACACCGTGCCTTAGATTGAGGCAGTTTAGAATCATACATGTCACAAATTACCCATGGATAATTTTGCTAAATTGAAAACATGGATGTGGGGGGGATACCCTATGGAGGAAGTAGGTTCCAACAATGTTCATTTTCTTATTATGGATAATCAGAAAAGAAACAATTTCTACCAATGAAAATGTTCAACACATTGGAATCCATTTGGAATACTGATGCTCAGACTACAATAAATTTAGTATGGATAAATTTACTCATATTTTATTTTAATGTTAGTGGGCATGTGTGATATTAAGGTATTTTGGATATTTTACTGTTTTTTCTTAATCAAAGCTGAATGAAAAGTGGTTCATCATTCTTACATGTTTCTGGTGAATTTTATCTATTAAAATGGACAAATGACTCATTAGTGAAATAATTCTTTATTTAATAACAATTACAATTTTCCTATGAACATTTACATAAAATAATGTTTCATTATTTTATCTATGTGAACCCCTCTCAAAATGTCCACCAATTGTTCATATCCCCAAGTCATATCTTTATGCTATTTGGGTCCAATCTTCCATCAGGTATGCCCACTCATTTTTGAACAAATATATATCATCTTCTGGATATGAGGATTTTTTACAATCAGAGTAGTACTGCAAAATATATAAATAAGTAATTAATAAATAATTTAAATGAAATTGTAGTTGTTTTTTAAAATACCTCTTTATGGATGCTAGTTTTTGATGGAAAACGATCTCTCTCATAAATTTAAAAATATAATAACCACAATATTTATTGTTTGTTTGTTTTGGATGTTGTGAAAACATTGATCATTATAAGAATAAGTAACTTGTTTTGATATGCTTTTGGATAGTGAAATTTTATTATATGTACCCTGATACTTATCCAGGCACAATACTTGTTTGCCTCTTTATGCTTAGCCCCTGTCCTTATTCATTTTTTAGACGATATTGATATGTTTCCCTATCATAACAGAATACTCAGTAAAAGATAATAAAAATTATAGAACTTTTTGTTTAGACCTAAAACATAGGATGAAGTGTCTTAGAGATTCACAAACTCCATCATGTTTGGTCAGTTTGTTGGATATCATTGCATTGAATCCAGAAAATAAATCTTTAGAGTATCCAAGTTCACCGCAATTAGCAGCCAATGTTGCCTAAAAACACAAAATGGAATAAGTAATTAAAGAAGTGAAAATATAATTGATATGATTTAATTGTAGAGTTTTACCCCTGCATGGTTGGTATTAGGAAGATTCTGTCATCCGTAATCTTGATTTCAAATGTTTTCAGCAAGCCTTTCACAATTTCATCCCTTTTTGATGGCTCTAATTTCGTTATTTGTGTTGATGTGGTATGAGGACTAACGAGTCTGAATTTTGGATCATAGGGAAATTACTTCAATTAATTTTCATATATACGCCTGATAATAATATAAAATGTATTTAGTCATATTTAGCATATTATATCAGCTTTTAGAAAATCAATTCATGAAAACATAACTCATTTATAATTTTAAAATTGTGACGCCTAGCCAACGATATTCAAGGATGTCATTTACATTTTCAGAAGCAACGAAATCTTGAATTTCCACTCCATATATATTCTTTTAAAAAACAACTATATGACTACAACCACATTTTAGATTAATATCCACATGAGTCTTCAATGCTAGTAAATGTAGATAGAGAAGAGGCAGTGTTATTGTGCTTTCAGTAGGTCTTTTGGATCAGTTGGTTGATCCTTTATATGCTTTTGAGCCCACATATATTGTAACCCCCTTCCCTTTCTCCTTCTATAATAACATTCATTGGTTCAAACGTTTTTTTCATTAATTGTTTATGGTTTATCTCAGAAAATGGAAATAAATACCTCTTTTTCCACATGTACTCTTACAAGTTGTGACGGCCAGACAATGAATGTCCCAATATCCTTTTTGATCATATGCATATCATTATCATAAAGTGGAATAGGTAGATCTGCATTTGGCTTATGAGCTACAGTAATCATCACATTCAGATGATCAGTTGGAAGTGGTCTGTTATGCAGCTTTTCCTCTGGGATGTTGAACACAGTAGCACTCACTACAAGGTGATAGGTGGGTGTTGATAGATGTAAATCACAGTCATTATCACCCTGTAGAAGATTAGTTCAGGAGAAGTATTAGTATTTTTTTTGATTCACATTTCATGGGACCAGTTATTAGAATATTGATTACCACAGCTAAGATAGCTCTTTGAGGCTCAAAGTTGGTGGGGGATGGGGCGGGATCTTCACGCATTGGTTGTTCCTGAGTTGTGTATTCTCCTTGATTCTCACCCATAAAAGTTTCTAGAAACTCTCCCTACTATTGAAATCATTCTTAATGAGTTTCTAGTCTTTCACTCATTTCTTTTCATTTCTTCATTTCTATCATCCGTTTGTTTTTTTTTTCTCAAAATATACTCGGGGTGTCACCCCAAACCTCTCACCCCTGACTCGATCATATTGTTATAGCCTCTTCAAAGACACTGATAATAGGTCTGCATCCGGTACAGGAGTAGCTAATTCCTGTGAATATAGGATATAGGTAAATAAGTAATTATTATTATGTAATATCAATTTTAAAAAAAATTGTATCGTGTCATACTTACACATATTTCCCACACTTTTTGTGTGTTTTCATCTATAAGCTTCCCTTCCTGATTCACACGTACCTCCTTCCATAGCACATGACATGTGATGGAAGTGTCTTCGGATTTAGACTCATCAGTCTACATATAATTATAGAAATATAATTATGATGTTGTTTCTTAGCACATGACAACATTACTATAAATTTAAAATATATACCATTTTCTATTGTAGTGAAGCATACCCCATCTTTGCTTTATGATAGGGTTATGATAGTTTTGATGCACGTTCCTTATTTTCAGTACTGAGTTTCTATTTTATAAATGAAATATTGATAGTCAAAGTGATGAATACATGTATCCTCAAACAAAGTATTATCAGTCACAATGTAGTGAAACTTCGCATCCCCACGGTGGCCAATAAATATATCTCATGTTTCTTGGGATATCAGGTGAGCATAGACAAGGGGTGGGTGGAGGTTTATTTTACATTTGGAATCCTTCAGGGGACACTTTTGTTAAAATAGTGTATAAACCATGATGAATCCTTCCTGGAAGCTTTAGTACATAATTATTGTGTGAATAGTATACTATAAATGTACAATGAAAGGGATTGAAAAGAGTAAGACACTATTTCATTATTTTATTTTCTAGTAAATTAAAGAAATAATATCATAATGTTACTATAATTGTTTCCCAGATCAGAGCCTTTATCCTGGACACAACATGGATCCATGAATCTATGTCAATCGGCACATGTTTCTAAGTGAAATTTCCAATGTAATTACTAATAATAGCCTTATTAGGATTCAAATATTGACCTTGTGCATTCCTTCTGACATTAAATTTGATGCCTTTGCTTTTCACCTTAAAAACGTTGGCTAACACCGTAAAACTATGACCCACCTGTGTTTTCTGCGATGTCAGTCCTTCATCCCCAACCATTTCATCGTTATCAAAATAATAAATATGTTCATATTAAATGGTAGAAATGACATGTGATTTTGGTTGTTGGACCTCAACACTAGGAGAAAGTATCAGTTCAGAAACTTGTTGGTGCTCTGCACTATGAGAAGCAGTAGTAGCAGCTGCTTGAGAGACTTGTTCAGCCTTGAAGTTAGGAGCACCAGAACGTGCAAAATTCATTATATGAAAAAGTGGTTGAATAGTTAATTTAGATTACATAAATTCATTAATGATAAGATAATAATATCAGATAACAAGATCTATATTACAAACAAAATATAACCTGTTTATTTAACTCTGTTTCTTTTTTTCAATTGTTTAAGGGATTTGACACCTCTATCGATTATCCAAATCCCTTCATTGTGGTATACTCTAACAAACAAAATGTCATCAACATTGGGACCACAGAAAAATGATTGTGACGTAACATTGAAATGATCGTCCTCAATTGAATTTTCATCAGAACCTTCAGTAGTTTTGGACGATAACAGAATAATCGAACACTTTCATTTTGTGGGATCTGGAACATAAAATAATTGTACCTCTTGTGATGCCATTATAAACTATTTTGTCTTTGTACCAATATTTACTAAAATAAACTTTCATAAATCCCAATTCATCTATTTTAACACCACTGTTGTTATCAACCCATTTGGATTAAAAAAAGAAATTGGAATGTCGTTTAATCCAACTCTCATATTTGTTTGATAATGCCCAAGTATGACATATTCGCACAAATTTGATTTCTTTCCTTACTACCAGAAACATGCATTGCTTAAACCACAAATGTATCTCCAATATTTTTCATTGTAATATCTTCATCATGTTCATCAGTATAGATTTTATAACAATTAATTACATAAAAATTGTAAGATAATACATACAAACTTGGTCGGGCAGCTAGCCATCGAAGTCGTTCTGAAATTGAATTTGGATTTTCTGCTGACTCCTTAAAAATATGGTCCCAAAACCATCCTATAAACTGGTGATTATGTGTATTTGATATCCATTTTTCATCCCTTTTTGGATTCAATTGCCTAATAATTTCTATGTGGGTTTCAATATATGGAGCTACCTCCAACATATTAGGCAAAAAATAAAGGTGGGCCTGCTCCCGATCTATTATATTGATTGTCACAACATCTCTTCCAGAAATTCTCTCACCTTCAATGCATCCAATGTGACCAGATTTCGGGAGACCAATGCTTTCCACATAAGATAAGTATTTGGTATATAATTCAATGGATTCCTCAATAATATATCACTCCATAATACAACCCTCTGTCCAACATAAATTTTTGACATACCATTTCAAATTATTCATATACCATTCAACAGGGTAAATCAATCTATAGTGCATAGGACCACAAAGTCGAATCTCTCTCACCAATTGAACCATAAAATGAACCATCATATCATATAATTATGGTGGGAATAACATTTCTAATTTATAGAATATGAGGAAAATTTCCCTTTCCATAGCTGGTAATTTTTCTGGGTCTAAAACATTGTTTCATATAGCTTTGAAAAAGAAAAAAGGTTTGTTTATTGTATAATGAACATTCATGGGAAAAATGAAACGTAAATCTATAGGAATGTAATATTGCATCAAAACATGATAGTCATGTGATTTCAAACCTTTTAACTTGAAATCATTCATTGAAAAAATGTTCTTAATATTTGATTAATACCCCTCTAGAACCTTTACATCATTGAAGAAGTTGAAAAAATGATATCTCTCCTCCTAGGAAAGAGTGTAAGAACATGGAGGAAGAAACATTCAATTTTCACCCTTTTACGGGAGCCAACTCTTTTCATATTCCCATGTCAACCATGTCCAACCTTACCTTAATTCAATCCTTTTTTTTCAAGTTCATTTAGCAACGTTTCGATAACACTATCACATACATTTTTTTCCACATGCATAACATCAAGAAAATTTATGACATACAGGCAATTATAGGATGGTAATTCAAAAAAAACAATCTCTTTTTCCAACAGATTTTTGTAAGGTTTTTCGAAAATGCTTTACCAAAAACAGTGTTCACATCTTTTAATTTCTCAAACAGCTAATCACCTGTTAGTGGAGATGGTTTTCTGTGTTGTTCTGAACTTCTATTGAATGATGTTGTCCATGATCAGTACTTATGACGATGAGGTAGAAATCTACGATGTCTTTGAAATACATATTTCGATGAATGTTTCAACCAAATTGATTATGTATCTTATTCGCACATGGGACACCCTTGAGTTCCTTTAATGCTATAGCCTAAAAAAATTTCATAAGTAGGGAAATCATTAATCATCCCATAAAACATCAATCTCAATGTGAAGTATTGACTTTTATAAGAATAATAAAACATAACACCTGAATCCCACAATAACATCAAATCCTCGATCAAAGGAGAAAAATAAACATAAATATCATTACCTGGTTGTTTTGGTCCAGATATAAGCATAGATAACCTGATGAATTTCCATTTTATTCATAACTGGGGTGGTAAGTTATAATTTACCAATATAACATTCCATATACTATGAGTGCAAGTTTGAAAACCAAAAGGATTCACTCCATCTATAGATAATGAAAGATGAAGGTTTCTTAGCTCATTTCCAAATTCAAGATACTCATGATCATTTATCTTCCATTGAGGAGAGTTGGCCTAGTGACGTAATTTCCCATCTTTATATATTTTATCTGTATCCCACAACAATTGTCTTGCAGTTTCTTCATTTCCATATAGACGCCTAAACCTTTGAATGATTGGAAAGTACCATACAACTTTTATAGGACTGGATTTATCTTTCTTGTATCAGGAAGCACCACACTTTGGGTATTCTATAAGTTTTTTTTTCTCCTTGTGAAACAATATACAGTATTTGGGCAGGCATGTATTCTTTCAAAAATCATACCCATCGAGGTAAGCATTCATTTAGCTTCAAATGTCTGGCTTGGGAGCTCATTATATTTTGGGAGCATGTCATTCAAGAGAGAAAGTAGTTCTGTAAAATTGAAATCACTCCATCCATATCCTGCTTTCAATTTATACAACTTCATTACAGCTAAAAATACTTTATATTTAGTTCAACCGGTATACAATGGCGTCTTTGCACAACTCTTTAACATCTCAAACAATTTTGGTCAATCCCAGAGTTCATCTTCAAATGTCCATGTCATTTCGTCAATATGATCTTCATCTTCATGGACATATATAATCACATCCTTCATATGGTCTTATTCATTATCCATATTTTTAATCATATCTAATGATCCATAAAATGCAGTTTTATCCAAACAAGCAGCTACATTTGCTTTTTCTCCTGGTTTATTCTAACATTTATAACTCTGATCTATTCCATGATATATCAAATGTTATTACAACTCCTCTGGAGTAATTAGTCTAGAATAACAATAATGTAATCACTAACAAAAGTATTTGAGAAGGATCCTCTGCATTATCCTTTGCAAACTTGATGAACACTTTCACTCCATTCTCATACTCTATTGTCAAACGATTAGCATCCAAACAATATTTATTCATCTCCATCCTATTTGAATCTCAAATATTAATATTAATGATTCAAATACACAAAAAAATACTTCCAAATACAATATAAGAGAACCAATTCCTTATAAAATAGAGATTAATAGAGCCTAACCATTTCCATTAAAGATTTGGAAATCAACAGAACCAGGATAGACCCCCATCATAATCAAAACACTTTCCATCCTCCTTGACAATAGTTCTATAACACAACACCCTTTTATTATGACATTAATCATAATTTTAACCACCCCTACCATCCACCTCATTTTTAATAAAATAATTTAATTAAATACCCCAAAACTAGTGACCAGACTCAAATAAAATGAAAATAAGGATACAATTTTGATGAGAAAACTAATATAGTACATACATTTTCAAACAAAAAGGGGATCATGGGGGAGAGAAATAACCTAGGTTTATCCAAAATTACTATGGAATATCATAGGTTTTGTTACCCAAATTAACATAAGAAATAGAAAATTGAGGTTAGTGAACATAAATTCAATCATAAACATCTAAAGGATATGAAATAACTCTCCCTAACCTTCCCCAAACTTGTAACTAATATCCACAGACATGTCTTACATCCATTCTATAAAAAAATCACATTCCCAAAAAAAGGGATAAGAAACAATCCCTTAGTGATAAAAAACTCACACATGAGGGAGAAGGACCACATCTACCATCCCTACCCAAAACTCAAATCTCCTCTCACTAACTATTAATACCTTCCATAATATTGAAAAAATTTGTGAAATTAATTTTATAAATAAATTATTTCCCAAAAGATTTACCTTTAGATTAGAAACATTCCCTTCCATTTAGGTAAAATAGAAATATGATTCCTTTTTTTCTTATGAATCATTAAATTTGTACAAACACAATAACCAACTAAATAAAATTCACATTTTTACAAAAAATTGAACGTAAAGAGAGATAAATAATTCCATTTAAAATAATTCAACTTAATCTTTTAGTATCAATTGAAAGAGGGTATTGGTTAATAAAGGGATAATTTTAATAACTCAGGACATAATCATGCCTAGACTCTCAAACCAAACTCACCACATCCCAAAATTTTATCAACTAACACATGACCATCCGACTAAATAAAACTACACCTTACTGAAACCAGAAAACACCATGAATAATGGGGAACTCATACTACTGATGCTCCACTGCATCACCATTGAAATAGACCAATTATACAGTTATGGTACACCTTAAGATACTCAACCCTAAGGAATAATCCCCACCATACATATAGAAAATATCATCACTCCCTTATTTCTCATTCTATTAGGACCACAACTCAAGGAACTATCTTTATCCTTCTAAGAAACTCAAAGAAAACCACTCTTGATAACTTCATCAAAATCCATCATCTATAACTAAAACCTCAAACATAAACTCAAAACCTTCCTTAGAATCTCTAACCTCAATGATGACTCAAAATTGTAGGATTTCATTTATTCATCAACCAAGTGTTCTAAAAACTAGACTATAAATGCACATATGTGAATCCCAAAGGAAATCACCTTGTATCCAAATTGATTGAATTCCATGATATTCTTTATACACTCATACTTCTATATCTAGGGAATACAACTCTTCCTAAAACCACTATTGACTTAAAATGATTTTCTTTCCATTATTCTCATGACACCCTTAAAAGTAATCCCACTACAAAGGAAACACATAAATGAGCTAGAATATTTTCTAATTCAAAACCCTCTTCAACTATTTCTAGCCAATTATTAACCTTATTACTCAACACCTAGAAAATAAACATCAAACCCTCCAACTATTGAAATTTGACAACACTCTATCCCATGACTCTTTCTACTTATTACACACTTTACAATGATAATTTTTCAACATGTTTAAGCATCAAAATTAATAAATTTTATCCAAAAAATTAAATAACTTACCAAAACCAAGGGATACACTTCCACACTAAAAGAATCATATATACCCCAACACTTATAAACTAAAAAACAAATTCATAATCCATTAGAAAATATTATATTCCGATGAAATCATCACTAGAAGACCCTCCAATAACACAACCCCCTCATCACCCCATGCCACAATTCTTAAATCAATTGAAAAATATAACAACCTGTTTTCTTTTTCTCACTACTCACATTTACAATAGAGTGTTTAGAATAATCTTAATATTGGAAATAACTTAACAAAACCCTATAACTAATAAACAAATAACTTGGTAAGAATTTAATCACTTCATGCATTTTTGAAAGAATGTGACCTAAAAACATATCCCAAACACACAACCCAACCTAAACTAAAAAAAACTAAACCACCATTGTGAATATTAGAATAAGAAAAAAATGAAATAGATGTGGATGAGCGGAGAAATCACCAAAGATCAATGATCAGAGGCCAAGAATAAAACCTCATCAAAAGGAATCCCAATAACATGAAGTAGGGTTAATGGGGAGTTGGGTACAATGGGGTAAAGAAGAAGTATGGTTCACAGGGAGGAGGGTCCATGTAAGGGGTTTGAGGGGGAGGATGCAGAGTAGGGTTTGTGGTGGAGTAGGGCTAGCAGTGGCGGAGGTCTGGTAGAGAGAAGTGCAGCAGAGTGGGTCTAGTGGTGGTGTAGGTCCGGAAAAGAGAAGATTTGGGGGAGGGTAGTTATCGTAGGGGTACAGTCCCGAAAGATCTTTAGGGTACAATAAACAAAGGGAATTGTTCACCCCATTTTACAAAATGGGACTATGGTTTTATCTGCGCTTTTAATTAGTGATGATAATGAATTAACTTTTTCAGTGCTTTTTTGCTTAGCGGTGATAAAAGGTGGAAATTCCCTTGCTCGTTTTTGTAGTAGTGCGTCATGCAGGGTGCACGTGCGACTGTGGGTCATTGATTCAGCGGTGGTCTTCGCAGATTTGGGTGAATGTCGAACGGGTGAAGTGTGTCCTAAATCAACTTCGTCCAGGTGGTGGTTGCCTCAACGGTGAGGGAGAATCAATAGTGGCTTCGCGTTGATGGTTGATCGAATATCGTGTCTGTGAAGGCTGGTCCTTGATCTATGGTTTCATCCAGCAGTGTCATCCTTGATGATGAGGATTGCGGCAGTCTTCAGGACATAAATTTCCTCGACACCATGAGTCAGACGGTTGTCCTCGGCCAACGGTGGGTGCCTCAATGATGAGGGTGGATTGACACAGATGAGGGGTCTCGATGTCAGCGACCAATACGTTGGAGACATGACCGTTCATGCATGAAATAGGTCGTGTGGCTCTAATGGGCTTGGGATTTTGGTCCTTGATTTAGGGTTTCATCATCTTAGACCTTCAAGTCATGCATTTTCCTTTGATTATGTGGATGAGTTATCCCCTATGGGGGGTTGGGGGAGGCATGAGCTATCCTCCCATTCCTCTAGGTGTTGGGTGTGTGAGTGTTTCGTTGTATTATACCGCTAATAAATAAAAATTATTAATTAACTAACTATTGACTTACTATTAATTAACTAATGATTAAATATAAAATAACTACTAATTATTTGGTGATTAAATAATGGTTATATGGTAATTAAATAAAGATTAAGTAATCCTTAACTAATTAGTAAGTATCATTAAATAATGATGAACTAATAATTAACTAGCGATTAACTATTGAACTACTATTATTTTACTATAATCTGATAGTTAATTTACTATTACTTAACTGTTAATTAACTATTAATAAATTATGACCTAACGATTAACAAACTATTAAATAGTTACTTACTAACTCAATTAATTACAAGTTAGAAAACAGTTACTATCTTAGTTACTAACAATTAGGAAAACTTATTTACTAACATCAATATCCTGAAAGAACATCACATTTATTCCACTTTTAAACCTACATGAATATTCCCTATAGTGAATATTGTCTGTCGATAAACTAATAATATAAAGATTGTGTGGTTATATAAGTAATGAAATACTTGTCTGGATACAAACAAGTTAATGCAGGCTCAGACATAGATGTACCTAGGGGTAGTAACATTAAAATGGGAATATTGGGAATTAATTCAATTGCCACTCAGTGTAGGAAAAATAAGTTTAATGTCACTCATAGTGTGACACTCCTAAGGGATCTTCTTTAGTTAATCACATTCCTTTTTCTCCACCAAACTCAGACTAATTAATATCTTTAGATACCTTTTGGAATTCTATATTTTAGACTACAAAATTGTCACAACCCACTTCCTACAAAGATGTCCCTCCAGAGCTGGAAATGGGGAAAAAGAGATAATGACCCCTGAGTCCCACCTCTAGTAGGCCCGAGGGTGACAACTAGTACCAAGGGTATAGATATATCACAACATGGGCGACATTATCCATTTTATAAAAACCAATATCAGGAGATAAGATCTGTCAACCTCAAAAAACTCCAAGACATATATATCAAAAAATACAAAATCCATCCCACATGCATGTTTAAAGTCACACTGCTAGAATTACAATGGAAAGATCCTATGTAAATACAAAAAGAACAAGGCTAAGAAGAAATATAACTATCCCGATACCTGAGCTAGTATGGTGTAGCCCGGTCCGCGTAATATCCCGAGAAACCTAAAAACAGTTTTATATACATAGGGTGAGCATACAGGTATACACAGTAGGAAAAGCCAAATTCTCTTATGCACAAGTGGAGGAAACATACTATTGCCCCTGTGAGAAAATAGTAGAAACTAAAAATCACTTAACAAGGAATATTATCCACTCCATCCTCACCAAAGTCATGCTCACCAAATAATTCAAGTTAAATAAAACAAAGTTGTAAGAACATCGATTATAGGGTACCCCACACCACTTCCCACTAGTTAACTACTCATCCCTTACAGTAATTGTCATAATGCTACCATGCTCATCCACAATCTGCACTGTCGCACCTACCCACACAGACCTGGGCCACATACCACATCTTGCCTGCAAACACCTAAGCCACAACCACATCACATCCCACATGTAGACACCTGGGCCACAAAACCACAACCTCATCCTGAAGATACCTCAGAAGCACACCTTTCTCGCAAAAACCTTGGCCTCACAACCACACCACAGCCTTCCCAAAGAGTCATGGTATGCCAATGCCTAGAAGAGAGAACATATATGAACCAATAACTAGTAATCCATCCACCCACCAGGTTGTTGAGAAAGGACACCCTTCCCCATAACGACGGGGGTGTTTGACAAGTAGTGCTCAATATGAGTGGAGTTCATATAAAAATAAAAATGAGATACATACATATATATATATATATATAGGTACCAAACACTCAGACCAACCTTTGTATTTTCAAAACAAACTACCTGCCCACACTAAACTTCCCTTGCTACCACCTCTAAATGCATTTACCGACATCGCCAATAGTCACTTCAGATGTTGATTAATGAGTGTCACTCCACTACAATCATCAACTCAAAACATACCCCCAACCAATTCATTCAACCAATTATCACTATACATTAAACACTTTGTTTAATTACTAGTTCCATCCCAACCTGGGCCACTATCAAACACAACACACCATGAGTAACATCATAACCCACACACACTTCAGAAAGTACCTAGAAATCCAGGAGAAAGGCCCACACAAGATAACACCACCCTTCTTCAAAATTATCCCTCCTAAACCATCCTCAACATCCCAACTGCATGAAAATCACCGCATCCAAAAAAAACAAAAAAACGCAACCAAATTGCAATCCCACTACACACATCCCTTTCTTGAACACTCGTCCGACTACTGCCACTATCATTCTTTAAATTCATGCTGCCCTATCCTTCTTCTCAACAAGAAAATCCCCAACACACCTCATCACAACCACACTAAGAATCCCCAATTCATAACAACACCACACCCATCCCACCCAGTAACATAAACATTTCAAAACTTGAAACTACAACCCCACTTCCCAACCACTTCACAGATGTAGTCCCACTACATATCATGTTCATTCATTCAAAAATCAACTAATATCTCAGTCGGAGATTATATTACACTCCTCGTACCACCCCATTCACACAACCACACTCCCAACCACAATATCACACGACTAGCAGAAACACAAGGTTGAACAAAACCATTCACAACACACCACCACACCAGAAAACAAGGTGTATTTAGATTTAATACAGTCATTCATTAATTTCACTTTGTTAAATCAGGGGTTATCATAGAAAAAGATTGATCATGATGAATAAATTTAATTAACCAGGTATACATGATTAATAAATTTTTCATGTTTAAAACCATTCAAAAAAAGATTAAGAATAAGCATTCATGAGTCCTATGTGAAAAAAAATACCACAAATGACCATTATTTTCAGAAGGCATATGACCAACACAATTCATAGTATGGATCAAAGATAACTAATAAAACAACTCAAGAATCATCATAATCTTCCCAGCCCCTCATTTATTAATTATTATTATCTTCATTAAATTTGGGTCAAATTGTATTCACAAGGGGACATGAGTACACCCACCCCTCCTGATTCACAAATAAAAGAGAGATGAAGGAATCCCTACATGAAAAAACAAATGATCAACAACTCCTCCTTGTGCCAAAATAGGGGGTACACGAGAAGTAGAAGACTCCAATGAAGGAAGAATCCAAAATCCACAACACAACACATGACTCCAATGGGAAGGATGGATCTGGGTGCAACAAGTGAAAAGTAAAACACACTGGAAAGAGAAGATCTTGTCTTAGAAGATCCAGATCCCATATCAATAGAAGGGAATGGTTTCAAGGGCCATTAAAGTGAGATTGTTTTCAAGATCACATGGTATGACTATTTCAAAGTCTCGAGAGCATTATGATATTAAATATATAATTAATATCATTTTTAAATTACTTTTTAAATTCACAAACATGGTTTTAAACTCTATTTACATCGAATAAAATGTAAGATAGGTGAAATTGGAATGACTGGGAAAAGATGGAAACAAATCACTGATGAGAGTCACCGATAGTGATTCATCGATGCCTGAATCACTGATGCGAGTTACTGATGCGACTCACTGACATGAGTCACCCATGTGACCCACCAAAAGTGAGTCACCAATGCAACTCGCCGATGTCACACACTAATGGCCGACCTATCGACACTCGACCTATCGACCCCTTGACCTAATGACGCCTCTTCCTCCCGAAGTCTTGACCTAAAAATTCCTCGACCTATCGATGTCCCAACTCACCAACAATGAGCTACTACTGTTGAGCTACTGATGCTGATCTACTGATTCTGAGTCACTGATGTGTCCTACCAATGGAGAAACTAGAATTTTGGAAAACTGTTGAAATGAGCTACTATTTCCTCCCAGAACACCCCAAACATTAGATTTTTGACAAAGTAATGGACCAGGGAGGTCCAAGTCATTACATAAAATTCATATCAAACTATTCTCCCCCTCGAGGATTCAAAAACAAACCCAGAGAAAATATGGATCTAAGAAAACAACTCCTAAGATACCTCTCAACAATAAAGCACCATGTGTTATTCTAAATATAGAGTGGAACCTCAACATCCAAGAACACCTCCTCCCACATCTTCTAACCCAAACATCCACAAGATACCCCACACAAGATCCAACTATACAGACACATGAATTAGGGAAATTCCATCCTCTATGTCAAGATATTATCCACTATGGGCAGCACTGACTCAACCACATAGGTTTAATCACATATCAATTAATGTGTCTCAATTAAGAATCAGGTCCTACCCATTCTACATGTCAGGAATTCATCACACAATATTGAATAAGGAAACAACTCATCTTATAGAAAACAAGGTTCAAACACTACATCATATAAAAAACACACAATAAAAACTCCAAACAACTATGGGTACTGGTCATGAATATGCATCTCCCTTTCCCATGTACTCTCCTCCATGCCACCATTCCCCCACAAAACACGATAAAAAGGAATAGTACATCCACATAGAACCTTCTCCCGAAAATCCTGAATCTCCACTGGTCCCTCCATGAATGTTGTTTCACCATCTACATTCCAAATCTCCCTAGTCAATGCTATGGGAGTCATTGTGAATATACCGACGAAGTTGGGAGACATGAAAGATGTCATGGATCTGATCCAACTACGGTGGAAACGGAAACTGGTATGCCACCTCGCTACCTCACCACAACACCTTGAAAGGTCCGCTGAACCTGGAAGAAAGTTTGCTACCTCTACCGAACCTTATCTGCCCACGTCGAGGGTAAACCTTCAAGAACACATGGTCCCCATCCTTGAACTCCAAGGGCCTCCTCATGTGATCAACTTATGATTTCTGTCGGCCCTGTGTTGTCTTCATCCTCTCGCGCATGAGGTTAACCTTCTCCGTCATGATCTGCACCACATCTGGTCTAATGGCAACTGTCTATCCAACTTCTTTCCAACACAATGGTGAACAACATAGTCTTCTATAAAGAGCCTCAAATAGTGCCATACTAATGGAAAAGTGATAACTATTATTGAAATAAAACCCTAACAAGTGAAAATTTAACACCCAAGACCCACCCAATCCCAACATGCATGTTCGCAGCATGTCCTCCAACATGTGGATGGTCCTCTCTATCTGCCCATCTGTCTGAAGGTGAAAAGAAGTTCTAAGGAATAACTGAGTTCCAAAAGCATTATGTAATCCCTTAAAGAATTATGAGGTAAAATTCATATCCCAATCGAATAAAATGAATCTCATAACTCCATGAAACCACACAACCTCATCTACATACCTTATCACCATGGTATCCATCGTGCTTTACTCCTTAATCACTAAGAAGCGAGACGATTTCATTAGTCGATCCACCAATACTGAGATAGCATCAAATCCTCCCTGATCCCTAAGTAGTACCATGATGAAATCTATCAATATTTACTCCCACTTCCACGCGATGAAATCTAGGGGTTCCAACAAACTGTCAGGGACACAGTGCTCAGCATTCACCTACTAGAACACTAGGCACTTTTCCATAAACTCTGCCACTACCCGGTTCATCTCGAGCCACAAAAACTATTCCCTTAATCCATGAAACACCTTAGAAACTCCTGGGTGTACCTCTAGCTGTGATCTATGAAACTCAACAAGAACTCCATTGGGAATATCTACTGGAACAAATAGTTTCTCATGGAACAACATTCAATTCTAACCATCCTCCAACCATCCCTTTGGAGTATCACCATGGTTAATGTGATCACACATCACCGCAACCTCGAAGTATCCCCATTGAGACTCTTCCACCAGACACATTAGAGAATATTTCATTGTTATCTGAAGTATAAATACTCTTCCACTATCCATTCATGTGCCTAAGTGCTAGGTATCCAGCTCCTCCATCACCTTCCAAGTGTCCAAAGATTCCCAGACTACCTCATTATGTGACTTCTCCCCTAAAGCATTAGCCACAACATTTCCCTTTCCTAAGGTATAAGAGATATCAAATTCATAATCCTAGAGAAACTCCATCCACCTCTACTGTCACAAGTTTAAGTCTCACTGGGAAAAGATATACCTCAACCTCTTGTGATCCATGAAGACCACAAAGCACTCTACAATATGGTAAGGTAACCACAACATCAGTGAGAACATGACTACTTCTAGATCCATATCATGGGTGGTATAGTTACATTTATGGGGAAATAACTACCTAGAACCATAGAAGATCGCTCCTCATTACTACATTAGTATACAACCCAAGCCTAGAGAATCACAAAAAACATCGAACATCTCCCATTCCTCTGGAAACCTGAGTACTAGAGAACTGACCAACTTATCTTTCAGATACATGAAAGGTGCATAACAATAATCACTCCACATAATAGCCTAGTATTTTCTTGACAGAAACATTAATGGAGCTAATACTTAAGTGAAATCAGGTATAGGTCACCAGTAATATCCTACTAGACCATGAAAAATCCAGAAATATTCCAAATTATAGGTTTCTACCTATGAAATAATTGCATCAACCTTCAATGAGTCCACTTCTACACCCTTCTGAGACACCATGTGTCCAAGGAAGTGGACCTCCCGTGTCTAAAAATTTCACCTAGACAAATTTCCAAAGAGATGGTGGTATTAAAGAACCTCCATGACAGTTTTGAGATTCTCAATATGCTCTTCCTCTGACTTCGAGTAGATTAGGATTTCATTGATGAATACGATGACAAACTGGTCCAGGAACTCATGAAATACAGAGTTCGTAAGTCCCATGAACATGACCAAATAATTCATAACACCCATGAACTCGAAATTACCATACCTACATCTGAAAGAAATCTTCAAGATGTCACCCTCCTTCACCCTCAACTAGTGATACTGAGACCACATATCAATCTTGGAAAACCAATTTTCTCCCCTCATCTAGTCGATAAGACAATTTATCCTCAAGAGAGGGTAACAGTTCTTGAACGTTACCTGGGTCAACCTCAGTTAGTCTATGTATAGACTCAGACCACCATATTCCTTCTTTGCGAACAATACCGAAGAACCCCAGGGCAATAAAATGGGCCAGATAAATCCCTTCTTCATCAGATCATCAATTTGGATCCGCATCTCAGAAGGAACCCTCTGATAAGGATCCATTGAAATATGACTATCACCGGGTAGTAAGTCTATACCAAACTCAAAATCACGTCGAGGAGGTAGAGTCACAACCTCCTCAGGAAAAACATAAATGAAATCCTAAAAAACTTTGTGAACCCCACCATCTCATCATCCACCAATTCTATTAATATCTTGGATAGTAAGGAAAGAAAGGGATTCACATGCCAACTTCCCTTCAGACAGCTCCACTCTCTAACAAATGCCACACGTTGTCTATCCACGCCTGAAAAAATGACTATTCTTCAGAAGTTTCCAATAATGCAATGCATGAAAAAAAATTATTTGATGCTGAGGATGACAATGTATGGGTGCATCTATAGTAGAAAGAGATCCCCAATGGACTGATGTGGCCCCAATATCAGTCTACATTCTTGGAAAATATAAAACAAGTTGGTATGACCTTTGACTTGTGTACTCAACACTAGGGGAATGAAAAGCCTCTATATGTATACTCATAGATCATGGACTAGATTGTGTGCAACAAATAAGTATGATGCTCCTAAATCAGAAAAAGAACAAGAAAGAGTATTGAACACACTGATCGTACCTAGAACAATCTATGACCCTGTTGGAACTGCTGCCTCTACTATATTAAACTAACCATGCCTAGCTCCTCTACTCCACTACTATCAACTGCCTCCCCAATCATGCTTGGTTAGAAGTTTTCAAGGAACACCATGAAGTTAACCTCCACCTGTTCTATCTCCCCTCAGTGGAGTATGAGCCTACTGTCCCTACTGCTAAAATGGCATAGTTGGAGGCTGTTGTTGAGGTAAGCACTGAACATTCCCACCTCCACCATACTAATCTTGAAATGGTTAATAAATCTGAAGGTTCCCACAACCTCCACAATAATAACACATCATCCCCAAGCCCACGAGAAAAGGTTGAGGACCAGAAGGTTAGAACTCAAACTGCTGGGGTCGGCTCCCTAGTAGCTGATACATAGAAGGCTCTAATGCCAGAGTACTAATGATTATATACTTACCATTTGAAGAACTCATATAGATCCCCTATCATGGTAAACATCCTTGTGAGTGATTCTTTTCCACTACCTCCTCCTTCTTCTGAACCTCTTTGTATGTTGGTAGGGTGAAGGGAGTAGTCGCATATTGGAGGGAGGGACGTCTGGAAAGAGGTCTTAGGAAAAGTGAAGGAGATACTTAAACATAAACCCGAGCTCCCTCACTGACATAATACCCTACTATAGGGAGATTAGATACCATCACCTCTTATAATTCATGGTTGAAGAATGTAATTATACTTGAAACTCCTTATTGAAATCGAACCACTGAACATCTACCTCCTTTCTCTCCCCCAGGTACAATGTCCACCACTAAGGTTCAACTACCCTTATCTGAATAACCAAAAATAGAAACTAGTACTCTGTTAGATCCCAGATGAGGATGAATATGATCTCAAGCTCCTTGAAGTATCTCTCTCTCTCCATTTCTGAGAAACTACCCACATAATTTCCCAGAGGCTGTCGCTGGAAAGCACATAACATTATCAACCACTAGTTATCTTCCTCCACTGGATCAACCATCCACCAATAATCTGGATCATCCCACTAATCCACCGCAGTTAGAGCCACTCATGGACAATGACTGGGTTCCATAGATGAAAGGTATATAAGTAACTCCTAAGCCTGATTAGTAAGGAATTTATTTAGGAGCTATTTTAACTCATTATTTATTTGAATTCTCCAAAATTCACAATTCAAAAAAAAGTCATCATAATTCATGTACCTCTCATAGGGTATCTATCCTACAAATAGTGTAGTCTCACTTGGTCGTTCAGTAAGTTCATAGTCCTTGAATTGGATCATGGGGGCACTAAAATCTTATGTCCTATCCATTCTTCCCTAGACAATGTCACTCTCTAATTTACCTAACACTATCGCCCTACCAACCCATCCAATCCTCACTATTCCTAAATCCAATCCCAATCCTATCTCTCAAACATAACCTCTGATACCATTCTGTCATCATTCCCTCAAATAAAAGATGCTCCTCCCGAGTTTTCAATGGATAGAGAGAGATAATGACACCCAGAGTCCTGCCTCCAGTAGGCCCCAGGGTGGTGACAGACATCAAGGGTATAGAAATATCAAAACATGGGAGGCATTACCCTTTTAATAGTAACTAATATCAAGAGATAAGATGTATCAAGCTCAAAAAACTCCAAAACATATATATATATATATAAGAAGCCAAAATCTATACCAAAAGCTGGCTTACAGTAAAACAACTAGAAATACAATGAAAATCTCCAAAGTAAATACCAAAAGAACAATGATAAGTAGTGACATGACAACTATCACGATACCTGAGCTATTAGGGTCCATCCTAGTCCACATAATCTCCTGAGAAACCTAAAATTAGTTTTATATACATAGGGTGAGAATACAGGTATACTCAGTAGGAAAACGAAAATTATCCCATGAACAAGTGGGGGAAACATACTAATGACCCTATGAGAAAACAATAAAAAATTAAAAATCACTTACCAAGGTATATTATCAACCTCAACCTCACTAAAGGCACACTCACCAAATAATGAAAATCATGTAAAATAAAGTAGTAACCACATCGATTATAGGGTACCCCTCACCACTTCCCACTTATTAAATGCACATCCCTAATAGAGAACATCCTCATGATACCATGCTATTCAACAAGCCCCACTATCACATCCTTCCCACACACACCTATGCCACATAACACATCTAGGATGCAAAAACATAGGCTAGAACCACATCACATCCTTCCCGTAGACACTTGGGCCTCAAAACCACAACCTCTTCTTGAAGACACCTAGGAAGAACACATCGCATGTAGACACTTAGGCCTCACAACCGAACCACAAACTGCCCAAATATTCTTGGGATACTAATGCTTAGAATAGGGAATATAGAAGAGACAATAACAATCCATCCATCCCCCCATTAGGATGTTTGGAAATGACACCCTCCCCCATATCGATGGTGGTGTTCGACACATAGTGCTCAACACCGGTGGGGTGTGTAAGGAAATCACAAAGAACTATATGTCTACATATAGTTACTAAACACTCAACCCAACATATGGGTTTTCAAAACAAACTACCAGCCCTCAACAAACTACCCTTACTACCACTTCTAAATTTATTTATTAACACTATCAATAGTCACTTCATAAGTTGATAAATGAACTCCAATTCACTACAAGCCACAAATAAAAATATAACCCCATCTAATTCATTAAACCAATTATCACTATACATTAAACAATTTTTTTAATTATTTGTTCCATCCCTACTTGGGCCACTACTAACCACAATAAACCACGAGTAACATCATAACACACCAACACTTCAAAAAGTACCAGGAAACTCCAGGAAAAAGGCCCACACAAGGTCAAACCATCCTTATTCAAAATTATCCCTCTCAAACCATCCTCAATACCCTAGATTCACAAAAAGAACCGCATCCATAAAGTCAACAAAACTCAACCAGATTGTAGTCCCACTACAGAGTCCCCTTTCTTAAACACCAATTTGGTTGATGCCACCATCATTACTCAAATTCATGATGCCCTATCATTCCTATCAACAGAAAAACCCTCAATACACATCATTATAACCACAATAGGATTCCCCTCTACAGAACAAAACCACACCCAACACACCTAGTATCATAGACATAGCACTACCTAAAACTAGAGCCTCGCTGCCCAACCACTTCCCTAATGTAGTCCCCCTTTATAGAAAGTTCATTTATTCCACAATCAACCGATATCTCAACATGATATTCCATTGAACTGCCCATACCACACCATAAACCCAACCAAACTCTTAGACACAACATTACATGACCAACACAAACACAAGGTCAAACAGAACCATACACATCACACAACCCCACCAAACAACAAGGCATATTCAAATTTAATACACTCATTCTTTAATTCTACTTTGATAAATCAGGGGTTATCAAAAAACAAGTTTTATCCTAGGTAATCCATTTAATTGAATAAATATACATGATTAATCAATTTTACATGTTCATATTCATTAAACAAATATTAACAACAATAATTCATGAGCCTGATGCGCAAAAAAAAAGACAACCAATGACCATGATTTTCCGAAGGCATACATCCTACACAATTCACATCATTGATCAAAGATAAATGATAAAACAAATCAAACATTATCATCATCTTCCCAACCCCTAATTTATTACTTATTTTTGTATTCCTTAAAATTGTGTCCAAGTGTATTCACAATGGGAAATGAGTATACCCACCTTGCCTGATAAAAAAATAAAAGAGAGATGAAGGGATCCCTATCTGGAAAAAACAAATTATCAACAACTCCTCCTTGTGAAAAAAAGGGGTGCATGACCATCATGAGACTCTATGGAAGGCCAAATCCAAAGGCCACAACAAAAAACACAACTCCATGGGGTAGGATAGATTTCATTACACTAAGAGAAAAATAAAAACACTAGAAGGATAAGATATCGACTTATATGAGCTAGATCCTATATCAATAGAAGGGAATGGTTTTAAGGACCATTAAAGTTTGATCGTCATCAGTATCACGTGGTCTGACTATTCCAAAGTCCTAGGAGCATTAGGATATTATATATATATATATATAATTAATATCCTTTGAAACACATTTTGAAATGCTCAAACATGATTTTAAACTCGATTTATATGAAACAAAATGTAAAGAGGGCTGAAACTGGAAAGATTGGGAAAAGAAATAAATGACTCACTGATGGGTGAGTCTCGGACTTGAGTCACCAATAGTGGGTCACCAATGCCTGACACACTATCGTGACTCACCAAAATGAGTCACCGATGGGACCCACCAATAGTGAGTCCCTAACGCGACTCACTAATTCCACTCACCAATTCCTGACCTACCGACACCCAACCTACCGACGCTCGACCTACCGACTCCTCAACCTACCAACACCACATCCTACCGATGCCTCAAAATACGAATGTCTCGACATACCTATGCCTAGAATCACTAACATTGAGCTACCGATGCTGATTCACCGACCCATCCTACTGATGGAAAAACTTGAATTTTGGAAAACTCTTGAATTGGGCTACCATTTCTTCCTAGAACACCTCAAACATTGGATATTTATGAAGTAAAGGACTAGGGAGGTTTGAGTCAATAAAAAATTATCAAAAACTTTAGGTATAACTCTAAAAATAATAATACATTCTAAATTTTCAGAAAATTAAAAATTGTATGGTTTTCCGAGTTATGACATCCCAATAAGGATACTACAATTGGATGTATGCTCTAGAATAAATGTACCTATGAGTAATATCCTCAAAAAGGGTGGGTTGGGTATTAACTCTATCATCACCTGGTGCATGTCAAAAAGGCATAATTATACACTTGGTTTGACACTTCTAGGGATATGCTTTGGTTAATAACATTATCTTTTCCGCACAAAACTAAAGCTAATTAATATATTTAGATACCTTAGGGAATATTAAAATTTAGACTACAAAATAGTGGTGAAAAATTTTGGGATATGTCTAAACATAATAAAACATTATAAATTTTTTATAAATTAATGAGTTTTTGGTTTTTTGAGTAATGAAATCATTGTCTGGATACTACAAGTGGATTTTGGATCTAGTATATATGATCCCAGGGGAAATAACCCAAAAAGAGGCGTATTGGGTATTAAATCAATCTTCACTCAGTGCATGAAAAAGAAGTCAAACTACACACATGGTCTAACACTCTAGGGGGATCTACTTTGGATGATTCATATGTTTTTTTATAAACTATTGAACATCTAATTATATCATTATACCATGAAATAACATTACATAATTATTCTATGATCAAAACTATATTATTATTCCCCATAGTGAACATTGTTTTCACTATTGGAATCATGTATTCAAATGTATACTGGTATGGAGATGTTATTTAAACCGATCAAGGGGCTTCCTATAGTATAAAACCAAAATATTTGTTATCATAAGTGATTTTGTTATCATTAGAGAACTTTAGGAAAGTATTCATTGTAAGTTAAATCAGAGACCTGATTAGGAGATCTAGTGTATTACCTAAAAAAATTTGAAATTCCTTGATAGGAAATGACATCTATCTTATCTATTGGCCAATGATGAGGATTGGTTATATGTAACAACATTATTTAACCAATGTTTTTATAATGATTTGATAGAGTTATATGTGGATGTTTCTACTGTCCACCAACAACCTACTATTATACAATGATAGAGGCATACAATATTCATTGAAGAAAATTCATCCTTAGAATATGAAATTGTTCCATATCATGCAGAAGAAGAAAACCAAACTAAAAACTCAGATATGATACAAGAGAATTTTGATAACAAGGATGTTTATAATGATGAATTATAAGGATAAAACATTGATGACGAGGAGGAAGATGAAGAAATATGGAAGAAGTTTCTAGAAATGAAATAGTTATACATAATCTTCAACACATGATAAATCATCCACCACTCTTCACATCTTGATCAGAAGATATGACATGCTTCTAGAATTTTATTTTAATATTATCACACCTACAACTGAGTTTCCTAGAATTTTAGATGATAAATTTGGTTTAATGGATAAAAAATTATTTATTGGAATTTATTTTTCTAAAAAAAGATTCCATGAAATGTATATTGAAATAATTACATATCTTGAGAAACTAAATATATTTAGTTCATGAGTTAAATAGAACAAAATACATCATATGGTGATGATTGTAGATTTAAATTGAGGGATATTACATATATTTCACTTATTGGTTGGATGATTTCTAAGATTAATCCATATCATAATTTCATATATCCTAACCTAAAACAATAGCATACCTTATTGGATGCTTAATTTGTGTCGTCTATTATTATTGAGAGGATCTTGACCTACAAATATGTGCTTATATACTTGTGTAGGAGAGGATACAAATTTTTTTTGGTTAAAATATTTCTTATGGAATGCTATTAAGGGAGAACTAGAATGTAATTTTAAAGGTTTACAATAACTGAGATGAATCTTATCAGGTGTTTACATAATTTTTATCAACAATGATTCAAAAAAAATTGTTTTTACACATTGATACAAATAAACATGTGTCTCAAGATTACAGAGTTGATCCTTCTCATGTTAAATTTCATCGATAGTTCTCGGAATTAATACTACATATTACTTCATTTTGTTTCTGAAAATATTTTATAAATATTTATGAAATATTACGTACACTAGCATATTACTAATTTTAGAAAACCAAGATGGTAAACATATACCACTTCCACTTGTATTTTCGGCAGTGTAGAAGTAAAATTATGAATTTTGAAGTTAGTTTTTGGCATGTATTTGAAATCATTTCACCCACATAAGGGGTGTATATTTGACATATTATCTTCATTGAGTGATTAATGAGGAAATAAATTCATATTCTGTTATGTGGAGATCCCCAAATTCATATCATCAGTACTACACTAGATACATTTTCATCAATGTGAAAATAACATTTTGTGATGAAACTATGAAGGCGGCTATCACTAATACTGGTAAACAATTTATTTATTATTTTTTACCATGTCAAAATAATAATAATGATAATTTATATGTAATATGATCACTTTAATGTATCATGTAATCCAAATCAATTAATGTTTGTGAAGTGATTATAAATAATTCATAGGTATAATCAGGGAGTGTATGACTACATAAAGTAGATTACAAAAAGAGAAATGAACATTGGATTGTAATTAGGGGAAGATGTACTTACATATGACCATAAATGCTATAGAGTGAAGGAATGGATCCCTCAAGGGGATACAAAAGTTACTAACAACTATCTGATTTTAGAAGAGATTTTATCATTGGGTAAAGTACTTCATAGAAAGAGGAAGATATACTATTTAAATGATTCATTAGGGGATGCAGTATGGATGACACTTTTAGTAAAGGATTAATAGGAAAATTGATGAAGATTACACTTTTTTATGTCTGAATGTTCGATTGATAATCAAGTCAATTTGAAGTGACAGTGTGTTAGGACCCCATCATATGTAGTAATGAATAAGTGTTCATGTTTATACTTTATGTGATACATTGTGAATGTTTAAAATTTTAGGCATAGTGGTCTCCTTGAACACAATCCATTTCATTATGTTCCACTATGAATATCTCATGGGAACCATATGTTGATCCCTTTTACCATCTCTAAACCATTGTTAATAGATATGTTGTACCATGGATGTCTATTGGGGGGTTTCAACATTTCCCAATTCCTGAAGATCCTCCCATATTGATACCTAACATCAATAGGATGTGACCACAAGGTAGAATTAATTCTTGTAGGATTAAAAATGAGATGGGAAAGCCTCAAGAGCTAGGCCAACATATGAGATGTAGCATATGTCATAGGGATGGTCATAACAAGGAGTGATTCCATAACATTGATGGAATGAGTTCTCATTCTCAACCATGATGATTTATTGCATGAAGATTATGTAATTTCCCAGGTGTTTAAAAATTATATCAGGGTTAGACCTCAGGTCAACCTTTTGGGTGATTTTATAAAAGTTTTAGTGACTAAAAATAAACCTTCTAAAAATTTAGTAAATATAAATTTAAAAATAATTTTTTTGAAAATACTCAATCAACTCTAGTGATTGTTCAAGTCTATTAATTTACATGTTTCTTAAAACTCTTCTAGTTATTATTAATACTATTATCATTCTGAAAAAAGTGATGATCTATGTAATCATGTAACATGTATAAAAAACTCATGAAGAAGATCAATGGAAAATGATGAAACTTAATTCTCCAGAATAATGTAGATTTAATTATGTACAATAAAATACAAGAAAAACAAAGATCAATCAATGTTATGAACTTAAAAAAGATAAAAGGGTTTTAAAATAAACATAATATTCAATAAACCATAACATTGTATTTATTTTTTACACTTATTTAATAGTTATTTAATTTTTATGCGTAGAGATATAGGATGTTACTCTACCCACTGAGTAGTATAGACATATTTTATGTGATGTGCTAGTGGGTTGTGGGGTTTGATGGGTTAGGGTGAATATGTTACACCATTATCACCACATTTCACAACCAGTTGTTATTATTCTATACCTATGATGTTCTGGATATTATTCGGTCACTATATCATATTTTATATTTTTTTACCACCACCTACTTGTTTCCCTCATAGAGAGATAGAGACCTGAAACCCACACATTCCACTTGACTGAGGGAGAGATGGAAATCACCCTAGAGGATGTGGTAGTTATTATTTGTCTTCATATCTAGAGTTCTATAATTATACGACCAACCCATAGAGACTTTACTATGACTTTAGAATGATTTTTACTCATATAAGTTATGGGAGATGATGCTAATATAGATAGAAGTTCACTTTATATGAGTTGGATTGACATGCACTTCACATATTTAATTATTAAATCTTATCAGAAGACTATTATGTGTCACACATGTTAATATATCTCAAGTGTCATTGTAAGGATAATGAATGTTTATCACTCCAATATGAATGTCAAGATGATGTGTTTGGGGCTATGTGAAGAATTTGATAAGGTTGGGGGATACAGCTGGGCATCTGCATGTTGGAAAACACTTATAGAGATTTATGAATTTTATACTGATTAGATCATAGTAATTTTGGGGGATCCTTCATATTCATACAGATAAGGTCACGAGATCACATACCACCCCTATACCATATTTTTGTTCTTCTGGAGCTTACAATGGATGTGATTCATGATTCACCACAATGATTCCAGTATGATCACTCATATTTATTGTTTTATGATGATAATATTAGTTATTGTACTTAATTTCTTATCATTTATCACTTTATATATTGAATTTTATAGGTGGAGTTAGACATACCATTTCTTCCAAGCACTGAGACACTATTTGGGTGTATATCGTCTCATGTTTGACAGTATACTACCTATTGATGTAAGTACATACATTCTTCTATTAACTAATAAAATTCAACATATTATTATCTTTAAAAATTAGTAATTTTTTTTAAAATTTCACCTTTCATTTTATATTTCATGTCTACCATACTAGATTATATTGGACTAACTTCCTACACACAACATTGTTGGTATTTATGATTCAAGGGTTATATTTCCTCTCATTAAAATTTATATTATTAAGTGGAACCAACCTAAGAGAGTTATGTGTTAGTTTGGGTGGGTTTAACAGATTCTATTAGCACTTAGTTAGTTAGTAATGCTTCATTACCTGAAGCTGACAGGGTGGTAGGATGTCAAATAGAGATGAAAACATGCATAATGTAGGGCATGCCGACATCGTATCATGGTATACAAGATGAGCCTCAATCGATGAGCCTCAATCGATTATTTATGTTTACCAACACCCATGTGATCCAATTCTATTATCATAATATCTATTGTTTTTTCTTAGTATAGTTAATCCGAGCTCGTATTTAGAGCCATTTCCCATATATTTATCTTTTATAACTAAGCCTTCATAGGCCACATGACTTCATCATGAGATGTTATGTCCTCCCACTTACATAGTTGGGGAAGGGTTAGGTGCATATCTCAACATCATGATGGTACCACCTCCTTATGATTCACAGATATAAAAAGAGACATGGGAGGTTCTTATACCGGAGGAAGACCCCCCTCATGCTCATATTACTCTACCACATCATAGAAGTCAATGATCTCAATAGTAGAATCTCCTTCACACTTCATACCATGGTACATGATCTCATCATAGATATTGTTGAAATATAATTATACTCATTGATTTATCTGTTTTATGTTGACATAAATTATTTGAGATTAAATTGAGTACTCTACATCAATGATAATTTTCAAATTATTATAAAAACATTAATCAACTAATTAAATGCCATAAATATTTTTTTAAATGCACTTACATAGAATATTGAAATTATAATTAATAGTATTAATTTTAATGTATATCCTTTCCTCTTTTTACTATAAAATTTTAACCAAACTATTTATTTATATACAAATTTGGATATATAAAAATAATTTGTTAACAATAATTAGTAAAACATTAAATTAATATATACTACTATTTTTAATATTTAATATTTATTACTATGAAAATATAAAGCAATTATTAATATAAGTAATTTTTAAATTATTATTAATATTTTCCCCTAAATTATTTATCATTTTATATATATATATATATTTAAAACCGATAAACCAATAATTATCAAATAATAATTAATTCTAAATCATAATTATTAATTACTATTAATTATTACTAAATATTTAATTTATTAAAAATAATTTTTTTTAATTTTATTTTGAAAGGAGTGAGGGGATCTCACACTATAAAACCTTGAAATTTTATGATATATTTCACCATAAATAAATTTTATTTCTTTTATAGCTTACTTTAAATTCAACACCGAGTTTAAAAAAACTGTGATATAAATATTATTATTTAAACATGAACATTAAAACCTAACCATTAAAATTGGAGATATGAATAGGAATAACTAAATTATGGAAGATATATACAATTTTTTATATATAATTTAAATTATCGGATAGATAAGCAATCAGTATTCAAAAAATCATTTTATGCTTCAAAAATACATTTTCTTCAGAAATTATTTTTATTGTTTTTTGTGATCAAATATTGTAATTAATTTATACCAATTTTATAAATTATATTTTATAAAAAGGATTAAATTTTTGAAATCATAATATTAAAACTATCTTAGGGTAAAATTTTGGTATTTCTCTAAAAATATTAATTTTATAGTGAATTGTGAAAAATAATAATTTTTATTGAAAACTATCTCATCATTTCACGAATTTAAAAAGTTACATCTTTTAAACTAGTTTCACTGTATAATTAGTTATTTTATATTATGAATAATAAAATTAATTTAAATAGAATCAATTTTATTCTTTATTTTGGTATAAAAATTTTTATACTTAAGAAGACATTTATTTCCTGGAAAACCACTTTTCATATCATTTTATTGATTTAATTTTAAATTATATTTTATCACTTATAAGAATCGAATTTGATAAAATGGGTACAATATTCTGAATAATAATAATTAATACAATGTAAAATGGAAAACATATTTTTTGGTCATTATGAATTGTAACCAGAGTAAATATTTATCACCTCAGTAAAAGAGAAAAAATTGGGTTAAAAGCATGGGGAAAAGCATTAAAATCTCTCCAAAACACACCATTATCATATTGGATGGGTAGTATCCAACCAAAGATATGTTTCATGAGTTAAATAATGTGTTTTAAATCATTATTTTGAATTTTGGAACCCTATCTCGACTTTTTTTAAGATAAGTTATATTTTTTTCTAATTAAAAACAATTCCGGGTCTTTACATTTAATGGAACTATTGGAAGATGACATTAGGTTTTTTCCTTCTACAAAATTCTAAAAAATTTCCATTTTTATTTATTATTTAAACTCAAAATTGAATATATGCTTATTGTTCGAGATTATGCTGATGTATTTCTAGAATACTTTCCCATTCTTCCCTCAAATCATGAAGTTATGTTTAAAATAGAACACATACATGGTACTACACCTATTTAAAATACACCAAATTGAAATAACCCAGTTATGTTTTAATAATAAAATAATTAACTCGAGGAGAATCTTGTTAAATAATTCATATTCTTGACTATGTCACCATGGGGTGCACCTGTTATTTTTGTTAAGAAGAAATATGGGTCAATGCGTCTTTACGTTGATTATAAAGAACTTAACAAGATCACTTTCAAGAACAAGTATATTCTAACCTGTATCGATGATTTTTTGATCAATTATGAGGATATCAATACTTTTCCAAGATTTAAATGCATTCAATATATCATAAATTGAGAGTCAAGAAGGAGGATATAACCAATACAGCCTTCCATATGAGGTATGGTTATTATGAATTTATTATAATCCCATTTGGAATTACCAATGATCCTATTATATTTATGAATATAATGATTAATGTCTTTAGATATTACCTTGATTAGTTTTTTGTAGTCTTTATATTTGATATTATTATATATTAGAAGATAAATGAAGACCATGAAGAATATTTCAGGACTGTGGAAAAGACCCTAAGGAAGGAGAATCAATATGATCAATTTACAAATTGTGAATTTTATCTACAAAAAATTTAAATCTGGGGTCATATAATCTCAAGTGAGGGTATATAAATGGATCCTTCAAATAAAAAAGTGATTGGACAATGGCCCAGACCAACCATGGTAACAAAGATCATTAGTTTTCTTATCTTGTTGGGATACTATTGACACATTGTAAGATATTTCTCACAACTATCTAATCCAATAAACAAGTTTACTCAGAAGGGAGATAACATCCTTTGGATAAATGAATGTGTGGATAATTTTAAGGTGTTAAAAATAAGTTTAGTAATAGATCATGTACTTACACTACCCTACTATAGATAAGGGTTATTAATCATTAATGATGCATTGAATAAGGTTCTGAGATTCTTCTTCATGAAAAATGATATGGTGATAGATTATAACTCATGACAATTGAAAATTCATGAGAAAAACTACTCGAAGCATGATTTGGAGTTGTTAGCATCATTTTTTTTACATTTCAAATATGGAGGAATTATAATTATGATGAACATTGTGATATATATATATATATATACTAATCATAAAATAACAAAGTATTTATTCATGTAGAAATATTTGAATATTCCCCGAAGGATATTGTTTGAGTTGATTAATGATTATGATTGTCCAATAAATTACCACCTTTGGAATGTGAAAAAGGTGGATGTAGCTATGATTCAGAAAGAAAAAGTTAGTTTTTTCATGATGAGGATCAAAAGAGATCCAATACTTATGGATTTACAGAGGAAAGATATTGAAATCGTGATGAAAGGGGGAATATTATATCTTTCTCAGTTAAAATTTAAACCATACATATATTTAATTATTAATGTGGCATAGAAGGATAATGGAGAACTATAGAATAAGGTGAGAAATGTTCCTAAATTATTCCATGATTTTGGTGGAATGATATGGTTTAAGAAAACATTATGTGCCCTATCAATACCATATCCGGAGAAGGAGTTGTTTGATGGAACTCATAGTTAATAATTCATTATTCATCCCTCAAGTACAAATATGTATAGATATCTAAAAGAGTTATTATGGTGAAATTTTGGGATTTTTTTGAAAATATTAATTTTATAGTGAATAGTGAAAGTACAAATTTTTATTGAAACTGTCTATTCTTTTCGAGAATTTAAAAAGTTACATTTTTATTTAAAATGATTTAAATTTAAAATTAGTTAATTTAGAATATTAATAATCCAATTAATGTTATTGGAATTAATTTTTGGCTTTCTTTTTCTATAAAAGTTTTTATACTTAAAGAGAAATTTTTTTCCTAGAAACCACCTTACATCGCGTTTTTCTGGTTTAATTTAAAATAAAATTTTTACACTTCTATGAATTGAATTTAATAAAAAGGATTATATATTTTAAATCATAATAATTAATATTATATAATATGGTAACTTAATTTTGGGTTATTATGAATAGTAACCATAATAAATATTTTCCACCTTAGTAAAAGAGGTAAAATTTGGTTAAAACCATGAATTAAAGATTTAAAATATATATAACATTTGAATTTATCCTATTGGATGGGTGGTGTTTGGAAAAATTTATTTTAAGAAGTTTAAAAAATTATTTTAAAACATTTTATTGAATTTGGGAACCCTAGCTTGACTTTTGTGAAAATAAGTTATATATTATTAAAATTTAAAACTATTTTGGGGCCTTTACATTTAATGGAATGGTTGTAATATTCCATTTATTTTTGTATGGATTTAAAATATTAAAAACCTTAATTTTTATTATTTAACCAAAAAAAATTATGGAATCCAATTTACTAATTTATTTCAAGGTGACAATATTTTTTCTCTTAAAATCAGGTATTTTTCTAAAACTCATTTTACATGTGTTTTGTGTTCTTATTTTAAAATATTTTTTACCACCTATAGAAATTGAAATATGTATAATGGATTTAAAATTTAGAATCATAATTTTTAATTTTTTTTATAATTACCCTTTATTTTTTGTCAAATAATAATATTATCATGGTAAACATTTGAGTTATCACATTTAAGGTTAAAATGAATTTAAAGTGAATTAACTATGAGGAAAGACTTAAAATGAACCCAAAACATGTACAAATGTGATTTATTGAGTTTATTTCAATATTTTAAAATATTATATTTAAATTTTAGGTTCCATGGTACCACTTTACATTATTATGATATATATATATATATATATATTAATTAATATTTTAAGTAATTCAAAGTGCGTCCTTTCCATCCATTATAAATGGATACACCATCTACTCTCTTATCAAAACATTGTGAACCTTATATATCAAAAAAAATACCTATAATAATACCTTCCTAGATTCATTCTCCTCATCATAGAGCTTTTGGTATTGACAAAAGGCCATTATTTCAAGGATTATTGTGCAAACTAAAAGATGTTTCTATCAAAGAGGTATAACTCAAAACCAAGTACTTTCAATTTTATTTCTTCTTGTTAATATTATAGATATATGGTATATTTCATAAAATAATAACATAAGAATAATAAATATACTAATTTTTTTATGATTATAGAACCACCATTATCCACCAACTTTTCTATCAAATGTGAAATGAATGTATCGCCCATGCGTACCTGTGGACTACCACCTCCACGTAGCGATATAATACATTTTCCATCACCATCATTCATGGTTGTTTATTATGATAATTTTAATGAAAATATATGATATTTATAAGAAGATTATGGGTTTTTAATTATAAAATATTCTTTATATTTATATCTTCTATTTCATTAGATCATGAAAATAGTGTTCATGAATTTGTACGACCTACAATATCCATGAATAATATAAATAATTTTTTATCAATACCTTTTATGGATGATTATAAATATTTATATAATGAATATATATTATATTTTAATCATGATAAAAATTATTTAGATGGATAAAATATGATCAAAGTACAAGTTCAAGGACTGTTGAACTGAAACGTGAATGAAAAACGAAGCAGTTATCACCATAAATAGAAATTTTAATTAATTATTAATGAAAGAGTAATAAGAAGTTATAAGAAAATAATATATGGTCTGATATATGTTAGTATTGTTTTGGATTATATGTATAATAAATATATATTTATTTCTTAGGAGGTTTTAACACGTATGAAGTAAGATGAAACTTGAGGTAAGGGATTTATGTTTCAATCCCGTTTTAATCATGTTTGTTTATGCTTGAATTTCTATTGAGGAAATTATATGATACTTATCTGATAAAGTTTTTTAATTTTTATTATCCTATGTTTATTTATCTAACTTATACGTTTTAGTACAATTTATCTATTTTTGGCACTCTAAATATTCTAGAATTTTTTTAAGGAAATCCGATCTTATTTCTCCTCTTTCGGTTAGAAAACATTTTTCTTCCATATCCAGTTTTATTAAAATGTTTTCAAGAATTTTTTTTATAATATTCAATAATTGTTTATATTAATTTTTAACCATGTTTTAATATATATATATATATATATATTCTAAATAATATTATTTTTATATTTTGAATAAGGTACTTTTTACTGAAGGTGTGAACAAAATATCTGTTTTAATGATTACAACATGAAAACAATTTCCTGCAGTCATGACCACCAGATGATTTGAAGTTTCATTTAAAAGTTTCTCTTATTATTATAAAATAAAATTATTTGATTAATATTTTTTAAATACTTTCATTTTAAATATGTTATTTAAAAAAGAGATAAATTTCCTCAAAAAATATGCAATGTATCAAAAATAAAATGTATTTTTTAATTATATGGAATTATTTCGAGACCAGGCGTTGAGATGGAGTGTGATTCTGAGGCCCGGAGTGACCAGAATGATTTGATGAAAAATGTTACGCTTTAAATAGTGAGTGTGATTTATTTTCTTGAAAAATATGAATAACTCATAAACAGGTGCCTCGATCAGAAATATTAGGGAACTTTTGCATTCAAGATGGCGGTTTTACCCTAGGTGCAACTTAAGTTTAGTCGGTGTAGGTCTCTAGTGAGAAAACCTGAAAATGGAATAATGATAAAAAAAATAATTAAATAAAATTATTTTATATTTCAAAGGATTATAAAACATGAATGGTGACTCATATTAAAAATCGGAGACCACTGCTGAGCTCGTGAGGGTATGATTTCATTAGGCAGATCCTAACATTGGCTGGTGCGGGCCAACAGTGGAAGTTATTTTTTATCCATAAATAAAATAATTAAGTAATAATTATTTTATTTTCAAATCCTTAAAACTGCTAAACTATAACTCCTCGACTCCAGAAGCCGAAGCCGATGCATTATTTTAATACATTGGCATGATTACAAGGAATCAAGTCCCGAAGGACCGATTAGTTTAGAAGTCTTGGAAAAAATATTGCATACATGAACATTACATTATAATTTGAAACATAAAGTGAAACATAGATAATCCTTTGATATTTCCATTATTTCCACAGCTTAACCCTACATATCAATCATAATACACTTCTTTTAATCCTGGTAAAGAAAAACATAAGAAAGGGGAGAGCTCAGATGCTCAGTAAGGGTAAATAATTTAGCTGAAGCTATAAACATTTAAGACCAGATGTGTAATAAAAACAACATCATTTTAAACAAAAAATTGAACATAATATGAGAAAAATAAATCAAACATTACCATATAATCATAGACATGGATATTTTACTAATAGAATAATCACATGAAATAAGTAATTTCATATTGAGGGAATGCATAATGTTGGACATCATAACAACATAGTCAAGGCCTCGTTCCAAGACTACACATTAAAATTTTATCAAGGCCTTATTCCAAGATACTAATTTGTCTCAGGAGACCTACCGATGAATCGAGGGGTTATAGCTGGCCCCACCCATCACTTAATAAGTCTAATGCATTTCTCATATGAAAAAGGGTGAAACATAACATAAACATTCATACTTAAACTAGCATACAAAATGTCAATAATTTAACAATAAACCATGAATGGTATAAAAATAACACATCCACAGTCAGACATATCATAACTCATTCAATACAATATGGAAGATTTTGTTTTAGTAAATCAACCTCAATCAAGAATAGTATCTAATATAGGATATTGACATTGTTGAAAATAATCAATAAAACTCTTTGAGAGAAATAACCCTTTTCATGAAATCATTTAAAAGTCACAAAATTTATAAAGGAAGTAATTTAAAAGTTATTTTTGAATCAAAGTGTCCCATACCACTTTGAATCTTTTTAAATAAATTAACACTTTAAAACAATCACGTCCACGTAAATAAATCCTTAAAATCTTTTTGGAAACATGTAAATTAATTAGAAATATTATAAAAAATAAATCATTAAAAACATTTAAAATCATGATCTGGTTAAAGATTCCCTTAAATAAAACCTTAATAGATTCCTTTTTAAATCATTCTAACAAAACTTGGACACAGATGATAAATATGTCCCAGTAGATTCTTACATATAAACAATCTCGAATAATAATGAGAATGAATAAATAACCCTTACATTGTACTTTCCTTTAGTAGAGGGTATGTTTAGACTCTTGTATAATTACCATAGTATGTTATTAAATTATACCATAACCATATTAATATTTATGATTTCATATATGATTCATTTATGACTTTATACTACCCATTTAATAATAATTCCATGTTTAATTAACATTTCGGTTAATAATCACTTTCTTTATTGTACGTGTTTTAACTTGTAATTCTTGATTGTATCATAAATATCATGGTTTACATACTTCAAAAATATAAAAAATTATTTATATATCATATATATTGTGAATATAAATATTTATAAGTGATATATATATGAAATGGAAATACCGTTCATGAATATGGTAGGTTGTATGTACGCATGAACATTGTTTCTGTTTTCTTATCGTATAGTATGGAAGTAAGTAAATGACATATATTTATCTACATAAATATATATTATTCTAGTAGAAATCTTATTTCATATATATCATAGTTAATATATATATTGTTTTATAAAAATTCTTAAATGGTGATCATTGAAGATTAATCTCATCGCATCATGGATACGGTAAGCCGTACGTACGCACGACCGAAAATATCATTCTATCGATGGTAAAACGGTGTTTAATTGGATGGTATATTAAATATACATAACAATTACCATGTTATATTAATTATTTAAATTAATTATACTCATTATTATACCCATAAAAATATTGTAGTGTTGAATAAAATATTGTACCTTGACGTGGAGACGGTAAGCCATACGTACACACATATGGTGAATTTGTCGTTCATATGATGGATAGAATAATGAATATGGTTTTAAAATATTTATAATAAAATCTCAGTATGTATAAGGTACTATATTTATTATTTTAGTATTTAAATAACAAAGAAATAGGATGTTCAAGAAGAAAAAAACTTTAAAATAGGTGATGAAATAATTATGTCTTCTTTGGGTGCATCATTTTGATTTGAAAAAAAGTGCTCTTTAGGATATATTTCTGATAAATTTAAGGCCTATAGGATGAAGTGAGGGTAGTTGGGAAGAGATTTTATTAGTTTTTGGAAGATCCAAATGGATTTGGAGGTGTGATGTTAAGGGAAGAGGAAGTACCCTTTTATAAGAGAGGTGAGAGACACTTTAGGAAAAGCTTGAAATATTAATTTATTATAAATTAATTTTCTGTTTATAATAGCTCCAAATGGATTTATTTTCTAGGATAATGTGGGGATGGGTCTAATTACTCTTAAAAAATAGGTTTTATCCAATTTAAAGTCATCATATTGACCTTATATTTTATATTTAACCATTAGTTAAATAGTTTAACTTTTACAATGTCTTCTTGTATTATTGTAATATGTGGTTAATAAAAATACTAAAAAATTACAAGATAACTTCAAGTGGTTAATTAATGACATATATATAATTATGTAAGTACTTTGGCCTAACCTTATATTTTATGAATATTATATAATTTAAGAAAAAATTATTTTTAAAAAAACTCATTTATGTCAATTTTGACACTATAAAGTATTTGGTTTTTGTGAAATTCATAAAAACATCATTACTTCGAAAAAAATTCATTGAATGAACACTATAATGTCATATTAACCTTGAAAATTATTATAATTCATCACAAGTCTCAATTTATATTTATTTTAATATTTATATTATCAATTATTTTAGTCTTTCTTTAATAAAGTAATTACAACATCATCATTGTGTCCTAAATAAATTTAATTATCTAATGTCTAAAAATAATAAATAAAATACCATGATGTAGGAAATAATTTTAGATTTCTAATTAATATTTATAGTCGAATTTATCTTATGTATAATCCTATATTAAAAATAGTTTAGTTATTAAATTTGAATTTAACACTTTTAACTCTTCTCTAAATAAAATATAATAAACATCGTAATCTAATCCAAGTGGATAAAAAAGGATTATTTTTTTGTTCTGGTATTTATTTTGGTTGAAATAAACTTATCTAATAGAATTAGGACATGCATTGGGGTAATAAAAATAATATTTTTACCTTTGATTACCCTATTTAATTTTAACCGTGGTAAATAAAATTTCAAAGTTACTATTCACAAAAAATTATTTTCATCTCATTGAATCAAATTTTACATACTGATTACAAATGTGTATGTAAGATTTTTAAAATTCAATTCCCAGATGCGATAAAATTACATTTTATGCAAATTTGCAAATTTTCATAGAATATTGGTAAAAGACATTAAAAAAGTTCAATAAAATTTTATATGTCTTATATTATTATAAAATGACTAAGCTAAATTAAATTGTACTAATATGTGTATTATGTATCTATTTTTACTTTAATATAAATTTATAATTAAAAAAATTATTTAAATGAAAAAGTCGGTTTTTATCTTCAACGTAGTGTTTTTCAATATTCATAAAAATTTGATAGTTTATAGAAAAATACCAAAAATTCACCCAAATATAATTTTGATATTCCAAATCAAAAAATTATGTAAATTTTACCAAATTAAAAACATATAATTTTCATTAATTAGTTTAAAATTAATTCCCATTGTCAAAACTAGAAAGTGGGTTTTTAAGATATAAAAACTATCAAAAGATTGACATGTGTTTGTGAACAATTTAAATGTAAAATTACATCCAATGATCTAAATTATATTAAATAATAACTATAAAATATAAACATAATTTTAAACCACTCAAATGTATAATTTAACAATATAAATTATTTCGATTAAAAAAGTTGTTTTTAATTAAAATTTAGTGTTTTTCACTATTCATCAAAATATGAAAGTTATCAGAAAAGAACAAAAAATTATCCAAACTAAATTTTTATGTCCCACTTATAAAGAAGAATTTAATTTCATTACATTGAATATATAAAAGGTTAAAATATTTGATTTAAAAAGGGTTTACCATTAAAAAGCGGGAAAATAGTATTTTTTTAAAAATACATCTTTTATCTGATAATTGAATTTGTTCTTATATTGTGTTTAAGAAAAAAAAATTATGAAATTTAAAATTAAATAGGATATATATAAAATTCAAAATTTGGATAATAATAATCATAACAACTTTTTCAATGCCAAGTTTGATAAGCCGTGATTCTCTTGAACTCGGTGTTGGGTGTAGCACAATCTATTGAATTACATTAAAGAGATAATGTACTATAAAGTCTTGGGGTGTTACATTCTCCACTCCATTAATAAATTGAATCCTCTAAATTTGAAATTTTTATCCGAAAATAAATGGTTGAAAATAGAAAATACCTTTGTGGAAAACCCACATCGGAAATAATGTTAATAAAATGTAGTCTTAATAAGAGACAAATGGAAATGAAAATGTCACCACCAAATTAGGGTTTCAAATAAGAGAACATTGGTGGAAATTATAGACACATAATTGGATGAAAAATGTAAAAATTTATAGGGAGTGATCGAGGTCATAAATCACAAAGAAGTGAAAAATAAATGGAAAATTGAGGGCCTCAAAGCCATAAATATATGATGACGATTTAAAATATAATTAGTTAAACAAAACATAAGGTATTATGATAACAACTTTTTGGTTTTAAGATTATTTCCCTAAATATTAAGGAAAAAATAATTCATGACAAGTTGAGTTCCATCCTTTAACTATTTTCTACCACAAACTCATCTTTCACTCCAAAAGATAATAGAACTCAAAAATATTATATTTACCCTAATCATATATTGTTCCAAAAAAATGAATCTAAAATTTATCTATAATACCATTTTTAAAAACTACATTATACAAACCAAGACATCACATAGGCCAGTGGTAGGTGATGTACCCTTGTCACCCTTCGGTTGCGGGTTCAGGTCTCATAGCCATGCCAAATGTGACAGGTTGTCGCGTAACCTTTGGGTTTTCCTTTTTATAACAATCCAAAATTAATATTAAGAAATTATTTTACCTTAAACAATAGTATCCAATGTAAAATTTAATACATTAAAACCTTTAGCCTTATCCACAATACTTCTTTACAAACTCACAGTCCAAAATTTATAAGGATAGTCACATAACATAAATTTGAAGTCCTTCATCGTACAATCTCATAAAACATGGTAATAAACAAAATTACCGGAATACCATATTGAATATAATCATTATTACTCAATCCTTATGTAAAACATAGAGTACTGGACATACACCTTAAATTCAAAAATATTGAAAACTCCCAATAATGATGTTATAAACCACTTTTTAAACAAATCATTAATCAGTTCCAAGGATGTCAATAATAACCAATTTACTTTATCCAAATCACTTATCCCGGTATCAGGACCATATTAAGTTTTATCTTTCCCTCAACCATGTATTTCCAAAAAATTTAACTTTCAATTGAGTCACTTTTCTTAGTACCATACAATCTCAAATCCTCAATGAAATCATACTGCATTAAATTCATTATTTATTTCCATATTTTATATAACCAGTACATCATTGATACAACACTCAAATGACATAATTATTCAATCCATAAGCACAAATACATTAATTATTCCTTATCGATCATAGTAACAACTTAAGCTTGACCTTGATCCATTTGATTCTTCTAATCTATATTTAATTGATACTTATGACATTTATTTTTGTATTTCCCCATTTCACTACAGTTGAAGCATTTAATATTAGTCTTTTCTTTGTTCCCTTTGCATTCTTTTTCTTGATGACCATTTTCCCCACACTTATAACAAACTCCCGTTCGTTTTAAGAACTTACCATGGTGATTTTTTCCACAGTTATCACATATGGTAAAATCCTTCTTTCCCTTCATCCCTTTATCCATATTTTTCTCCACCATCATCTTCTTATCTTTTTCCCTACAAAGCCATAAGACTCAGAGAATTCATTACTTATCTTATTAACACATGATACTATTTCTTTATATGGTGATAATATGTGGGAGACTATTTCCCTTCTAAATGTTGTCTTAAGACCATGAAAGATATGATACTTTTTACTCTTTATATCATGAATATTGCTATATTTCTCATTCCTTATACTGGTCACCATTTCTAAATGACGTCATACACTAGGTTAGATCATATCATAATGTAAAATCTAAAAAATAAAAAAATTATCAACATCAATTGATGATTTTTACACATCTTGTAACATAATAATAAAAATGGTTTCTTTGCTGAAATAGTTGCTCATAAATCCTTTACAATGGGTTGTAAAGAAAATGTGAATTATCCAAAGAATATCCTCTAGGAGTGTCAAACCAGGTGCAGAGTAAGGCCAGTTGTTGTGTACCAGGATACCCCGGGTAAAGCCTGAAACTCCTTATTGGTGTTTTCACTCCTAGGTACATCTGTTCCAGAACCATGTCCACTTGTAGTATCTAGGCAGGGATTTATTTCTTAGAAATCACACATAATATCGACATAACCAAAATTTTTGGATGTTTTTATATACTAATTTTCAACATATATCTTAGGGTAATGTTATTTTATCAGAGTTTTTCTAAATCTAGTTTCCAAGGATTGTAATAAACTTCCTATAATACCAACTATAATTCCCTATCCCCAGAAGCCCATATCTGGTGTATTATTTTAATACATTTACATTATTACAAGGAGTCAAGTCCTGAAGGACTGATCAATTTAGCAGTCTTAGAAAATAGATTACATACATGAACAATATATTACAATTTAAAACAAAAAATACAATATAGACAATCCTTTGATAATTCCATTATTACCCTAGACTAACCCTATATATAAATAATAATACACTTCTTGGAATCCTAGGATAACAAAAAATAAGAAAAGGGTGAGCTCAGATTCTCAGTAAGGTTAAATAATTCAGAGGAAGCTATAAACTTTTAAGGAAAGATGTGTAATAAAAAAACAGCATTTTAGACATACACATGAAAATAATATGGAAAAAATGAATCAAAAATTACCATATGAACATGAACATGGATATTATACTAGTCAAATAATCACAAGTAATAACTAATTTCATAACGATGGAATGCATAATGCTGGACATCATAACAACATAGTCAAGGCCTCATGCCAAGACAACAAATAAAATTTTTGTCAAGGCCTTGTTCAAAGACACTAATTTGTCTCATGAGACCTACCAATGCATTGAGGCCTATAGTGGGCCTTGAAAATCACTTACTAAGTCCAATTCAATCCACATATGAAAAAGGGTGAAACATAAAAAAAACATTTATACTTAAACTAGCATACTAAATATCATCACATTAACCATAAACCATGAATGGTATAAAAATAGCCCATAAACAGTCAAAGATATCATAACTCATTAAATATAATATGGAAGATTGTATTATATTAAATCAACCTCAATAAAGAGTAATATCCAATATAGGATGTTGAGATAGTTTAAAATAATCCATAAAACTCTTTGAGAGAAATAGACCTTTTCATGAAATCATTTAAAAGTCGCACAATTTATAAAGGAATTCATTTAAAAGTTGTTGACCTCACCTGTTTTGATAATCTCAATCATGTATTCATATGTGTTGAAAATCCCAATTATGTTTTCATTCTCTATGATATTTTTAAGTATCATTGATCTATACTTTAATTCTTTCAAATCTGTGATCAAACCAATAATAATTTTTAAAATAGTCTTTGGAATATGTTAATCCTCATTTACCCATGTTCATACAAGTTATAAATTGATTCTAACACAATCGGATGTGTTCTTCATAAAACAGATAAGTAATCTGCCTATAGCTACTGATAAAGAGCTACCGGTACTCAGTCTACCGATAGACTTAGTCTACCGACAGACAGAGTCACCGATATACTTAACACAGAGCTATCGATGTACTTATAAGTGTAAGCTACTGACTTACAGACAGCTACCGATACAAACATAGAGCTACCGGTGTAAGTATCAATAGCTACCAATGGAATAAGAGTCACCGATGGATGAAGCTACTGACAGACTCATAGCTACCGACGCATGGAGCTACCGACGATGGAGCTACCGACGCATGAAGCTACCGACGCATGGAGCTACCGACGCATGGAGCTACCGACGCATGGAGCTACCGACGCATGGAGCTACCGATAAACAAAGTCACCGATACAAGCATGTACCAACCGACGCATAGAGCCACCGATAGAGTCAAAGCAACTAATGACATTGAGCTACCGATGTCCAAGCTACCGATGCTGATTACCTACCGATCACTCGACTCACTGTTTGAATTTCTTTATTTCCTATATTTAATCTATCTAACGGTCATATCATGTACATTTTAATGATTTGTCAAATATCTGATAAAGGTTGTCGGATGTCAGGAACTCGTACCTCGTACCTACAGAAAGGAAATATTTCCTGTCCCCTGTTGCCCGTGAGATAAATACGAGAAGATGACACTGCCCAACATACAACAACACAAGAAAAGACAAGGGTGTGGTGGATGGAATATACCAAAAACACAAGAACGAGAAGAATCAAGAAGCTCATAGACAATCAAGCATACTCGAGAAGTGTTCTGTGCATATAAGAAGAACACTGAAGAACTTCAACCACTACATTTTCACTATCTGTGAACCTGGAGCATACGACACTCTGTTTCTCAAACAGAAATGAAAAGAGGACACAGACTCACTTCTGATCGAATCCAAAGAAGTCCAGAGCTACACTGAAATCACCAGAACCATTTCTAAACTCTACATCTCTTGTTCTGTGATTTATTATCATTCTTTTTCGAGCAGTGTGTGTTATCTGCTGTATCTAACACATACACTGTCTCCTGCACTTAAACTGAAGGATTTGTAAATCCTTACCAAATTCTTGCATTCTATTCTTTCCCACGAATAACAGTGGTAGAGGTCGTGTGTGACCTGTACAGCTGGTTGCTGTTGTACTGTTTCCCACGAATAACAGTGGTAGAGGTCTTGGACCTGGATAGTTGTAAACTGTTGAAACCCCGATCCAGGGTGTGGATCATTTTTATATAAACTTTTGAGAGGACTAAGTCTCGGCTTGAGACTGAACCTCTTGGTTACATTTGTTGTGCCATCTCTTTCAAAGTTTTATTCCGCTGCTAATCACTTTAAAACCAATACTGTTTTTAAAGTTACTTTGATAATTAAATTTTCAAGTGTTTATGTTAAGTGTAGATTAGTAAGTTAGTTTCAAAAGATAATCACACACTCCTGTGTTGATTAACTGGGAATTAATCAATCCCTTGAGAATCTAACAGAACCTCTACTTTAATATAAATTCACTACAGTTTAATTTATTATTTTATTTGGGGGTCTTTAAGACAGTTTTTTTAAATACAGAAATTTTAATTGGTACTCAATTCACCCCCCTATTGAGTAAACCACTCCGACCAACACTTGGTATCAGAGGATTGAAAATACTTTCTAAAAGTACTCTGCTTTTGAACTGTGATTGTAGTTGTATTTTAAAGTTCTTAAAATTTCTGTTATATCTAAATTTTTATCTCTTTAAAATTTTCTCATCATGGACAATAGACTTGAGGGTGCTGCTACTAACCGACCACCTTTCTTCAATGGAACTAATTATGCTCAGTGGAAACTGAAAATGAAAATTCATCTAGAAAGCATAGGTTTTGATATTTGGACTGCTATTGAATCAGAATACAAAATTCCCACTACTGCTAGATCTACTTGGGATGAACCTATAAAGACTGCTTACAATAAAAACTGTAAAGCTATGAATGCCTTGTACTGTGCTCTAGGAGATGAAGAGTTTAATATAATTTCTTCTTGTAAAACTGCATATGAAATTTGGGATACCCTAGCTGTTTCTCATGAAGGAACAACGAATGTTAAATAAATGCGATTGAACACTTATACTATCAAGTATGATAATTTTAAAATGAAGCCTGACGAACCCATTTCTGACATGTATCTCAGGTTCAATGAAATTGTCAATACAATGATCTCGCTGGGAAAGGATGTCTCATCGAAGGAAAAAATTATGAGAATTTTGATATGTCTACCTGATAGATGGAGAGGCACATCTGTCTCAATCAGAGAATCATGTGACATTGCTGCTCTACCTGTCAAGGAACTAATTGGCAAGCTGATGATGTATGAAGAAGAGCTTAAAGTGAATAAAGAGGAAGAAAATGAACCTCCAAGAAAGTCTGTCGCTTTCAAATCCTCAACTTCAAAGAATAAGGACAAAGAAAAGCTTCAAGCTGTAGTTGAAAGTTCAATCTGTGAAGACAGTGAAAGTGATTCTGACAGTGATGCTGAGATGGCACACATTGCTAGAAGATTTTAGAAATTTTATAGGAAAAAGAAGTTCTTCAGAAAAACAAATTATAAGGGTAAGTATGATCACCAAGGTAAATGTAAAAAGGATTGGAAGAAGAATGACAAATCAGATGATGTTGTCTGCTATGAGTTCAAGAGAAAAGGACACATTAAAGCTGACTGTCCAAAGCTGAAGTATAAAAAGAAATATGAATATAAGGACAATAAGTTTAAGAAATCCATGAAGGCTACTTGGAGTGCTTCTGAGGATAGCTCTACCGAATCTGAAAGCTCTGAAACTGAACACAAAAATAAGGCAAACATGTGCTTTATGACAAACACTTCTCAGGTAACTGCTGAAACTCCTGCGTTAAATTATTATTACTCTGGAGATAATGCAGAATCTGATTCTGATTCTGGAACAATGTCTAAAAATGAATTGTTTGAGTACTGTGATATGCTGGAAGAGACATGTAATGAACTTAAGGATAAATACAAGTCATTAAAGAAACAGCATGCTCTCACCACTACAGTTAAAACCGAACTCACTATTGAAAAAGAGAAAAATGCTCAACTGTTAAAAGAAAACACTAAACTAAAACTATCTAATGAGCAACTCAAGAAAGACTTAGACAAGTTCACCAATGGAAAAAATACATTAACACAGATTCTAGGAAAGCAAATAGCACCTAAATATACTACTGGTATAGGATACCAACCTGGACAAAGGAAAATTGCCAAAACTAGATTCATTTCTAAATCTGGACAGAATGAAGGTAATTCTGGAACTTCATATGCTTCAACTAGTTATATACATAGCTATGGATCTAATAAAGTTTATCTTTCAAAGCATGTCAATTATACAAATTATATGAGACCCATTAGACAAATATGGGTACCTAAAGTGTTATTGGCTAACCTGTCTGGACCCAAGAAAATCTGGGTACCAAAATTATCTCCCATCTGAATCTGTTTTGTAGGGAACTTGCTTAAAGAGCTCCTGTAAAGAGACCTGGTATTTGGACAGTGGATGTTCAAGACATATGTCAGGAGACTTCTCTTGTTTCAAGAGTTTAATAAAAGTTGATGGTGGCTTTGTCACCTTTGGTGATAACTCTAAAGGAAAAATCATCGGCCTAGGCCAGATTGGTAACACTGATTCAATTTTGATTTCTAAAGTTTTATTTGTTGATGGCCTTAAATACAATTTATTAAGTATTTCTCAGCTATGTGATGATGGTTTTCATGTTAAATTTGAAAATGATTCTTGCAAAGTTTTTAATTCTAAGAATGTTCTGGTATTTTCTGCCTTAAGAAATAAAAATGTTTATGCTGTTAATCAGAATTCTTTAGCTAAGCAGAATATTACTTGTTTGAATGCTTTTCATAAAGAATCTTGGCTATGGCACAGAAGATTGAGACATTGTAACATTCACTCACTTAGAAAACTCTCTAGAAAAAACCTAGTTAGAGACCTACCTAAATTAGAATTCCCAAATGATAGAGTGTGTAACCCCTGTCAAAAGGGAAAACAACACAAAGTTTCTTTTAAATCAAAGAAAGAAGTTTCAACTTCTCAACCGCTTGAATTGGTTCACATGGATTTGTTTGGACCATCAAGAGTTTCTAGTTTAAATGGGAAGCACTATGTTTACGTTCTTGTAGATGATTTTTCTAGATATACTTGGGTATATTTTCTAGCTCACAAAAGTGAAGCCTGTTCTTCTTTTGTTAAATACTCTAAATCTATAGAGAACCTTAGTGGACTTAAGATTAAAACGTTGAGGAGTGATCATGGTCGTGAGTTTGAAAATCAAGATTTTGAATCTTATTGCTCACACAATGGCTATACTCATAACTTTTCTTCCCCTAGAACACCCCAACAGAATGGTGTAGTAGAAAGAAGAAACCGAACCCTTCAAGAAATTGCTAGAACCATGCTCAATGAATATGACCTGCCTACTTATTTTTGGGCTGAAGCTGTAAATACAGCTTGTTATGTCATTAATAGAGTCTTAATTGGACCTGTTCTTAAGAAAACCCCTTATGAATTGTGGAACAATAGAAAGCCTAAGGTTAATTACTTTAAAGTTTTTGGTTGCAAAGTATTTATTCTGAATACTAAAGATAATCTGGATAAGTTTGCTTCCAAAAGTGATGAAGGAATTTTTCTAGGTTACTCTATTTCAAGTAAAGCCTATAGAGTATTCAATAAGAAAACCAAATGTGTGGAAGAATCTGTTCACATCAAATTCGATGAAACTGATCCACATGAGTCTAAAACCTCTCTTGAGAATCTTGAAGAAGATTTATCTATTCTGGACCTTAATTATAAATCTAAAGAACCTGTTATCAAAACATCCAGTTCTGGACTTTCTCCAGAATCTGCTTCTGTTGAACCCGAACCTATAGATGAACCTGAAATTTCTAGTCCAACCTTTACCAGATCAACGAGGATTCTAAAGAATCATCCTTTAGAAGCTGTTGTTGGTAATCTTGATAGAGGAACACAAACTAGAGCTTCTCTAAGAAACCAGGTTGAACATCAAGTTTTTCTTTCACAGCTAGAACCCAAAAATATCAATGATGCTATCAATGATGAATTCTGGGTAATAGCTATGCAGGAAGAATTAAATCAGTTTGAAAGAAACAAAGTCTGGGAATTAGTTGACAGACCTAAGGACACTTTGACAATAGGCACAAAATGGGTTTTTAGAAATAAAGTAGATGAATCTGGAAATATAGTTAGAAACAAAGCTAGACTAGTTGCACAGGGATATAGTCAAGAAGAAGGTATAGACTATGAGGAAACTTTTGCACCTGTAGCTAGACTAGAAGCCATTAGGATCTTACTTACATATGCTGCACATCTGGATTTCAAGTTATATCAAATGGATGTGAAAAGTGCATTTCTAAATGGTTTTACAATTGAAGATGTTTTTGTAGAACAACCTCCTGGATTTACTAACCCCCATTTTCCAAATCAAGTTTTTAAACTTTCCAAAGCTTTGTATGGTTTGAAACAAGCTCCAAGAGCTTGGTATGATAGACTTAGCAATTTCCTTATCTCAAATGGTTTTACTAAAGGGATTGCTGATCCAACTCTTTTCATTAAAAGAATTTCTAAAGATGTTTTAGTTGTACAAATATATGTTGATGATATTATTTTTGGATCTTCTAAACACTCTTTATGTACTGATTTTTCAAAAAGTATGCAAAATGAATTTGAAATGAGCTTAATGGGAGAACTTAAGTACTTTCTTGGATTTCAAGTATTTCAAAATGAAAATGGTATTATTTTGAATCAAAGTAAATATACAAAGGATATTTTAAAACGTTTTGGTATGGATAGTATCAAGGAAAGTGAAACTCCTATGAGTACTACCTGTAAATTGGACGCAGATGAAACTGGGAAACCAGTTGATCAAACAAATTACAGAGGTATGATTGGTAGTTTACTTTATCTTACTGCTAGTCTACCTGATATTATGTTTAGTGTGTGTATGTGTGCTAGATTTCAAGCTAATCCAAAAGAATCTCATTTGATTGCTGTTAAAAGAATTTTTAAATATCTCAAACACACGGTTAACTTAGGTTTGTTTTACCCAAAAGGACAATCCTTTGAGTTAATGATTTATTCAGATGCTGACTTTGCTGGTTGTAAGTTAGATAGAAAAATCACATCAGGAACATGTCATTTTCTTGGAAAATCTTTAGTTTCTTGGTGTAGTAAGAAACAGAACTCAGTTGCATTATCTACTACCGAAGCAGAATATATAGCTGCTGGTAGTTGCTGTGCACAAATTCTGTGGATGAAACACACTCTTTTGGACTATGGATATGTTTTTAAACATGTTTCAATCAAATGTGATAACACCAGTGCAATAAACATCTCTAAGAATCCTGTATCTCACTCTAGAACCAAACACATATATGTAAGACACCATTTCCTAAGAGATCACTATCAAAAAGGTGATATTTCTCTTGAATTTATTGGCACTGAACATCAATTGGCTGATATTTTCACTAAACCTTTAAGTTCGGATAGGCTAAGTTACATAAGACACGAATTGGGAATGTTTAATCACAACCGGTGTGAAAATCCTCACTGATGTGAAATTCTCACCGATGTGAAAATTCTCACTGATGTGAAATTCTCACCGATGTGAAAATTCTCACCGATGTGAAAATTCTCACTGATGTGAAATTCTCACCGATGTGGAAATTCTCACTGATGTGAAATTCTCACCGATGTGAAATCATCACCGATGTGAAAATCCTCACCGATGTGAAAATCCTCACCGATGTACAATTCTCACCGATTTGTTTTTCTCACCGATGATTAACTCACACCGATGCAATGTTTTACATATGTCTGCCGCCAAGAATATGAATCGTTTTATTTTATTTTATTTTACTCTATTTTAGTCGTTTATTTGGAATTCCTAAATGATAAAAACTAAGTCTAAGCCACTTCTTACCTCACCGAGCTCAAAATCTCTCACCTTCGAACCTTAGCTCCCAAATCGGCCAAGAACCCTAAACCCGCGATGGCAAAAACTAAGATTCCTACCGTCAGAGATGAAAGAGTATAACCAAAATCTAAGAAGAAGAAGACACAGCATAAAGCCAGTGTTAGTGAAGTCAGAACTAGATCAGGAAGGCGACCAGTGAATCCTCACTTGCAGAATAGATACATAGTAATCAAGAAGGAACTGTGCGTGGAATGGCTACTGCCTAGCAAATCGTTAGTACTCGAGATTCTGGAAGACCAGAAATGGGTGGATTGTTTCTCGAATAACAATGGCCCATACTACCCGAAGTTGGTAAAACAGTTCTACGAGTTTGTAAGCTTCGAGAAATCTGAAAATGAGAATCGGGTAAGCTCTTTTTTAAATGGAAAAGAGATGTCTTTTTCTTCAGTAGAGTGGGCTGAGTGTTTAAAAGTACCACATAAAGGTGTCTCTGGGTATGTATCAAGAGCAATGCCACCTAGCAGTGACATATTTGATTATGAAACCGCCTTAAAAGAACTAACCGGTAAGGGAAATCAAAGGCAAGTGGTTGCTGCTGAAATGGATGGAGAGAATCGACTGCTCTTCAAGTTTGTTCAGCATGTGTTGATACCGAGGCGAGGAGATTTTGCAAATCTGAGATATCAAGACATTTATCTTCTTCATTTGCTAAGACATGGTGTAAAAATCAATCTGTGCAGATTGTTAATGCTTCAAATGGAAGACATGATTAGACCAAAGTCAAAGACTAATGCCTTATTCTTTGCCAAGCTGATTTCAGTAATGATAAAAGTGAAAGGAATAGTTGAGTCTCAAGATGAGACAGTTGTAGTCAAGAACAATTTTTGCATCACCTTGACTGTTTGTAAGTATATGAAAATTAACTGGAACCCATGGAAGGGAGAATGGGTCAGTGATGATCAGAAGATATATGATAGGTTTAATCCTGTGGATCATCCCTCAAGACCAAAGGATATGAGAGATCCGAGTCTAAGACCTGATGAAGAGGAACCTGTTTATAGTAATGAAACAGAAGAAGAAACATAAGAAGAAGAAGAAACTCCTATGGATATTGGAGGAGATCCAGACTTGCCCCCAAGTCCTGTTGCAGAATTGGTTTATTCTAGGAAAGGAAAGGTAGAGGAAATTTTGTCTACTTATGAGGAAGACCAGTCTGCACCTCACCAAGAAGAAGAGGAAAAGGAGAATGTATCTGAATTGTCTGCTTCTGGTAGTTTAAGTATGATTCCTTTGATTGGAAACTCAGCTATGCCTTCTGCTGAAGTAGAAAGAGATACAGAAGAAGTTGTACCTGTATCAGAAGATCTTCCAGATGCTGCACCGATGGAACTTGTAGTAGAAGATTCTGATGAAGAGAATCCAGCACTGAAGGCTGTTGTGATACATGAGAATGCACCCATTGAGGGGGAGCATCAATCTGTTCTTGGAAATGTTACAGTAGCTCTTGAGTTTGGAGACTAGGTAGAAGAACCAGGGTTTATAGTCTGTGGATTGGATTATCCGGATTCAGATAATGAGATGTCTGTGAATAGACCGAAGACCAATTATGATCTTGCTTCTGAATTGTTTCCAGATAATGTGGTCAGATTTCATGATCTGAATAAGCTGAAAGAGGACCTCAAAACCAGTTTTGTTGAAGAAGTGAAGTTAATGGAAACTTCTCTTTCATCCTCAATTCATTCAATAATGACTGATTCTGTAGTTAGTTTGGCCTCAGTAAAGGGATCTGCTGCAGTTGTCCCTAATGATTTTGTCTCTAAATCTGATCTTGAATCCATGAAGAATGAGCTAAAAGAATCATTCAATGTATCAGTTGCTGAGATGAAGCAAAGCTTTAATGAAGAAATGAAAATGTTAGAGAGATCCTTCGAGCTATCTCTGGCTTGTAATTTATCTTCTTTTGTGTCTGAGCTTATGGAAGAAGTGAAAGAGTGCCAGACTCAGTCTTCTAGAATAAAAGCAGATCTTGAAGCTCTCAAGACATCAGTTGTTGCTTTGGATTCTTATATGAGCTCCAAGTCTCAAGCTGACAAGGACCTAGCTTATGTGAAGAGTGTAGTAAGCCAGTTTGTCTCGGTGTTTGAAAGTTTCAAAACCTCAGTTAAGGATCATGTTCAATTACAGGACTCTCAAGTTCAAAGCCTAATCAGTGGTTTGTCTAAGAGTTTCAAAGAAACTGTTTCCTTCTCTCTTGGCCCTCTCACATCCAAACTATCAGTTGACCTGAATCAAGTTCGAGCAATGATGAAGGAGGAGATTGGTTCTATTTCAACCAGTGGCTCTATGGACTCATCAGAGTTGAGCCGAGTGGTGATTTCTACAAGAGATTCTGCTAGAGAAATAATGAATATTGTTCAAGATTATATGAGAGAAGCCTCTGCCTCTCAGGAAGCCATAAAGAGCAAAGTGGACTACTACTTCACTAGAATTTTCACCAAGCATCAACTTGAACACCACTTCAAGCTGATGTTGGAAAACATGAAGCTACCTCCAGTAACTCAAGCTTTTAGAGAACAAGTGAGCAAGCTAAGAGAACTGACTCCTGCCTTAGAGAAATTCATGGAGAACAAAGATGATTTCATCTCTGCTATGGAAAGAGGAGGAGGAATTATTATGGATTTTAGAAATTTGTTGCTGCCCTTCTTGCATGTTGATGCCAGACCAGTCATCATCCCTCCTGCTTTGCCTGCTTCTGCCTCAGCTGCTTCTACAGTCTAGCTGACTCCTGCTCAAGCTATTCGCAGCCTCACACCAATGATCACCCAAAGATCTTCAACCTACAGGCCTGACTCTGTGTCAGTGGCCCAGCCTCCTTTGATCTTTTCTGGCATTCCAAAACCTTCACCTGAATCCTCACCAACCGAACCTTCTTCTGATCCCAATGAAAAATCTCACGTGGAAGATGTGGAATGATCCAGTGGCCAGGATTTTTGATAGGAATTCATTTGTATTCTGTTTCTGTACTTTCTGACTGCTCTAATACAGAGGAACTCTTTTTACTTCTCATGTTTTATTTGTCTCCTATATATTCTTTCCCACTTTTTTATTATCACAAAGGGGGAGAACAAAATGAGAGAATTAGGGGGAGAACAAAATGAGAGAATGAGGGGGAGAACAAAATGAGAGAATGAGGGGGAGAACAAAATGAGAGAATGAGAAATATTTTCAATGAGAAAATTGAATTCAATTTTATACTCTTTACTATTATATTTTCACTATGTTAAATTCCCATATCATAAATTGTGATTATCAAAAAGGGGGAGATTTTTGACCTCACCTGTTTTTATAATCTCAATCATGTATTCATATGTGTTGAAAATCCCAATTATGTTTTCATTCTCTATGATATTTTTAAGTATCATTGATCTATACTTTAATTCTTTCAAATCTGTGATCAAACCAATAATAATTTTTAAAATAGTCTTTGGAATATGTTAATCCTCATTTACCCATGTTCATACAAGTTATAAATTGATTCTAACACAATCGGATGTGTTCTGCATAAAACAGATAAGTAATCTGCCTATAGCTACTGATAAAGAGCTACCGGTACTCAGTCTACCGATAGACTTAGTCTACCGATAGACAGAGTCACCGATATACTTAACACAGAGCTATCGATGTACTTATAAGTGTAAGCTACTGACTTAAAGACAGCTACCGATACAAACATAGAGCTACCGGTGTAAGTATCAATAGCTACCGATGGAATAAGAGTCACCGATGGATGAAGCTACTGACAGACTCATAGCTATCGACGCATGGAGCTACCGACGATGGAGCTACCGACGCATGAATCTACCGACGCATGGAGCTACCGACGCATGGAGCTACCGACGCATGGAGCTACCGATAAACAAAGTCACTGATACAAGCATGTACCAACCGACGCATAGAGCCACCGATAGAGTCAAAGCAACTAATGACATTGAGCTACCGATGTCCAAGCTACCGATGCTGATTACCTACCGATCACTCGACTCACTGTTTGAATTTCTTTATTTCCTATATTTAATCTATCTAACGGTCATATCATGTACATTTTAATGATTTGTCAAATATCTGATAATAGTTGTCGGATGTCAGGAACCCGTACCTCGTACCTGCAGAAAGGAAATCTTTCCTGTCCCCTGTTGCCCGTGAGATAAATACGAGAAGACGACACTGCCCAACATACAACAACACAAGAAAAGACAAGGGTGTGGTGGATGGAATATACCAAAAACACAAGAACGAGAAGAATCAAGAAGCTCATAGACAATCAAGCATACTCGAGAAGTGTTCTGTGCATATAAGAAGAACACTGAAGAACTTCAACCACTACATTTTCACTGTCTGTGAACCTGGAGCATACGACACTATGTTTCTCAAACAGAAACGAAAAGAGGACACAGACTCACTTCTGATCAAATCCAAAGGAGTCCAGAGCTACACTGAAATCACCAGAACCATTTCTAAACTCTACATCTCTTGTTCTGTGATTTATTATCATTCTTTTTCGAGCAGTGTGTGTTATCTGCTGTATCTAACACATACACTGTCTCCTGCACTTAAACTGAAGGATTTGTAAATCCTTACCAAATTCTTGCATTCTATTCTTTCCCACGAATAACAGTGGTAGAGGTCGTGTGTGACTTGGACAGCTGGTTGCTGTTGTACTGTTTCCCACGAATAACAGTGGTAGAGGTCTTGGACCTGGACAGTTGTAAACTGTTGAAACCCCGATCCAGGGTGTGGATCATTTTTATATAAACTTTTGAGAGGACTAAGTCTCGGCTTGAGACTGAACCTCTTGGTTACATTTGTTGTGCCATCTCTTTCAAAGTTTTATTCCGCTGCTAATCACTTTAAAACCAATACTGTTTTTAAAGTTACTTTGATAATTAAATTAGCAAGTGTTTATGTTAAGTGTAGATTAGTAAGTTAGTTTCAAAAGATAATCACACACTCCTGTGTTGATTAACTGGGAATTAATCAATCCCTTGAGAATCTAACAGAACCTCTACTTTAATATAAATTCACTACAGTTTAATTTATTATTTTATTTGGGGGTCTTTAAGATAGTTTTTTTAAATACAGAAATTTTAATTTGTACTCAATTCACCCCCCTCTTGAGTAAACCACTCCGACCAACAAAAGTGATTTTTGAATCAAAGCGTCCCATACCACTTTCAATCATTTGAAACAAATTAACACTTTAAAAAAATAATTTCATAATAAATAAATCCTAAAAATCATTTTGAAAACAGGGACATTAATAAAAAATATTTAGAAAAATACTTCTTTAAAAACATTTAAAATGATGATCTGGTTAAAGAGTACCTTCTTTAAAACCTTAAAATATTAATTTTCAAAACATTTTAATGAAACATAGACATAGATGATAAATATGTCCCAATAGATTCTTACAGATAAACAATCTCGGATAATAATGAGATTGAAGAAATAACCCTAGCCTTGTACTTCCGTTTAGACGTGGGTATGTTTGAACTTATGTATAATGATAGTAGTATGTTATTAAATTATACCAGAATTATATTAATATTTATGATATGATATATGATTCATTATAAATTTATACTACCCATTTAATAATAATTTCCATGGTGATGTAACATTTCAGGTAATAATCACTTACATTATCGTATGTGTTTAAAATTTTAATTTTTGATAGTACTAATTAGATCATGATTTAAATACTTCCAGAATATAAAACATGATTTATATATCATATATATTCATAATATAAATATTTATAACATATTTATATATGAAATGGGAACACCGTTCAAGGAGACAGTAGTCCATACGTACGCATGAATGTTTTTTTTTTGTTTTCTTATTGTATAGTATGGAAGTAAACGACATATAATTATCTACATAAATTTATATAATTATAGTAACAATATTATTTCATATATCTCATTATTAATAAATATATATATATATTTATTTATAAAAAATATTTAATGGTGATCAATGAAGATGAATCTCATCACATCGTGGAGACGGTAAGTCGTACGTACGCACGAGCGACAATACCATTCTATCAATCGTAAAAAACTGTTTAATTGGATGGTAAATTATATATAAAGAATCATTACCATTTTATATTAACTATTTAAATTAATTATACTCATTATTATACCCATGAAAATAACGTAGTGTTGAATAACAAACTACACTATGACGTGGAGATGGTAAGTCGTACGTACGCACGTATGGTGACTTTGTCATTCAAAGGATGTATAGAATAATGAATATGGTTTTAACATATTTATAATAACATCTAAATATATTTATGGTACCAGATTCATTATCTTAGTAGAGAAATAACAAAGAAAGAGGAAGTGGAAGAAGTAAAGAACTTTAAAATAGGTGATGAAAAAATCACCTATTTTTTCAAGTGCTTCTTATTGATTTGAACAAAAGGGCTCTATAGGTTGGATTTATAATCAAAGTAAGGCCTATAAGTTTAAGTGAGTGTAGTATTGAGTATATTTGAGTAGGGTTTGTCTGAGACAAATGTCTTTGGAGGTGTGAAGTTAAGAGAAGAGTAAGTACCCTTTTATAAGAGAGGTGTGGGGCACTTTAGGAAAAGCTTGAAATATTAATTTATTTTAAAATTATTTTCGGTTTATAATAGCTCCAAATGGATTTATTTCTAATATAAGGTTTTTATGGGTATAATTAATCTCAACCAATAGGTTTTAGATAATTTTAGGTCACCATATAAACTTTATCTTTTAGATTTAACCCGTAGTTAAATAGTTTAACTTTTACCATGTCTTCTTGTATTGTTATAATACATGGTTGATAAACATACTATAAAATGACAAGAGAATATCAAGTGGTAAATTAATGAAATATATATCATTATATTAGTACTTTTCAAAACCATATATTTTTAGGACTGTTATATAATTTAATAAAATAGTATTATTTTTAAAACTCATTTATATCAATTTTGACACTCTTTAGTATTTAGTTTTTTTAAAAGTCATAACTACATGATTAATTAGAAAACAATTCATTTAATAAACCCTAATATGTCACATTAACCTAAAAAATTAGTTTAATGCCACAAAAGTCTCAATTTTCTTTTATTTTAATATTTATAACATCAAATATTTTAGCATTTCATTAATTAGAAAATTACTGCATCATCGTTGTGTAATAAATAAATTTAATTATTTAATGTCTAAAAATTGTAAATAAAATACCATGATGTAGGAAATATTTTTATATTTATAATGAATATTTATAGTAGAATTTATCTTATGTATAATCCAATATTAAAAATAGTTTAGTTATTAAAATTTGTATTTAACACTTTTAACTATTTTTCAAATAAAATATAATAAATGTCCAAATCTAATACAAGTGGATAAAAATGATCATATTTTTTTCCTAAGATTTATTTTGGTCTAAATAAACTTATCCAATAGAATTAGGACATGTGTTGGGGTAATTTTAATATCATTATACCTTTAATTACCCTATTTACATTTAACCGTGATAAATAAAATTCAAAAGTTACTATTTAGAAAAAATTATTTTCATATTATTGAATCACATTTAACTTACTGATTAAAACCATGTATGTTTAATTTTTAAAATTAAATTCACTTAAGTGTTAAAATTACATTTTATGCAAATTTTTAAATTTTCCTAGAAGGTGGGTAAAATACGTTAAAAAAGTTTGATAAAATTTTATATGTCTAATCTTATTATAAAATGACTACAATGAATTAAGTTGGAATAATATATTTATTATGTATATATTTTTACTTTAAGATAAAATTTTAATTAAAAATAAATTTTTAAAGGAAAAAAGACAGTTTTTATCTAAAACGTGGTGTTTTTCACTATTCATCAGAAATTGAATGTTTTCAGAAAAATACCAAAAATTCACCCAATGAAAATTTTGATATTCTAAATTAAAAAATGATGTCAATTTTACCAAATAAAAAACATATATGTTTCATGAAATAATTTAAAATTAATTCTCATTGTCAAAACCAGAAAGCGGGTTTTTGAGAAGTAAAAAATATCAAAATATTTACATGTGTTTATGTACAATTTAAATGTGAAATTACATGAAATGAAATAATTTATAATAAATGATAAAAATATAATATAATGATACTTTAAAACCAATAAATTTTATAATTTAACAATATAAATCATTTCGATTAAAAAAGTTGTTTTTAATTAAAATTTAGTAATTTTCACTATTCATCAAAATATTAAAGTTATTAGAAAAAGAACAAAAAAATTTATCCAAACTAAATTTTTATGTACCAATTCTAAATAATAATTTTATTTCATTAAATTGATTATATAAAAGTTTCAAATATTGAATTTAAAATGGGTTTTTCCATTAAAAGGCGGAAAAAATGCATTTTTTGAAAAATACATCTTTTATCAAAAATATTGAATTTGTCCTTATATTATGTTTGAGAAATGAAAAATATTAATGTTAAAAATATATATGATATATATGAAATTAAAAATTTAGTTAATACTAATCATATTCTCTTTTTGAATGGCTAGTTTGATAGGTCATGATGTGCTTGAACTCAGTGTTGCGTGTAGCGCAAGCTAGGGAATTACTTTAAAGAGATAATGTACTATGAAGTCTTGGGGTGTTACATAAATAGTAACTCAGATTGAAAATCAGAGAGTACGGTTGAGCTCATAAGTGTATGTTACCCTTAGGAGGAGTCTAACCTTGACCGGCGCGGGTTGAGGGTGAAAATTAATTTTTAAATTAATTTTTAATGTTTATATAAATAAACATGTGAGTGAGTTTTTATATATTTTGAACTAGTATCCAAATCAAAAATATGAGGGCACCGTTTTACTCAGAATGCCGGGATTCACCTAAAAAGGACTTAAAATTGACTGGCAGGGGTCGGACGGAAAAGTTATTTTTAGAAATTTTTGGAAAATAATAAAATAACTTAAAGTTATTTTATTTATTTTATGAACTATTGAGAGAAGGAAGACGACACTGGGGTGTGGCGATGATGCACATTAAAGGAAAATCATCATGGAGCCTTTTTTTCAAGTGTAAGAGTTACACTATTTCATAAACGAAACATCGTAACTACACGATGTCACATCATAACAAAAATGGTGTGATGTGTTTTATTTTTAATAACACGTTGGGGAAATTAGATGGTGGAATTTACTCCTCCAAAAAATGTGGAACCTCTTTATCCCTCTCCCTCTGACGACAAACGCTAAAGAAGAATGCTGGCAGGACATATTCAAGAGATGAATAATGACGACGAACGCTAACAGAGCGAGGTTCGCTGAAAGCTCGATGCTTCATCCCTCGTCAACGATGGATCCTCAAACCTTGTAGGGTTATTATTTCTTTGGGATTTCTTTTCATTCCCTGTTCTTCATTCTAAAACAGAAAATGTAGATTAACCCAGAAATAGGTTGATCCACGGATCATGTGTTCTTGCGGGAGGGTTGTTATATTCTGGGAATTGAAGGGTGAGGTAGATTCATATGTTGAAATCCCATAACTCCCCTTTGATTATACACCTTTAATGCGGAGGGTGCGGGACGATACAAACAAGGACCGAGTCCCTCTACCTTGCGCGTTATTGTGCAATATTTGTGGTGAAATTTTCAAAGTGGCGGCAAGGTGAGTTCGATGTTGCTGCAGAAAAGGTGGAAGCCTTACGATCCCGTAAGCGTAAACGGTTCATGAAACAGATCACCAATGCAACTCCAATGGCCCGCAGAAGAACCATCAGTGCACTGGCGACCAATGGTGGCCTGCGGCGATGGCTGCAGGCAGAGGGAGGTGACAGACTCATCAGCACGCCGTGGTGGTAGAGATTCGTGGCAATTGGGATACAGCGGTGCGGCAAGGGCCATCAGCATTGGTCGACAACAGTCAAGAGCAGCGTGCCCGATGCACACCATAGTGGAGAAATAGGAGGTCGTAAGCCGAATGCTGCAACAATGTGCTGAAAACGTGGTTCCACCAGGCACCGCGTGGAGGAGCGGCTCACATCCGCGGGCTATGTTTGATGAATGTGGGAAGCAAGGATGACCCACCGCACGTGCCCCCAACCAGAATAGGTGAGCCATTCTGGGGCGAGCTAGTTTGAGTCGAGCAGCACGAGTGTCCCAGTCAGTTCCTTGAGATGGTTTGTTTTAGAAGACCGGACCGGCAAGTTAAATCTGGGCTGCATAGGCCTCTATGTGGCCCCGGTGGGAAAACGAGACTAGCCCACTAGTGCAGACTGGGTTAGACAAAACCAGGTTACTAGGTGACCTAGCATATTTAACCCATGACCAACCTAATCCAAGTCTAGTGAGGCCCAATGTTCCAGGAAAACAAGATGGGTCATACAGGACCCCGGGTCAGGATTGGTTGGGTCGGTCCGACTGAGTTGGATCAGGCCTAGAAACAACTGGCCCTAGTTTACAAAAATGATGATATCTATGAGACTGGGTGTCTGATTGATGTGTCATCTAGGGTATGACGACCCTTGACATGAGGTCCTTCTAAGATACTCAATGTGAGTTTTAGTAGTGGTAGGCATATGGTTGGCATGGATCAGACACAAACCCAACGTGCCCTTTTTACAAAAATGCCCATATCTTACAGACTGAGAGTTAGTTCGATGCACTATCTGTTGCATTGAGACCCTTACAACGAGAAGACCCTTTGGGTTAATATATGTGGGAATTTTTTGGAAGTTGAAATATGATAATTGGATTGAGGAGTATATTCTCCTAGAATCAAGCGTGCTTCGTGTGGCAATCCTACGGCTAGCTGAGACCTGAAGACTAGCGACTCTGTGTGGATCAACACCTAGAGACCCTATGTGGATCAGCACCCATCAAACCTATTGGGATCAAAACCTAGAAAAACTGTGCTGATCAGCAGCTAGTGACCCTATGTGGATCAGCACCTAGAGACCCTGTGTGGATCAGCACCAATGCCTCTCAAAAGAATAATATGATCTAGCTTTATGACTAATAATATTTACTTCTATACTTAAGTTATACTTGATGTGAGCTATGTATTTTTCTTTTTTTCTTTATGTTGAGATATTGCTTTTTGGTATTTCCTTTGTGGACTTCTGAGAGACCTTTGGGGGTCTCGGGGTCCCTACTGAGTATTGTTATACCCACCCCTACACGGGCTTTGGCCGCACATGTTGTGTCTTGTGCAGAAAACAAACATCTTTGACCGGGACTTTGGGGAGCCAGGGAAAGACGACGCTTAGAGGTGGACTGATAGACATGGTGTGCTACAATGATATCCAATAGTGATCTTTTCCTACCATTTAGGTAGGATACCTGTGGGATTCCCTCTAGAGATTGTACTTCTTTTGTTGTACTTTCCTTCCAGTTCACTACTAGAAATTTAAGATTTATCCACACTTATATTTCCTTAGTTTATAAAAATCATGGAAAAATCCTATAATATCAACATAGTTTTTAAAAAACAATGGGTTTAGCCATGAAAATTCAACCTCCCTCTTGGATATCCTCTCTCTCTTGACTACTCCCCCTCAAAACCTTCTCCTCTTCCTCCTGGACACTTCCTAACGAACTCTTCATTTCATCTTTCGTCGGATCATCGTCCTACCTTCGTCTAAACTTCGTCCGACCTTCGTCTGACCTTCATCCTCGCCTGATACAGCCAACCAGCCTCAGGATGATTATCCTTTGATGATGCGACCACCCAACCTCGAGACAATCCTCTGATGACGACGCAACCACCCATCCTTGAGAATATCCTCCTCTGACAACGCGACCATCCAACCACCCCATGATCCTCTTCTTCCGATGTAGCTCCAGATCCGCCTCTGCCTTTGGGCCACCCTCTTCCTTGACTCACCAATGTGTAATGTTTTATCATTATTCACACATTCCAGGCACCCCTCTAATTCTAACTGGTGGGTGGTCCATGAATACCAACTTGTGAGTGGACTCTGGTAGGGTGTGTTAGGGTTTTTCTTCAATTTCCTCAAATAATTATTCTATTTATGTTTTTTTGGTTTCAATTATCCTTGATTTTCTCCAATACACAGCATCATACAAATGAACTCAGATAGTTCTAATTCCTCACATGCCCTGTGATTTTTTTTTTCACGGAGAAGGGTTTATTTGATTTCGAATCCACAACCTCATCAATTTTCATTGGGTAAGATTAATTTGTATCGATTTATGGTCTTCTTAATTTTAAAATTTTTCTTTGATAGATTTTATTTGTTTTCACTTATTGCATCATATATGATTTTTTTGATTTTTTTTATTTTCATTTGGTTTGATTGTTTTATAGATTTTAAATATGAAAATTCATGAAATCAAAATTTATGTTGATATGATTGTAAGATGGATGAATGGTCTATTATAAAATATATTAGAATGGTGACATGGATTGATATTTATTTCCCTATCCATATCAGACTATAGAATACTCCTTGAAAAATTGGTTGTTCATTGGTTGTTAGAATTTTATTATGTTCATAGTGTCACATCTTTCAGTGTTATATATTTAAGGGAAAAATTCTATAAAAACTCTTAAGAAAATACACAATTGAGAGACCAATAGGGGTTTTGATGGTGCTTTATTCACTTTTCTCAACCCTAATTATCTCATATGAGAGGTCTGTTTTTTAATTATAGACTTGAGTAAATGTGATTTAATACTTTTTACCTTATCCACACTTTTAGTTATGGTCCATGTATGGGAATTTTGAGCTATCTAAGTGACCATCTCTATTAAATCGTTGGACCCAGTTAAATATTTTCCCAAGAGAGCTCCATCTTATGAAAAATCCAATAGGTTTTTATCACTGTTCAGAAGGCCTCAATATAATAAGTTTAAGAAATTATGATTATAAATGTTTTGTTGTTGTGTATGAATAGCAGTAAACTTCTATAACATGTCCCAATACCCATAAATAGCTTATCCACTAGCTTTAATTAGGACATAAATCTCTTTTTTTACTATGTGCTCCTTCAATCAAAGAATAAATTTTAAAGAATGGCTCTCTAGGGATCATACTAGCTTGTGACCTCTCTAAGATATATTTTTTTCATCCATTCCTTTTTTGAGACCTATATAGAGAATTGTAATTCCTTCCATTTTCTTTGAGCCTATGAAATTTATCTCATTTTTAAGGAAATGCACACATTTCCAAATTCCTTTAAGTTCTTATTAGGGTCTTCATCTTCCAAAAAATGAAAAATAGGAAACATTTGGACTATACAATTATTTAACTCAAACTCTAATTGATTATTTGGAAACACCAATCATGTATTATAATATTTAAAATCTAGTGAACACAAGTCTCAAATTGGTCGATTTAATTGAGCTAGGTTTTCTTCCATATTATCACTATTTAATAAAAATCTAGAAGTGTATGTGGATTGAGAATTTTTAATAAAATATTAACAAACTCTATCTAAATTCTAAATGATTCTTAAATTTTTAACCCAAGCTAGGAGAGTTCTCTCAACCTTTGGATCAAAACCAATGATGTTATTTAATGTTGATATTATCAGTTGATGGGAATATTTTAAACATGACAACCTTAATAGAAAATAATTAAGGGTGGGGGTAGGAGGGTTCTAGGGGGGGAATTATGGGTGGGGGTTGTAGTGAGGGTGTGGAGGGAAGGGGGTGCAGTGGGGGTGGGGGTGTGGGGGTGCAGGCGGAAGTGGGGGCGGGAATGGAGGGTGTGGTGGGGTCAGGGGGCGTAGGGGGAAGTGGGGGTGAAATCACAATATTATAAAGTTTATATATATATATATATATCTATATTTAAGGAATAAATTTTAGTATTTTTTTATTAACATTATTAAAAAAAATTGGATTTTTTATTATGAAATGTATTTTAGTTGTTTGGTTTTGTATTCTAAGGATTGTGTAATCTAGAGGGATAATGCTTAGTTTTGAGAATTTTTTGTCTTGATTAATGATTTAATTTAGGTAACTTCATTTAATTTTTATTAGCATTGGATTAATTTAAGTTGGGTTGTCTCGATTCTAGTAGTGTTAGTTTAACTCCATTTAATTTGGATTAGTCCAAATCTATTTGGTTTAGTTTAGGTATATAACATTAGGTTCTTATTTTAGTGAATCAATTTGTTTGTATTACATTCATTTGGTTAGATCCTTGTAGATTTTATTAGGTTTTATTTAAACTAGGTTGGTTTTCTCATTTTTAGTAGTATTAGTTATATGTTCTATTTGATTTGAATTAGGTCACTTCTATTTGGTATAGTTTAAGTCCCTATCTTTTGGTTCTTGGTTTAGTGAATCAATTTGGTTTTATTAGTTTCATTAAGTTAGAGTATTTGTATCAGCATGGTTTGTTTTCATGGTTGATGTTGTCATTGGTGAAGGTCATTTTGGGAGTTATAATCATTTAAAATTTGATGACTGTTTCTCTATTGTTGGTTCACATTTTCTTGATTCAATGATGAAAATGGCATTTCATGAGAGACAAGGTTAGGGGTAGTGGTTTTTAGTATCATTGGTATGGAATTTTTGTTGAGGTGATGCATATTGGAAACAGTGAGTTGATTGATATAAATGGGGCTAAAATAATGGTGATAGCGACTGATGACATAGAGCTTTTGGTGTCACATGATTTGAGCTCTCACATAGATCTCGAGACGTGTCTTTTCTCCTCCCAAATAATATGGTGTGTGGCTGAACTACTTCCTAAGATTAATTTTATAATTTTAATTTTTGTGCCCATCTATAATTTATTTGTGGTTATTTTTGAAATCTGTTGTGTTAGTTCACACTTAACCCAAAAAAGGTTTATTCTAAAAATTACAAAACAAATAAGAGTTAGAGATCATTCAATGAAATTATATATTTTTTTATAGTTTAAGTTAGTTTGGTTAGGGACCCATTAGTTATTTTATATTGGTTTTATTCATATCATTGGGGTGTGGAAAGTTTTTGGGGTAGTGGGAGTGAAAGAGGGTGCATGGGATAGGTTGGGTTTATTAGGGTGGGGGTGAAGTGGGGTGGGATAATAGGGGTGGGGGTATTAGGGGTGAAGGATGGGTTCAATGAGGAGGGGTGGGTGTAGTGGTGTCTGAAGGTGGGGTGCAAGTTCAGTCTTTGGGGCGTAGTTTCCAAATGCTTCCAAAATAATACTCTCCCTAATTAACCGAATGACATTTGGTAGGGTAGAATCAAAGTGATCTGTAGCCATGACACTAGTTACAAGAGATTAAACATCTACATCCAGAAATGTCTTTCCCAATCATAAGATTGATCTATCCAAACCTCATGCCCATGTAACATATGAAGTAATTGAAATGAAACCCGCATTCCATTATCCTTAAAGGAAAAAAAACCCCTCAATAGGCATGTTCAATAATCAATTTTTGATTTCACATTGTCTAGATTCTTTCTTAGATACATTCCATCCAAATACTCCTCCTTTCATCTATTCTTGATGCATGTTTGGTACTTTAGTACCAACCTGGGAATATAATGAATCTGTCACAGAAGAGTTCCAAATAGGTCCAAGTGTTTTTTGTTATTTTTATGATTCTAGAAATAAAATCTATTACAATTACATCCCACATATCCCAAAATAATGCCAAAAATTCTCATTACTATTGATATTTTTCTACTGGAATCAACAACAAAAGCTCATGATTTTATTCAACTATTACAAGAATGGCAACAACTCCTAGGGTCATTTTCAAATCCGATTATTTATACTCTAGTTCTATTATTTTCTTCTAGAGGTTTTCCTCATGTATATCCTCTTAAATTATTTATCTTTGCTCTTTTATCTAGCCACTTTCTATTTTAACATCTATGAGTTAGCAAAGCGTATCCCATCTATTGACTCCCTCTCATATATATGGAAATAAACACACACACAATATGAGAGAGTGTACAATTTTTATTAGTAGTACCCCCCCCAAAAAAACCTCGCATATAAATATATAAGAAGTAGGGGGAGGGGGTGGGATTGGTGTAGTAGGGGGAGGGGGAGGGGCTGTGCAGGGTAGGGGGAGAGGCTATTGCAGTAGGGGGAGGGTAGGGGTTGGTGCACTAGGGGGAGGGGGGAGGGGTGGGGGATGGGATGGTGTAGTTGGGGGGAGGGGTGTGCTGGGGTTGTGTTGTGGTGTGAAGGGGGTGTGTGTTAGGTGTCTTCTGGGTATAGGGGTAGGGTCTATGTGGGAGAGTGTGCAGGGAGTGTGCAGGGTGCAGGGGGTGGAGGGAGTGTGTGTAGGGGGAAGGAAGTGTGCATTGGAGGGGGGAAGGGTGTGTTGGGGTTGTTCTGTGGTGTACAAGGGGTGTGTTCTGGGTGTGTGGAGGGGGTGTGCAGGGTTCAAGGGTAGGGGATGTGTGGGAGAGTGTACATGGGGTAAAGGGAGTGTGTGCATGGGTAAGTAATTGTGCATTGTAGGGGGAGGGGGTGTGCTGGGGTTGTGTTGTGGTGTGAAGGGGTTGTGTGCTTGGTGTGTGAAGGGGTTGTGCAAGGTACATGGGCAGGGGTTGTGTGGGAGAGTGTGCAGAGGGGGTGGAGGGAGTGTGTGTAGGGGGTAGGAAGTGTGCAGTGGAGGGGGAGGTGTGTGCATGGGTTATGCTGGGTGTGTGGTGTGTGTGTAGGGGGGAGAAGCTGGGTTCACCATGACATGTTTTTAAAAAATGTGTCTCTAAAAAGGAGTTATTATTCCTTATGTAATTTAGTGTTATTTATTGAGAAATTGTTCTTTTTTGAAGTCAATGTTTTGGCTGGTGTTTTTCTTTGATGGATGAGTGTTTTTGAAAATTTATGCTTAATTAATGATCATGTTATTTAGTATTAGGATGTACATATCAATCTGAATATTATTTGTTCATTGTTTTTTATGGATTCAGGTATAATTTATCTTGAATAGTTGACATAATATTCATATATATATATATATATATATATATATATATAAGAAGTCGTCATATCTCATTTCATTTCCCATTATTTCCTTATAGGTTGTTTTATACGATGAGGCTAGTTCTGTCCACCACCATCGAAGATAGTGAGTTTAACATCAGATTTGGGTAAGTTTTATTCTGTTTTTATTCTTTGGTCGAATTTTAATTAGGGTTTTGTGTTATATGGATTTCTTATATTTTTATAGCGTGTTTTGGATCTCTTTTAGGATCATAACCTCACATTCCCGAACTCCCATGCCCTTACTTTGAACACCAATTATCTCTCACCATGCTATGTATCCCTTGATATATACCAAGATGAAACCCCACATAGCCTTCTACCATTCCATTAGATGAACTTATAAATTTCATTCATATATCTACAAATGTCCAAACCCATAATTGGTTGTCTTTAGTTGTCAAGATTTGTTACTATTAATGGATTCATTCCTAGGATGGTTTTTTCTTATCAATAGACTCCATGCATGGCAGTGTAGGGGGTGCAAAGGGTTGTTAAAGGGGGTTGTCCAAGGGGGTGCTAGGCCATACAGACAAGTACATAGGGGTTAGGGCATCCTTATGTATATGCAAAGGTGCATATTCTCGAAGGATGGATGGAGAAACGTAGATTTTTCATTGATTAAAAGTGTTAAGCACTGAGAGTAGCTTGAATTCTTTGAGGTAGAGTCCCTCTCCTAGACTCTTTAATTTATGAATTTAAATTTCATTTAGTTGCCTTCTTAATTCTACTTGTTTATATTAAATTACAATTCTTGATCAATTTTTAGTTAAAATAATTGTGTCGTTTCATAAAAAAATCATGGTTTTGTAATAAAACCTCTCCAATTGAGGTGCACTATCTGCAAAAACTCACAGTTGTAGTTTATGATTATATAGTTTTCTTGACATTATTGCATTAATATTTTCCTTGCTCAAATAATATCTGATCACCTATAGTTAATCAACTACCTCAGTACAACACTGCTTGGGAAATAATTATTTCTTCTGGATAAGACTTGACCTCACTTAATAATGAAAACTCATTTACAAAAAAAAAATCTTCTAAAACACATATAGTAATATTGTCCCATATTTAGTCTCAAATCACTGCACCCAAATCATGCAAAATATTTTTCATGTATTTTTCTCCTTTAACATCATACATGTATAAAAATACATTGGATGATCTTCTCAATGTAAAATTTATGACAATACAAAATTATAAACATCACACTATCATGTATTCATAATTTCATCTGTATATATGTTTGTATAAGAGACACACTAAAATCTACTTAATTCATGGATTTTTATGGTTAAACATAAATTCTTTCATGAGAACATGTGAAGATACATGAATTTAGGTATTTGTTTTTCACATGGAATCTCAACCTCACACTATCCACTTTGCACACTCACTATTCTCACGCACTGTATGCCTTCTTGTTTATTCACCTTATCACATATTTAACACTTGCACAAACATTGTAGAGACTCAAATGGGTGAGAATTGTATTGTTTTGTTATTATCAAATATTTATTGCGCATACACACAATTCCTATATTGTATACATAGATATCAATCACATGAGGGTATACATCATCCCTCCTTCACATCCAGATGAATGTTTACTTCTCTTCAGACTTGTGCACATTATTCTTTCATGCATAATATACAATATTTACTGTCAAGACAATAATTAAACTATGATAATCCATGAATTATTTATAATCTTCACAAAATACATAATATGAAACATGTTGTATCTTGAGTGCTTCATGGAAACTAGTTTCTTCATGAAGATAATGAGTGTGCAACAGACATATTATTTTCATCATGGGAACTCTATTCTACTTCACATAAAATAGTGTCTGAGAAAATTTTATTTTCGTGAACTAGAGTGATTATTGATGGATCTATTTCACTGAAATCCAGATCCTCTCATACTCGATAACATATCATGGGTCTATGACTCAATATTTATAGTCAACAGACCATCGACTCAGAATGACCACACTTCCTAAAGGTAGTAGATAACGTAGTGAGGTCAATTGGACCGCTGAGAAGATCAAATCAGATGTCCCTCCTTTCTATATTTTTTAAAGAGGATGAATAGTACAAATGGGATTCCCATATCAAAATAGAAGGAGTTTTTCTGCTCCCTTATAATATAAGACAACTTGATAGAATTCTAGAAATCGGGTACTAGATATAAACTACTCCCACTAGCACCGCCTCGTGCTAGTGTCCACCTCCACCATCAAGTCTCCCAACATAGTGACTCAACATCGCTCACGTGCCTCTCATAGGTTCTCCTAATGAAAACTATGTTATCTGATGGCTAGGCCGACATGTAGCACTTACCCACCATATTAGTGGTTTGGATCCCTCATGGGTGCCAATATGGTTGGATATTTTTTATATATGCACCTTTAAAAATGATAATCCAAATTCCATATTTCTAACCCGCTCAAACAAAATAAACAACTCCTCATGAAAAGAAATCATTTTTCACAGAATATTCATAAATTTATGTAAAAAATTATCCAATTAAATTCAACCAATGACACAAGTATTTTTGAAATTAAGATCGGAACATGAAATATTGTTTATCTATTACACATTAGTTCAGTTGGAGAACAGTTTTTTTCCTATACATGGTGCATTTATTCTATTATTGATGGTTATATGACTACACTATTCATGTTTATGGAGTTATATTCTTTGTTAATTTTATAAGAAGTTTTGTTTTACCATAATTTTAGGGGATGAACAATACTATGTTATACCTTGTATTATAGTACTTTGAGTAGCTTTGAGACTTCATTGATAGTGTTTCTTAAAGGGAGACTCATGTAAGTGTAGTTATGTGTTTTTTTATATTTGGAGTTGTTTAATTCTTATTATATAAGTATATTTAGTGTATAATTAAATTTTAACAGTGGGTACCAAATTGATATTCAGTGTGATAAACAGATTAACTCATTCTCATTTTGTAACATTGTTTTTAAACCCATGAAATATATTTAGTGTCTGGGAAATTTCACCAATGGTTAGTAGATCATCAGACCTGATACAAGACAATGGGTTGGGATGTTAGTATGGAGGGGGACTTTTAGGATCAGGGTAGAGGGGGACTGGTAGGGTCTTGGGGGAGGGGAAACTGATATGGTGGGGGGCTAGTAGGGGGTGGGGGGACTGGCAGGGGCAAGGGGTGCAAGGGGGGACTGGCAGGGGGTGTAAGGGGGGACTGGCTAGTGCAGGAGGGAGGGGAAACTGGCAGGGGGTGGGGACAGGTAGGTGGAGGACATGGTGGGGTGGGGGGACTAGTAGGGGGACCAGTAGGTGGGGGCAGGGGGAGGGTGTGCTGGGTTCTTTTACAAGGGGCAAGGGTAGGGTGCAGGGGGTGTGCTGGGGAGAGGGGGTGTGCTGGAGGGAGGGGGAAGGGGTGGTACAAGGGGTAGAGGGAGGGTGTATGGGAGGCATGAAGGAGTAGTTGGGTGTCCAGGAGGGGGGACGCAAGGGGAAGGGGGGGGCTGTTCATGGGGGTGGGAGTGGCATGGGGGGAGGACAAGGTTGGATGGTGGGGAGACTGGTAGGGGGAACTAGCAGGTGGGGGTGTGATGGGTTATTTTGTAAGGGGAAGGGGTAGTGTGCTGGGGGGAGGGGGTTGGGGGTGGTGCAAGGGGTATGGGGAGGGGTGCAGGGGGGATGGGGAAAAGGGGCAGGGGGTGTCCAGGAGGGGGAGGGTGAAAGGGGTTGGGGGAGGGGTTATTCAAAGGGGTGGGCAATGGGGGGGGTGTTCAAGGGGGATATATAGGGGGTCGGCTACTGTAGGGGGCATGGGGGTGCAGGGGGTGTGTTAAAGGGGGTTCAAGGGGGCATTAGAGGGGGTGTAAGGGGTTATCCAGGGAGAGAATGGGTGTTCAGGGGGTGTTTGAGGGGGTGTAAAGGGGATGTCTAGGGGGGATGACGGTGCAGGGGGTGTTCATGGGGGTGAAAGGGGGCTTTCCAGTAGCTGAATGGGGGATGTACAGGGGCTGGGGGAGAGGAAACTAGCAGTGGGGGTGGGGAACTAGGGGGAAGGGGGTACAAGGGGGCTGTCCAGGGGCATGGGGGACTGGTAGGGGGAGGGGTAACTAGCAGTAGGGGTGGGGAGCTAGTGGGAGGAACTGAATTTTTTTTATACCTTGTAATTGATATAGCCATGGTTTTAACTGTGGCAGTAGGCCCCTTAATTCCACAGTTTAACAGTGGAACATGGCTCCTACTACCACGGTTCAAATCGTGGCATTAGGCCCATACTACCACAATTAAAACCATGGAAATAGGCCCCTTACATCCACGGTTAAATAGTGTCACTAGTCCCCTTACTGCCATGGTTAAAACTGTGATAGTAGGTAAGAACTACTTCCACGGTGATAGTGGCCATTGTTTTCCAAAACCATGGCTATATTCTATTACCACTGTTTTTTGGGCCTACAGCCATAGTTCCAAACCGTGGATTCAGGTGAATTTTCTAATTGTGGTTAGTCTTGTATTATGTCCCCTTTACATTTAGTTTACACATTTTATGCTCAGTGGTGGTAAATTGTGGTGGTTACACTACTTTGTTTTCTTTTTGTTTTTATTTTTGTAGTATTCCATGTCTTTGTGTTCACAGGTTTAAGGGAAATACCTTCCCTTTATGGGATATTCATTTCCGATACTAGTCACTAGCCCTTGGCCTAGGGAAGGTTGGCTTTGGGTAGTCACAACACAGGCCCCAGGGGATGGGTGGTGACAAAGTTGTATTAGTGGGCAGTCGATTCTACTAGATGAACTAGGAGTCTATATTTTTTATGGGGGTAATCATGTTAAGTGTCTTTATTTAGGATTTCATTTCAGGGAGTCCAGTGTTAGTGCAGTGGATAACAAATCAATACATCAGGACCCTAAATTCGGTTTTCCGACTTAGTACACGAAAATAATGGTTGCATATTATTTGGAAATGTTTTTCTCTTGATCTCTTTGGCGTCAGCTCACCAGGTATAACTTTTAAACCATGGTTCATCTTGATTCTATTTCAATATGCCTCCACGCAGACAACCATCTGGGATTCCAGTGTGTGACCATGTGGATGTTCCACCGAATGATGAGGCTTCGGTATAGGGACCATTTCCCAAGATGGTACCTTTAGGCGGTGTCCCATCAATAACACTTCCTGTTGCTCAATAGTTACTACTGCCACTTCTGGTAGAGGACACATGTAGCCTCTGTGACTTACACGAGATTCAGTAAAAGATAACCCTCATGTTTTGAGACGATCCTGACTCCCAGGTGGATAAGGAGTGGCATGAGGTGCTGACCAAGATGCCACCTAGCCAGGGCACCATTATATCAGATAGAGGTCATTGGAGTGATCCTTATACGTGGATCAACAGGGTGATGATAGGGTTTAGATTATCCTGATCTTATGATGAGGTGAATTTTCCATGGTCTAAACTTGAGAACCATTCTCAGAGAAGGGGTCTCCTGACATAAAAATCTAAAGGGTATGTGTTCCCAAGATCTTCTACAGCTTTTCCAAGATGACATGTCGGTAGCTGAGTATTAATCAAGGTGTACCGACCATTCCAAGAACTCGATGAATATGATATGAGCAATGCTTCAGGGATCGGACCTCTGAGCGATATTTTTTTATAGACATCCGAGCCATCACTATTCCTATGTACATTATTACTTATGTTAGGGTGGTAGAGAGAACCTTTGTGGTTGAATGTTCATTGACTGAGAAGATAAAACCGGTGAATGTCAGCAGTGGGAAAGTAGGAAACTAACATCAGTATCAGAGAATTAGACATGTAAAATGTTTTGAGAAGAGACAGTGATAGGGATAGATGAATCTGTAGGGAAACAGGTGTATAAGAGGTTCTAAGAGAGAAATAATAGGTTTTATACATTTCTAATTGTTACAACCACCACCCCAATGTGGTCCCCACCTGTTTTAGGGAGTTGGAGGACATGGGAAGGGAGTATCTACATGCTATCAAGGAGTATGACACAAGAGATCCTTTTATGATTCGAGGTATGGTATATGTATACCACTAGCTTCTGTATTAATAGAAATAGTTACTAATCATTCCTTCTTGTCACGAATCTTGTTCAAGGCCAAAAGTTTCCGGTTAAAATTTTGACTTGATCTTTACATATGGAGATACCTACGGTAGGAAACTTGATAATCACACTTATTATGACAGTGTGATCAGACCCTTCAGGTGAGAGTTTCGGTTGAAACCTCTTAGTGACAGTGTTGAGGCCTTACAATGTTAGTTTGGGTAAGTAATGGGCATCCACATTTCATGCTCAGATTGAATGTTTTAGGAAAAAGGATGCGGTATATCTGCAGCATTGGAATGGGGTTTTCCTTAGTCGAAGAAAAATGAAACCCATGAATCATAGGATAAACTCATTCATAGGAGGGTGAAGCTGATCACTCTTAAGTCAGCTATCCTTACCCTCGTGGCAACAGATGTCTTGAGTTTTTAGTTCCCAACAATAGTAGAGGAGTGTGGTAACTTTCTTTCAAATGATTTTCCTAGATTACCTTCCTGTATGGAGAGGGACATATGCATCATTCTACACACCGATATAAGATAGATATCAACATTAATATATTGGAGTACTTTCGTAGATCTTTGTGAACAAGGGATGTAGGTGGGGGACTTATAGAGGAAGGGCATATTAAGACCCAGTGTTCGAGATTATGTGTGGATTACCAACAAATTAACCAAGTGGTTGTGGGAATGAGTACCAACCACCAAAGGGTGTATGGGCACATCAATCAGTTAAAAGGGGTATCCTTTCACGTGGGTGGAAAGGTTCATGTAGGCTTTTCATTAGTTGAGATAACGACGATGGATGGAGTTCCCCCCAGACTATGACTTTGGGATAATCTATACTACTAGGAAGGGGAACGTGGTGGCAGATGCGCTCAGCAGGATGTTTTTCCTACAACTGCTGAGTAAAGTGACAGATTGGTTAGCTACAATGCAGATATACTTCATGGATGATGATAGTGACTATCACTCCCTAACTCTTATAATGAGTAAGGGAGGCACAACTTGTTAGTGTTGACTGCAAGGCCCAACATGATTAGTTATCCTCAGGAGAACCGCTTGATGGATTTTCAATAGGTGGGGAGCACAACATCATTTTCAAATAATTCATTTTATTACTATTGGTGTTGTATTAGGAGGTTGTGGAATTTGTATACAATTACAACTATCACTCTACCATTAGCATGGCACGGTTTGATGTCTTTTACGGGCGGCCATGAAAATCACTTCTATGCTAGACATACCCAAGAGATTCAACACTCATGGGTCCAGAGTTGGTACAGGATACAACTGAGAAGGTGTAGATCATCTAGGAGTGGGTGAGGAATTTACAGAGCATAAAAAATTGTATGATGATGGGAAAGGATACCCTTGGAGTTCGAGGATGGATACCATGTGTTCCTTTTGGTCTCACCCCTTCGGGGATTGCAGAGTTTTGGATAGGGCGAAAAGTTATCTCTGAGGTTCATCAGACCTTTTCAGATTCATAACAGAGTTTGAGAGGTGGCATACCACCTTGTTCTTCCCTCACAGATTCACCAAGTGCATTATATTTTCCTTGTGTCATTACTGAGGAGGCATGTGCATGATCCATCACATAACAATTGAATGAGGAGAGCTGGACATTGATGATGCGGTGAAATTTGCGGATTTCCCATTGAAGATAGAAGATATAAAGGATTAGTTCCTCTGTGAATGATATATTACTCTAGTTCACATTTAATGGCAGCACAAGAATCTTCAGGAGAGATCATGGGTGGGGGAGGCTTAGATTCGTGCTCAGAACCCCAATTTGTATCCTTGTTTTGGCTTATGAGGATTTAAATCCCAAAAGGGGGGGATTAATGTAATGTCTCAGAAATCCCATGTGATTTTTTATTATATGTACTTATTTTGAGACTAGGCACTAAGACAACGTGCGATTCTGAGGCCCGGAGTGCCTGGAATGATCTGTCGAAAAATGTTAAGATTTAAATAGCACTGGTGAGCGATTTTCCTAAAAAAGTGGAATATCTCTTAAAAGGGTGCTCGAATAAGAAATATGAGGCCACCATTGAATTCATGATGGTGGGTTTACCCTAGGCACGACATAATTTTAGTTGGATCAAGCCTCAAGTGAGAAAACCCAAAAATGGAATAACCGTAAATAAAATAATTAAATAAGTTTATTTTATTTTTCAAAGGCTTATAACTCACGAATGATGAATCGGATTACAAATCTGAGACCATTGATGAGCTCGTGAGGGAATAATTTCCTTAGATATATCCTAACATTGGCTGGCACATGCTAACAATGGAAGTTAGTTATTGGTCGTAAATAAAATAATTAACTAAAAATTATTTTATTGTCAAATCGTTATAACCCCTAAATGGTTACTCAGATTGAAAATCTGAGAGTACCATTGAGTTAGTGAGGGTGTGTTCCCCTTAGGTAGGGCCCAACCTCGACCAAAGCAGGTCAAGGGTGAAAGTTAATTGTTGAATTATTTTTTTAAGGTTCATTTAAATGATTGTGCGAGAAGACTTTTATGACATTTGTACAGGTGCCCGAATAGAAAATATGAGGGTACCGTTGAACTCAAAATGTTGGGATTCTTTTATAAAGAACTTAACTTCGACTGACAGGGGTCAGATGAAGAATTTATTTTTTGGACTTTTTGGAAAATAATAAAATAACTTAATTATTTTATTTTATTTTGTCCACAACTATTAAGTGGAGGATGGAAATTTTGCGGTGCAGAGACAAGGAACATTAAAGGAAACTCAACATGGCACATTTTTGTTATGATGTAACAGCTATGTTGTTTCATAAAATAAACACCATAACGATGTAATGTCATAGTATAACAGAAACACTGCGAAGTGTTTTATTTTTAATAACATGTTGGGGAAATTAGTTGGGGGAATTTCCTCCGATGACGAATGTGGAACCTCTCTCTCCCTCTCCCCTCGATGATGAACACTAATAAAGAATTTTGGTGGGATATATTTGTGATATGAATAACAATGATGAACACTATCAAAGTGAGGTTCGACAATTGTTCGATGTTTCATCCCTCACCAGTGATGAATCCTCAAACCAAGTAGGGGTTATGAATTCTTTGTGATTTCCTATCCTTCCACGTTCTTCATTCTAAAACTATGAACATGGATTAACCCACGAACAGGTTGATCTGCAGATTTAGTGTTCTTGCGGGAGGGTTGTTAAATTCGGGGACATGAATGACAAGGCATATTCATGTGTTGAAATCCAAAAACGTCACATCTGATTATACACCTCTAACGCAGAGGGTGTGAGATGACATGAATAAGGACTGAGTCCCTATGGCTTGCATGTTCTTGTGTGTTATTCATGGCCAAATTTTCAAAGGGGTGGCAAGGTAAGTTCTTATCCACTGTACAAAATGTGGTAGCTCTATGATCCTATAGTCATAGACGGTTCAAGAAACGGACCACTGGAGTAACTCTGATGGCCTATAGAAGAACCACCAGCATGCTAGTACTGGTGGCGGCTACCGCGGGAAGTGGGAGGCATAGCGGAAAGGGCCACCGGCATGCAGTAGTAGGAGCAGCGTGCCCGATGACTGCCACAACAGAGGAGTATGAGGCGACGACCCGATTGTCACGGTGCTGTGCTAGAGACGCGATGACACCAAACACTACATGGATGAGAGGACTGCATCCGCGAGCTGTGTTTGACCAAAGGGGGTGGTTGGGTTGATGGGCCACACACGCCCCCAACCGGACTAGCCGAACTAGTCCATGCTGTACCGGACTGGCCGAGCCGGTCCAGGGTGGGCCGAGTCGGGCCAGTTGGACAAGGCCTTTTAAGCAACCCTATCAGTTCCTTGATCCAGTACATTTTAGCAGAACATGATAGAGAGTTAAATCTAGGTCGCATAGGACGCTATGTTGCCCTGGTGGGAAAAAGAGAATGACCCGCCAGAGCGGGCCGAGCTAGGTAAAACTAGGTTACTGGGTGACCTAATGTATTGTACCCCTGAAAAACCTGATCTGCATCTAGTGAGGTCCAATGGGCTAGGAAAACAAGATGGGTCATGTGGGATCTCGAGTTTGGATTGGTCAGGTCAGTCTGACCGAGTCGGATCGGGCCTGGATGCAATCGACCCCTATTTATAAAAATGGAAATATCCCTCAGACCAGTCATCTGATTAACACTCTATCTATGGATCAAGGACCCTAGAGACAAGGCAGTACTTATGAGATACTCTATGTGAGTTTTGGAAGAGGCTGGAGTATAGTGGGGTTGGATTGGACATGAATCCAACAAAGTCCTTTTTGTAAAAATGCCCATATCTTACAGACCGAGTGTCCCTTCGACATTCCATCTATTGCGTTGGGACCCTTACAACAAGACAATCCTTTGAGTTAATCTATGTGGTACTTTAATGGAAGTTGAAATATGAAATTTTCTTGAGGTTTAGATTCTCCTGGAATCAAGCACGCTTCATGCGGGAATCATACAGCTAGCTGAGACACAAAGACTAGCAACCCTGTATGGATCAGCACCTAGCTACCATGTGTGGATCATCACCTAGAAACCCTATGTGGATCATCACCTTGATACCCTGTGTGGATCAGCATCTAGAGACCCTGTGTGGATCAGTATCTATAAACATTTTGTGGATCAACACCTAGCGACCCTATGTGGATTATCACCTAACGACCCTATGTGGATCAACAGCCAGCGACCCTTTGTAGATAAGCTCCTAACGACCCTATGCAGATCGGAAACTAGTGACCCTATTTAGATCAGTTGTAGAGGCTATAAATAGAATAAGACGATCTATCTTTATGACTAATCATATTTACTTTTGTATTTATGTTATACCTAGTGTGAGCTATGTCTTTTTATTATTGCTTTACATTGAGATCTTACTTTGTGGTATTTACTTTTCGGATTTCTAAGAGTCCTTCGAGGGCCTCGGGTTTCCTAATGAGTATTGATATACTCACCCCCACATAGGCTTCACCTTCACCTATTGTGTCTTGTGTAGATGAAGATTAGGTTTGACTGGGACTTTGGGGATCCAAGGATAGAAGACACTTGAAGGTGGATTTATAGACAAGGTGTGTTGTAGTGAAATCTGACAATGAGCTATACCTACCCTTCATATAGGATCCTTGGAGGATGCCCTCTGAAGCTTGTACTTATTTTTCTGTACATTCCATTTAGCAGGGCTTGTATTCTGTCCCCTTTACTTTCTGTTTACACCTTTTACTCTCAGTGGAATTACATTGGTGTGGTTGTACTATTTTCATTCCTTTGTGGTTTTCTTTGTGCAGTATTACCTATCAAAGTGCATAAAGGTTTAAAGGAAATGCCTTCACTTTTTGCGATATTCCTTTTCAGTGCTAGTCACCAGCCTCGGGCCTATGGAATTTGGTCTTTGGTTAGTCACAGCACAAGCCCTGGGGGATGGGTCGTGAAAAAATATTCCAATGATATTTTAATGAAAATTTTCATCTATGATAACATAAATTGATGTTAATTATGACTTATTGAAGATATGATATAATGATACCATTCATATTATTTCTATGGATGGTTTATGATTATAATGATGATATGTTTACGAAGAGCATTTATTTTACATGGTTTATTTTATAATGAAATATTTATGAAACTCATTTCCTTTCCTCGAGTTATGATAAGATGAATGGTTTATGATCTTGGGGCACACATATGAATAGATTATAATTATATGATGGGTGGGCCTGAAATTATATATACCTATAATGAACAGGGTAATTATGGATATCTCATAAGATATTTAGAACTGGAATGGGTATTGAGTCCTGTTTAGTAAGGGACTCTGTCCACTTCGATTATCTTGGGACAAAACCTCAAACTAAGGATATGTTGAAATGAGGAGTGCACCCAATCCACTTTGATAGTATTTGGAAAGATACTTGAATAAGGAAATGATTTTCTATACTTATTTGTATGACACAAAATCATGTCTTATTCTTATATTATTTTCCTAGGGATTATGATGGATTATTGATAATTCTGCGTACTTATGACGTTTGTATTTTCAATAACAATGTCAGATTCTATGACTTATTACTAATTATATTTGACTAATTGGGTTTTATTATTGTAATTTATGATCATGTTCTTATACCCTTATACTTATATAATTCCCACATATAATCTTTTATTGATATATCCTATGTTTACCCTTACTGAGCATATGTGATCACCCTTTCTTATGGTTCCTTTCCCTAGGTTTTGAAGAATGGTTTCAAGTAGGGTTTGTCAAATAAGTGTACTATGTGGGAAGATATTTTTGGATGATGTTGAATATATTTCATGAAATAAGAATATTGTGTTTCTATTTTCCAAATACACTAAACCTTTATAGTTATAGCATGAATCAGAATGTAATGTAATGAATATTCATATAATAAGATGTAATATCGATGTGATAAAAGTATGGTTCACTATACACACCTTCTTCAAAAGATTATATAAAAAAGAATTTAATCCCCTCATTTATTTTCCATCCATGAAAAGGAGGATAAAGTTATAAGGTAGTTCAATTAGTTTGAGGATTAATTTTAATTTTCTAAAACCTAAAGTAATTTTCTATTTTTTTTGAAAAATCTAGAAAAAAACCAATGATATCAGCCATGGGAAGTGATAATGGCATATTATTTCCTATGTTTCATTCCTATTTTTTTATTAGGTGAATCATAAAGATGATATAACAAATTTTAATATTCTCCGGCATGTCATTGCATGGTATTTCATAGACTTATCTAAGTTCATGATTTTCAACAGTTGTCGTATGCTCAGGAGAGGTTGTGTGATCAAAGAAATATGTATTTGTTGGGATGCACATGATGCTAGAAAGGTACTACATGAATTTAGGTTATGCTACAAGCTAGGTTGCATCTAGATGGAGATTTTTAGGTTTTCTTGTCTTCTATCATAGGTGTAGATTCTCAACCATCTTAGCTCAACTACAAATTTCTCCTTTTTAGTACTCAAAATGGGATTTTTCAGTGCTAAAAAGAACTAAAAATCTATGTTCCCTAAAAATAACATGATATTTATCAGCACTAAAAAATCACTGATAAAGAACACCTTTATCAACACTAAACAAAAGCTATGATAAAGGATACTTTTATTAGCACTTTTTAGAGCATTAATAGGTGGCCTTTATGAGTTCTTTTTTCTTGATGATAAATTCCACCTTTATCAATGCTATAAAAAGTAAAGATAAAACAAAAAAATACTCCATTGCCTCCACAACACAAGACCATGACCCCCCCCCCCATTTATTAGTGCTTTATATACCCCATCTTTTTATTAATTCTTTTTAACCCCATTTATCAGTGTTATGAACCCTTCTCACCCACCTACATCTAAAAATAATCAAACCAAATACCTCCTTTTATAAATTTACTTCCCATACCATTGCACCATCCTTTTTTATCTATATTTTAGAATATATTTATTCATTTATATATATTTACACACATCTTGTTTATACATTTATTTATTTATATAATTATATACAATTATTTAATTATTTTCAAATAAAATTAAAATATATATATTTATATTTATTTACATATAATTTATATATAATTACATACTTACATATAAATTTTTTATAAATTATTTATAAAATGAATATTTATTATAAATAAATTTATATAATAAATTTAAATAAAATGTTTAAAAAAATTAATTTGATGTATGATTATATACATTTATATTATATATTTAAGGATATTATTGGATTAATACGTAAATTATTTATTTTAATAATAAAAAATAATTCTTATGTGTTTCTAATCAATTATTTGTTTAATGGAATATAAATAGTTTTATCTATATTGTGGAAAAAATTTCTATGTTTGGAATTTACTATAAATCCAAAAAAGAGTCAGTTAGTTGAGAAAAATTATATTTAGTGCTCAAGAAACTGTAAGGACTCAATCAACCACATGAAGGATTTTTATCGATTATATGAAGGAAATTTAAGAAGCTAAATTTCCAAAATCACTAGAGACACCACATGAAAAATTTATTAAACTTATTTACTTTTGATCTTCCATGATGGAAATATCACAATGTACTTTGGTGACCACAAGACCAATCAGAACGACCACAAGTTATATCTCAGAGAAAACATGGTCATAAAAAAAAATTCACTAAGATTCGATGTGACCGCACGACCATGTGGATCAACAACAATCTAATTCAATCAATCTTGGTGGATTTATTATAAAAATTTCAATTGAAATTAAGGCCAAGTGAAGTGACCGCATGTTATGTCAACTCACTATATGGTATATGATTTCTATTAGTAAATCACAAAGTATTGGAGTGACCAAACATTTCATATAATCATCAACATGATGAAGTAAATTGACCTTATGACTATGTTGAAATTTTGGAATAGTTAGAGCTTCGGTATAAAATCGAGCTACTTCACATTGAAGTAAAACAACTTCATGAGAATGTTGAAAGTTGGATAAGTATTTGATAGAAAAAATGTTCAGAGAAAGTGAATGCATAACCTATCAAGGTAATCTAACCAATTATTTTGCTAATTATTGAAGCTACCATGGACAATCGAACATTACACACTTCAGGTGACCATGCCTAAAAGTGGAAATTATTTTTATATAATATATTCCAACCAATTTCTATGAAAAATTAAATTATTAGTTAAATACATTTAATGAATCCATATTTTGTGCCAATTATGAAGATTCATAATGATGGATATCCCACAAATATTTTTTAAGAAAGAATAATTTTTATAAAAGACTAAAGTCATAGAAAAAAATGGATCATTATGAGTAAAAAAAGAACATGTTCTCTGTTATTAGAAATACTATACTCTGTTTTCATGTGAACATCACCAAAAGATCTATCAAAACGTTTCTATCTTCCCATATGATCTCAGAACTAAGTAAATACACTGATAATAGAAGAGACATTAGAATACCAACTTAAATTTGAGATTTTCCTAGATCATGTTTTTACTTCTCTCTCTCTATCTCTCTATTTTCATTATATTTGAGTTGTTTGTGAATTTTCTATAAATATGTTAATGAAAAAACTCATGTAGATCATAAAATAGTACTCAAATAATCTTACTTTTTCCTTCAAATATATAATCCCATGAAAACTATGGAAGAGGTTGTGAGTTATTCTATAAAATATCATGAGAGGTTGTAATCTATACTCGATCCAGGTTGTGGATGATCTGTTTATTTTTAATAAACATGACTGATAGTGGGTGATTATCATGTGAGGTGTATTAGTTCTCATTTTAAGACTAAACCTATTTTATTTTTAAATTACACTATATGCATTAATGTTTTTCTAACTCTATTTTTAAAACTATTTTTAAATTCTATTACGAGAAATTGTACTTTGATCGCTAGATATTACATGTAATATTTATACTGGTTAATATAAAAAGAGTAATATCAAAAGATAGGGATAATATTAATATCATTCTAACTAATTTTTGATCAAACATAGGAGAGGTTATTTAAAACCATTTAATTACATATACCTACTATATTAGTTAACATGTTAAATTTAAAACTAAGGGATTTTGTTTTATAAATTTTTTTGAACATAAATTTTTATTGGATTCTCAATTCACCCCCTTCTTGAGTACTCCACTCTGATAAAATATGGAATAATATTTTTTTTCTTTTTTCTTTTTATTTATATAGTTTTAAACATGATTAAATTTTTAACTAAAAGATATAAATTTATGTTAAATATTAATTTATATCTTTATAGATAATAATAGACTTGAGGGGACTACTATAAATAGACCTCCATATTTTAATTATACAAAATATACTAGATGTAAAATCCAAATGAAAATACAACTTAAAAGCATGGGATGTTATATTTAGACAGTAATTGAATATCATTATAGAAAACATAAACTTTATAGTGTTTAATGGAGTGATTACTATAAGAATTATTAAGACTATAATTGTGAAGAAATAAATTCTTTACACTATTCAATATAAGAAGATAAATTAAAAATAATTTATATATGTGCTATAACTTTTAAAATTTGGGATACATTATCTATGTCTCATGATAGAACATATAATTTCAAAGAAATTAATTTAAATACCAATAATATTACGTATGATAAATTTAAGATGAATCTTAATGACTATATTTCACAAATATTTCTCAAGTTTGAAATTAAAAGTATGATGTATGAACTAAGAAATAATATTTATGATAAATATCAAGTGCTTAGGATTATAAGATACTTACCTGATATATGGAGAGGCACTATTGTATCCATTCAAGAATCATGTAATCTAAGAAATCAACCAATAAAGGAGTTGATAGGAAAACTGATAATGTATGAGGAGGAACATAAAGTGAATGATGAGGACACTGAACTAAAGATATCAATTACATCCAAATCATCTTAGTAAATATCTAAATAAGAAATCAAATATGAGATCACCAATATAAGTGATGGTGGCTCTGAAAATGATGAAGAAATGAAATATTTTCCCAAAATATTTAAGAAGTTTTACAAGGAAGAAAATTTCTTCAAGAAATAAATATTTAAGGGAAAATATAACAGAAAACAAGATTGGAAGAAACATGGTAATTTTGAAGCTACCAATTATGATTATAAAAGGAACAGACATATCATTGCATATTTTTCTAAGTTAAAATATAAAAACAAAGATGAATACCAAGGGAAGAAATAAAAGAAATCAATGAAGGCCACCTGGAGGGATTCTGAGGATAACTCAAGTTAATCTGAAACTAGATGAGAATATGTAAATGAAAATGTAAATCTATTCCTCGTAGATTCTACTCCAGAGATAAAAACTATTTCTTATGCACATATTTTTTATATCTTTGAACATAAAAATCATGATGAAAATAATATGTCCAGTGAAGATATCTTTGAGTATTATAAAATGCTGTAAGAGATATTTAATGAGGTTAAATATAAATATAATAATCTAAAGAAACAATATGGTTTATATATTATTGATAAATCTAATCTTACTATTGAAAATTAATGGAACCAACTTCTTATCATGAAAAAAATGACCTAAAATTAGTAAATAAGAAACCAAATAATGATATTTAAGGCTTTAAAACAAGAATAAAAATCCTCAATAAATTTATGGGTAGTCATGGTGTATATAAACCAAGTTCCATTTTTTATTATCAGTCTAGATAGAAAAATAAACTCTGTAAATATATTACTCCTAGTTCAAATTCTATAAATAAATATGTAGTAAATAATATAGTTGGAACTTATAAATCTTGATGACTCTAGTTTAGGTCATGGAGAGCATATTTTTCAAATTCACAATTTATTCATAAATATGGGAATAAATATATTAAATATATTTGGATTCCAAAATTATTAATTAATAACATTATAAGACCCAAGTAGATATGGGTACCAAAATCAGTGTGTGCTTTTTTTTATTTCAAGATTCATTATTGAAAATATCCTATTAAAAGATATGTTATCTAGAGAGTTGGTCTTCCAGACACAAGACATGGTAATTATCAAGACTTGAATTTTTAACTATAATATATGTTGTTTATTTTACTTTTTTTAGAATTGAAAAGGTAAAAATTATTCACCTTGGATTATCTGTTAATTCTAAAACTTGTTTGATTTCAAAAGTTGTATATTTTTATGGACTAAAATAAAATATTCTACGCATATCTCAATTATTTGATGATGTTTTACATGTTAATTTTGATAATAATTCATGTAGTATTTGTTATTTCAGATTTTATTTAGTATTTACCACATTGATGAATGATATTGTTTATACAGTTGGTTTCAATTATTTATTTTCTAATAATGTTTCTTTTTTAAATTCCTTTCATCGTGAATATTGGTTTTGGAATAGAAGGTTATTCCAATGTAATATATACTCTTTTAGAGAGTTTTTTTTTTAAAAAATTAGTCAAGGATATACCTAATTTAGATTTCCCAAAAGATAAAGTGTATAATCTGAATCACAAGGGAAATAAGCATAATTTTTTGTTCTAATTAAAGAAACAGGTTTCTACCACCAAACCTCTAGAAAAATTTCACATTATATTTTATAGATCATATGGAGTTTCAATTTTACTTTAAAACATTATTCTTATGTAATTATTGAGGAATATTCATGTTTAACCTGGGTATATTTTTTGGATCATAAAATCAAGGCATATAGGTTTATTGTAAAGTATGAAAAATATATATAGAACCTTATTGGAATTACCATTAAGAGTGTGAGAAGTGATATTGGCCTTGATTTTTAAAATAAATATTTTGAATCCTTATACTCACAACAAAGCTATAATCATAATTTATATAACCCTCTAATACCTCAATAAAGTTGGATGGTTGAAATAAGGAATATAATTCTTAAAGAGATTGTCCAAACCATGATTATTGAATACAAGATACGAGTCTATTTTTTCTTGAAGATGTTAGTAAAAACTATTATGTAATTAATAGTGTCTTAATAAGTCCACTTTTAAATAATAATTCATATGAATTATAGAATGGGATAAATCCTAATGTAAATTAATTCAAAGTTATTTTTAAATGTTTATATTCTTAACACAAAAGATAATCTAGAAAAAATTTCATCCAAGAGAGATGGGGGAATTTTTATTGGTTATTCTAAATCTATTAAATCATATAGTATATTTATTAAGTGAACAAATTTGGTTGATGAATATATTCAAATCCCATTTTATGAGACAATTCAACATGAACCTAATGTTTCTTTATAAAACCTACAGGATGATATGTCCAATTTAAATATCAATAACATCACAAATACCAATGATCATGCTATTTATTAAATTAAAAAATCTCCCAATAAAGACCTTTTATAAGAAAAATACCCTAATGAAAACCTTGGGGAATCTAGTATACCTATAACCATTAGAACCCATAGAGACCACCCTTTAAATGATATGAGTGGAGATCTAAATAGAGGAACTCAAACTCGACCATCACTTAGAAACTATGTTTAACATCAAGCCTTTTTATCATTAATTTAACCCTAAGACATTAATGATGCAATTAGTGATGAACATTGGGTGAGGGTTATGGAAGAAGAATCAAATTAATTTTAAAGGAATATATTATGTGAACTATTTAAGGGATCTAAAGACTATTTGACCATTTACACTAAATTGGTATATAGAAAAAAGGTTGATGAATCCGGAAATATTTTTATAAATAAAAACATATTGATAGCACAAGGTTATAGTCAAGAAGAAGTTATTGAATATTAAGAAAAATTTTCTACTATAGTTATAATATAATCCATTAAGATACTTATTAGTTATATAAAACATCTAAATTTCAAATTATATCAAATGAATGTCAAGTGTTTTTTTAATTATTATATTATCAAGGATAATTCTATTGAAACCCACCATGATTTTCAAATCCTCATTTACCAAATCAGTTTTTAAAATTGAAAAAAGAACATTATGGTTTAAAACAAGAACCTAAAGCTGGTTTGATAGGCTCAAAACTTTTCTTTTTTCAAATAGTTTTATATAATGGGTTATCAATACTTAATTGTTTATTATAGAACATAAAAAGATTTTTTAGTTTCAAAAATATACGTTGATGATATTATTTTTGGTTCTTCAAGAAATTTATTATATACTAAATTTTTAAAACTAATGAAAAATGAGTTTTTAAATGAGTACAACTAGTAAACTAAAATTATTTCGTGGTTTTCAAATATTTTAAAAATAAAAAAGTAATTATTTTAAGATAATGTAAGTATACTACTTATATATTAATTTTTTTTATCATTGATAGCTCAAAATGAAGTGATACTCTAAGGAGAACCACCTATAAGTTGGATCTTGATGAAAGTGGAAAAGAATTTGACCAAACCATTTACATAGGTATGACGGAGAGCTTACTTTACTAAACAACTAGCTAGTATGAAATTATGTTTAGTGTGTGTATGTGTTCTTGCTTTCAAGAAAACCCTGAGGAATATCATTTGATTGTTGTTAAAAGTAATCTAAAATACCTCAAAAGCACAAAAAAATTATTTCTATTTTATTATAGAGGTCATGTATTAAATTTAATTAGTTATTCTGATGCTAACTTCTGTGGCTATAAGTTAGATATAAAATTCACCAATAGAATATTTCATTTTTTGAGTAGGTATATGATATCTTTGTTTAGTAAAAAAGAATATTTCAGTTTCATTATCTACTATTTAATCTTAGTACATAGATGTTGAAAATTGCTGGGTACATATTTGGTGGATGAAAAACACATTTATAGAGTATAGATATCAACTTTTATATGTTCCTAGAAATTTTGACATCAAAAGTGTTATTAATATTTCTAAAAAACATGTATCTCATTCTAGGACAAAGCACAATGATATAGGGTATCAATTTTTGAGATATCATTTTCAAAAAGGGGATATTACTCTTAAATTTATTTTCCAGGAACATCAACTTGCTAATTTTTTTTTATAAATACTATGATTTATGAAGGTTAAATTATATTAGAGAAGAGTTATGGATGATAAATTATGTTAATAAATTTTATTTGGTATATATTTAATATATTTATTTATGAAATGAATTCAATTAATATATAATAATGAGTTCTGTTTATATTGAATATTTAGTTAATTGTTTTATTTTATTTTAATGATACCATATGTATTTCAAAGTATTCTAAGTATATTTTATCTGTTTCACATGTTTTAAGATACATTGATCCCAAAATAATTTTAATATCCCAAAATAAAATATGAATCATCATGTTCCATTCCAACCCAAGAGGAACTCTCTTTTGAAAATTCCTTTACCAAACCCTTAGCTTTCTAACTCCTGAATATTAGTTGTAAGTAGTCTAGATAAATTTATTGCTCATGGATGATTCTATGGAAGATTATAACGAATAAAAAGGATCAAATTTAAGCACAATTGGTTCTAATAAAATTTTAAAGTTGTATCATTTTTGACATGAAGTTATTCCAGATAAATAAGTGTATGTTGATTGATTTAGGGTAAGTCATTCGCTAGTTTGGAGATCCAAGATTTGAAAGAATGGAACAACTAGTTCCTAGTTGATAATCTATTTTACTATCCCATGTTAGTAAATTAATTTTATGTTAATATGGTGTTTGAATTTGAGATCATATACATCTCATTAGAAAAAAAATTATTGTCATCAATGTGATTTTTTTTCATTTATTTGGGATGATATTGTAAAAGTAACACATTAGGGTGAGAATTGTTACGATCAATTTCAGATGACCACACTAAGAGGGGGGTTAATTAATTTGGGAGAAAAAATTATAAGTTTAAAATTTTATCAATTTTTATACATTTTTCACTTGTTAGTGAATGATTCTCTTTTCTTATTCACCCATAGTTATCAAGCATTTCTATAAAACATTAAAGCACAAAGAATACCAAGATTTGTTAATAAGGTTCACCTTTATTGTGGATGACACATCCTTATTGCTCAACTGTTATTATCCCACTCCCATACAACTTTTCTTTTATTATCAATAAAATAAAATGCAATGGTATGACCTTGAACATGTTTTCCCAGCAATGACCAATTATAATGAAAGATTAAACATTGAATCACAATTTTTAGGTTTTCATCCTTCCCCTTATGAAGTGATAAATTGTGTAACACAAGTATTATTCTCTATAATTTAATGAATATGATAAAATTACATGAAATTCAATTATAAAAATGATACCAAGAATACATCAATCAATGGGCCATCTCAGATTCAATAATCAATGGGATGACACGGTTATACAATAATCTAGAGGTTTGTCACCTTTTGTTCTTCATCAATACACAATATTAACAGTGAATGTAATAACATTCTCTTATTAGTGAAATTGATTATTTTATAATCACTAATTATACTACACTAAACATCTCATTTAATATCACACATTTATTTGAATCATGCATGGAATTATTTGTGAACACTATTTTAACCTTTTATTATCAATATGTATTTTATTCATGGTTTAACACATTTTTCTTCATGCATGAATTATCATTTTCTCATTAACATGCATTAAAATTTCATGTGAGAACATACGTGATATCTCAGTTCTCCTTCATGTAAAGGTTCATTTAATTTTTCAAACCTCTTCACATAAGTTCATATACATGAGGATGCTACCATATTCTTTGCATAAGTTTAATTACATGAAACCACAATATTATTCACATAATTTAATGTTTTTAGGTTTATTGTCTTCTTCCTTCATGAAATAGATGATTGTGGGATCTAGTTATTCATTATGTAAACCAGTTTGGATTCATGGAAACTCTGACATTAAATTTTCTTTATGTTATAGTGTGAATACATTGAGACAATGTTTCCTTATTTAAATAACCTACGAGTATTCTTTGAATAGGTAAAGTTACCGAGTTCTTCTTCATGCAATATGTGAACATAACTGTCCTCTGTAAAGACAAGTTGAACATTGATTCTCTTACTTCACATGAATAGATAACATGAGAACACTACACGTGAATAATTTTACATGGAACAATTATAAAGCCTCTATTTTCAAAGTGATCTAAAGAATTTTAGAAATAGATCGTAGCATGGGTACCTCAGTATTTATAGAATAGGAGCCACTGACACTTCACATATGATAAATGTGTTTTTTTCTATAATAGTGGTGACTCATGGAAAATTTAATATTTTCAATGCTTTCATTATATTAAACTTGATACAATTTCCATCATAGGACCCCAAAAATCATGGTGTCTTCACATTAATAAACTTATTCCTTATCAAAGGTATCGTCAGGTGAATGAAATGAAGAAAACATTCAACATCTTTATTTTGAAATTAAAACTCATTCATTATCTTAGATACTTGAATTCTTCACTTTAGATTCATTTTTATCTCATATGTAACATATTCTTTGAATATATCCATGCATGCTAGGCCGTGATTGAATGCACGGATTCAGGTGATTGACCATGTGTTATTCATTATGGTTCCATCATTGGAGATGACCATTATCTTTTGTGATCATGACTGTTGTTCAATGACATGTGAATAAATCATGAGTAAAAACTGATGATAATTTGAGAAATATGATGATGGAGTGGAAGCTGGAGGATCATTGGATTTGTGCTAATTAAATGACCACACTTATTTCAATATGTTTTAATATAGATGAAAAACAACAAACATGAATTTTGTTCCACATTAGTTTTCAGTGAGGTTTATTTATTCCTTATATTAAACTTCATTCCTTCCACATCTCAAGATGATATTGAGGTTGACACCTAGATATATATTGCATCCACTCACTCATAAGGGAAACACCACACACATGCATGATCCCATAAGTACCTCTATGTGAACAATGTGTGCACCATAAACATACCAGTGTGAACCTTTGTTGGTGTTATACACCCACTAACTCTTTCTACCATGGATAACTAGCCTAGATGTCTCTCCCACATGGTTGAGCATGCTCCCACATTTGTGGAATTTATCTACCATAGCTGGTTGTCCATGACTAGACATTTTTGAGATTAAATACCATTTAATAAATACTTAGTAAAATTAACAAGTATAAAAATTCAATGAATAATTTTATTCATCCAAATATTCTTCAAGAAACATTAAATATTTAATGCATGGCCTTAAATTTTATTTGAATTCTTATTCAAAAATCCCCATATACTTCTTCAATACTCATAAAAAAATAAATTATCTTTGATGGTCTTGAATTAGTTCCTCATGAAAATAGATATTTTCATGATCTTATTCACTTGAAGTATAAGTTTTGTAGTTCTAAAACAACATTAATAGATTCCATTGAACTTAATTCTTGTTCAAAAATCTTCATATAAAATTTACTTCATCTAAAATATAAAATGTTAACTTTGAACATCTTTTAGATGGATATTCTTAAAAACTTCAAATACTTCCAAGAATCTTGATGTAATGCACTTAATTGTCTTGGAACTTAAATATTTACACATTTCCAATCTTGGGAACACAAAAAAAACTCTTCCAATATATTATTCATCTTCAATAAATATTTACATTATGTACTTCAACACTTACTGACTCTTTGAAAAAAAAATATCACAAACACAATGTAGGATCATCACACCCCAATATATATTTTTTTAATACCAATGTAGAAAATGTGATGTCAATATGTTCTATTTATTTCTTATGTCTTTTAATTTTCTTCTCTACCCCTTATTGATCACAAATACACAATACCTGGGATAGGATGGTATCATTTATTTTTTAATCAATGTAATGAAAATTATTCCACCCTAAGTCATATGGGACACATGATGTGAAAAAAGAGGGTCTAATTTATACATTAAAAATATATATTATTTATTAAAAATATGATACAAATTGATGTAATAAAACTTGTTTCTTTCCTCATAGGTTGTTCAACTATTTCTTATGCTAAAAGCAATTGGTTAATACCAATTGATAAAATACTATTGTAAATTTCTGATACAACTTGTCAAGAAAATTCTCAAGATATATTCAACCTAAAATTCCTGAACTTCTCTCAAAACACAAACTAGAAACATTTAATTATAATAGGAATGTAATATTCATGAATTCAGTATTGGAACTACCTAATGATTATTATTTTTAGGTCATTTATTTATTCAGGTTATCCCCCTCAAGACCAAAATTCATTTAATTTTTTTGAATAATGATAGGAAATTATATCCACATACATCCTTATTGATATCTTAGACAAGTAACTTATAGAGATGTCATATTTGGATGAAATATAAGGCTTCTTAAACTTCTATAGATAGTCCCCTCAAGGGATGATCTCTAACACCACTTCATCAAGGTAGGTCTCTTCATTATTTGATCTTATGAATACTAATAGTTGTGATCTCTATGATGGTGAATTCAAAGTCATTAATTAGCTATATTATCTTGATCAACTTCATCATGGTTAATCTTTGATCTTATGAAACAAAATAAACTTCAAGATATCACCTAATAGATCAAAATAGGATTGTGTCTTCCTTTAATCTTGCAATTAATATTCCATCTTCCAGATATAGAAATATAATTTCTTCAACTAATTTATCCCCCTAAGTATGTGAATCACCTTTAATTCTCTATAAGTAATAAAAAAACAAAATGTAGACGAGAATAAGGTGGATATCCATTGATTTTATGTGAGATAAACAAGGTTGAGAATTGTTTCTCAACCATGAAACTCCTTTATTTTATGCTCCATGCGAGGGTGAACACTTCATGCTGAAATTTAGAAATTTCATTCTAGTTATGGGTAGCATGGAATCTCTACTTTCTTTTGTGAAAACTTTTTGTGGAATTTTCATTTTCAAACTATCCATAGAGGAACATTCATCCCATGGTTCTTTTTATTCTTCTTTATTATTTTCTCTTGAGATGGAGTTATGAAAAAACAATCATCTGGGATGTGTCCAATCTTATTAAACCTTACATGAAATACTTCTAAGATTATTTGGTTATTATTTATTAATAATCTGTAATGAAATTTTATTTATTTATGGGGAGAATTATTCTTTCCTTTAGAATATTCTTTAATATTTGATTATTTTTTATTACCCATTCTAAATTAGATGGGAAAATTACCAGTATATTATTTGGAATATGTACCACTTGATTATTAGATCCACCTGGATTTTAAGGTGTGATATTTATCAATTCAGTCAATTTATATGGTTCTTGGACTGGTCTTACCCTTTGTTTCTTAATCTTACTTCCATTCATTATGATATTCATGGCCTACATACAGTGATCCCTGGTGTCACCTCTTCTTCTAAAAAAGAAGATACTTTTTCTATTTGGTCTAACACACTTTTTTAACTTCATAGGATTATAAGACTATCAAACTTATTCTAATTTTCACCAAGGACTGACGTGTATCTCTTCTTTGTGAACTTCTTGGGAATACGCATTGTTAATATTTTATATTGATTATTTCCAATGGTATTCTTATCTTCATTATTCATCTTCTATGGTATTTTTTTCTAAATTATTATATTGTCATGTCGGAATGATTTATAATTTCATACCACTTCAACCTTACCAATTCCATTTAAAATTCCTCAAATGTTCTTTAAATATTTAAATCTATTTATAATAAGAATATTCCCACCTTTTTATGTGATATTTTTATTCTTCACTATATTGATCACCCTTGATGCAGGCTTACTTTTATTTTAAGATACTGACATATTAAACCAATGGTCATATGACATGTGTCCAAATAATTCACATTTCCAACAATAGCTAAAATATATTTATATCTTGTTTTGGATTATATTTTGTATATATTGGAATGATTTCTTATTTTGTTTCAATTTATTCTTATTTTGGGATTATTTAGGAGAACAAATTCTTTAACACATATCTTTATTCACCAAAAATTCAGTGGTGGTCTCTTCATTTCCTTTATCCATCCACTTTTTCACAGGTTTTTATTTTGAACACGCACTATGTATGACATAATAATTATCAGAAATATCATTATTTGAAGTGGATAATATCTTCTTATTAGACACTAATTGATATTTAAGATTTAATGATTTCATTCTATTCTGGACAAAATATGGACGTCATTTAGGATATTATTCCTCCCTATATGTTTTTGTGCTTGTAGCACATGAATTAAAAAATATTCATTCATATTGTTTTGAAGACTCATCTTCAATATTTTCAACATTTTTTATTTTGAAACCAAGTTCAATAAAATTCATATTTATGATGAATTTCTCATCCTCCAATGAATTCAATCTATATTTAAATTCTGTGTTGACCATTATAAATTCATAATAATGAATTGTATTCTTATCCTATATAAATGTGTCAATATCTATGATCTTGTTTACATTTATTTCATGTTGAGTATTCTTGAAATCAATGATATCCTTCTATTTATCTTAAATTTAATGGAGATTTAATTTAAATTACTTTGTGAAATTTTATTTTTCATGAATTATATTTATCTATTGATCTTCAGAACAAATTCATCTTTATTCAATTTGAACAATATCTTATTCATTGGCTATAATTTTCTTAGAGGAATTAATATTGAATTTTATTTTTACATAAAAAAAGTTCTAAAAATTTTCTAGATTCTATTCAAGATCAGTGTTCTCTTCTAATATTATATTGAATGAAACATATATAAAATTGACAATTTCCCTGGGATAATTTGGAAACATATCATTCAATGTAGAAATAGATCCACCAATGAATTCTTAAGACATGTGATCACTTACACTAATGAATGGATCTTATTTAGAGAAAATTTTATAAGAGATTATTACTTCATAATACTCATATTGGGATGAACCACTAAATGAGGTAGAATTTTTTTCCTTCTCTTTGGTAGTATGACAAACTTCTAGATCTTTTACGCTTATTCATGAATTTTCTTTCTCTGAAATAATTCATTGGGAAATTGATTCATCAGAATCTTTGAATAAGAGGGATATATTTTCAATATTTATAAATTATTTATTCTTTCACTTCTACAAGGATATGGTTGAGATATAATTATGATATGTAGTCAATACAACTCCTCTATGTTTTTTATCCCATATAAATTGAGATAAGAAATAAAATCTTTGAAAAGCATAAAATCAGAGAATCCAATGTGTGGTGTGAACCCCTATAAAACCAATTGTTAGTATCACTTAGGTATTTCCAAAATAGGGGGCTAATCAGTGTGGGATGACTGTTTCTCACTTTAAAAATTTTATCTCCTTTTATACCGCAGTAACTTATTTAGTGAATTTTTTTATTTTATTATTCACCTATAGTTAGAAAGAATTCACATAAAATAACAATGAAAAAATAAAACCTGGATTTGTTAATGAGGTTCACCAACAATACACACAACTACATCCCTACTGTATGGTGGTTATTATCCCACTCACAAAAAAAATATTTTATTATCAAAAAAAGAATAAGCAAGGGTATCACCTTGAACCAATTTTCTCGAAACCAACCATGTAAAATTAAATCATAAACATTGAAGCACAAGTTCTATGATATAATCCTAACCCTTATGAAGTGACCAATAGTGTATCACAAGTTTTATTATCTATAATCCAATTAATATGATCAACTTTCTTTAAATACAACAATTAAAAGGATTCCTCAAACAAAATAATAAATGGGATGTCTCATATTCATTAATCAATGGGAAAACACCATTATGTAGAAATATAAAGGGATTCCTCTTTATTTTCGTATTCAATATATAATGTTAATATTGAATGTTGTATCAATCTCTTTTTAGTGTAATTTATTATTTTTTAAGTACTAATTATACTGAACTAAACATGTGACATCATATCATGCATGTATTTGAATCATGCATGGCATTTTTATGTGAACACTATATCTCCCTTTTATAATTAATATAATTTTCTCATAATTAAAATATATTTCTTCATATATGAAATATCATGTTCTCATTAACATGAATAAAAAATTGATGTAATAGTTTACGTGATATCTCAGTTCTCCTTCACATAATGGTTCTATCTGTATTGAAAACCTCATCACATAAGTTCATATACATGAGGCCACTGGATTTTTCTTTACATAAGTTTATGTATCTGAAACCACTATCTTCTTAACAAAGGATTAAGCACATGAGTACATTGTATTATTTGTTCATGTAATAAATTTTGAATTTCATCTTTTTTTTCTTCCTAGAAACCAGGTTGGATTCGTGGAAATTATGATATTGAACTGTCTTTGTATAAAATCATGAATACTCATAGAATATTTTTCTATATTTGCGAAACAATTGAGTGTAATTTGAGAAGGAAAAGGTACACAATTATTCTTAAAAAATATTTTCCTAGAACAATTCTCCATTAAGCTAATTGGATCATGGATTCTCTTACTTTTCATGAAGGAATAATGTGAGAAAAAATTACTTGAATTGTTTCATGTGAAAAAATTATAGAGATTATGTTTTCAAAGAGCTCTTAAGAATTTAAGTTTTAGATATTGTATTTGACTCCTTGGTATTTATTGAGGAGGAACTAAAAACTATTCCCATCCAAGAAATATGATATGTCTAATAATAGTGACGAGTCATGGATGATTTAATATTACTAAAGCTTTTAGTATATTAAAATTCACACGATTTCCATCATATGATACCAAAAATCATGTTGTATTTAGGTTAATTATATTTTTCATTCTTGATAGTATCTTTACTTGCATACAATGAAAATTAAACACAACATACTTCATTTGAAATTATAACTCATTTATTCTCTCGGATACATGAATATTTCACTTAAGTTTCATTTTTTCTCAATAGTAACTTATTATTTGAATAGATGTGTGCATGAATGATTGAGATTGCATTGATGGATTTAGGTGATCCATCATATATTCTTATTTGTGTTTCGATCACTGTAGATGGATGTTAGAAGTCATGATCTTGATTGGTAATCGCCACTGCCTAAAAAATCATGAGCAATAAATCATGATAATCTAAGGAGAAAGATTCCCTCTCGGAAGATGGAGGATCATTAGATATGTGCTAATATAATGACCAATATTATTTCCCTATGTTTTAATATGGATGAAAATTATCACACATGGATTTATTTCCATGTCATTCTTTAGCTCGGTTGATCACTTCCATATATTACACCACATTCCTTCTATATATCAATCTAACACCGGGGTCAACACATGGATACACATTGCACCCACTCTCTCTTAAATTACACCTAAAAACTTATGAAATCCCACAGTGACCTCCATGAATTCTCTACATATGCCAAGCACATACCTGTACACCCCCTATGAGAACTATTCACCAATGAACTCCTCCTTCCCTGGCTTAATAGCCTGGGTAACTCTCTAATGTGGTTGAGCTTGCACCCACATGTGTGGGATTGAGATGGAATAGCTGGATGGAAATGGATATCCAATTTTTGGATTAACTCCCACTTTATATATTCTTAGTAAAATTACCAAGTAAAAAAAATCCAAGCCAAATTTAATGCCTCCTTAAAACATTCTTATTTCAACAAGAAATATTTTTTTCATATCATTCATGTTTCCTAGAATTATTCCACAAAGATCCATAGAGACTTATTTTCTACTAATTATACAAAAAATCAATTGTATTTTCATAGTCTTTAATCAATTACTAATGAAAACATATATTTTCATGGTATTCTTCAATTGCAGTAGAAATTGTATTAGTTCTAGAAGTCCTTAACACATGTATTTTAACATAAGACCAGTTCAAAAATCATCAAACTTAAATTTACTTCATTCAAAACATGAAATGTGACCTTTTAACATCTTGTGGATAAATTTTCTTCAAAAAATCAAATACTTCCATGATTCTTGATGCAATGCACGCAATTTCTTGGAAAATTAAATCTTCACACTTTACTAACCATTGGAACACCAAAAAACACTTCCATGCTAATATTATACTTCAAAACATATTGATATTAAGTACATTATGACATACTGGCTCATTTAAAACAAATAAAACATAAACAAAAATTAGTATTATCAACCACATTTATATTTTATATCAATAAGAATATTGAAAATGGAATATCAATATGTTCTCTTTATTTCTTATCATTTTTAATTTTCTTATCTCCCCCTTATTGATGAAAAATTAAAAGTACCTGTGAGAGGTTAACATTATTCATTTATTTTCCAATCAACCTTTAATTATTACACTCTAAGTCTACATGTGAAATCTTGATTTAGAAAAAAAATATGGTTTAATTTAGACATCAATATTGTGCATTCTATATTTAGAATATGACTACAATTAATAAAGTGCAATTGGAAAATTTATGATACCACTTTTGAAGAAAATTCACATGATATATTCATCTTGAGATTATTATACTCATCTCAAAACATGGATTAAAAACATAAAATTATAATAGGCAGGTAATGTTCATGAATTCAATCCTAGAACTTCTTTAATATTATTTTGTTCATGTAGTTGATTCATTTATCCCCCCCTCAACATCGTACTCTATTTCATTTTTGTGAATATGTATTAGAGATTAAGACAATATACCTCATGAATGAGATCGTGAATAATTACTTTCTAGAGATTTCATATCTGGATAAAATATAAGGCTCTTGAAATTTCTTTGGATACTCTCCCTCAAGGGATGATCTCCAAATTCACTTCATCTAGTTGTATCATTTCATTAAATAATATTATTAATATCAATGGTTATGATCTCATCAATGATAGTGACTTCAAATTAATTGATCAACTACAGTAGCTTGATCATCTTCATCAAGTTTGATCTTTGATTTTGGGAAAAAAGTCTTCATGATATTAACAGATTAATTAAAGTATAATGGTGACTTCCAATAAGCTTGGAATTAGTATTCCAAATTCTAGATAAAGAAATATATTTTATTCAACTTATATCTCCCCATAAGTATGTGCATCACCTTCAATTCCCTGCAATAAATGAACATAAATAGAGTATATGGGGATAAGGTGGATCTCCATTGATTTGAAATTAGAATAATAAGGTTGATAATTGTTTCTCACCTATAAAACTCCTTTATTTTTTAATCTATATGAGGATGAACTCTTCATGTTGAAATTTATGAATTTCTTGGATGTTATGCGAAACATGGAAAATATATATTATTTTATGACAATTTTTTTTGAAAATATCATTTTCTCACTATCCATCAGGGTACATTCATCACCTAATGCTTTATAAATCTTCTTTAATATTTTCTCTTGAGCTACAATTATTAACAAATAATTATCTAAGACGTATCCATAATTATTTCACCTTATATATGGTACTTATTATATTTATTGTTTACAATTTATTGACAACCTCTCGTGAAATTAGATTTCCTTATATAGTATATTTTTCGTGCCTTTAGAATCTTCCTTCATATATGTTTCTTCTAGTGTTCTTTATCAATAAAAATCGGTTGGAAAAATTACTAGTATCTCATTTATAATATTCACAACTTTATTATTAGATCTACATAGATTCTCTGGTGTTCTCTGTACCACTTTACCTATTTGTGGAATTTTCTTCACCTTTGTGGATTAATCTAAATTCCATTCATTGTGATATTTGTGGTCTACTTAAATCCATACTGTGACCTTTTATTACACAAAAAATAGCTTATTATATTTTTTTCTAGTACTCATTTTGAACTTATTGGGTTAATTATGAGTATTATTTTTATTCACATTTTCACCCATGGGTGACATTCCTATCTTCATTTTGAACTTCTTGGGAATATTATTTGTAAAGATTTTATCTTGATTCTTTCCCAAGGCAGGATTAGGTTCAGTCTTTATCTCATGTGGTCTTTTATTTTTATTTTTTAGTGGAATTATTGAATGATTTATACTTTAATACCTATTCACTATGACCACCACTATTTCAAATACAATATAGGTTCTTTAAACTTTCAAATATAATTTTAATAGGGATATTATTCCCTTTACACTATGGTATTTTCATATTCACTATTTTTATCACCCATGATGTGTGCTTACATTTATTTTTCAGATACTAACATATTAAACCAAAAATTATATTCCATGTTCCTGAATAATTTATAGTACCACAAATAACCATGAAATATTGATATCTTCTTTTAGATTATAGTTTGGCTAGATTGGTATGCTTTATGATTTTGTTTCTTTATATTATTCTACTAGGATTATTTAGGGGAATAAATTATTTTACACTTATCTTTCTTCTCCATAAATGTAGCATTGCTCACTTAATTCACCTTTTTCATCAACTTTTTCATTGGTTTTGATTTTTATCATACACTTTGTATAACACTAGAATTAACCAAAAATATCACTATTTGAATTAGATGATATATTCTTTTAAGAGATAACACGATATTGATCATTGAATGATTTCAATCTATTTTGTCCACTAGATGGAGATATTTTAGGATAAGATTCCTCTTTATAAATTTGATTGGATACCATTCATGAATTAATAACTCTTATTTCTGCTTATTATGATGACTCGGGTTAAACATTTTCTACATTTTTCAATTTGAAACCAACATCAGGAAACATAATATTTTTTATTAATCTTTCATCCTCTACTAAATTCATCTATCTTCAAATTCCTTCTTGATCTTTATTACATCATCACCATGCATTTTATTCTTATCCTATATCAATGTTTCAAGCTATTTGATCTTGTTTTCTTTGATTACAAGTTGAGAATTATTGACATCAATGATGGCCTCTTATTTTTCTTCAAATGTATAAAGTTTTTCTTTATATTCCTTAATGGAATTTTATTTTCATGAATTTTATTTATCCAATAATATTCAAAACTGGAGAAATTTTTTAAAATTAAAAAAAAAATCTATGCTTTTTTAGATCCAATGTTTTTGGTGGGATTAATATTGGATTTCATTATTAGTCAGAAATATTTATCTACGATTTCATGATTTTCTTCAAGTTCGGTGATATTTTCCTATATTCCTTTAAATGATCCATAGATAAAAGTGACTATTTCTATGGGAAAATTAGTCATCATATAATTCAAATTATCAACTAATTTAGAATTGAATTATTTTTAAATATGGTCAATTTCAATAATTATTGGATCTTATTGAGGATAATTTTAAGAATTTTTTTTGCCTCCTCTTCATATAAGGATGAGTCACCACATGAGAGAGAACTATTATCCATCTCTTTCGTATTATTAGAAACTAATAGGTATTTTATTCCCCTATATAACTTTTCTTGCCCTAAAATAATACATTGGGAAACTAATTCACCATCCTATTTCCATAATAGGGATATCTTCTTCATATTTTTCAATTATTTATTCTTTTTATTATTAAAGGACTTGGAAATGATATAGTTTCAATATGCATTATATATAACTTCTCTAAGTTTTCACTCCATTATAAATTGATAATATAAATCAAATCTTAAACTAGATTCAAATCAAAGAATCCAATTAGATATGTGAACCCCTATGATAACAATTGTTAGGATCACAATGGGATGACCACACTAGGGTGGGGGGTGAATCAGTGTGGTGTAAGGGTTTACTAATTTAATATTTTATCCCTTTTTATACCTCTATCTCGTATTTATTGAGTGGTTTTATTTTCTTCTTCACCTTTAGTTACCAAGCATACACATAAAATAATAAATCAAAAATAACACCAAGATTTGTGAGAGAGGTTCGTCTCTAATTTGGAAGACTAAATCCCTGGTGTAAGGTGGTTATTATCCCACTCAAACCCAACATTTATTTTTTTATCATTAACAGAACAAAAATGTTTATGACCATTAACCCATTTTTCTAGACTCAATCAAGTATAATGAATTCTTAAACATTAAATCATAAGATATAGGGTGTCAATATACTCCTTATGAAGTGTTCAATAGTGTATCACAAGTATTCTTATCTTGTCTCCAATGAATATGATAATCTTCCTCAAAAATAAGTAATCAAAAGGCTTCCTTAAATATAATAATAAATGGGCTATCTCCAATTCAAAAATCAAAGGGATGGCGATATTACATAGTAATCTAGAGGGATACCTAAAATTATTCTTCTTAAATTAAAAATATTTAAATAATTAATGGAATTATCATGTGAACACTATTTCTAAATTTTTTTATAAACATGTTTTTTGGTTTATGGTTCAACTACTATTTTTTTATTAGTAAATTATTATGTTCTCATTGAAATTATGGACAAATTCATTTGATAGTATTCATGATATCTCAATTATCTATACATCCAAAATCAGTATATTTTTATTGAATAAATTAGGTTCTGACCTAAGACCAAAGGGGAAAGTACATAATTGGAGGATGCTTGGGGGCCTAAAATATTGCAGTCGAAGAGGGCCTCTAATGAATATTCTCAAGACATCATAAGGAAAAGAACCTTAAATATTAAAGGAAATGAAAACATCATCTAGATGAGATTTTGAGGGGGGATAATTGGCTACTCTATTTCTTTCATGCCATGTATGAGTGATCTTCAAGCCAATATTAATCAGTTTCCTTCTCTTCCAAACTCGGTATGAAATTTTACAAGGAGTGGGAATAAGACCATGCAATGACTTTTTTAAAACTTGTGAATCCATTTACAGTGTATAAAATGGAATATTACATCTATTAAATAGCTCAAGGACTATTAGTTGTGCATTTGCATCAACTTGAAGATAATTTTCATTCCTAAATAAGGCCATGAAAGCAATGATAACTGAACCTCTATTATCAAAAACTAAACTCCCCCCCTGTATAATACCAGAGCTACACAAACCATTAATGTTATGTTTAAAACCAGTTCTACAAGGATTCCACCTAACCCATCATCTAGTATGGAGGATAGTAGAGGAGGTGACAACCAACCTGGTTCCCATGAATGCTCTCCTAGAGGGGGAGTATTCCTAGTTCCTGATGAGATGACCTAGACCAACCATTAAATTTATTATTATAACTATAATTGCCACCCTAGAATCAGAAAACCCTCAAAATGAGTTCTTTTTATTTCTTTCTAGATGCACCAGGTCACCACTACTAGGATATTGGATCTTAATTTAAAGGTTATATTTTTTTGAAAACTTTCTCATATAATTTCAAATATGGAAGTCCACTAACTTCTTCTTCTCATAAGTTTAAAGATGAGAAACCACTATCTTATTCACAAAATTTTATGTATGTGGGTTCATTATCTTCTACATTTTTTTAATAGATGAGCATGGGATCTATTTCTTCTTGATGAAAACCAAGTTGGCTTTAGGGAGACTATGATATTACACTATCTTTGTGTAACAGTGTGAATACATAGAGATAATTTTTCATTCTTCACACAACTTTGGAGTGTTCTTTGATCAAGAAAAGGTATACTATTTTTATTCATGAAATATGTGTGTTGAACTTTCCTTTTTGAATCTTATTAGATAATATATTGTTTTTCCTTATTTTGAAGGCATAATGTGAGAACACTTCACATGAATATTTTCATACTAAACAAATATAGGAAATCTATTTTTATTGAGATCTCAAGAATTTTAGAAGGAACTATCATCTTGGTTACCTCAGTATTTATAGAGGATGAACCACCAACACTTCCCATATGAGAAATATGTTATGTTTGATAATAATGGTGTGTCACATATGACTTAATATCACCGAATTATTTGGTATATTAAGCATCACATAGTTTCCATAATATAATATTGAAAATCATAGAATATTCACATTAATTGGATTCTTCCAATTTGATGGTGTCCTCAAATTCATTTGATGAAAATTAAATGCAACATTATTCTTCTGAAATTAAAACTCAATAATGATCTCAGATATGTGAATAATTTACTGTAGCGTCATTATTATCTTTGGAGTAATAAATTATTTGAATAGATTCATGCATGCTAGACCAACATTGCATGAATGGATTCAAGTGAGAAGTCATGTCTTATTATTTAGGATTCGGCCATCGTTGATAGTTTTTAGTTTTCACAAGCTTTATTGGTTCTCACAACTGCCTGATGAAATTGAGAGAAGGATCTCATGATAATAATCCAAGGGAGAAGATGATGGGATGGAAGCTATAAGATTATTGGATATATGATGATCAAATAACTGAGATTATTTCTATATGTTTTAGTATGGATTAATAGCATCATGTGCATATTTCATCCCACATCTATTCTCAATGTGGTTTTGTTCTTCTGTATTTTATACCACATTCCTTATGCATCTATAGCTTTCATCAAGGTCGAAACCCAAATACACATTTAACCCTCTTTCCCACATTGGATATTACACACACTTATGCAGTCACCTAGGAACCGCCATGCATGCTTTTCATGTGCCATGAACATACCTATACACACCCTAATAGGTGACATGCACCCACTAACTCCTGCCTTCATGGATAGTTATCTTAGACATCTCTCCCAAGTGGTTAAGCCTACTCCTACATGTTTTGGATTGATCTATACTATCTTGTTAGCTATGGGTGACGAAATTTTAATATTTACTACCATTTAACATATAATTATTAAAATTACCAAGTTAAAAAATTCCAATACATCATTATTTAATCCCTCAAATATTCTTGATGCAACATGTAATAGTTTGTTCAGGCCTTTAATTTTTCTTTGAATTCTACTTCAAAAATAATTAGAGACTTCTCCACTACTCCTCATGTGAAAATAAATTATCTTTCCATGGTATTTAATCAATTACTCATGAAAATAGATATTTTCAAGGTCTTTTTCACTTGAAGTATCCATTTTTTTAGTTCTTCAAACCCAATTGCATATGCCTTTGAACATAAGACCAGTTCAATAATCATCATCCTAAAATTTACATCATCCAACATATAAAACGAGTCCTTTGAACTTATTTTGGATAGATTTTATTCAAAACATAAAATACATCCATGATTATTTATGAAATGTACATAATTGTTTTGGAACATCAATATTCACACACTACCAAATTTGGGAAGACCAAAAACACACTTCCAAGCTAGTATTTTTTTTATATACACATTTAAATTAGGTTCCTTTTCACTTAATGAATAATTGATAACAAATAAAACACTAACAAAAAGTAGGATCAATGACTATGAAGATTAAAAAAATTATTACCCTTTAAACAATCCACTTTTTTAAATAGAAAACTATTTAGTGGAATTAACTGGGGATAAAACCTATCAAAATCCTAGTGCTAGTGAACTAAATATAGAATAAAGTATGTTGATAAAGTATATTCAACAAACCCTCTTCCCTTTAAAGGGTAATTACAGTAGAATTAATCATCAATACCAATTACATATATATTTTATGGTTTATAGGATTCAGATAAATATTCCTAGATTTTTTATGATACATATGAAAGAGTAAAGTAATACATCCTTATGATTTAATAATTTTCTATTCCATAAGCTTATTTCATCTCTACTCAAATATAAGAGACTTATTTCTAATTTAGTAGAGAATTTAATACTTGTAGGGTGTATTTATCTTAACTAAAAAACTTACAAGAGGATGAAAATAAACTGGAATCTATGAAAAAATATGTGGCTAGAAGATAAGGATAATATTTATGATTGATTAAATCTTGTAAATAAATATACCATACTAGAGGATGTAATAGATATCGGATTGGATCTTAAATAGATAGTTGAAGATGATTATTCATTTGATGATAATGGACCTTAAACTACTGCTGATGTTGATGAAGAGGAAAAAAGTTATTATGAAGAGAGCATGGGATATTCTCGTAATCAAGATGTTTTTAATGATCCTCAAGTATAAAAATATATTAAATCATTAAGGGAAATATTAGATACTTCTCAGGGGGGGGATATTTATTTTGTGTTATTTGGACCCAACATCACTATCTATGTGAGTGATGGGGATGAGCCTCAATCTATAGAAAATCCCACCATATTTTTGATGTGGGGAGAACATATTTTTTATTCTAAACCTATTGAGTCTCCTCTGATTGACATAGGTCCAGTAGCTCCAAATGATGATGTGGATGATAATGACAATCATTGTCCACCCAAACATGGTGCATTGGATATTTCTACTATACCCAATACCCTATAGAATGTTGAGCATGCTCTTTACTCTTTATTTAATTAGGAACTTGGTCACGAAGAACTTTTACAAGTACTATTTGGATCTACATCTCAAGAAATAGTTTTACTTTCTTCTTACAGACACGACTTATACAAATTTTTTTAAGATTATAACATTTATGTTTCATCTCCAAGAACTAAATTTTTACTCCTTAAAGATTCATACAGCCTAGTTCAATAGATTTAGAGTCCCCAATATGAATCTTCAGATTGGGAATACTTTATATTGTGACATTTTGAGTCAGGGTTCAATGACTCAACTCCTAACCACAACCCTAATTTATCTTATCATGTTACACAAGATCCACCTCCACCAGATGTAACTACTTCTATTGCAGTCATTACCTTAATAGATTTTATTCAATTCAATAATGATCTTTGATATATGTTGAGAGAATATTTTCTTAGCGTCAACAGTGATAATGAATATAATAACTAAGAATATGTTTCCTTTTGTATTAAGAGTTTTTCTACTCATATATATACCAAAATATTTATTATGTTAGATGATATGGATCAGGATATTGAATTTTTTATAGCATAGATGGAAAGTTTCCAAATATAGATCATGTATATTCAAGAAGACTTGATAAATATTATAGCTAAGATGGATATGAGATATCTCTCCATAATCAAAATTTCTTCTAAAACATATACTTTTACTTATCTAGATCCTCTTGAATCCATCTCCATAAATGAAGAAATTATTAAAATAATTTTACATGAGTAAATGAAAATTACATTAGGCAGTGTAAAGGATGTATGGAATCAAATATAGATGTATGTTTCCACCCATGGTGAAAGGCTTTATAACATGGTTAAGGAAGAAATAGTGAATAATTCCAAGGAAAAGGATATCTTAATGGAGCTATAAAGTATTATATTAATAGGATTATCACTAAGTAATATCTAAATAATTAGTTTATATAATTTTGTAGAGATCTTAAGTTTCCTCCCTTAACCACAACCTTCAATCCTATTCTAGAAAATCTTTTGATCATGGAATCTATGTTGGATCATTTTGTTTCATAGAATGATGAGTTCATATAGTTCTTAGATAATTGGTCTAGATCTATTTCAGACATTACCATACTCGGTCCCTACATGTATGTTTCAAATTTTCTAGTTCGTGCACCTCTGGATCTTCTTGTACCCATAATATCCCCTTCTCCTACTTAAGTTTCACATTCTACCTCTACTCTAGCTTCTAAAACTTCACCTATAATAGATTTCCCTACTTCACCCGATTTACCTCCTATAAGACCTTTTGGTATAAACCTACCTCATTCCCTTCATCAAATATGACCTATTTCCCAAACCCCTATGATTCTAGAATCTTACTCTACTCTTCACTATACACCTTCTCCTTTTTCAGTTACTGTTAAAGGGAAAGACCCGATTTATCTTTCAACCATTCAATAATTTTATAACTTAGATCCTAGTTAGGTACTTATATTGATCCTTATGTGAAAAATTATTTTTGAATATTAATTAAATCACTTTTATCCAACATTTTTCTCTTAATTTTCTATAATCTATTTATTTAGTGTATGCCTTTACATTCTCATCATTTCTGAAATATTTTTGGCAATCCTAAAAGGTGGATTAATGTATTGAATGTTAGAAGACTGTATGATTGTATGTTATAGAATATTGTAATATTTAATTAGTTCATTAGTGTATTGTGTGTATTTATTTATTCCATGATTTGTGATCAATAAAAAGGAGGATATTGTTGTTTTAGTCTAAAAATTTATTAATTTATTAATCAAAAGTCATGTTTATGTGTTTATAATAAATTTTTTATTTTATGGATGTCAAGTAGTTTTATAGAAATTATAGAAATTTTTCATAATCCTGAAAATGAACTTAAATTCAGAAAAGAGACTGTGAGTTGATCAAAAACATCTTAAGAGCTCAAGCGATCGTAAGGACTTGATTGACCACATGAATACAATTATCAACTATATAAAGGAACCTATTGAAGATAAATTTTACAATGTAAATGAGTGACCATGCATAAAATGTGTTGAAAATATGACTATTTGATCGAACATGATGAAAATATAAAAAAGTAATTAAATGAGCGTAATATGAATTAGAGTTACCACAAGTTATATATTAGTGTGACCAAAACTACCTCATAATTGATTCTTAGGTTTGAAGAAACCACACAACTAAGTGAATCGATCGCATTCCTATTCGATCAACTGTGTTGGATTTTTTGTAAAATCTTAAATAGATCATACATCCAAGTGAAGTGACCTCATTCAATTTCAACCGACCATATGGTATATTATTTTTATCAGCAAATCAAAAAGTATTGGAGTGATCTCAGGTTGAATCTAATTGACCACATGATGAAGTAATGTGACCATGTGATAGTGTTGGGATTTTTCACTGTCAGAGCTTCCACATTAAATCAAGATACCACACATTTAAGTGAAGATACAATATGATAATGTTAAAAACTATCTAATTATTGGATCGACCAAAATTTTAAATAAGGAAACCACATAACCTATCAAAGGAATCCAACTAGATTTTTCTATGTTTTGAAGCTACTGTTGATGATAAAAAATGATATAATTTAATCCACCATGTTTGAAGTTAATAATTGTATTTTTATATAATATATTTCATTCACTTCATTCATATAATTAAATTCTTAGTTAGGGGAATTTAATGCATTTGGATTTCATTCTAAATAATAGGATTTACAGAAGATATTTTTGAAGAATGAATTATTTTTATAGAATACTGAAGTTAGATAAAGAAAAGGATCATTATGAGTGAAAAACATAAACTAGTGCTATGTTATAAATAATATGATACTTTTTGTCATGTGAAATTAAACACAAGACATGAGAACACATTTTTTTACTCACATATCATCTCAAAATTTATGGAAGACCCCAATAAAAGATGATTAATTAGAATCACAACTAAGATTTGAGCTTTTTATGCATTGCATTTTAACTTCTATATCTCTATATCTATTTTATTCTATTTGAGTTGTGATTGATTTTTTTTTAAATATTTTAAACCATGAAATCATATAGATCATATAGGAGTACTCATATACCCATAATTTATTTCCTTCAAATTTGTACTCCTATGGAAACTTTTTAAGAGTCTCTGTATTATTCTGAATAGCCCCATGGAATGTTATAATTTATACCCAATCTAGGTGATGGATCATTTATTTATTTTTGATAAACATGTTTGGTTGTGGGTGGCTATCAAGTGCATAGGATTAGGTATTGGATTGAGATTGAACATATTGTATTTTTAAATCACACAATGTTCTTTAATTTTTTTATTACTCTATTTTGAAAACAATTTTTAATGTTTCTTTTGTGAAACTATACTTTGATAACTTGCCTTTAAATGTGATATTTTTAATGTTGAATATAGGTAGATTAATCTCAAATTTTAATGAAAATATTAAGATCATTATAATTGAGTTTTGATCAAACTTTTAAGAGGTTATTTTAAAAACCATTAAATTAGATATACCTACTGGATTAGTTAGCATGGTGATTTTTAAATTATGGGATTTTTTTAGAATTTTTTTTAAACATAAATTTTTTTATTGGATACTAGATTCACCACTTTTTGAGTAATCCACTCCAAACAACATATATATTTATATAAATACATCTATATGATGTATTTATAGCATATTTTCACATAAATACACACATATATTCGAAATTTTACTATACATATAATTATAAATAATTATAAAATAATAAATGAAAAAATAAATTATTAAATATCTATTTATATTTATAATTCATTTAAATTAATATATATTTATTATTATATAAAAAATTAAGTATATATATTTGTAAATAAAATGGATAATAAATTATTTTTCCAAATGATTTATATATTTATTTGAAAACATATTTTACATGTAAATATGATTAAATATTTATTTATATATATAATTTTTTATATTTTAATATATAAAAATATGTGTATATATATGTATATATTTAATTATAAATAACACTAAAATATGAAAAATAGTAAAATATAAGCACTATAATATCCATATGATTATAAGAAATGAGAGAAAATATAGTCTCCACTAAAAAGGATAACAAGACCCCCTCAAACAAGTATAAAATTCCTTCAAATGTTAAAATTAGTATTAGAGGCCTTAAAGATTCTTTTTTACCTAAAAAACACTAATGAAAGTTCCCTTTCCATTATTTCATAGATGTTTTCACAAGATTTTATTTGATATGTGGTCGGTCCCTAATGACACTTTGATCAAAATTTATGGTCATTTGATGTTCAATTCATGTTTTCAACTTATCTTTGACTGTACATTAATTTATTGAATTTTTATGTCATACAATTGTTATTAAATGATTACATTGAAAAGATCCTAGAATGAAAAATGGTTGAAAAGGACATGCCCCACGTGATCCCTATATTTCAAACTAATCTGACAATTAACCATTTTCCGATCATCCCCTCTACAGCGACGCTATCCTTGGGGTTGTCGTCGAAGGCTCTTAGTCCCCTAGATCATCCCCCAAACTCCCATGTCTAGGATCCTTCAGCATACTATGGATTCACTTCAGGTAGTTTTTAATCTGGTATTCTACTGCTAAAAATGTTCTTCATCTAGTGAGATCACTACCCTCTTTCCCTCCACTTCTAGAGGTCAGGCTGGATTCGACATAGATTGGGGTGGTCCAGAGAAACCCTAATTTATTTTCCCTAATGGAGGACTTTGTTGAACTGGAGTACATTCATCACTAGTTGTTGGTGGATATATTTGTGGTTGATAAACCACATATCCCCCTCTTCTAGAACACTATTTGTTCATGGGGGTTTTCAGAGCTCATAGGGGTCTTAGTTATGAACCTCTATTCCTTTTATGTGATTGTTTCCTCTAGAGATGACTTTATGTGGTCCTAATCCAATGATTCCAATATAGTTGTTAAATGGAGTTTCACCTTTCTTCATTGGTCGATAGCAGTCCACCGAGGACATGACTCACCCAATTTAGTTGTATGGATTAACATACTGAGGATTATACTTAAGTTTTACAACTTGGATTTCCTCCATTGTATTAAAGATTATATTAGTTCATTTTTTTAAAGTGATGATTGAACTATTTAGTTTTTGGAATGGGAATTAGATCCAATCCTTGTTGATATGAACATATTTGAATCCCCCCACATCATATCCTCCTTCAGGCTGGTCAAAATAGCTCTTGGTGGCAATACATATTTTATTGGTATGCTCCATGTTTATTGTTCCTCCTATCTCTTCTAAGTCCACGTTGCATCAACCTGCAGTATGTGATGCTCTGCTAGAACTACCTCACCGACATTGGTGATCCTCAGTCCCATACCAACTTTTGAGTCTTCCAAGTTCATCCCTCCCATTTCTTCTACTACTCTATTGGAGACAATTGCATCCTCACTAACCTTTCATCCTCCCCCCACCCCCGAGACACAAGTTTCTCCACCTATCTTCCCTAATCCTCCTTCCCCCTAGTTCCCGATGGTCCTTCTGAGTCACCCCACCCTCCCAAAGTCCTTCATAATTATTGATCATCCTTGGTCCGTATATGCCACACCCTCTATCTTAAATCATGGAAGATCATGGTGTATTCCTTACAATGAAGCCCTACCATCATTCTAGGAAATCCCATTTTAATTCCCCAATCCCTCCCCTTTCACCCAATTTCCCTAAACTCTCTTCCTCTTATTCTTCACCCAACCATACATACAACAAATTTTACTTATTATTGAATGGTCCTCTAGAGATTCTCCAACTAGATCCCACCCTCCCTCTCACCCCTAGTGGTGTCTGTACTAGATCATGATCCATGTTCTCTACCTCTTACTCATCATCACATGTAATATTCCCATTGACACTGAGGTCTAACAACAAGTTTCATCTCTTTCAATGATCTCTAGTATTATCTATATTTCCTAGGGCCTTGGATATTTGGATAATAATGACTTAATTCAAATAAAACCCATCATAATAATGATAATCTCATAGAAATTCTCAATCCTAGACTAGGTTCCTCTATGATTGGTATTTTTTTCGTATAGGGTGGGCCTCCAAAACTTCATTCATGAAGGTTACATAAACCAAAATATATGTACTTTTGGGGAACAACTTGATATTGTTCTAAAGGATCAATACCTCTGATCAATATATTACAACTAAGGTGAGTTAAGGAAATCTATTCTTCTTATTCTCATTCATATATGCCAAGTGCGATGCATGTGAAATAGAACCTCTCTTATGTAATATTAAATCCTTCAATGACTGGGAAATGGCTTGGATTGTGGGAGGAAATTTGAACACTGTCATGTATATTTATAAAAATAATGTTGGTGGTTTTCACCATTGGAATGACCAGTAGGATTTTATCTCCCTTGCATCTTGGATGTGACTCATTGACCTCAGATTCTTGTAAGATATGTTTACGTAGTGTAACAATTATAAGTGATCTTGACGTACTTGATTCCACTTGGAATAATATATCACCAATTACATACCATCCATTTCGTCTTTGATTCTATGTTATCCCACTAGGTCCATGATCTATATGATCATTCTTCTATTCTCATCGACTTAGGTTCAAGGATCGATAGAAATGAGTGGTTATTCTTCTCCAAATAGCATGTCTCAAAGCTTGACTGTTATTCAATGGTGCATGAGTCCTGGAAAAAACCTATGAGTGGTCATTCTTGGATAGGTTTTCACAATAATATTTGGCAGCTCAAAAAGTGATATTATGAAATGGTCAGCTAGTAAACTGAACCGCTTCATTGATATTACACCCATACAAAATGATATTGATATCATTGATTCCAACCATGAGGTTGAATGGAACGACATCCTCTTTTATAATATCATCCATAAGAAAGATCAAAATTTGGTTCTTCTCCTAGAATAGGAGACGAGAAATAATGATAATTATAGATACATTTGGATCAAAGAATGAAATAGTAATACTGCTTTCTTCCACGCATGCCTCAAAGGGAAAATGAACTATTTTCCCTGAATATTACAAGAGATGATGACTCCTACAAAAATGATCTTGAGATCATTGGTGATATGGATGTGGGTTATTTTAAGTATCTACTAATTTAGTGTAATCATATCATATATAGAGGAAAACCTATAGGCTCTTATGAACTTTTTGAATCCATTCTCAGTATTGTTTCTAGATACAGTAATGAGAAATTCAAGAGTAATTATGGTGAAAGAGATATCTATTATTCTATATCCTCTCTCAGTATATATAGTTCTCTAGTCCTAGATGGATTCTTTGGATCATTTTATGTTTTCCCCTAGGATATCCTCAAATGTGAGTTTATTGAAGTGATTCTGTATTATATTTCGGGGTGATTTTACCTTAGGATTCCAATGATACTATTCTCATTCTCATTTAAAATTATAATCATCCTTATTCCCTTTGAAATTAAGACCAATTAGTATGTGAAAATTATTATACAAGGTTATTCTAATATTCTAAATAAAATTATCTCACCTTTCCTATAGAATGGGTTTCTGATGAGTAGCATGGATTCATAAGAGGTAGGTCTTCCCAAATAGATATTAGTATTTCTCAAGAGATGATTATTGACCTAGAAAAAAAACTATAGGCTCTAATGTGGTGATCTAGGTTGATATGGACAAGGCTTATAAAAGAATGTAATGTGGGTTCATTTATAGAGTTATGGATTACATGGGATTCTTAGAGTGGGTTTAGGATCTCTTATTCATATGTTACTACTCTCCATGGTTTCCTATTTTTTTTGTTGGGAAATAGGTGTGGTTTTTTAAAATCCACTCATTGGATCAAGTAGGGAGACTCCATAACCCCCAAACTATTTATTATAGTGGAAGAATAATTAGGAAAACTTATTTCTAAAATAATTAATGGTGGAAATATACAACCCTTCATGAATAGGAGGCACTTCAGTTGTGTTTCTCACCTCATTTATGTATATGATTTGATCTTATTCATCCATGGGGGATGCAGTTCCATTTGAAACCTCAGTGGTGTCTTGTAGGAATACTTATAATGGAGTGGACAATATATTAATTTTAGTAAAAGTGAAATCATTATCTCCATAATTTTCATTGATTTTTGGGCATCTATAAAGGGAATTTCCCCATGGATTATCTTGGAGCCCCAGTTCTTTGGGAAGGCTCTAGATTCGTCACGTAAAGGGTACCATTAGAATAATCATGGGGAACATAATTAATTAGAAAATTCATTTATTTAATTTTTGGGGCCAAATAATGCTTATTAACCATGTTCTGAATTGAATCCTAATGAATGTGTTATAGAATCTTAAGGCGCTTAGAAAAATTGAATTTTTTTTAGAAATTCTTGACTAAATTTATATGGGAATCCCATGGAGAGGTCAGGTGTCACTAAGATTCATAGAAATTCCTTTCCAAACCTATTGTGAATGGAGTGATCAACCTTCAGTCAGTGGAAGGTCCCATACACTTCATTCAAGTGAAACTTATCTAGGTGGTTATGTAAGGCTAGTACCTTTGGGGAAATGATATCCTAAGTAAGTTTGGGGGGACCTTGAGTATCCAATGGGGAAGGTATAATCCTTTTGGAAGTCCCTTATAGCTCAAATTTTTACCTTAAACAACAATCCTAATTAATTGTGGGTTTCTGGGGGGTTAGGTTTTGGTTCCACAACTGGGCTGGTGATACTCTTGTATTCCTAGGGTGTACTTATCAAAAAATCATGTTCTATTATGCGACCATCCAACCTACATTGATTCAAATCACCATCAACTATCAACAAGGGGATTTTTTTATTCCATAGGTCTTTCTTCAGACTACGATCGCCTTATTTTCACTGAGTCCCCAGATGGTATTTTTTATACTAAGGCATACATGAGCTCTATATAGGATTATGGGATTGTCTCTAAATTGGGTTCATTGAACTAGTGTATGGAAATCCCTAAAAAGTTTAATTTCTTTTTTTAAAAAATTTTCAATAATTCCATGGATACGGATAATGTGATCCTAAGGAAGGGGATCTACCTTTCTTTAAGATTTTCTTGATTCCAGTAGATGAAGGAGGAGTCCACCAATCATCTCGTTTTCTCTAGGGAATGGTAAATGGTTGTTTGGAATGGATCTGATACTCTCATGGTCTTGAAATCATAGGGCAACATAGGCACTACTTTTTTTGAGTAACTAGTTTAATGGGAAAAAATCTAGAAATATAAATCAATGATCAAGGGATATTCTCTTGGATACAGGATATTGTACTATTTGGAAGGTCAGATATAGTAAAAACTTCAATGGAAGACCCAACTCACTATTGGTCATGCAAGTACATTCAATAAATATTGTGGGGGAGTTGGGTTTACTAGTTATGAAGTGGAATAAAAACATCATCTTGAGGAAGATCACATCTAGTAGAAAAGATTTTCCCCCTTCACCTGGGACAAACCAACATAAGTAGATGGGTTCACTGGTATCCCCCAACCAAGGGTCTAAAACTCAACATTGATGATTTTTTCTCTCTTGTCCTTTTGAAATGGGGAGGTGTGGTTAGTGATCATAAAAGGTTAGTTTTAGGGGCTTTTAGTAGTTTTTGTGGCCATGGAAATGTGATTAGAGCAGAAGCCCTAGCCTTATTGACTAGTTTTGAGGTCTAAATTTCCAATCATATCAACATTACTTTTAGTAAACAAACTCAAATTTGATTTATTAATATATTATGGAATTTATACAATTCCTTGGTCCATTACCTACCTTATCTAAAGGTGAAATAGGTATGTTTTTAATGATGGTATCCCCATTCACACTTAGGGGGAAGGAAATAATGTGGTGGATTTTTTGGCTTCTAGGGGTATCAAAGACAGTACTTGTATAATATTATTCATTAATGGGTCCCTTAACCTAGATGTTCTGGCCTCATTTTTGTTTATTATCTTAGGATTCACTATTTTAGGCCCCCATAGTTATAATGTTTCAGATTTTATGCGTATTATTTTTGAATATTATATGGATTATTTTTTAGATGAGGAACTAAGACGGAGTGTGATTCCAAGGCCCTGTGTTCCAGGAATAAATGTTTGAAATATATTAAATTTATTAAATATCACACACACACAGGTTTTATGAGATAGTTGAATAAATCAAAAAAAATGTTCCTAGATCATAAATATGAGGGCATCATTGAGTTCAAAATGATAGTTTTACCCTATGCATGACATAACATTAGTTGTTGCAGGTCATCTGTTGAAAAGTTTTCATGAGCATAAAATAAATAAAATTATTTGATAAATTTTTTTATATGATTAATTGACACAATGATTAGTGGATATTTAAATATATTCTTAGCTTAGAAACCTTGTTTTAGCTGGAAAACCTTGGAGACACTGGAGGACCTTTAAAGATTTCTTTGGATAATCTTCTCTGACAAACAACAACCGATCATGGATTGATCAATCGATGTAACCTCATATTCAACATATCTTTCCAATAATGATGAAAACATCATTTCCTTTCAGATATATAACTGAATCAAGGTAGGATGTTTGTTTTATGTGGATTCTTCCCCATTCATAAATTCTGCAAACAAAAATCAGTCGATGTACGAATTGATTTGCAGATCTATCACCTCGTGGGATGGGTTATAATTGCAGGGTGTATTTAGGAGATTTATTATGATTTTTCAATTCCACTTAATTTAACTTTTTATGGGAAATGAATCAATTCCAAAATGAATAATTGATCAGGGTCATTCATCAATGTTTTTCTTTGTACTTTTCTCCCTCCATTCTCATTCATCATGGGATAACCCTTGGTTTGTAGTTTGATAAATTCTAATGAATCTATAGTTTCATATATGATACATAGTACAATGATTCAAGATTGTAGATATGGACTTGTTATGGTGAAAGGGAGGTGTGACGGCAGTGGTGGTGAGTAGATCATGCCAGTTTTGTAAACCTGCATTCTTTGAGCGAGATACGTGGAAGACGATTTAGAAGAATGAAATCCAAATTTTGAGTGGATCTAAGTCTTAAATCATATTTTTTTTGATGATATATAGATTTTTTTTATGGAATGTAATGGATGGAATTGGAGGCCGAAGTGATAAGCAGATGTGTGAAACCAAAACTGGGATTATGGAATGTCCTGCAGAACACGACATGTAATCCAATATTACATGGCATGTGGGGCCCCTTTAGCAGCGACAAGGGTTTCGGGAGGAAGATAAGGGTTACCTAGAATGTGAAAAATATCCAATAGTGTTTTAACCTCCCCATTTTGAATTTGAATGTACTCCCTAGAGTACATAGATATGATTTGGAGTACACAAGCATAAACACGTCGTGTACTCCCACATAGACACAAACTTGGCATACATGAATCGGTACACAGACATAACATTGATACATAGACATGGCCAGGTGACATGGGCGGGATACTTTGTGTCTCTTAACATTGTTTATATATTTCTACATTCCATATATATTGAGACTACATGTTGTGTGAGGCTCTTCTACACGGGTATAACATGGGAAAGTTTGACACATCGTGTACCCCTTGGGACATTCCACGTACTCCCTTCAAGAGTGTTTGAGGCTCTCGGTTTTCTTAGTTTGGACTATTATAGATTTATTGAATTCCCATGGTATTTTCCCTCAAGGGTAAAATGTGGTATTACATCCACATCACTATGTTGTGATCCCCTTGAGAGGCTAAGTCTCATATAGAGTTACGGTGTCCCTCCGTGAGATTGCAGTACGATCCTCTATCATCCTTAGTTCCCTAGTTGGAGTTTGGGGAATGGGAATGAACTAAATGAGTTGGGTGTTTATTATTCATGTATAAGTATATGTTGGTACGACTTTTGGAATTGGGGACATATGATCAAATACATAGCCGGTTGATCCAGACTGGGTATGGTGTCCCCCAGCTATTCTGGGCGTGACCCCTAGTCTATGTCTCATGGTACCCTTAGACCAATGAGATCCCTTCGGCAGGGAGCAATGACCCTAAACTCTTCTTCGAGTGTCTCTGATAGTTTCATGGCACATAGGGTGAGTTCTCATGGAATGAGCATTGGTTCGAGCATAATCCTGTGGCTGATAGTTGGTTATGACCGCCTAATGGTGTGGTGTCTTTTCTAAGTGTATCTTGGGTTTTAATGTCATAAATTGATTTTTATATCTCTAATTGAGCCGAATACACATGGTGCTTCATTTTTAGTGTTTTCAGGGTGACATAATGAGTATTTTTATACTCACCCATACACGGGATTTGCCTGCACGTGTCATGTCTTGTGTAGATGACGAACCTTTTGATGGTGTCCTGAGATGACAGGGAGCAGGAGGTGCATAACTAGAGTTTAAAAGACTGAGGTGTTTGTTGGGAGTATACTTTTGACTTATTCCTCTCCCATGGAGTAGGTTATACTCTTTAATGTTTTGTTCGGCCTTGTTTTTATACCCTTTTCCATTTTTAATACTTTACCATCATACACTATTGTGGGATCTTAGATGTTTGAATGAATTTTTTTAGTTTTTTTTATATTTCATCATTTTGTGGGATTGGAGATGTGTTCATGTGTATATGTACTTTAGGATAATTCCTCCCATTTTTTGGATATTCCTACTCAGCATTGGTCGCCAGCCGCAAGCCTGTTGGAGGTGGGATTGGGGTTGTCAAGGGTTAGACCTTAGAAGATTGGGTCATGAAAGAGTGGTATTAGAGGGGGTTGGTTCTAATTTTGGACTTGAGTATATGATATTGGTTTGGAGAAAATTATGTAGGGGTTTAGAGTTCAACTTTAGGGTTAGAGACTCCAATGTTGGTGCGGCAGCCAACACATCCATACATTAGGACTCTGGTCACCTACCTTTCCACTCGGTACATGAAAACACAGGTTGCAAGGAAAAAAATGGTACATGCATCATCTAGGAATGGTAGTTTTTTCATATTATTTTTTATTAATCTCCCCAGATATACTCTTTTAACCATGGTATATATTATTTTATTTCAATATTACTCCTTGTAAACATCGATCCAGCACTCCACTTCATGATCATGAGGATGATCCGCCTAGGTATGAGGCATCAGTATAAGGACTTGTACTAGAGATAGCACCTATGGGTGGTTTAATAGCTATACCACTACCCATTGAGCATAATCTAGATCCATCACTACTAACTAAGGATTCACGTGGGCTTATTGAATTGCACAAGTTTTAGAGGTAGAAAACTCCTAGGTTTTGGGATGATCTTGACCCCCAGGTGGTTGTGGACTGACTTTAGGTAGTAACTTGTGTCTTCCACCTTATGAGGATGCCTTATGATTAGATAAAATTCCTTGTAGAGATTGTTCTTCAGTGATTATACTATTGAGAAGGGATTGCGCTAGTATATTAGGGAGTCAGTGGTATCTCTTATAATTTACACCTATGCTAGAGTGCTTGATAGAGCCTTGTTTTTAGAATGTTTTCTGGAAGAGCATAAAATATTAGTGAGAGATATGGGTGGGCACCGAGTCCCTAAGACCTAAAAAATAGGTAGTTTACAATAGTAAAATTGATACAAGAAGGATAGTTTCATTAGGAGGTGATCCCAGGACTCAAGATCAGTAGTACCTGTCTCTCATGGTGTTCCAAATCAGCCAAGGGAAAAACAGTGTTTCTCTGGTGACGATTGGTGACATATGGAACGAGATTTCCCGAACCTTCGTATAAAAAATCTATAGAAGGTCGAGGAACCTCTGAGACAATTATCGAGGTAGGATCAGGATGGTCCATAGGGTGGATGACATGGAAGATGGGCCAGCCGGGTAGTAGAAGGTGGACTGAGGTTTGACCTATTACCACCACGACCCCCAAGTGGTCCACACAAGGCTCAGGGAGCTGGTGGGTAGGGAAGAGGGAAGCTTCAAACTGTGGAGGCCTATTTCCCCGAGGCTCTAGGGATGATAAGTAGTATTATTTGTGTCTTTAGTATTTTATATATTCTATTAATGGACATAATTATTATCCGTTCCTTAATTTCTACTTCTCTAGTTCAAAAATAGAAATTCAAGTTGAGATTTTGACTCGACCCTTGCGGTTGGAGACTTCGATGTGTGGTGAATCAGCAATTTCATTCTTATGAATATTCTGCAACTAGGTGTTTGTATGTGAGTGTTTTGTAGGGGATCTCTTTTTTTTTGTTAATGAGGCCTTATGATATTTTAATAGGTATGGATTGGCTATCTATAGTTCATGCCTAGATTGAATATTTTAGGCCGAGGTTGTGGTGTGTCCATAGTAACAGAATGAGTTTTTCCTCTGTGGGTGAAAAGGAAACCATGGTAGAGAAAGATAATCTCAAGAATAGGAGGGGGAACCGATTACTCATCGGTTGGCTATCTTGACCCTTGGTGCTATGGAAGTTGCAATTTTTCAGTTTCCTATTGCAATGGAATAGTGTGAGGATGTCTTTCCTAAAGACGTAGTAGGTTTACCTCCCTACCGAGACATATATTTTAGCATTTAATTTCATCTCTATATGACACCAATATATATAAAAGTATATCATATGGGTCTCATAGATCTTAGAGTGATGAGGATGTAGTTGGGGATTTGTAGGAGAAGAGATTCGTGAGACCCAATGTTTTACCATTGGTAGCCCCAGTTTTATTTTCCAAGAAGGTAGATGGAAGCTTGAGGTTATGTTTGGATTATTATTTATTGAACTAGGTGACCATGAAGAACAATTATACAATACTAAGTATTGATGATCTCATTGATTAGTTGAAAGGGTAACGATGGTTCTCAATGATTGACCTCAAATAAGGCTATCACTAGTTGTGAGTATGAGATAAAGATATACCAAATTCATCCTTTAGATTTCATTACGGTCACTATGAGTACTTGGTGATTATTTTTTGCTTGAAAACACCACAGAAACGTTCATGAGACTTATGAAATGAATTTTTCATACTTTCTTAGTCCGGATCACATTATTCTTTATTGATGAAATCCTAGTGTATTTAGTGTCTAAGGAGGTGAACACAAGACACTTTTTTATGGACATGGAAACACTCTAAGAGAACTAACATTATGGGAAGAACTCAAAGTTTCAATTTTGGATCTAATAAGTCCATTTTCTAGGACATGTCATCTCAAAGGATGGAATTACATTGGATCTAGAAAAGTTTGAGTCAATACTTTATTGGTATACACATAAGAGGTTTTGTGAGGTGTGGGGTTTCCTTGGATTGGATAGGTGATATCAGAGGTTTGTACCCAAATTATCTAGAGTGGAAACACCCTTGATAGCCTTGACCTAGAAAGGGCAGCCTTTCGTGTGGACAGAAAATTGCCTGTAGTGTTTTCAGGAGATATGGCATAATTCAAAAAGCACTCCCATCTTGATGTTACTAGAGGAGGGTGTCAAGTACATAGTGTTCTATGATGCATAAAGGACCATAATTGTATGTGTTATGATGAATAGGGAAGTAGTGATTGCCTATGTTTTACACCATTTGAGATCATATGAGCAGAACTAAGCAATCCCATGATCTTGATTTAGTAGTGGTAGTTTTATCTTTGAAGATGTGGTGAAACTACATGATGGATGAGCAGTTTATCATATAATCTAAACACAAGAGTCTCAGGTATATCTTCTCTAATAAGGATCATAACTTGAGAAAAAGGAGATGGATAGAGTTCCTCCAGGATTATGACTTAAAAATTTTCAATTCTCCTAGGAAGGGAAATGTGGTTGCAGATGCTCTTATTCGAAGATCTTGTTCAAAATTGATTAGCAAGATTTGAAAGCAGCTGGACTCATTAATATTATCCGTTATGGATGGTTATAGAGAAACTTATCTTCAATCGATGGTTGTTACCCCTATTCTCTTACAATGATTTAGGTAGGTACAACTTGGTGATACCAACTTTGAGACCCTACATGCTCAGATATCCACAAGGCATTCTCCTAATAGATAGTCGGAAGGTAGGGAGAACATAATTATTTTGATACGATGAACGGTAGTACCATTGATGTAGTAAGAATAGGTAATAAGAGAGTTTCATATGTACCCTTTTTTGGTTCATCCAGGTGTGAAAAATATGTACCAAGACCTATAACATTAGTTTTGGTAGCTAGGGATGAAAAAATGAACGACAAATATTTTTTCTTGATGCATTACTTGTCAAAAAGTGAAAACTGAGAACCATGTTCTAGAGGGTTTGGCTCAACCCCTTGAGGTGCCAGAACAGAAGTGTGATGGGATATCTATAGATTTTTTGATAGGTTTACCACATATGTACAGGGGATTTGATATAATCTTGGTGATCGTAGACTGAATCACTAAGTCAACCTACTTCCTAGCTACATGAGAGTAGATTTCAATAGAGAGCTTGGGATGTCTCTACATTTTGGAGATAGACCAACTCCATTGAGTTCCATTAATGATTGTTTCTGATCATGATTCTTTCTTTACATTCCTATTGTGGAAGGGATTAAAGGAAGCATTTGGGACTCAATTATGATTTATTATAGTGTTTTACCCCCAAATCAATGTCCTGAATGATCAGAACATTCAGGTTCCAGAGGATATGTTGCATGCTTTAATGCTAGACTTTGGCTAGAGTTTGGAGGATCACCTACCACTAGTGGAGTTTTTGTACAACAACAACTACCATTCCACCATTAGAATGGAACCATTTTAGGCTTTGTATGGGTGAACCTATAGGTCACTAAATTTTTGGAATTACCAAGGAGAGTAAGCACTCATGGGCCTGAAGTTAGTGGGATCTACAATAGAGAGAGTGAAATTCATATAGGAGTGGATGAATACTTCAGAAAGCCATCAAAAGACTTATACTGATAGGAGAAGGAGGCCTTTGGAGTATGAGGAAGGATACCATGTGTTCTTATGAGTTTCAAAAAGACGTGGATTATGGAGATTTGCGTGGTGCAACAAGCTATCTCCAAGGTTCATCAATTATTTTTGGATACCACGTAGAGTTGGTGAGGTGGTGTACCACTTATCTCTACCTCCACAATAAGATTGGGTACACAATATCCTCCATGTGTCACAGCTGTGGAGGTATGTGCATGACCCATCACATGTTATTGACAAGTGAGAGTTGGAAATCAAAGATAGAGTGACCTTTGTTGAGTACCTAATATAGATCGAGGATCAGCAGGAGAGGATCCTTCATGGGAGGTCGATTCCTTTGTTTCATGTCCAATGGTAGCATAATAATCTCTTAGAGAGTACATGAGAATTGGAGGATCATATTTTTGCTTAGTACCCATGACTTTTTGAGTAGCCCTTGTTTTTTATATTTGGGGATGTTAATCCCCATGTTGGGGAGAATTTAACATCTCATATTTTCCATGTATTATTATTAAATATTGTCTGATTTTTTAATACTTTGAACTGAGACGACATGTGATTTCGAGGCCTAGTGTTCCTAGAAAAAATGTTTGAAATATATTAAATATATTAAGTATAACACACACACTTTTTTACAGAAAAATGTATAATAACTCCTAAATGAATGATGGGATCAGAAATATGAGGTCTCTATCATGTTTAGAATTGTAGTTTTACCCTAGGCATGACTTTAAATTATTTAGTGTGGGTCATCTATAGAAATGTTTTCATGAGTGTAAAATAAATAAAATTATTTGATAAAAATTATTTTTATATGTTTAGTTAATGAAATGATTAGTGGACATTGAAATTGATCCTTAGTTCATAATCCTAGGGTTAACCACACAACCCTGGAGACATCAGGGGACTACTAGAGAGATCTTTGGAGAATCCTCTCAGGTGAACGACAAGAGATCCTGGATCGATCGATCGATGGAACCTCTGATTCAAAGCATGTTTCTAACAATGATGACAACAAATCTTTATTCATCATCAATCGAACCGAATTGAGGTAAAATATTTATTTTATGTGGATTCTTCCCCGTTCTTAAATTTTATGATGAATGCAAATCAATCGATGAACTGATTGATTTTTGGATTGATCTTCTTGCAGAATAGGTTATAATTGCGGGGTATATTTGGAATATTTTTTATGATTGTTAAATTACTCTACATTTATTTTATAATGGAAATTAACCTATTCCAATATGAACAATGGTCAAGGTTCATTCCTCAAGGTTTTTCTCAATGCTTTTCTCCCTATTTTCTCATTCATTATTGGTGACCCCTTGGTCAGTGGTTCGATGAACTCTAATGAATCGGTCATTTCAGATACAATTCTTGGAACAATGATCCAAGATTTTAGATTTGGACTCATTATGGTGAAATTGAGGTGTGATTATAGTGTAGGTGAATGAATTTGACCGGTTTAGAAACCTCAGTTCATCAAGTGAGATACGCTGAAGAAGATTTAGATGAACAGAATCTAACTTCTGAGTAGATCAAAGGCCCAAATATTATTGATTTAATGATTGATAGGATGTATTAGTGTAGATCAATATTTTCATATAAAGGAATGGTCATAATTGGAGGTTGGAGTGATGGAGGAGATACCCAGTACCAAATTTGGGATTCTATAAAATCCCACAGAACACGTTGTGTAATACGAGATTACAATGCATGTGGGGCCCCTTCATCAGCAGCTAGGGATTTAGGTGGAAGATAAGAAATACACGATTTTTGACCACTATCATAAGTAATTTGAACCACCACAGTTGACTTATCATGTACTCTAGAGAGTACATAAACACGTGTTGGAGTACATGGGCACAGAAACGTCGTGTACTCCCACACAAACACATCTTAGCATACACAAACCTATACACAGACAAAACATAAGTACACAGACATGAAAAATTTACACAATCATGTTACCATGTGTTTCTATATACCATATATATCTTTCTATATTCAATGTATATTGAGACTACATGTCGTGTGAGGATTTTTAACATGGACAGAAGTTGGGATAGTTTGACATGCCCTGTACCCCTTGGGACACACTGAGTACTCCCTTAAAGACTGCTTCAGGCTCTTTGTTTTCTTATTTTACACTAGTATAGTTTGATTGAATTCCCTTGGTGTTTTTCCCTTGAGGGTTCAATGTGGCATTACATCCACATCATTGGGTTGTGTTCCCCTCTAGAGGTTGAGTCTTAAATAGAGTCATGGTGTCCCTTCATGAGACTGAAGTGTGATCCCCAATCATCCTTAGTTCCTTAGTTGGAGTTTTTATAATTAGCATGAACTCCCTAAGTAGGTCATTTATCCTCCATCTAGCAGGCCATATTGGTCGGGTTTGTGGAATTGTTGACATATGATCCTCTACATAGCATGTTGATCCAGATTGTTTCGTGGTGCCCCTAGTGGTTATGGGCGTGACCCCCTATTTTTGTATCATTTTCCCCTTAGATTAGTGAGCTTATGTGGGTGGGGACTAATGAAACAAACCTTTTCATTGGGTTTCTCCAATGTTTGTATGGCTCGTGCTATGAGTTCTCCCAGAATTAGCGTTGCATCGAGCAGAATTCTATGGTTAACAGTTGGTTATGACCACCTGATGATGTGGTGTCTATAATGATTATATATTGGTTGTTTATAGTATAAATTCATTGTTATATATTATGTTGATATGAATAGACCTGGTTCTTCGTGTTTAGTGTTTTCAGGTTTCCTTACTATGTATTTTGATACTCGACCCTGCATGAGCTTTTCCCGCACATGACATGTCTTGTGCAGATGATGTGGCTTTTGATGGTGTCCTGGGAGGGCTGGGAGTTGGTGGATTTTAGATGGAGATTAGTAGACCGAGGTGTTTACTAGGATTGTAATTTTGACTTAGTCCATACCCTTGGACCATTTTGGTCTAATTACATTTTTTGATGGTATTGTTTTGGCCCCTTTTCTATTTTCAATACTTTACTATCGTACTCTTTTGGGAGATATTAGATGCATGCATTCATTATTTCAGTTATTTTAAATATCATCATTTTGTGGACTTGAATATGTGTACATGTGTATAGGTACTTTGGGCTAATACCTCCCATTTGTAGGACATGCCTACTCAGTGCAGGTCGCTTGTCCCTGGCCTATTAGAGGCAGGCTTGGGGTAGTCACGGGTCGAACCTTAGGAGGTTGGGTCCTGACAATAGTTCTCTCTCTTATCCCCTCCCCCTTGTATCTTGGTTTTCTTGTATATATCCCTTTGAAGCTTAATAAAAATTGGACTATTAATTTAATTATTATTAGATAAATATTACTCCATAATAAATAGAAAATTATTAGTAAATATTAAATTCAAATTATTTTATAATTTGTTTTCACTAAATATTTTATTTATTAAGTGTAAATGTATATTTAGTCTTATATAAATCATATTTAATAAAAAATATTATATTTATATCAATATTAATATATTTATATATTAATATATGATTTTTAATGATCTATAGTTTTCTATGAAATATACCTTTTATCAGTACTAAAATAGCACTGATATAGGTCACCCATTTTTAGTGCTAATAAAATAACTAACAAAGGGGAGCTTTTTCCATTATTTAATCTATAACTAATAAAGTAACCCCCTTTATCAAAACTTTTAGCAAGACTTGATAAAGGGTATCACTAAATATTGCATGATTTTTAGTAGTGGCTATAATCTAGTAAAATTTAAAAGAGTTCATTGGGATGAGTAGTGGATCCTAATATTGTTGTGTACAAGAAATGATGGACAAGGATGATGGTGTTAAAACACTTCTTTGATGAGATGTTGTATGTATTGTTGGTTTTACATGGAATTATAAGGTTCCCTAGGATGACTTCCATGGATGGATATTGGTGTGTGGTGTAATTGAAACTACCAAATGTATGTATTTTCTCCCCCATAACATTGTTAGAGAAGAATGGATATATTTTGAGATAAAATCACTTGTTATAAAATTTTATGATATATACAATGAAAAAAAAAGAAACATTTAATTCAAAATAAATAGACCCACGCAAAAAAAAAATTAACATAGAAAAATCATATAATCCATTGGATTCAAAAAACCTAAGGAAATTATAAATTTCCACCAATAATCAAAGAATACAAAATTCAACTCAATTCACAAACTTGATTTACAATGACAATGTAGAAAAAACCCATTGTGAAAGACATACTTCAATACACCCCTATCATCTCTCTAAAAATTTTACTGGTAAAAAACACCACCCACCTATGAACATATGACACCCCTTAGAGATTTAATATGTAGGAATCATTTCATCACCTCTTTGAACACCTATTGGCATCACAAGTTTCCCACTGATCACTGCTCAAACACTTAGACCCAGTGCCCTTTGACCCCTTCTCACTACTCGCTCATGCCTTATTGTCTCCCATGTCATAAAATCCACCACCTAAAAATTATTTCACCACATAATTTTTTAAATACACTAAGTATATATCTAATTAATTCATCCAATTTTACTTTTTTCAATCAATTAATATTGAGAAAATATCTATACTAATGTTGAGAAAAATTCTTCTATGAATGTTGATAAAATATCCCCATTAATTGAAATTTTATCTCCCAAAAAAATGTGATGATCTTTATCAATATCCCCCTTAATTAAATTAAATATGGATATAACATCCAATATACATAATTGGAAAGAAAACTTTTAGGTGTTAAACCAACCATCAACTTCTAAAGAAAATATGATGATTCCCTTTTAAACTCTTATAGAAAACTAATAGCTCCCTTGTAAAAGAAATCCAATGCTATGTTTTTGATCATACCATCATCCATACTATCTTTCAAAAAAAGACTAGAACCAGTAAAATTTGGCTCCCCATAATAGTGATCAATATAAAATCTAGAGTACCTAATGAAATTTACTACCCCAACTCAACATCTTCCAATAAGATAATATTATATTTATCATATTAAACTACTATCACATCACCTCAGTTATTAAATTTAATTATTTCTTCGCTGGTGGAACTATCTAGATAAAAATAATTAGGTGTAATACCTGAAATATCTCACCGGACCTGCATCATCTTCCAAGCCTTCTTCATCACTGTCAATGGTTATTAACTCATGTGGGGTGATAATATGTTCCATGAGTCTGATGAAGCCTTATTTTTATCTATATTCATCACTTAACCACAAAATATTACATTAGTCTAGTAAACTATGTCAACCACTATGCCTCTTGTATATACCATTGATCCTTGGGATAAATTATATCTTTCATTGACCCATAAACTCCTTAATACATCATTATAAATAGCACAAGTAGATAAAAAATTATCAACAATCCCCATAAAATGTCACACATCCCTTATCAACAACATAAAACTTGTATTCCTAATGATACAAACATAACCAACAACAATGAAACCAAAATAATGTTTGTTTCCCATCATTAATCTACCAACGAACCTTCTTTTTCTAATGAGTAAAATTCCCTCTTTAGGGTAGTATGGTATAAATCTATTGACTGAATCAACCATTCATTGTATAGATATGAACCACATTAATCAGCACCAAATAAAAGTGAATTTTCCTAACTAGTTATAATATTAACATTGTCATTCTTAGAATTTGTTTCATGATTCTTCTTTTATTCCTTATTTTTTAAAATCTTAGATGTTTATTTACACATGACCTTCATTATGGCAATATAGGAACTTTAAATTTATTATTGTCTGTAATTGACTTCTCTGATTACCTATTCCATTCCTCACCACCCTAATAACACTATTACTTGAATATTCACTATTATTGGTCTTTTAATGAATCCATTTCATTAACAATGATTAAATCACATCATCCCACTGTAGAGTGTCTTCCCAAGCAATGTGGTGATGATATTATCATAAAATTCTGTAAAATAATAAAATTTAAGAGAATAATTATCTTCATTTAAAATTTCAATTGGCACAAAATTATCTTTATCATCAATCTTGTCTACCATCAATGTAATCTTCATAATAAGTTTGAGGAACTCATACAGATGGATACCTAAATCTTGTTTCTCTAGAATTTTAAAATGATAAAAACAATTATGATATAAATTATTTGTAAGGGATATTGATTTATAACTAATTTTAAACTTCACCAAGATATCCACTTGATCTGTCAAATTCAACACCTCTCCCTTTAATGATTTTTTTCTCTAGCATCTTCTTTATTTCCTCAAGAGTAAAAATATTTTTTATTCATTATTTCCATAGAGTAAAATTATTTACAACGTTAAATTATTAAATGTTGATTTAAATACTTTGGAATGAATTACCAATATATAACCATCCAGATAAATATAGTACCTCACTTGGATACTAGTTGTTTGGGAAGAACAAATTAGTCTCAATATACAAGCTCTTGTGAAATTTTTGATTGAGAACCTATTATGAAAACATAAAATAATTTAAAAACAGAATAAATATATCAATGAAAAAAATCAATCTAGAAAAACATTCCACTTTGGTGGATTAAAAAAGCATAGGTCAAATTTGAAATTCCATAAATAATCATATATTATAAAATTCAAGACAATGCCTGAAAATAAATTATAATAAAAATATGGAAAAAAATAGTGTGAATGACACACCTCGATATGCCACTTTATCTCTCTAAATTTTATCTCAGTGAAAAAACAACCCTATAATGAAAAAAAGATCCCCTTTGATATTTAATATATGTGTTTCATTGCATAACCTCTTTGAACACTTATTGGATTCATGAATTTATCACTACTCACTACTGAATTACTTAGAACCGACGCCCTTAGACCTCTTCTCACTTCATTATATAATCAAGTTTCCACCCATGTTCCTAAAGTCACCAAATCTGAATTATTTCACCACATCTGTGTATAAAACCACCAAGTCTATATCTATTTAATACAACCAACATTTCATTTTTCGTTATGTTAATGATGAGAAAATTGCTCAATTAATTTTGAGAAAGAATCTTCTATTAATTTTTATAAAATCTCTACATTAATTAAAATTTCCTCTTTGAAATAAGAGGGATGAATCCTATCAATATTATATTACAAATTTATGAAATCTATAATTAGTGTGAGTTCCTTAACTTTCCACCTTAAAAAATAATTTAATCAGAAGAGGCATTTAATATGGAAGTCAATGAGTCATCCCAATCATTATATAAAATTGATACATGAGAGTGATGTGATATTTTCACTACCCAAGTGATCATTACCTATTCAAAAAATGTTTATCAAACCCTGAAACTTCACTATTTATTCAAATATGATTTTCATAACCCTAATGAATTTTTAATTACTCCATGGTTACCATATACCTTATCATCAACTATTAATCATCAAAAATAAATAATCAAAATCTCAATAATATATTTATTTAGTGGTATTATTCTTTAAAACCATATATAAACCACTACATGTTATTATTTATCAACATTTTAAATTAAAACAATCATCATGTTTTTAATAAAATAAAAAGAATCTATCATCTCTATTTCCCTCTACCCTTAACCCCCCACTCATGATCCACCCTACTGCCAACCGTGACCTAGACCCTCAACCCCACTCACAATCCCCCTATCATCACCCTTGCTCTCAACCCCCAACCCCACAACTAGTGTTCCTCCCAGCTGATGCCCTTTCTCTTGACCCCGGGACCTAAATTTCTGAGCGCTCAATATCACCCTTTCCCTTGACCCTCCAATTGTAACATCCTAGGTAAATAAAAAATATATCATTATCATATTTATTAATATTTGTGAATTAAATTTTAATTTTAATTCAAATGTAATTCTATGTTCTATGGTGTAACTGATACACAACAATGGGTTTTTTTGAAATCTTACGTTTCACACAACTTTGAGTTATACTGAAAAATAAAGTAATAATATTATGGTTTTAAATGGTAGTTAACACATAGTCATTGTATTGGAGGGAATGAACATAACTAACTACAATATGATTACACAATTTTGTTAAATTTTTTTACATTTATCCAATAAATTTTAGAGGCTTAAAATGTGAATGAATCTAATTTTAAGTACAAATACTCTAATATTCTTTAAAAGGTCGGTTTACTGCCTTTTAATGGAGAACCCTTTTTTAATCTTGTTTTTGTCACATTTATATGTTATATTAGACAAAATAAAATTATTCTGTAGAATCCGGACATTATAATTTACTTTGGATAAAATTTTGGTATTTTTCTTACAAAGTTCATTTTTTAATGAATAGTGCAAAATACTGCATTTTAATTCAAAGCCGCCTTTTAATCTAATTTATTTATATTTTTAGATTATTTTTTAAATTGGTTTTAAAGTTTTATTAGATTATATTTTTACCATTTAATCCAATTCTTGTCATTAGAAGTAATTTTACTTTGAAATTTGACATAAACAAGTGTCAATCTTTTTATAGTTATTATTTCTAAAAAACACGTTTTTTGGTTTTGAAAAAGGGAATTAATTTAAAATTAATTTATTCAAATTTTGTGTTTTCAATTTGGTAAAATGGATTTCATATTTGGAATCATTAAGTCCAAATTTTTTAAATAAGTAACTTTTATTTTTATACATTATGAACAGTAACATGAGTAAATATTTTATTTACCTTGGTTAAAAGGAAAATCTGGTAAATAAGGGTAAAAAATAATATTATAATAATATTAAATTATCCTAACACATGCTATAATTATATGTTTTGATACATATCTGACCATGGTAATCATTGGGTCGATTTTGGGACCCCATGGAGCAACATAGAAGGGATAATGACACATTATATTAATTAATTTTAAGTAAGGACAAAAGTAACATAAACATATATCTTTTGAAAAAAAAATTATATGGGGATATATACATGATATATTAGAATATAAATATTAATTTTAAGACTAAAAATATTTCTTGCATCATGGTATTTTATTTATAATTTTTATACAATAAATAAATAAATTTAATTATGACATGATGGTGATGTAATAATGGATTCATTAATAAATGATTCAAATAAATGATATTATAAATTTTAAAATAAATTTATTTATAAACTTTTTATGCCAACTAAAAATTTTAGGGAAAATAATGACTTGTTATATTTTAATTAATGATGTTTTTCGAAATAATAATGTTTTTAGATATTTTCTAAATGACTTGATATGAATAATTTATAAATTGACATAAATGAGTTTTTAAAATAATTAATATTTTATTAAATTATAATATAATCCTAAATATCTATGATTCATAAAAATGACTTAAATAATTCTAAAAATTTCATTAATAATTCATTTTTGGTCACTCGACATTTTATTGTAAATATATTATCCATATAGTATTAATATATAAGAGGACATAGTAAAAGTTAAATAAGTTAACAAATGGTTAAATAAAAAAGACAAGGATTAAAAAATATCGGAAACCTCCCCAATTCTTGTTGGATTATTTTATTTAGACTTATCTATATCTTATATTCGAATTAAAAAAGTTTTGGTCCTTTTGAAACCAAAAATAATTTTATAATAAAATAATACTTTCAAACTTTCCTAAAGAGCCTCTCCTCTCTCTTATAAAAGTCCACCACCTCTAATCAATTACTCACACCTCTCTAGCCCCTTGGATTGTAAAAAATCTACTACAAGAAGCTCCAAATATCCATCTCTTTCTTCGAGAAACCTTTCCCTAGGAATAATGCAATAAAAGAGTTCATTTTGGTTCAAACCAATGGGAGTTACCCTATTTAAAGTTAACATTTTCTCTCAAGTTCTTTTATTTTATTTTCCTTCTCCAACCTCCTAAACTCTCTCTATTAAATTATTTTATAAAAAAAATAGTATAATCAATATAATATGATGTTTTTATGATAATTATTCTAACTTAACATCCACACACCTCCATCTAATGGATACAAACATACTATTTCTGTGGATTAAGAACTACTGCCTCACGAAACGATGATTGTTCAATTATCTCCTACTGCCTCTCATTGTGGCCATTCTGATGGAACTGATTAATATGTGATATATTTAATATTTATATTGTCTCCATACTTATGTATTTTTCATTTATATCATACCTTTATGGTTTTCATAATGGGTAAATATGACAATTTCATTTGAGAAAGTGTGGATTACCGCACCCTCAAATTGATATGACTCATTCATGCCATATGTGTAATGTGTAAATGATGAAGTTAATGAAATTATATATTATATTATAATATAATTATAATATACCTATGTATCATTATGTTTTAAATCCATTAAATACGAAATATAAATGAAAGTAGAATTCATGCGTACGTACGGCCTACAGTCTCTATGAACGGTGCATTTCATTTCATATCTCCAAATGTTATGTAATATTATAAATACACATATATATATACTTAATATATATGATATATATGATATATAAATCATCAATATCATTCTAGGGATAATTTAATTTTGACCACATGGACAACTTGTAATTATAAGAAGTTCATTTTTTACTCAAGTTCCAAACATCGAAAAAATGTCTGATATGAACTCAAATAATTAACTAATTGTTATAGCAATGTAATAAGTGATATAAAAAGAATAATAAACATGTAAAATTTTCTTACAAAAGTTTAAATTAAATTATGTTTATTATTTAATAATAACAAGGAACATATGTGTCAAGTCGGATATGATGTAAGGAACTACATCTCAATCACCTTTCATTGAGGAATATTTTGATTTATACACGAATTTATTTTTTATGATGTATAAACCCCGTTGAATTTTCATTACATTCAAGGGGAATATTTTTTCTATGTATCTTTTTACTAAATGACAAAGGAAATTTTTCTTTTTAATGTATGTGGTGACAATGACCTTTCCACTGTCATGATCATTATTTGATATTTGGCTTCCATAACAAGCCATAATGTTTTTAATAAGAAAATAAAAACCCCATAACATTTTTACATATTTTTTTATTGACAATGGTTTTGAGAAAGAATCGGTTATTTTAATATCTTTAAATGATATATTGTGATTGAAATGTGAAAATGATATATTTCATTTATGTTTGTTTTATGTGAATATGTTATGGTTCTTGGGAACTGTTTAAGTATATGGGTTGTTCCATGATAAAACTAGGGTCAGTGAGACTGAGATAGGTCTCCAATGCACTGCGTAACGTGACAGAGGTAAATGTTAATGTTTCTCTTAAGATATTTGGGGAATATACGAGGATGGGTATTCGAAACGTAACACCCTACGTAGCTGTGAAAGCTACAATGTTTGTTTTATATGGATTCCACAAGTTACCTTTGTGATTTATGATTTCTATATGTTATTCATAAATCTTATGATTTCATGATGTGTATTAAGGAGATTATGTATTATATGTATTGATTGACTAATGATTTTTTTCTTTATTTTATAACCCTTACTGGGATTTTTATGCTCATCCCAAGTTTTTGAAATGTTTTTCATAGGGTATAAGGGAGGGTAAGAGAAATTAAGAATTCAATAAGATTTATATAAAGAAAATAATTCTTGTTTTCTTTTAAGAGTTTTTATTTTATGGAAAAATGGACACTGAGTATAATTTTATTCTTTGTAATATTTGAGATGTAATGTAATAGTTATGGACTAATTCTCTAAAACACTAAAACTAAAAAGATCCTCAATGTTAATTCTTGATTTAACTCAAGATTATATAATGTTTAAGGCTAGGGATATATACATGTTATCAAAGGTCGGTTTAGATAACTTTTGGAGTTAGGATATTGTTATATTGATAGAAATAAATTAATTTACGGTCAAATTGAAATGATATAGCATTTATAGATTATCATGTTTCTTCACCTAAGATATTTATGTGTTCAAAATAGTTTTCTGCAGAGGAAACATGGAATCTATGATGGGACGATATCAATAGTAATAAAACCTTCCAAATAAGTGACCTGATATGGTTGGAATCGGAAATGAACAGTTTGTTGCAGTGATGGAATAGTTGACTGAAGATATAAATGGTAGTGGTATCCATGCACAAGATCAGCCAGATCAACCATAGAGGAACATGTAAATAGTGGAGCATTTCCTAAGGCAACATCCCCTATCATTCATAAGATCACCTGATCCCATGCTAGTTGAAGGGTGGATTAAAGCACTAAAGAATATTTTTGATGTCATTGGGTGTTTAGAACATCAAAAGGTTAGTCTCACTATTTACCATTTTTAAGGTGAAACTAGTTAGTGGTGTTTGATGGTTAAAAATATTCGGGATAGTGATGAGATTGATTCTCTTTATTGAGATGAATTCAAAGGTATGTTTCTTGAGAAATATTTTCCTAAGGTGGTTCATCTTAGGATGAAAAAAAAATTCCTGGAATTGAGGAAAGAGGATGACTCAGTGGCTACTTAAGAAGTAAAATTCACTCAACTAGAAAAGTATGCTTTAAATTTCATATGAGATATTGATAGTAAAATCAATCGTTTTTACTCAGTATTAAAGAAAATGTATCAAAGGTCTGTAGCTTCTCATGAGTTAAAAAGTTATGAAAAACTAATTGGGTGTACGGAGAAGGTGGAAATGGTGTTTTCCAATGATCAAGTGTTCTTTGGAAAATAATAGATTAAGAGTTTAATGTGGCATACGAAGGGAAGAACTCTTCCAAAAAAGCCTGATGGTAAGAAACATAAGTTAACAGTTAGTAAAAATTGTGTTAAAAAGCATGTTGGGGAATGCCTTTTGAATTTTGGAAAGTGATAACGATGTGGTAAGATGGGACATAAGTCTCGTAGTTGCACTAAAAAAGATTAGGGTAATGGAAAGACAAAATCAGATTTATAGTCAGTAAAATGTTTTATGTTAAATTAAATAGACCATTATGCAAATGATTGTACAAAGAAAAACTCAACTTAGGGAAAACAGCCAGACTACAAGAAGAAATTTTTGGTGAAGTCCTTTGCAACTACTTCAGCAGATGTTGGGACATCGAATGAAGTAGTATCAGGTACACTATTTTTTTAATCAGATTATGCCAATTTTTTGTTTGATTCAGGGTCTACACAATCTTTCATTTCTGTGAAATTTTCTAGTAAATTGGGAATTCTATCTAAAGATATAAATCCTAAACATACGGTAAATACACTTGGAGGAAATGTTGATACAAAAGGAAATTATAAGAACCTTATTTTCCTTGTGTGTGGAAAGAATATAATTTTATAGCTTATTATATTACATCTAGTAGATTTTGATGTTATTTTGGGTATGAATTGGTTTTCTATTTATCATTCAAATATTGAATTCAGATCTAATGAGGTTTCTTTTCAAGAATAATTTCAATTTGTGTACAATAATGAACCCTTACTTTTGATAACATATCAAGAAGCTGAGAAACTAGTAAAATATGGAAATGAATGTTACCTTGAAAATATATTCAAAAACAATGGAATTGTTCAGATTAATGATGTGCTAGTGGTAAATGAGTATCTTTATGTTTTTCCGAATGATTTTACTGGTATAATACCTAATCAAGAAGTTGAATTTACTATTGACTTAGTTCCTAATGCTAGGACAATTTCAAGACCCCCTTTTCGAATGGATCAAATTGAACTTTTAGAGTTAAAGAAGCAATTGCATGAGTTATTAGATAAAGGTTTCATTTGACCTAGCACATCACCATGGGGTTCTCCTATCTTGTTTGTTAAAAATAAATATGGTTCAGTGAGACTTTTCTTTGATTATATATCATTTAATTACATCAATATTAAGAACAAGTATTCTATGCCTCATATTCATGATTTTCTTGATCATCTCCAGGGATCTCAGTATTTTTCGTAGATTTATTTGAGGTATGGGTACCATCAGTTGAATTTAATGGAAGCAAACATTATAAAGACCATGTTTCATACTAGATATGGTCATTATGAATGTGTAGTTATGAAATTTTGGTTAAACAATGCACCTGTTGTATTCATGGATCTTATGAATATAATTTTCTTTGAGTTTTTTGATAGGATTGTGGTTTTTTTTATTAATGTTATTTTGGTTTATCCTAAAAGTGAAGAGGAGTATTAATGTCATTTTAGGGTTGTCTTACAGACATTAAAATAAATGAAACGGTATGTAAAATTCAGAAAAATTGATTTTTGTTTAAAGAAAATTGTTTCCTTGGTCATATTATTTCTAAAGATGGCATAACTATTGATCCTGCTAAAAAAAAGTTGTTGATGAATGTCCAAGACCCACAAATATAACTGAGATATGTAGTTTCCTTGGTTTATCAGGCTATTACTGAAGGTTTTTTTAATTTTTTCCACGGTTATCTAGCCCATTGACTATGCTAACATTAAATGGTTTTAAGTTCATTTGGACAAAAGAATGTGATGATTGTTTTCATGAATTGAAAATAAGATTGGTGAATGCTCTAGTTAAGGCACAACCTTCTAGAAATGGTGATTTTTTTATCTATAGTGATTCTTCTTTGAAAGGACTTGGGCGTGTCCTTGTGAAGAATAATCAGGTAATTGCTTATGCTTTATGAAAGTTGAAACCTTGTGAGTTAAATTACAATACACATGATTTGAAATTATCTGTTGTTTTTTTTCTTTAAAAATTTAGATGCATCATTTTTATGGAGTAATGTGAGAAATATATACTGATCACAAAAGTTTTAAGTATATATTCACTCAGAATGAATTGAACATGAGATAGAGGAGATGGCTGGAATTAATCAAGGATTATGAATGCATGATTCATTACCATCTAGGAAAGGAAAATAAAATGGATGATGCTTTGAGTTGAAATAGTAATGCTTAATTAACCATGTTATGTTTGGAATAAGATACTTTGATTAAAGATTTTTTGAACTTTGTAATATAAGTTTTTGGTGCATGAGATTTCACTATTTTGTTTCAGGTGTCAATGAAATAATCCTTATCAGAAAGAATTAAGAAAGTATAGAAGGAAGATATTGAGTTTTATAAAAATATAGAGTTGGTTCAGAAGGATAAGTTTCCTTATTTTAACATTGATAATGATTGATTTTTGAGGTTGGGGAAGAGATTATGTGTGACTTGTGATTCACTTTTGAAGAATGATTTATTATGTAATGATCATAGTTCTCTAATTTTCATTCATCCTTGTAGTACTAATATTCATAGAGATATTATAGACTATTACTGGTGGGAACGAATAAAAATATATATTTCTGAATTTACTGTGAAATTCTTGACTTGTAAACAGGTTAAAGCAAAGTGGCAGTTACCAAAAGGGATGCATCATCGTTTATCGATGGAAGAGCGGAAATGAGAAAACATATCCATGGAAATTGTTGTGGGATTACCAAATACATTTTGAGGTAATAATGCAATCTTGGTTATTATTGATTGATTGACTAAATATACTCATTTCCTTCCTATTCGAGATACTTTGTCTCTAGATGAACATTCTCAGTTGTATGTTAAAGAGATAGTCAGTTTTCATGGAGTTCCCCTCTCTATTGTATATGATCATGTTCCTAGGTTTACTTTTAACTTTTTAAAAGGGCTTCAGAAGTCATTGGGTACTAAATTAAATTTTAGTACAACTTTTCATCCTCAATCAGATGGGAAGTCAGAATGAAAAATTCAGACTTTGGAAGATATACTACGTGCTTGCTCAATGTATTATTAGGGAAGATGGGACCAACATATTTCATTGGTTGAATTTTTATATAATTATAGTTTTCATTCTAGTATATAGATGGCTCCATTTGAGTCATTATACGGAAAGCTTTATCAAACTCCAACTTTTTGGGATGAAGTAGGTGAAAGGAAGTTTATGGGACTAGAATTGGTTAAAGAGATGGAAGAAAATATCAATTGATTCAGAAGCACGTGAGAACAAAACAAAGTAGGAAGAAAATTTATGTGGCTAACCAATGGAAAGATCCTTCTTTCGAGGTAGGTGTTCATGTCTTTCTCAAAGTATCTCCTTGGAAAAGCATGATTCTTTTTGTTAAAAAGGGAAAGTTGTGTCCAAGGATCATTGAACCCTATGAAATTCTAGAGAAAGTTGGATCAGTTTCCTAATGAGTGGATTTACCTCAATGTTTATCCCAGGTACACAATGTTTTTCATGTTTCAATATTGAGAAAGTATATGTTAGATCCATCTCATGTTTTTTGTCCATAGGTAGTTCAGTTGGAAGAGAATCTTTCTTATGAGGAACAACCATTCCAGATTCTTGATCGACGAGAGCAATAGTTGTGGAATAAGGTATTTCATCAGGTAATGGTTTTGTGAAAAAACCATATGGTTGAAGAGGCAATGTGGGAATCTGAGATTGCTATGAGGTATAAATACCCCCATTTATTTGATAACTAAATAAAATTATGAGGATATAATTTCTCAAAGGGGGGAAGGATGTTACATCGAGGTAAATAAAGAATACAACATTTTCATATTTATTAATATTGGAGAATTAAATATTAATTTTACTTTAATGTTCATTCTATGTTCGAGGGCATACCCGATACACATCATTGGGTTTCTTTGAAATCTTATGGTTCAAACAACATTGAGTTGTACTAAAAAATAATATAATATTATTATTATTTTAAATGGTAGTTAATGCATAGTAGTTTTATTGGAGGGATTGAAAATAAGTGACTAAAATATTCTTACACATGTTTGTTAAATGTTTTTACATTTATGCAATAAAATTTAGAGTCTTAAAATGTGAATGAATCCAATTTTAATCACAAATACTCTAATATTATTTAAAAGGTCGATTTAACTCCTTTTGTTGGAGGACCCTTTTTAAATCTAGTTTTTTTACTTTTATATGTTATATTTGATGAAATAAAATTATTCATTAGAATCGGGATGTAAAAATTTACTTTGGTTGAAATTCTGGTATTTTTATGAAGAAGTTCATTTTTAATAAATAGTGAAAAATATTGCATTTTAATTAAAAACTACCTTTTAATATAATTTATTTATACTGTTAGGTCATATTTTTAATTGGTTTTAAAGTGTAATTAGATTATATTTTTACCATATAATCCAATTTTTTTCTTCATAATTAATTTCACTTTAAAATTGGGCATAAATAAGTGTTAATCTTTTGATAGTTATTATTTCTTAAAAACACACTTTCTGGTTTTGAAAAAATGAATTAATTTAAAATTAATTTATGCAACTTCAATGTTTTGAATTTGGAAAAATGGATTCCATATTTGTAATCAATAGATCCAGACTATGTAAATAAGTAACTTTTATTTTTAGACATTATGAATAGTAACTTTAGAAAATATTTTATTTACCGTGGTTAAAGGGTAAATCTGGTAAATAAGGGTAAAAAATAATATTATAATAATATTAAATTACCAGAAAACATTCCCTAATCCTATTGGATGATACATTTCCAACCATGGGCATCATTGGGTTGATTTTGGGACCCCATGGAGCCACTTGGGAGTGATAATGACACTTTATATTAATTAATTTAAAGTAAGGACAAAAATAACATAAACATGTTTCTTTTAGTAAAACAATTTAAATGGGGTTTTATAAGTTATTTATTCGACTATAAATATTCATTTGGACGATAAAATAATTCTTAGATAATGGTATTTTATTTACAATTTTTAGAGATTAAATAAATAAATTTAATTAAGACACAATGGTGGTGTAGTAACTGCTTCATTAACAAAGGATTCAAATAAATGATATTATAAATATTAAAATAAATTTATTTTGAAACTTTTTATGACATAAAAGAATTTTAGGTATAATAATGACTTGTTATATTTGAATTAATGAGTTTTTTTTTGAAAGAATAATGTTGTTATAGATTTTTTAAAAGACTTGATATGAAAAATGTATAAATTGAAATAATTGAGTTTTTAAAATAATAAATATTTTTTTAAATGATAAAATAATCATAAAATATAATATTATGTAAAATTATTTAAATAATGTTAACAATGTCATAAATTATCCACTTTGTGTCAATTGTCATTTTATTTTAAATATATTAACCATATAGTATGAATATATAAGACGACATGATAAAAGATAAATAAGTTAACAAAGGGTTAAATAAAAACGATAAGGATTGAAAAATATATAAAACATATCCAATTATTATTGGGTTATTTTATTTAGACTTATATGTACTTTATATTCGACTTAAATAAGTTTTAGACCTTTTGTAACCGAATATAATTTTATAATAAAATAATACTTTCAAACATTACTAAAGAGTTCATCCTCCCTCTTATAAAAGGCAACCACCTATAACCAGTTACTCACACCTATAAAGCACATTTTCTCAACCAAAATATTCTCCAAGAAGCTCCCAACATCCCAATATTACTTCTAGAAGCCTTCCCTAGGAAGAAGGCAATTCAAGAAAGCCTTTTGGTTCAAACCAAAGGGAGTTACCTGATTTAAAGGTAACGTCTTCTTTCAAGTTATTTTCTTTTTATTTTTCTTCTCTAACCCCCTAAACTCTCTATATTCAATTATTTTATAACAACACTAGTATCCTAAAAATACTAGTATGTTGTTATGAGATGTATTCTATCTACACACCCACACACCTCCATCTAATGTATACAAACATAATGTTTCTATGGACGATGAACTATTGCCTCATGAAACAATGATTGTTCTATTATCTCATACCACCTCTCATGGTGGCCATTATGATGGAACCATATTTATATGTGAAATTTATAATATTTATATTGCCTCTATACTTCTTTATTTGTTATTTATTTCATACTGTTGTGGTTTCCATAATGGGTAAATACGATAATTTCATTTGAGGAAGTGCGGACTACTACCCCCTCAAAGTGATATGACTCATTCATGCCATATTTAGAACATATAAAGGATATAGTTAATGAAATTATATATTTTATTATAATATAATTATAATATACCTATTTATAATTATGTTTTCATTCTATTAAATGAAAAATATAAATGAAAGTAGCGTTCATGCGTACGTACGTCTTACCGTCTCCATGAACGGTGCATTTCATTTCTTATCTCTAAATGTTATGTAATATTATAAATACATATATATATATATATATATATATATAATGGATATATATAATATATATGATATCTAAATCATTTATATCATTCTGTAGATAATGTACTTTTGACCACATGGACAAATTTTATTTATAAGAAGATCATTTTTGACTCATGTTCCGAAAATCAAAAAAATGTCCGATATGAACTCAAATAATTTAATATATTTTTTAGAAATGTAATAAGTGATATAAAAGGAATAATAAACTTGAAAAATTTTATTAATAAAGTATAAATCACTTTAAGTTTATTATTTAGGAAGAACACGGAACATACGAGTCAAGTTGGACATGAGGTAAGGGACATTGTCTCAATCACCTTTCATTGATGCTTATTTTGATTTATACAGGAATTTATTTTATATGGTGTATAAAAAAATTTTAATTTTAATTATATTCAGAGGGAATCTTCTTTCTACATAGCGTTTTACTAAACGACAAAGGGAATGTTTCTTTTTAACGTATGTGTTGACAATGACATTTCTGCTGTCATCAGTGTTATTTGATATTTGGCTTCCATAACAAGCCGTAATGTCTTGAAAAGGAAAATAATTATGGTATACACTTTGTACATATTTTGGTATTGAAAATTGTTTTGTGAAAACATAGTTTATTTCAATATCTTGAAATGATATATTGTGTTTGAAATGTGGAAATGTTAACTTTCATTTATGTTTGTTTTATGTGATTATGTTATAGTTCTTTGGAATTGTTAGTGTATTTGGGTGGTTGCGTGATAAACCTAGGGCGGGTGATCCCATGATAGCTCTCCAATGAATTGGGTATTGTGACAGAGGTAAAAGTTAATGTTTCTACTAAGAGATTTAGGTAATATACTGTGATGGGTATTCCAAACATAACTCCCTACATAAATTTGAAAGATACAACATAAGTTTGATATGGATGCCACATGTTACCTTTATGATTTATGATTTCTATATGTTATTAATAAATCTTATGATTTCATGAGGTGTGTTAAAGATCTTATGTATTTTATGTATTGTTATACTAATGATTTCTTTCTTTATTTTATAACCCTTAATGAGATTTTTATGCTCATCCAAAGTTTTTGAAATGTTTTTCATAGGGTATAATGAAGGGTAAGATAAATGAAGAATTCAAAAATATTTAAATCAAGAAAAGAATTCTTGTTTTCTTTTAAGAGTTTTTATTTTATGAAATAAATGGATACTTAGTATAATTTTCTGCATTGTAATATTTGAGATGTAATGTACCTGTTATGGGATAATTCTCTAAAACTATAAACCTAAAAAGATCCACAATTTTAATTCTTGATTTAACTCATGATTATGTAATGTTTATGGTTGGGGCCTTATACCAATCTCCTGTTAGTGGGATCCTCCTAGTGTCTCTCTCTCTAGATATAACACCTTGACCTGAGTCACCTAGTCCAATCTGGATGGTCACATGACCTCATGCACACCACCCCTAATGTAAGAGGTTTCTTATAGTAGTGAGTGATGAAGCAATGTTGTGGGGATAATATAACCTCAATAATAGATAAAAAAACATAATATATAATATCAGAAACAATAAATTGAGTAGAAATGGAAACAATGTGGTGGAAATAAAAAAAATATCATCAACGCTTGATATAATAATATGGTATACTATACCCACTACAACTAGTCAGGGAGGAGTCCACACATGTGGAAGATCTGTATATAAAAAAAGGAAAAATTAAATAATTTTTAATCTCTAAAAAGGATCCCACGGTCTATCCCAACATTTCCTCAACCAACCTACTCCTCTAGTACAACTTCCCTAAGTAGGTCCACTACCGCCATCTAAAATCTAGGTCAAAGGAGTCCGCACACGCACTAAGATTCGCATACCATGTGTGAGTATAACACCTATTAGGAAACCAATAATACATCTCTAACATAATTTGATTAGTTATATATAATTGTATGTGATAACATGAATTTAAATGTATATGTAATAATCACATATCAGGTCATTTTGCACTAACCCGGCTGCAACAAACCCCGAACCTACCTACTTTGTCACCACACCAAAGGAGAAGTTTTTTATGGTTTTTATGAATATCATGATATGTTACAAGGACATCATACATCTTAAAACATGCCATGATTCCATCATGCCTTTGGTTAGGCCACAAGGCCATCACACCCAACTACCACTCGTTGGCTAGGCTATAAGAATATCGTGCCCCACCCACACTCTCATGTCATTCCACAAAGCTGTTATTCCCCCAAAAAATATCTTAGGTTAGGGAATAAGGCCATAATTACATTATATATATCATTAAATACCCCACCATAATCATCACATGTCATGTCACATATGCTTCCCCTATATGGGATTAACAAAGCCATGAAGGGTCCAACTGTAACTTTAATACTAGATAGAAAATTATATTCACCATATACATATACACATACATAATCCAAAGTAAGGAAATTCTTGAGCTATACACATGAAAAATAATTTCATATCAGTATATATCCCAAGGGACACACACACATGCACTAGCATGTTATATCAAGAGAGGTATCATGGGCCACACAAACTCATGCGCAATAACATCATACCAAGAGAGGTCTGAAGGGCTACACAAACACAAAAAAAATCTTGTTATATCAAGAGTGGTATAATGGGACAAACACAAAAAAATAGTATCATATAAAATTAAGATAGGTCTCATGGGACACACACACATACATTCACAATGATGTAATAACATACAATTTTTATATAAAGGTCACAAAATGGAAAGGAATTCCTACCTTAAGAATATATGTGCCAAGTTCCATGGTTCTCTACTCGACTTATCTTCACACCCCAATATTATTCAATTATATTCATCATAAAAATAAATCTATATGAATTTTATAGTGATCAAGATAAAACTGGATTTCCATCGTCCTTTTCCTCTTCAATTTATATAGAATCACATTAGATCATGTCATAATTATAAGATCTATACTTAATAGTCTGGATCTATGGATTTTTCAATGGAAAAGAGAGAATGTCAAATAATAACAACAATAATGGTGGAAAAATAATAATTTACCTTGAAATACTAAGAACTAACATCTTTAGATCTAACCAAATTTCTCTCCAAAGGGAAAGAATTCACCAAAAATCATCACATGAGTCCCTAAGTGCATGAGGAAGAATAAAATGTTTCATGGAGGATTTATGTTAGAATTATAATTTTATAATTAATTAATAATAATCACATGATTTGGTCACACAATTTTCTATAAAATGCACCAACTTTTTAAGGCTCACTTCCTATTCAAGGAACCCACTTGGTTTGGTTGCACAGTTTGGTAAACCATACACCCACCATGTTTTTGATTTTGTTTCAAGTTACATAGTCATCTAGGTAATGTCGTATGGTAAGATCTAACCATGCACCAATCATACACCACCCATTTCTCCTCTCCAATAGGTCACACAATTATCTGGGGGAAACCACACAATTTCCCCTAACCATTCTCAAATTACTTTCCCCTATACAGGCTTATAAAACCCTCCAAAACCATCCAAAACTACTCTAGACATCAGCCAAAAAAATTATTACTCATAAATTTTCAAATAAGGGATAAAAACAAGGAATAAAACACTTGGAAAGTCTGAGGCTATTATTATCTTCCCCTCTATGGTCTTTTCATCCCTGAGAAGTATCTTTAGAGGGATACTCAAAAAAATCAGTCCACAAAGCCCACACATCTAATTCCAACTCCTAATTTTCTTCTTGAATACTAATTTTCTTCCATAAAACATGAATTATAGGCACCTTCTTCCCTCAAGGTACCTTTTCAAATTGATCAATATTCCACACCGATCATTCCTCGAATGAAGCATCCTCCTATAACTCAGTGTCTTAGCTATCAATCAAATGAAAAAGATCTGAATAATACATTATAAGATGAGAAACCTGAAAAAATTATGCATACCTATATTTAATGGTGGAATATTAAATCTATAAGCCACCATCTTGATATGTTAACCTATCTCAAACAGTCCCACACATCATAGTGCCAATTTACCTTGCTGCCACAAACACGGGTGCCCTAATAGATGTTATACACACAAGAAAACTCAATCACCCATTGAAAACCCCAAAGGTAATTTTCATCAGTCTATATAAGAATATTTCATACTCTGTATAATAACCAACCATTTCTAGGTAAGTTGTACAAACATAGAGGTTTCATGCACAAAATTCATATGGAACATCTAATTCCCATTCCATATTTCCCTTATATATAAAACAATATAGCCACACTCTCAAGTGATAGGAACGAAAAATTCTTATATACATTTACTCCTTTTGATCAATAACATACATTGGACACTCCTAAAATGAGACAACTATCTCCAACCCTACTCTTTTATCTAACGACCCATAAACCGTGTCTAACATCTACCCATGAGCCACAACACCACTTTTTCTTACATTCCCCAAGTATCAATGTCACAAATGACACATTTTTTTACAATTTTTCACTTGATTCATACCATGAATCAAGTCATGTACCGTTCTATCTCCCATCATCAATCTTGCCTAATGACCCAACCCTCACTCCATAGGTCGATTTCACCTATTCATTCTTGATGACTAATAACTATTACCCTCACATAGGTATTTATCATCTACCAACACAAATCATCTTCTTACACGCAGACAAAAATATAACCTCCTCTACCTATTGGTTTGGTTCACCTAAACACCACTCCTAATGTGAACTAATAAATTCCATTAGTAGAGAAACATAGTCATAAACATATCTCCTTATAAAACAAACACTAAGACTCACAAGACTGAAAAACAACTCTCAAATAGGATAGCATCACTATACCCAATAAAACAACTCAAGGACCCCATACACTCACCTAGAATCCACTTTACACTCTTACCATACATTGACTCACTTGATCCTGTGAATAAAAAAAATTACAAGCTTGTCACACAACACAACTGAGCATTCCTCAATATTATAAATAATAATGCTGATCTCACAACCCACAATAGCTAACCAAGCATTGATTTCACCACCACACTATTTATTCCTTAATGGGTCAAGGAACTCTCCTCAGATGAAATTATTGTCCACCACATATCATTACAGTCTCACCTCATAGATCATTCATACCTTGATACCATGGTCATGTGGGCTTGGCCTCATTAACTTTCACCTTGGTGGAAATAACAACTCAACTTTTCATGTTTGAACTAATTTCAAACAATAGCCTTCTATCCATCCTCAAAATTACATAACTATATGCAGAACTCCAACCCTTTTTCTATATAAGTTCACCATGCTTTCACTGCACCACTCTAAAAAATACCCCCCAAACCATGAAATCTCAACCCAAGGTATGAATTATGTGTCTACAACATTAATGGATCAATAAAACATACTCATCATAAATGATCCTTGGTATCATTTGTTATAAAAAAATAGACCACTATTGTAACGCCCCGACCCCAGTTACCCAGAGTCGGTGCATTATTACATAACATTGGCATGATCACAAGAAAGATCAAATCTCGAAAGACCGATTGGTTTAGTAGCCTTGGAAACACTAGATATATTCATAAGTTTTACATCATAAAATGAAAAACTACTACAACAACATAATGTTTCCACAATCCACACTATTAACCCCTCATAAAATCCATGCAGGTCATTCATAACTTACTTCTTCACATCCTGGGAAAAATAAAACATAGAAAAGGGGTGAGCTCAAATGCCCAGTAAGGATAACAATATAGCGGAAACTTTCATAAATAAGAATAAACATTTAAGGCAATGTATAACTAAAACAAAAGCCTTTTAAATATGAACTTTCAACATGGTATGGCATAAATAAAATGAAATAATGCCATTTACTTATTCACATGGATATTCTACTAATCGAATAATCACATGCAAAAATTAATAACCACTTTCATAATGTTGGAATGCATAATGCCAGACTATCATAACCACATAGCCAAGGCCTCGTGCCAAGACTACAAATAAGATTTTGTCAAGGCCTTGTGCCAAGACACTAGTTTGTCTCATGAGACCTACCGATGCATCGAGGAGCTATAGCGGGCTCCACCCGTCACATATTAAGTCCAATGCATTCCCATATGAAAAGTTTTAAACATAACATAAACATTCATATTAAAACTAGCATATGAAATGTCAATACTTTCACCATAAACTATGAATGGTATAAAAATAGCACATCCACAGTCAAACATATCACAAAACCTTCAATACAATATAGAAGTTTTGTATCATAATAAATCAACTTTAAATAATCTTAAAATCCATCAAAGGATGTTGACATAGATGAAATCAAAATTCTTTTTAAAGAAATATCTCCTTTTATTTTGAAATCATTTAAGATCCATATAAAATAAAACATTTTCTTTGAAAATATTATTATAATCTTGTAAGTGAAGCTTTGAAGATTTTATAACGGCGGAAAATAGCCGCACCCGCCGTATAAGTAAAAAAACATTCTTACCTTAATTGTGTCGAAAAGGTTAAAAAGGACCTTGTTTTGAAAACGACGGAAAGATTCCTTTATAAACCTCTTATAAAAAGTCAAACAAGGGTATAAATGACTTTAACCCATATTCATTTAAATATTAAAAATGTTTTGAAATACATTTCAAAGAAACATGGATGTGGATGATAACGAGGTCCCAGTAGATAATTATGTATAAACAACCTCGAATAGTGAAGAGATTGTGAAATAACCCTTACCTTGTACTTTTCCTTGGTTGGGGTAGGTTAACCTCCTATATAATGGTGAAATAATTGTTATTAAATTATACAATAATCATATATATTAATATGATATCATATATGATCTTTTAATATTGATTTGATAATAATATCTTAGTATTATCGTTGTTTCGGGTGTTAACTTATATGTTTTGTTACGTAAGACATGTTTGTAAAGGATAGGTTGTATATTATTCATATCAAGAATGATATCAAGTCCTTAAACATCATTTTTAAATCATCAAATGATAATTATACTTGAATGGATACGATGGAGAATGAATCTCATCGCGTTCGTGGAGACGGTAGTCCGTACGTACGCACGAGCGACAATATCATTCTTTCGATATTAAAATAATATATAAATGGTTGTTATATCATATATACAGAATCATTATCATGTTTTATTTATTATTTACATGAGTTACATATCATTATTATACCCATCCAAATAATAATATATTGAATAACAATTACACCACGATGTGGAGACGGTAAGCCGTACGTACGCACGTATGGTGACATGTTATTCAAAGGGTGGATAGAATACTGAATATGGTTGTACCATATTTATAATAACATCACAGTATATATATGATACTGGATTTATTATTTTAGAATGGTAACAACAAAGGAAGAAGAAGTGGAAGAAGAAATGAACTTGGAAAAGGGTGGTGAAATCATTACCTCTTCTTCGGGTTCTTCCTTTTGATTTGATCAAAAGGGCTCCTTAGGTTGGCTTTCTGATCAAACTAATGCCTCTAGGTTGTAGTGAGGGATGTTGGGAGAGTATTTGGGCAGAGTTTGGCCGAACCAAAAGGCTTTGAAGGTGTGAAGAAATGAGAAGGAGGAGTGCCCTTTTATAAGAGGGGTGAGGGGAACCTTTGGAAAAGCTAGAAATATTAATTTATAATAAATTCATATTCGGTTTCTAATGGCTCCAAAGCTTATTATTCAAAGGTTAAGGTGGGGATAGGTCGAAAACCACTAAACCAATAGAATTTAGACAGGTTTGGGTACTTATATTAACCTTATCTTTAAGTATTAACTCTAAGTTAATTAGTTTCACTTTTACAATGTCTCTTTGTATTTTTATATAATATGGTTAATAAACTTACTATATACATCCAAGAGACCCCCAAGTGGTACATTAATGATGAACCTATCATGATATAAGTCTCTTGGCCGAACCTTAGATTTTTAGGAATTTAATATCAATTAATAATATAATATTTTTTTTAAGAACTCTTTTATGTCAATTTTGACACTATTCAATAGTTGATTTTTGTGAAACTCATAACAGATTGATTACTTCGAACAAAGTCAATTAAATCAATCCTAATATATCATATTATCTTATAAAATTAGTTTAATTCATTAAAAGTTTCATATTATATTTATTTGGGTATTTATAATATCAATTATTTTAATTTTTCACTATTATAGTAATTACTGCATCATCATTGTGTCATAAATAAAATAAATTATTTAATGTCTAAAAATTATAAATAAAATATCATTATGTAGGAAATCTTTTTATCTTTCTAATGAATATTTATAATCTAAAATCCAACATATATAACCCTATGTAACAATTGTTTTTCTAAAAGATATATGCTTGTGTCATTTTTGTATTCATTTTAACTTAATTAAAATAAAGTGTCATTATCACTTACAAGTGGATCCATGGGGTCCCAAAATTGACACAAAGATGCCCATGGTCGACCATGTATCAACCAATAGGGTTAAGACATGTTTTTAGGGTAATTTAGTATTATTATAATATTATTTTTTAACCCTTATTTACCGGATTTACCCTTAACCATGGTAAATAAAATATTTACCGCAGTAATTATTCAAAATGTCTAAAAATAAAAGTTACCTATTTACACAATTTGAACATCCTGATTCCAAATATGGAATCCATTTTCCTAAATTCAAAACACAGAAGTGGCAGAAATTAATTTAAAATTAATTCCCGCTGTCAAAACAAAAAGCGTGTTTTTAAGAGATAATAACTATCAAAAGATTGACACTCGTTTATGTTCGGTTTAATTGTAAAATTATGTCCAATGACCAACATTTTATTAAATGGTAAAAATATAATCTAAATATACTTTAAAACCACTCAAATTCATAATTTATCACTATTAATTATTTTGATTAAAAAAGTTGTTTTTAATTAAAACTTAGTAATTTTCACTATTCATCAAAATATGAAAGTTATCCGAAATGTACCAAAATTTCACCTTAGGCTAAATTCGATATCCCGAATCCAAAAATGAAATCCATTTTCAAATATAAAATATATATAATTTCAAAAAGTAGTTATTACTATTCATAACGGCTAGTTTAATTGGTTGTTAGAACTCGGTGTTGCGTACAACACACGCTATCACATTATTCAAAGAGAAGCATACCGTAGAAGCTTGGGATGTTTCATTTTAAATTTTTGATGTCTCCATTTAGTCAAAAAGTTTAAAATATAGTATTTAAAAAGGGTTCACTATTAAAGTTGATAAAAGTGCAATACTGAAAATGAATTTGTTCTTGCATTATATCTAAGAAACTCATAATATGGATTCTAAAATTATAAGGATTATATAAACATTAAAATTTATCTAATACTATTCATAACCTCTTTTGAACGGCTTGTTTGGTAAGTCATGGTGTGCTTGAACTTGGTGTTGCATGTAGTGAAAGTTATTGAATTATTTTGAAGAAGTAACACACTATGAAATCTTGGGGTGTTACAACTATAAAATAAAAAAAATCCTTATTCAAAAGGACAACTAATCACCACATTAGTTCCCAATTTCTTACCCACAATTTTCAAGTCTATACATGTTAAACAATGCTCCTCCCATAGAAACAAAAACAAGTCTCGTGATCATCCAAGCCTAACTCTATCAAGAACATATCCTTAACCCATTGTTATCTATGAAAATTAAACCAAATTAAGGACCCATTTTAAACTTGTAATGATATAAAACAACTAATTTCATTTTAATGATACAAAATTCTCAGTCATAGACTATAAAAAAAAACATCACAGTTTTCCCACACTTCTTCATAATCCTGACACAAGTCCAATGGATACTAGATGGTATGCCATTACGTTCCTCTGAAAAAACATTCCATGAATAGAACTAGAGACTTAGAAAAAAAATTCTCCTAAGATTGTTTGTGATGGAACTACCCATCAGATACACTCTTAAACACACATAACACTCTCGAAGAAACCAACTAGCAACATTCGTTTCCAACATCAACTCTCTCACACAAAGTCCATTATCCAATGAAATTTACAAAATCCTAAGGTTCCAAAAAAACATTTAACCTAAACCCCAAAGGTATATCAACACGATATTGCATTACACCATATATTATCATGCTCTTAGACCCCTATGTATCACACAGTTTCATCCACTCCATAGAAAAAACATCGATCACTTCTCACTCGAGGGCCTAACATTTATTTCCAAGATAAAACCAAAAGCTAAATAATCCACCATAACCTATACTAAACTTTTTAATAATCTATAAAATATCCCCCCTTCAAGGTAGGAACACATGATAAACATTGTTAGCTACTTCAAGAAAAAACACGACATGTATTGGTCAGTTCGATTATTTCCAAAATACACTCTGAATTGCTTTCAAGGCCTAGGGAATCACATAATGTCACTATTATCTAGGATAAAAACCACTACTAACATATCTTCATAACATCACAATCTCTTTAAACTCAAGGAATGGGGAACAACACACTCACATGTATCATAAGGTCGATGCTACCTCATTATCCCACAACTGGTACATAACCAATATCCTCAATGCATAACCATATTTCTTATGTTGTTACTAGATCAACTATGACACTTATAGACACATCCTAGTGGTACAAGGAAACATCACACCTAAACCTATATAACCTATGATTATCTACCCAAAACAACACTGTACTATTTCAACCATTAAAGGGGTTCACATCTCACTCATGGTTCACATAGCCAACCACTTCCCATAACCTGAATCTAGTCACTTGGGAGTAATACATACAGACATCACATGAAAACATCATAAACTAAACCACCCCTTTAGGGGCGTCCACTACTAGAAAAAATATCCATTCCAAATTATTCAAGAACTTATGAACCCATCTTGTAAAAGGGTGGTTATTCATTGAACATCACATATGTAACACCACCACTCATGACAAGCTCAAACAAAAAAAAAAGAACTCCCTTTAACCACAATTCACATCAAGAATAATAAACAATATGAATTCAGGAGGGTATCACATTCTCATCAAAAAGATACAGTTTAAAAGTGTCAAATAAGAATATAAAAATCTCACCTCATTAAGCCAAACCATTTATGCCGTTTGAAAATTCCATTTAAAACCCCTCATTCAAGAAACAATTTTATGAAACCACCTTTCAAATATTTTAGAAACCAACTTTAGACCATTTGACACCACTCAAATACAAATTCCTTTTCATTCCAATTAATTTAAGAAAAACAATTTTTTTTTGAAGCCATATTATTAAACAAAACAAATTTTACCTGATTCATGACCAAAATGAGTTTAAATTCTTTTCAAAATCAAAAAAAAAACCATTCAAAACAATCCATTAACCCTAAAAAATTTAAATTAGTGATGTTTTAAAAAAAATTAACCCATTTACCGATGTTTATGAAAAAATATAGCTAAATGAGGTGTCAATAATTGGCGACGTTTATAAACATGACAATTTAGTGACATTTAATTAGTGACATTTAAAAGTGCCACTAATTGGTGAGGTTTAAAAAAATTACTAATTGGTGATGTTTAAATAAATCTTGAATTAGCGAAGCCTTATTTACCTACATTTTTCATAAACATTGGTAAATAGTTCATTAAATAACCGAATTTTTTTATAAATCCACTTTTTAAAAAAAAAACTATTCCCCAATTTTGTGTTTATAATATATTTTTTTACATGAGTTTAAATGCATTTAAAAATAAAAAATTACATTCCAAACAAGCCATTGGCACTACAAAAAAATATCATAATTTTTTAGAATATTAAAATGGATCATTTAATAGGGTATCACATTCTCATCATAAAAATATAGTTTAAAAGTTCCAAATAGGATTGTCAAAATACCATCTCGTTGACCCAAACCATTTATGCCCATTTCAAATTCTATTTGGAAACCACCCATTGAATCAAACCATTTGTGAAAAACCTTTAAAAATTTAAACCAACTTCAGACGTTTTGATACCACTCAAATACCAATCCCCTTTCATTCCAATTAATTTAATAAAATCCAAACATTTTTTTCATTTTGAAGAAAATTCATTAAACAAAACATATTTCACCTGATTCACGACCCAAATGAGTATAAATGTGTTTTAGAATCCAAAATTCTATTATAAACAATCCTTTGAAACTATAAAAAAAAATGTAATCTAGCGACGTTTTAAAACGTCGATAATCCATTTATCGAAGTTTATGAAAAATGTCGCTAACTGAGGTGTCTATAATTATTGATGTTTATAAAAATTGCTATTTATTGGTGTTTAATTAGTGACATTTAAAAATTTCGCTAATTGGTGACATTTAAAATCATTTCTAACCGGTGATGTTTAAAAACATCACGAATTAGTGAGACCTCATTTACGGACCTTTTTCATAAATATAGGTATATGAATCCTTAAATAGCCACATTTTTTTAATAAATATATCCCATTTTTTATGTTTATAAAATTTTATTATAATTATTTATAATTACCGCACGCGCCCCCTGGTCATGTGACATCCCGCTGTCTCACATGAGTATAAATTCCTTTCAAAATCCATAATTAATTTTCAAATAAGAAATTGAAACTAAGAAAAGCCTAATATAGCAATGTTTCAAATATTTGATAAATAGATCATTAAATATAAACTTTTATTCTAAATACAATTTTTTAATAACTGCATCCCATTTTTTTGTTTAAAATAATTTTTTTATTATTTTAATTTCTGAACATGTCCATGCACATATGACACCCGCCAGCTCAAATGAGTATAAATGAATTTAAAAATAAAAAATTTCAACCCAAACTAGTCATTAACACTATAAAAACTTAATTTAGCAATTTTTTCAAATGTCGGTAAATGGATCATTAAATATACTTGTTTTTTCTAAATCTTTTTTTAATAATTATATCCTATTTTTTATATTTATAATAATTTTTTCTTATTTTAATTACTGTATTCACCCCACTGCTCTCAAGACGATCTACTAGCTCACACCCCCCTCACTAGCCTTGCCACTCAATGATGACCCACTGCTCTTATCAAACAGTACATAGAGACGACATCACACCCACCTCTCAATCCAGACTCACAACTATCTAGAAAACCGAGTCACCTAAATAAACATTTATTATAAAAATGTATTATATTATATTTATGCATATATTAATAGATTTCAATATTAAAAAATTAATATATCATATATATATATATATATATTTATATATTTATATATATCTATTTGTGTGTATATATTATATGTGTGTGTATATAAATCTATGCACGTATGTGTATATATAAATATATATGTGAATGTATACATATATTTAATTGTAAATATATATATATATATTAATTGAATTATATATATATATATATATATTTATATTTATATACATCTGTGTTTTTATATATAAATATTTGTATGTATGTATATATATTTCTATATTTGTATATCTATATATGTGTGTGTTTATATTAGTAGATTTCAGTATTAAAAAATTAATATTATATATATATATATAAAATTTTTTATATATTAATACACGCACATATATATATATGTTTATATTATATATATATATATATATATATGTTAATATATATGTAAATTTTTATATATATATAAATTAATAGAACTATATATATATATATCAATGTTTATATTAATATATATGTTTATATATAATAATAGAATTATAAATGTTTATATTAATGTATATATGTTTATATATATAACTATGTGTGTGTACATATATATAATTATAATTATAAATTTTTTATTTATAAATATATGTATTTTAATTGAATTATAATTATATATTTATATAATTAACCATGATTAAAAACACTGGTAAAAATTTCACTAAAATAGCCCCATTTTCTTTAAAGTGTTGTTTAATTGAAAATATATGTCTGTTCTTATATATAAATATATGTATATATATATATATATATATTTACATATGTTTGTGTTTATATATATATATATATATATATTTATATATACGTTTATATATAAGTAGGTATGTTTATATATATATAAATTTATATTTACATCGATTCAGGAAAATGATCTATATTACAAATGAAAACATGCAACACACAAATACAGAGAATAACTCAATGAGGCTCAAACACAAGTCCTTGCTGAGACCCATAGGGGAGACTACCATTGAGCAGTACCCTGAGGGCTATATATATATACATATCTTTGTTTTTATATATATATATATATATTATGATATATTAATATATGTCAATGTATTTGAATATAAATATAAATTTTTATATATAAATATATATAAATATAATCATAAGTGTTTGTTTATATATATATATATATAAGTTAATATAATTATAATTATAATTATATATAATTAATAATATTTTTGAATAGTGGTAAACAATGACTCTAATTTATCCATGTTTAAAAAGGTGGTAATTTTAAAATTTATCGATGTTTTTTAAAAACATCGCTAATTTAGTCACATTTTTTGAAAAACTTCACAAATTTAGGCATGTTTTCAGAAAATGTTGCTAAATAAGAAATTAGCAATGTTTTTTTAATTTCGTTAATAAAACATTCCTAATTTATAGTTTTTTTTTCTTGTGTGAAAAATACCCACTCCCACTTGTCATTCTGTAATCCATTTTGCGACTCGCCTTTAAAAAATCTCTTAAAAACTGAATTATCCTTGAAAACAATCTAAAATATTTTATGCCAAGATAATTTTCTTTTTGATAACACTTTAAAATCCCATGAAACTAATGATGTACCAGGTATGTAAGCACACAAATAATAATAATTACCAACCAAATCATGGTTCAAGTCCACGCCATCAATAATTATTCATTAGTCACTATCATGCATAAGAAGAATATAACATACTCCGGATAAATAATTTTAGCGTCAGCAACAATGTATTTGAAAACATACCCAATATATTATTATTATAATTTAATAAACTTAATACTATATCAATGGCCAACCTGAGGGAAAGCCAAACAAGCCTCTGGGCTATGACAACAAACTATAAGGAGGAAACCAGTAGCTATCAATGATTTGTCTGATATCCTATGTGACAAATCAAAACCTAAACATTATTAACCCAACTAAAATTATCTATTCATCCCCCAAATCACCTCCACTCCTCCGCCCCACACCCCCCCACCATCCCTGACCCTCTTGTTTCCTCCAGATCCCCCCTCTTCCCCAGATGCTTCACTACCTCGTCGCCCCGCCATGACTCCTCATTTATATAACCACAACTACCCACCTCCCTACACCATACAGAAATTCATATTATATTTGTATCCTTGACGCCATATATCTCTTCTTGCTTTTAACCTCCTCCTAGATATGTTCTTCTTCTCTGGATCCTCCACATGTCACGTATGTGGCATTAGCTATTGTTAATGATTATTAAGTTTCTTATTTTTAAATGTTTACATATGCTAAAATTTTTAAATTTTTCCTCTTGATATTTATAGGTTTTTTAAAACCTAATATTATATAAATTTACTCACAATCCATCAATGGTTTCACCCATATGAATGCTTTATTATTGTTATTTACTGTGTATTACATCAATATTATTTTCCCCCTTTTAAATTATTTTAGAATTTTTCTTTCTCCAATCATTTATATAGTGTGGTTAAACTAATAAATCAAGAATATACTTTGTACCATAATATTATATTTTTTATAAGTTTATCATGGATATTTAAGCTAATTTTATCATCTAGAAAATATTCCAAAAAAAGGTCCATGAAATTTCTTCCATGTTCCCATATGAGGATTTTATTAGTTGTGGTTCTAGTGGGAATCTGAGCATTCCCAAGTGAAAATTTTCAAGTTATAGAATATATATAGAAGTAAACATTGATTTTTTTATAAAATCACTCAATAAAATCCATTATCAACTAGAATACATTAACGATTAACTAGAAAATCCAATCCAATAGTTTATTTATTTGTTATATATTTGGTTAGTTGGGGAGAAGGAAAACCTGGACCAATGGGGATGTGAATATGATGGGTTCTAAAAGAAGGCCTTGACATAATATCTTTTTATTTTTCAATCATTTGATACTTGGATAGTTTTTCTTATTGATCTATTTCATTATGTTTCATAATGATTTTATATTTAAATTGTTTTCTTTATTGATTAATTTTTCTAGAAAGTAATTTTTTATTTATTGTTATTTATTTATTTTGATAGATATAAAAATAATTAAACACAAATTATAATCATACACAATTATTTTTAATATATATACATATATACTGAAATTTTATCTTCGTTTTTTATATTTATTTAAAAATGGGGAAGGGAAACATTTTGAAAATCGATCATGGTCAATAACACTACCCAGGATGGACCTACCTCTATCAATCATAGGAAAATGAGTGAATGGCATGTGAACTATCATACCTATCCATGATAAGTGAACTCCCAATCTATTTCCAATCAACCAATAGAAATCCCATAAATCATAACATCAAAATCATGTGCACCACTCAAGGTAAAATAGATTAATAAAAAACCCAAAATAGAAACCCCACCCCAGGAAACATTGAATTACCTCATACATGTGTTATATAATCCTAGGAATAATATTTTTACCAAGACCAAACAATATACTATATCATATTTACCTTTCCCAAATAACTAATAAAAATAAAACAAGACTCTACTACCTTTTTGTAACACAACATCCTAAATCACATGGACTAGACCAGAGGGTCACATGACATAATATTGTCCTCCTCAAATAAAAGAGGTTTCTGACTAGTGGAGATAGACTATATCCTCAGTAATTGGTAAAAATTAGGGTATACCAGTTGAAACAATATTAAAATTAATAGCGGAACAAAATTTGGAAGTAAAAACAATCATATCATCAATCCATATTAAAAAAATATGTCATACAATACCCGGAATAACTAGTCATGGAAAAAATCCCATATGCTGATGATCCATATGTAAAAAAATGAAAAAGTAAATAAAGTGGCATCTTTTCGAAGGAACCCAAGTCTATCCTGACCTCATCTGGACCAACATTCTCCTCCTGTATAATTGACCTAAGGCTACTACTCTCATCTAAAATCTAGTTCAATGGAATATGTACAGAGATAGAGATTCTCATAAATGGTGTAAGTATAAAACCCAGTAGGATACCACCAATGCATCATTTAAAAAAGTTAACCAATTATATTTAAGTGTATTGGATGTAAGTAAAGTAAATGTACAAGTAATAATAACATTTTAGGTCATTATTCACTATCCAAGATGACATGAACCTTTTACCTACCTGATTAGACTCCATTCTGAAGGAAAATTTATCTATGGTTTCCATGAATCTCATAATAAACAACAAGGACAATGTAAGTCTTAGAACATGTCACCAAGCTATCAAGCCTTGGGTCAGGACATATGGTCATCATACCCCACTAACTCTCTTGGGTTATTCCACAAGGCCATCATGCCCCACCAACTATCTCAAGTTAGACCACAAAGCCATCATGACCTAGAAACTCTCTTAGTCTAGGAAATAAGGTCATCCTTCCCTACAGTTTTTTAGATAGGACCCCACCATAATCATTAAGTTCCCTATTGCACATGCCCCCCCTCAAAGGTATTAACAAAACCATGAAGGTTACACCTGCCACTTTTATAAGAAATAGTATAATTCTAAAAAAAATACACACACACACACATAAATAATCAAAAACAAGGAAATCCTTCAGGTAAACTCATTTACAAATATGTAATATCAAGAGAGGTCCCACATGCCACACACACACACACAAGCATGTCATATCACAATAGGTATCCCGTGACACACATACACACACAATCATGTTATAGTAAGGGATTTATCATGAGTCATACACACACACACACACACACACACACAAGAATTCCATATCAAGAGAGGTCTCATGGGCCACACATGTGTGTACGTGCACACACCCAATCATGTCATATAAATATAGGTCTTATTGGAGTCACACAAAAAAATGTATATCATAGTATATAATTTTTATATAAAATCGATAAAATGGTATTGACTTCCTACCTTAAGCATATCGAATCCATACATCAAGCCTCACCACCTGAATCAATCACACACACCAACAATCCCCAATGATATCCAAAATAATAAATTTATATAGATGAGTATGAAAATGATGAAGAAAAATATATATTTACACCTTCATTTTCCTCAATAATCTAGCAGGAATTAAGTTAGTTGATATCAAAATTCCTAGATTCAGCCTTCATAGTCATGATCTAGGATTTTATCCAAGGATAAGAGAGAATATATAATAAGAAAAATAAGAGAGAAAAAATGACCATTTACCATGAAAATCATCATAAAAATGTCTCTATATTTAATGTAATTCATCATTGGAGGGAAGTAATTTTCTAAAAACAACCACTGGAGTCCTCTTGTTTGAGATCCCTAGGTATAGGTTGAAGAATGAGGGGGGTTGGGGAGGTTTCAGGTAAAAATCCCAATTTTTGGATTAATTAATACTGCTCACATGATTTTATTGCACAATCTATCAATCCATGTGAAAAATACATGGGGATCACTACCTATTCATGTAATCCAAAAAATTTGGTGAGAAAATTTGGTAAATCATTCACTATCCATGCTTTTTCTTCTATTCTAAGTTACATGGTAATCTGGAGAATTTCACAACATTATTTATAACCATATGTCACCCATTACTCCTCTCTAATAGGAAACATGGTTATCAAGAGTAAACCACTGACTTTACCCTTACCATGTTCATAAATCACTCCATCATAAAGGTATCTAAAACCCTCCAAAACACCATGAAACTACATGAGAATTCACAAAAACAAATCACAAATCAGCCACTTTTAGATAACTAATGAAAAAGTTATAATAAACCTATAAGGTCTAAGGATTTTATAGTAAAAAACCTACCCATAACCCCCTAATATTTCCCTTACCCTCAATCCCAACCCCCCAATCGCAAGACCCCTTTCCATCATGCATTTCCAAGACCCATTGACCCCTCCTCTCATGAACTACCCTGCTATCTCCCTTCCCCTTATACTTGTTAATGTAACACGAAAGGTAAAGGATTTATAATATTTCTATTATGTATAGTGTTAATTTGGAATTATTATTTATTTATTTTTTCCTTTGATAAAATTTTATAATTTTCTTAACGAATATAATTCATTAGATTGAAAATTTTAAATGAGAGGGTGAATCACATGCATTTTCATGATTTTCATGATTTTATTTGTATGTTGTTTGTATAATCATACTATCATAGTTTTATTATTATTAAAGATATGATTAAATTTTCTCAAAATTTGTAAAGTAATACAATTATTTTAATGGGACAAAGATATAAAATATGTATTTTTTTTGTATTTGTTATATTAAGAATGAATAAATATTTAAACAGGGAAGAATGCTATCAATAATAGTTTTTTTACTACTATGAGATTATTATTATTTTACAATGTTAGTGGTGATACTAGTGTGGTTTAGTATATATATATATATATATATATATATATATATAAAGGGATAATGATATTTCATACTATGGAAGTAGTTTATTGTAGGTGATGTGGGATAATGTGTGTGTTGTCATTGATGTGGTAAAGATAATTGTGTAGACTATTAGATAGTTTTTTTGATATATTATTGTGGTGATGTTATTCTGTTTAGTCTATTATTTTTTCCTTAGGATTCTTAAGTTGTAATAATCCATGCCTTCCTAGTCCATTGCATTTCTAGTTTTGGTGTTAGAGGTGCTTGGATGAGGCCTAGAGTGGGCCTAGGAGAGTTTGGTTGTTAAATGCTAGAAGCTGTGTGAATACACAACATGTAAAGATTACAAAATATATAAGTGTGGTTCATGTATTGGGAAGTCATATTCACAAGCTGTTATATGAAATATATATTTTTAGGGTAAAATAATAAAAAGGTGACACATTTTTTAGAGAAAACCAAACCTTTACATTTTTACAAGTAAATGGATAAAAAAATATATAATTCCCCTATGAAACATGTTTTAAAGGTTACGATGATCAGGTTTTTTTCAAACACTATAATCTTTCTTTTTCAAAGAAGCTATTGGTTTCCTTTTCAGGCATTTTGAGATTCATTTCAATAAGGATGGGTTCCTAGATCCCCATAATTGATCTTTGGTAACTTATCCTCTCATTATCATTTGTCCCCTTACGTTCATATATAATGTTTCACTAAGGTGGTGCATTTTGGTTTATATTGGGTGTTTAGGATTTTTTGATGATCCATTTATGTGGTATTGGTTGATCCATAGTTTCTCATGGTACATTTTTCTTTTCTGGGTATTCTTATACTCACTGTAGTGCGTAGCAAGAAAAAAGATTCCTTAAGGTAGGTAATCCATCATTTCCCTTTATTATGTATCCTACAGGAGGTTTTTAATTTTTTTGTCTATGGGTTATGGTTTTTCTATCATTATCAAAGTTAAATAATTGGTTAAATTTAAATTGAAATGGGTAAAGGGGCTTGATTCACATGTTTTTACAGCTTTATTAATATTGTGAAACTATGAATTGTATAGGCTTGATGCCCCACTGAATATTTTGACTGTTGGGGGATTTTTTTTCACTGGATGATATGTGGTGTGACTGATACTTTTTTGTGATTTTTGTGATATAATAGTAAAATAAAATTTTAAAAATGATTATATTTGGATAATAAAATGGTTACCCTAGGATTATGGTTTGTGTGATAATTCCCATACAAAAAATTTAAATTTGATAAAATCCCCTTCATAAATATGTAAAATGATCTAAATGTGTTGTAATGTGTGGTCGTGTATTTGGGTCGTGATGTGCGGTTGATGTGTGGTTGGGGAAAGTGGTTTATTGGGATGTGATTTTATGGAGGCAAAAATGTTTTTTGTATATGTTTTTGGGGTGGTAAGGTGGTTTGTTTGGCTATGCTTTTGGGGTGGCAAGGTGGTGGTTGATCTGCGGTAGATACCCAGTTAGTGATGGAATAAATAATAGGTTAATGTTATTTAAAATGACATGGGTTTGTTTGGTTAATGGGATGGAAATGGATACTGAATAAATAAATTATTGGTTTTTCATCTAAAGGTGGGTTTTTTTAAATAATGAAATGATTTGGCTAGATAAGGGGAATTGATTGGAAATGTGAGATGAGGATTTTGGCCTGTCGTGCGGTGTTATGTATTTAGTGGTGATAGTGAATGTGAGGATATTGTGAGTTGGTTAGCTTTTGGTTGCGAACTCATCGGTTGGAAATGTGTGTGTGTCTATATGTAAATAATTTTATATTATTTTTGATTTATATATTCACCCAACCAACATCTATCACTATGTGGTGACACCCACATAGTGATGTGGGGGTGTTTTTCTCAACATCCGGTGAGAAGGATGGATTGTTGGGTACCCTCTATTTCCTAATCTCTCTTCTAGGTGAGGTTGGTGTTTCATAGTCTGGGATGTCCAAAGGTTTTTTAGTGTATTATATGGTGGTTATGACTTCCTAGGTGTTTTCAGGTGTGATGTGATAGACTAGGTGTTTCCTGGAGAGATGTGATATCCCAGGTGTTTTTCATGAGATATTACCACTCTTGTGGGGAGGTTTTTGGTTGGGGTCATTCATGGTAGGAGGAGGGTAAAAGTTTTATGTACTACATGTTAATTATACCCTACTAGTATGGTTATGGTAGTGGTTGTGTTGTGACCATGTGTTTTCAGATGAGGTGTTATGTGGTTGTGCTTATGGGTTGTAAAACCCAGGTGTCTTTGGGTGAGGTGGGTTATGACTATGATTTTTGGGTGGTGCGATATATACATAATATATGGGAGTGCTAGGACATATGATGTTGGGTTGTGAGTGAAGAATTCCAATGAGAATGCGTTGCATGATACCCTTATCAATGTGATTCTTATTAAATTATATTAGTTGTCTTATGTTATTGGTGAGTATGCCTTGGTGAGGTTGTGGTGGATAGTTGACCTATTTAGGTTCTGTTGGATCTTTTTTTTTTCTCATGGGTGAATTAGCATTCTCTTTTCATGTTTGAATAAGATAATTTAATTTTCCTACTGACTATACTTGTATTCTAACCCTATGTATATAAAACGTTTTTAGGTTTCCAGAAGTATTACATGGACCGTGTGGGACATTACTCACTCAGTACTTTTGAGAGATGTTATGGCACTACCTTTTCTATTCTTTTTGATATTTAATTTATAGACTTTTATTTGAATTAGTTTAATTTATACATTCATGTGGGATGGTTTTGGTTTCTTTTATATTATTTCATGGTGTTTTTTGTAGATGTTTCATATTAAATCCCGGTCATATTTACGTTATAGAGGGTAATACCTCCAATACATGTTATTTGAATACCCTCAATTCTAGTCACCAACTGAGAGCCTAATAGAGGTGGGACTCAGGGGTTCATTATTTTTCTCCCCTCATTGTGGTATCTTTGGAGGGAGGGGGTCAAGAGAGAGTTATATCATAGAAGTGGTTAAGAGATAGGATGGGTATTGGAGTTAGGAAAAGTGATAATTTCTGGGGTTGGTATGGAAAAAGTTTTAGTCAACCATGGTGTGTGACAAAGGCCAGGTAGACTGGCTAAGACATGATATTTTATCCCCCTGTGATCCATTGCATGAACATTGAGCGTATTGAATGACCAAGTGATGTGATCCTACTTGCCAAGTAGATACCAAGTAGATTTACATGAATCATGATGACATGTGTTATTGTATAAAATTTATTATTTTTGTGAAGGTTAAAATTTATAAAATAAATAAAAAACAATCACAATAAAATTCCATACTAATTTAAGTTATGAAATATTTGTTTCTTATTTCAGATATGGGTCATGCTCACCATTAGTGTGTTGATCAGGCAGTTAAGGTTCAACATGTAGATAAATTTTATTTTCATAGGGTTTATCCCATAGAGGGGGATGGATCATAGGGGAAGGAATTTCATGATTTTCATTGAGAGGATTTTTGTATGTATGAGGGAGGTGTTTCGGATGTGGAGACAGAGATCTGGAAAGAGGATATAGAGATCAATTTTAGTTTGATCTAGGCTTTGATGGTGTATTGGGTTCCTTTGTTAGTTAGTCAAATGTGGGGAGTTGTGTGAAGTGGTGGATGTTGTATCTAGGGGATTTTAAGGAGGCAGATGTTTCACATGCCGAATTTTAGAAAGGTTTTTGGGAATATCTCCTTTCATCAACCATGGAGGTAGTGAATAGGTAAGAGCTTATTTATCTTTACCAGGAGAGTATGACAGTGAGAGTGTTGGGAATCAAGTTCAAGGACCATCAAAAAAATTTCCTAGAATTTTTTCCATATGAGGATACTCATGTAAGATATCTTATAGTGGAACTTCGTTCTTCTATCCAGTATGTAGTTAATACTTTTATGTTGACAATATATTTGGAGTTTTAGAGGAAGGAAGAGGTGATCAAACAGAATCACTTGAGAGGATGTTTTACATGATATTGGAACCATCATGATTTCTCAAGGAGAAGAGTTTTTAGTGGTAGGACTTAATCACCGGGACCATTGAGGTTTAGACTAATGGAGAGTCAACCTCAACATCTTCATTTATGTCATTCTAGGACTACTGGTTTCCATTGTTTTCCTAGGGGATTTGAGATAGCCTATTTTGGTTGTGGGTTTCATGGCCATCTCCAAAACCATTACCCAGAAGTTCCATAAGCTCAGTTTTCTAGAGGTGGATAGGTTCAGTGCCGACCCCAACAATAATTTATAGTGAGACCATTTCAGTATTAGGGGTAGTAGGGTTGTGATCCATTGAGGGGAAATAGAGAAGGTATAGTATTACCTCCTAATGTTCCTCATGTTCAGGGACCTCAACCCAATCTTGTTCATAGAGGTGGTCATCAGTAGAGAGGAAGAGGAGATGGGGATGGTTAGTTGGACGAAGTGGTGGTGGAAGTGCTAGAAGGTTTATAGATCATCAGAGGTACAATAAATTTATTTAGTACTCTTTTCTGTTCCCTATTTGATTTTGGTGCTTCACACTACACTGTTTCAACCATTCTATCCCATACTCTGGGACTAGATGTAGGGAGGCTGCTTGTTCCCCTGGAGTAGACTACACTGGTCGGTGGACAGTCGAACATGCACTACCACAAAAATGGGCAAGGCATGCGCCTGACTTTATCTGCGCTAACGGAAAAGCGCTGATAAAGGGGAAGACCTTTATCATCGCTTGTTTTAGCGTTGATAAAGGGCACATTTATCAGTGCTTTAAATATCCCTTTATCAGCTCTTTTATTAGCGCTGATAAATGTAACATTTATCAGTGCTTTTCCTAGCGATGATAATATTTATTGTATACATTAAATAAAAAACACATGTTATAACTATATATATATATATATATTAAATAATTATAAGATTAATACTAAATATATTTATTATATTTATTAATTCATTATATATTTATTTGATTAATTAATTCATTATACATTTATTAGATTTATTAATTCATTATATTTAATATATATTTATTATATTTCTTTATATTTAATGTATTTGTTTTATTTATAAATATATAATACGTTCTAATATATATGTATAATTGAAATTATTGAATATATATGTGTTTTCCAATGAATTTGGATCGATCAATATCATACATGCGCGCGTATATATATATATGTGTTTTCCAATTAATTGGGGTCAATGAATAAATCATACATGCATATATATATGTGCATATTGAATAATGTTCATTTATAGATTATAATTCATTAGGTTACCCATATAATATATATATATATATATATATTAATTAAATGTACACTTAAAATTAAATTATATATAAAGAATTATTATATATTTTATTATATTTTCGATGATATATATATAAATATACCTTTCAAATAATTTTATAATTATAAATAGAGATATAAATATTTAGAGTTAAATAAATATATAATAATATAAAGAAATTCTTAAATTTATAAATTTTTCAGCGCTTTTATTAGCACTGATAAACTACGTATTTATATATATAATTAAATAATTAGATATATATATATATATAATTAAATAATTATAATATTAATAATAAATATATTTATTAGATTTATTAATTCATTATATATTAATTTATTATATTTATTAATTCATTATATTTATTAGATTTATCAATTCATTATATTTAATATATATTTATTATATTTATTTATATTTAATGTATTTTTTTATTTATAAATATATAATGCGTTCTAATATATATGTACTATAATTGAAATTATTGAATATATATATGCGTTTTCCAATGAATTGGGGTCAATGAATATCATACATGCGTGTATATATATGTGTTTTCCAATGAATACATCATACATGCGTATACATATGTGCATATTGAATAATGTTCATTTATAGATATTATAATTCATTATGTTACCCATATAATATATATGTTATAAAAAATTTACACTTATAATAAAAATTAAATTATATTTAAAAAATAAATATTTATTTTATTATATTTTCAATGATATATATACAAATAGACCTTTCAAAAAAATTATAAGTATAAATTGAGAGATATATATTTAGAGTTAAATAAATATATAATGATATAAAGAAACTTATAAATTGATACATTTATCACTGATTTTATTAGCACTGATAATGCCCGGCCTTTATCAGCACTTTTTTACTAGCGTTGATAAAGGTCCACGCAGGATTGATAAAATCAACCGGGTCCTCTTCCTCCTCCTCTCATCCTATCAAGCTCTCGCGGAATCCCTCCTCTGCGCCGCTGCCGCTGCTGCCGCCGCCTCCTTCTCCTCTTCCTCCGCTGCGGCTGCCGCCTCCTCCTCCTCCGGCCGCCTCCTCCTCCTCCTCCTCTATGCCTACTCCTCCTCCTCCTCCTCATCCTCCACCACAGCCTCGTCCTCCTCCTCATCCACTGGCGCCTCCTCCTCCTCCTCCTCCTCCTCCTCCGCTGCCTCTGAGCTGCTTCTGCTGCCTCTGCCTTGCCTCCACGCTGCCTCCACACTACCTCTGTGCTGCCTCCACTGCCTCCGGTGCCTCTGCTATCGACACCTCCTTCTTCTCCGCCACCGGGTCCTCCTCCCTAAGGTGAGTAAAATTGAATTTGCATGAATTAATTATGTTTGCATTTATTGTCAATATTGAGATTAATTATGTTTGGATTCTTGAGGTGTGGTTTGGTTTCTAAATGGCATAAAGGCCTGTTTGTAATCTTCAGAGCTTACATGGTGTTTTCCCCTTGGTTTTGAAAATGGAATTTGATTTGTAAATTTTAATGATCTATTGGTATTTTTTGGTGTTTTGGAAATTGGTTTTCAAACTAATGTGATGTATAGGCCTGGTTGGAACTTGTGTGTTATTGGTTTATACCGTGCATGTGATGACCTCTTTATTCTCTGGTATACTACTATAATGGAGCATCAATGTTGGTTGTTTACTATGGAGGTACACCATATGTCGGTAGGTGAGTCTGAACCTAGTAAGTCTAGGGATTTCTTCTAGGTATGTTTAGGTAATTCTAATGATTACATATCTATATGTTCTTCTTTATTTTTCTGCACTTTGGTTATATTGCTTTCCATTATTTTTCTACTTTTATTGTTTTAATTAATTTCATCATGGATCTGTGATCACCTTGTTTGTATTCTTATATTGAATTTTGAATTCATTTTTTAAACTAGATAACAATTTTAAAAAGGGAAGTCGTGATTTGTTTTGAAAATGGATTTTCTTAAAAATATATGTTGGTTATTTAAATGATAAAAACCTATTTTATAAATGTATTTCAAACTAGTGTTTTTGTATTATTTCAGGAAAGGTAATGTATGGATTCTGTGGTGCTTACCTACTAAGTTGTTTTATGCTCACACCCTACTTGTGACACTCAACATCAGTAGAACCAAGTTATTTTTAGGTTTGGGTTTCTTGTTTAGGTTTCCATTAAAGAAGGTTGATCTTATAGTTAGTGGTAACCCAAAGGCCACGATGATATCTGGTCTGGTTCTGATTTATTCTATCTCTATTTTTAGTTTCTTTTTTGTTCAGTTGATGCTGTATATGGATCCTGTTTATGTATTCTTTATGTTCTATGCTTATGGATCCTCATGGTTTTGTTGTGTGCTCTATTTGGTTTATATATATCGCCATTTCTATATCTCACATCGTATTATCACAACATGACTCTTATATATCCTTAAGAGAGTGTTCCTCATCATACGTGATATATAAAACTATATGATCCATCTTCTTTAGGCCTAAGACTCTAATCAAATAGCCTTAGAAAACCTAACTAGGCTATAAAAAACTCATACCAAACCCGATCCTTTCATAAACACAACTACTCCATGGAGACATAATCTATGGATGATCACAAAATCAAAAACATTCAATATAACCCTCACTCTATCTCTCAAAAACACCCTATTTATTTACCTTGGTTGCTCTTGATTTCTATCCCTTTCACTGGAACACATATACTCATGCATGAATGAAAAATCATGCATAAATCGGGACATGGTTTTGTATTATAGGGTCCACCTACCTCACAAAACATGGTGCATTCATCATACAAGGATAACCTCTACCCAATACAATCAAAATCTACATCATCTGAATTGATTTGAAGATGATTAGTGAAATCATCACACAAATCCTAGTTAAAATCATCCCAAATGATATGAAAATAAAGGATATTAGTAATGGAGGAAGTATGATGGGAAAACTCACTAACACACTATAAAAAACTCCCAAGAACAACCCCTCATCAGGGGTGATCGACGATAGGAAGAGATTGGATGAATCCCAAGAACCACCCAATATTTTCTATTAATGAGCACACCCCCTACCATTTTTGAAGTATATAGTTTTTTATCTAAATTATACTCATATTACTTCTCCCCTAACCTATATACTCAACTTATGGATTTCAAATAGGATGAATATAAATAACGAATGGATGGATGCCAATCAGTTGACAAAAGAGTATGAAGAAGGTGTGAAAGTGTTTATCAAGTTTGCAAAAGATCATGCATGTGAATCTTCTCAAATCCTTTGTCCGTGTTTACGCTGTTGTTATTCAAAAAAAATTAGTCCAGAGGAGTTGGAAAAACACTTGATCTGTCATGGAATAGATCATAGTTATACATGTTGGAATAAACAGGGGGAAACAACGAATGTAGGTAGTGACTGGGATGACACTACATTTTATGGATCATATGATATGATTACAAACATGAACAATGAAGATGATTGTATGGAGGATGTGATTACAGATGTGAATGATGATGAAGATCGTATTGAGGAAATGACAAGGACCGTCGAAGATGAACTTCGTGATTTCCAAAAATTGTTTTAGAAGTTAAAAAGTTATGCAAAGACGCCATTGTATGCTGGTTGCACTAAATATACAGTATTGTCAGTCGTACTGAAGCTGTATAATTTGAAAGCAGACAATGGGTGGAGTGATGCTAGTTTTACGAAACTACTTGCTCCCATGAATGACATGCTCCCAGAAGACAATGATCCCCCGAGCCGAACATACGATGCCAAAAAAATGCTACGCTCGATGGGTATGATCTCTGAAAGAATACACGCCTGCCCGAATGACTGTATACTGTTTCTCAAGGACCAAAAATCACTTAAAGAATGCGCAAAGTGTGGTGATTCTCGATACAAGAAAGATGAATCCTGTCCTACTAAAGTTGTATGGTACTTTCCAATCATTCCAAGGTTTAGACGCCTATATGGAAATGAGGAGACAGCAGAACAATTAACATGGCATGCAGATACAAGAATTAATGATGGGATACTATGTCACCTGGAAGACTCTCCTCAGTGGGAGAGAATCGATCATGAGTATCCTGAATATGGAAACGAGTCGAGAAACCTTCATCTTGCGTTATCTATAGATGGAGTAAATACTTTTGGTTTTTAAAGAAACAGTCACAGTACATGGCCGGTTATGTTGATAAATTATAACTTACCACCATGGTTATGCATGAAACGAAAATACATCATGTTCTCTATGCTTATATCAGGACCAAAACAACCGGTTAATGATATTGATGTTTATTTAGCTCCATTGATCGAAGATTTTAAATTACTATGTGATTCATGTGTTACATTGTATGATGCTTACAGAAAGGAGGATTTCACTTTGAGAGTCATGTTGTACGGGACGATAAATGGCTTCCCTACTTATGGAAATTTTTCAGGATATAGCATTAAAGGAACTCAAGGTTGTACCGTTTGCGAAGAAGGTACACAATCAATTAGGTTGAAACATTCATCGAAAACCGTGTTTCTAGGACATCGCAGATTTCTACCGCAACGACATAAGTACCGTTCTTGGAAGACATCATTCGATGGAAGTTCATAATAATGTACAACACCATCTCCACTAACATGCAATCAATTTTTTGAGAAAGTTAAAAATGTGGACACTACTTTTGGTAAACCGGCTTCGAAAAACCTTATGAAAATCGGTTGGAAAAAGAGATCAACTTTTTTTAATTACAATACTGGAATTGTCTGTATGTAAGACATTTTTTTGATGTTATACATGTAGAAAAAAATGTATTTTATAGTGTTATCGACACGTTGCTAAATACATCTGGAAAAAAATATATGGAATTAAAGCTAGGTTAGACATGGTTGAGATGGGAATATGAGAAGAGTTGGCACCAGTGAAGGGTGAAAAACAAAAAATTCTTCCTCCTACTCCTTACACTCTTTCCAGGCAGGAGAGATATCAGTTTTGCAACTTCTTGAATGATGTAAAGGTTCCAGAGGGGTATTCGTCAAATATCAGTAACCTCGTGTCAATGAGTGACTTGAAGTTAAAAGGTCTGAAATCACATGACTGTCATGTTTTGATGCAAGATATCATTCCAATTGATTTACATTGCATTTTCCCATGAATGTCCACCATACATTAACGAAGCTGTGTTTCTTCTTCAAAGCTATATACAAAAAAGTTATAGACCCGAAGAAATTTCTAGCTATGGAAAAGGAAATTGTCGTCATATTATTTGAATTAGAAATGTTCTTCCCTCCTTAATTTTTTGATATGATGGTTCATTTGATGGTTCACTTGGTGAGATAGATTCATCTATGTGGTCCTGTACATTACAGATGGATGTACCCCATTGAACGGTATATGAAGATTTTGAAAGGGTATGTCAATAATTGAAGTTAGCCAGAGGGTTGTATTGCAAAGCGATATATTGTTGAGGAAGCCGTTGAATTCTATACCGAATACTTGTCTGGTGTGGAAAGAATTGGTTTACCAAAATCTCGTCACACTGGGAAGCTTGAGGGTGAAGGAATTACTAGAAGACAGGTTGTCACAATCAATATTACAGATTGGGAGTAGGCCCACCTTTATGTTTTGCATAACAGTTTCGACGTTGACCCATATGTTGAAATCCAAAAATAAATTCTTAGTCATTTGAATCCATCTAGGGATGAAAATGGATATAAGATACACATAATCGACAGTTTATTGGATGGTTTCGAGATCATATTTTTAAGAAGTCAGATGAAAATCCAGAGTCAATTTCGGAACAACTTCGATGGCTAGCCGGAGGACCAAGTGTGTATGCATTATCTTACAATGATTATGTAGTTAATGATTATACATTTTATACTAATGAACATGATGAAAACTGTACCATACAGAATTGTGGGGTTAAACTTGTGGCTGAAGTGATGCATGTTTCCGATGCTAAGGACAGAAATCCAACTTTTGCAAATATGTCATACTTTGGAATCATCAAACAAATATGAGAGTTGGATTATATGGAATTTCAAGTTCCGATATTTCAATGCAAGTGGGTTGATAATAGGAGTGCTATTAAAATAGATGATTTGGGATTCTTGAAAGATGATTTCAGTAAGGAAGGGGAGAAAGACGAACCGTTTATAATGGAATCACATGCAGTGCAAGTATTTTATGTTTCAGATCCTGCAAACCAAAATTGGTTAATCGTTCTGTTATCGATGAAAACAGCTGAAGGGTCAGATGAAAATTAAACAGAAGATGACCCTTTAAATGGTAATTTTCAATCATTTCGCAGTGGTCCTAATGTAGATGATGTTTTGTATGTCAGAGGAGACCACAATGAAGGGATATGGATAGTTGATAGTGGGGTAAAATCCCTTCATCCTTTAAAAAAAGAGAGTTAAATAATCAGGATATTTTTTTATTGTAATATAGATTATGTTACATTATGTTATTATCTATTCGCTACAGATTTTTTGTGATCTAAAATAAATGTTAAACTAGTTATGCAGATAATGAATTCTTCACCTGCTGATGAACCTAATCCCGAGAAAAAACAGGTCTCTCAACCTGTTGCAGCTGGTCCCACTACTGAGAGACAATAGGTCTCTCAACCTGTTTCAGCTGGTCCCACTACTGAGGTACAATAGGTCTCTCAACCTGTTGTAGCTTGTCCCAGTGCCGATGCTAGCGCTTCAGAGAAACATAATGATGATGCAGAAACCGAGGAAATGATAGGCGATGAAACCCCGACGATAAAAAAAACAGGTGTGCCGTAGTTTGACAGTTGTACCCAAAATACTTAAGGAAAAGGCAAATGGAATCAAAGTCATTTGTGAAGTTTATGAATTGACCGCACCTCAATCCGACGCACAGTGTAATCGGTATGGTTAAAAGTGTCTGATATCAGTTTCAAATTGAGATAAACATTAGAAAAAAACACTACTGACATACATAATACTGATCAAACACGTTCGGATTGTTTTGATACTTTAGGGAAACGATCCATTAGTCATTTGTGACGTGTATGAATTGACCACACCTCAATCCGACGCACGGTGTGACCGGTATGGGTAAAAGTGTCTGATATCAGTTTCAAATTGAGATAAACTTTAGAAAACAACAAAAGTGACATACGGAATACTGATCAAATGCATTCGGATTGTTTTGATACTTTAGGACAACGATCCCTGAGTCATTTGTGATGTGTACGAATCGCCCGCACCTCAATCCGATGCACAGTGTGACCGGTATGGCTAAAAGTGTCTGATATCAGTTTCAAATTGAGTAAAACTTTAGAAAACATCACTACTGACATACAGAATACCGAGAAAACGCATTCGTATTGTTCTAATACTTTAGGAAAATGATCTATGAGTCATTTTTGACGTGTAAAAATCGACCTCACCTCAATTCGACGCACGATGTGACCGGTATGGCTAAAAGTGTCTGATATCAGTTTCAAATTGAGATAAACTTTAGAAAACAACACTAATGACATACGGAATACTGAGCAAACGCATTCGGACTATTTTGATACTTTAGAACAACGATCCATGAGTCATTGTTGACGTGTAAGAATCGATCGCACCTCTATCCGACGAACGGTGTGACCGGTATGGCTAAAAGTGTCTGATATCAGTTTGAAAATGACATAAACTTTAGAAAACAACACTACTAACATACGGAATACCGAGAAAACGCATTCAGATTGTTTTGAAAATTTAGGAAAACAAACATGATTCATTTGTTGAATCGACCACACCTCAATCCGATGCACAATGTGACTGGTATGGATAAAAGTGTCTGATATCAATTTTAAATTGATATAAACATTAGAAAACAACACAAGTTACATACGGAAAACAAAGAAAACATGTTTAGATTGTTTTTATACTTTAGGAAAATGATCCATGAGTCATTTGTGATGTGTATGAATTGAACTCACCTCAATCCGAAGCACGGTGTGACCGGTATGGCTAAACGTGTCTGATATCAGTTTCAAATTGAGATAAACTTTAGAAAACAACACTACTGACATACGGAATACCGAGAAAAAACGTTCGGATTGTTTTTATACTTTAGGAAAACGATCCATGAGTCATTTTTGACGTGTAAGAATTGACCGCACCATAATATGACACATGGTGTTACCGGTATGGCTAAAAGTGTCTGATATCTGTTTGAAAATGACATAAACTTTAGAAAACAACACTAATGACATACAGAATACCAAGAAAATGCGTTCGGATTGTTTTGAAACTGTAGGAAAACGATCCATGAGTCATTTGTGATGTATACAAATTGACCGCACCTCAATCCGACACACAGTGTGATCGGTATGGCTAAAAGTGTCTAATATCAGTTTCAAATTGAGATAAACTTTAGAAAACAACACTACAGACATATGGAATACTGAGAAAACATGTTCGACTTGTTTTGATACTTTAGGAAAACGATCCATGAGTTATTTTTGATGTGTATGAATATATCGCACATCAATTTGATGCACGGTGTGGCCGATATGGCTAAAAGTGTCTGATATCTGTTTGAAAATGACATAAACTATAGAAAACAACACTACTGACATACGGAATACTGAGAAAATGCGTTTGTATTGTTTTGACACTTTAGGAAAACAATACATGAGTTATTTGGTATGTGTAAGAATTGATCGCACCTCAATCCGACACATAATGTGACCGGTATGGCTAAAAGTGTCTGATATCAGTTTCAAATTGAGATAAACTTTAGAAAACAACACTACTGACATATGGAATACTGAGAAAATGCGTTCGGATTGTTTTTATACCTTATGAAAATGATCCATTTTTCATTTGTGATGTGTACAAATTGACCGCACCTCAATCAGATGCACGGTGTGACCGGTATGGATAAAACTGTCTGATATCAGTTTCAAATTGAGATAAACTTTAGAAAACAACACAAGTGACATATGGAATACCAAGAAAACGCATTCGGATTGTTTTGATACTTTAGTAAAATGATCCCTGAGTCATTTGTGACGTGTACGAATCTACCACACCTCAATCTGGCGTACAGTGTGACCAGTATGTCTAAAAGTGTCTGATATCAGTTTCAAATTGAGACAAACTTTAGAAAACAACACTACTGACATATGGAATACTGAGAAAACGCATTTGGATTTCTTTGATACTTTAGGAAAAAGATCCATGAATCATTTGTGACGTGTACGAATTAACCACACCTCAATCCGATGCATAGTGTGACTGGTATAGCTAAAAGTGTCTGATATCAGTTTCAAATTAAGATAAACTTTAGAAAACAACACTAATGACATACTGAATACCAAGAAAATGCATTCGGATTATTTTGATACTTTAAAACAATGATCCATGGGTCATTTTTGACGTGAAAGAATCGACCGCACCTCAATCCGATGCACAGTGTGACCGGTATGGCTAAAAGTGTCTGATATCAGTTTGAAAATGACATAAACATTAGAAAACAACACTACTGACATACAGAATACTGAGCAAACACATTCGGATTATTTTGAAACTTTAGGAAAATGATCCATGAGTCATTTTAGACATGTACGAATTGACTGTACCTCAATCCAACACACAGTGTAACCGGTAAATCTTTTCATTAGATAAAGAATCAGTATTTATTAAATGAGATAAATCAATCAAAAACATATTGATTTAGCATTATTCCCTTTCATAGTTATGAGAATGAAAACATTTGAGTTTAAAATTTCATATTATAGTTTCACATTTCCATATTAATGTATTCTTTCTTATTACTTTTTTAATTTATTTCATTATTTCATTACTAACATAATATTTGTTTTCTTATATAGGTGAATTTTTTTCCTTGAGTTCGGATGCGTTGTTCGGCAACAAATACCGTGAATGGCTATTTTTGAGAGCGGATCACGAATATCAAAGGATGAAACATGAATGTTTATAACTGTTGTTGAATAATTGTAATTCTAATCATGTCAAACAATGTTTGAAATGTATATAGAAATGTCTTTTTTTTATTCATGGTGTTAAGTAAATGTATATACCGTTGTCGGTCAAAATATTGTGTTCGGGTGTAATTTGTGCAGGTGTGCATGTGCTACTTTTTGCAGGTTTTCTGGTGTGCAGGTGTGCAGGTTCTGTTTTGCAGGTGTAGGTGATGGTGCCTTTATCAGCGCTTTTTAGAGCACTGAAAAAGGACACCATTTATCAGTGCTCCGAAAAGTGCTGATATAGGAGACCATTATCAGCGCTAATAAAGGGGGTCCTTTATCAGTGCTTTTTTTATCACTGATAAAGGTCACCTATATCAGCCCTTCTCAGAGTGCTGATAAAGGGGACCCCCCCTTATCTATGTCGGCATTAACAACGCTTTTCTTGCGCTGTTAATGCCGGTTTTTAGCGCTGATAAAGGGCCAAGTTGTAGTAGTGATGTTTGTTGTCTGCCAAGGGTATAGAAAGATAAAGTGCCTAAATCAATCTCATGGGGATATTTTCAAACAATATATACATCCATATGATGTTATCATAATTTTTTAATTGTTTTATTCCAAAAATGTTTTTATCTACTAATTCTGGAGGGGAGTCATGTTTTCGGATGTGGATGGCCAACGTGTGGTTTTAATTGGTGAGTAATATTTTCAAGTGGGAAATTAGCACGTGGAGACCGTTATTTATTATTTGGAAGAGTTTTGGAAGGAATTAGAAGAGGATATAATATAGGATTTCCCTAGGTTCATTTCAGAGTTCCTAGATATTTTCCCCAAGAAGGTTCTAATGATACCCATTGACATGGTGTTGATTTTGGGATATACTTTCAACCAGATGATTATTCAATTTAGACAGATCCTTATCTGATGAAACCTTATTAGTTATGGTAGTTGAGTATTAAGATATATGGTTTGGTGAAAAAGGGTTTTATTTGGACTAGTTTTTCATCGTGGGGTGGTCCAGAGTTGTTCACCAAGGAGGACGATAGTTTGAGGTTGTGTATAGACTACTTGAGGTTGAATCATGTGATAATAAATAAAGGTAACCCTCTTCTAGGGATAGATGATCCTTTCAACCAGTTAAGAGGGGTGAGTTGGTTTTCTATGATCAATCTACATTCTGGATATCACCAATTGAGGGTGAAGAAAGCTGATTTCCTGAAGATTACCTTCATATGTCGGTATGGGAACTTCTAGTTTGTAGTTATTCTATTCAGTGTTACAAATGCACCATCTGTTTTAATGGGGTGTATGAACTATCCATTCCATGAGCTCCTAGATAGGTTCTTCATCATATTCATTGATGATATCATGATCTAATCGAAGTCATAGGAAGATCATCATGATCATCTCTTAACTATTTCTAGGTTCTTAGACTCCACCATCTCTATGGAAATTTGTCGAAGTGTAATTTGTTAAAATGAGAGTTGCATTTTTTTAGGCATGTGGTGTCTCAATAGGGTGTGTATATGGAACCATAAAAGGCCTAGGAATTTGTTTCTTGGGAAGAACCCAATAATGTGGAAGAGGATCATAGTTTTCTAGTCTTGTGGGATATTATTGGTGGTTTGTTACTAATTTCTCTCAAGTTGCATCCTCGTTGAAAACTTTTAGTAGGAAGGACTAAGATTTTATGTGTATTGATCAGTTCCAAGAATTATTCTATTACCAAAAGTGGATGTTGGTCAATGCTCCAAAGCTTCAGTTTCCTGAGGAGGGTGTGGTGTTTGAGGTGTTTTGTGATGCATCCAATCTAGGCTTGTGATGCATGTTGATGCAACAATGATAAATGATATCTTATGGGTCTAGGATGTTACATACCCACGAGAACAAGTATACCATCCATGAGGTGGAGCTAGAAGTTTTTGTATTTACGTTGAATTTGTGGAAACATTAACTCATCGAGGAGTGTTTTTTGGTCTTTATGGATCACAAGAGGTTGAGATAAATTTTATCTCAGTGTGATATGAACTTCCAACTGTAGAGGTGGGTGGTGTTTCTATAGTATTAGTAATTTGAGATCTCATACACCTTTGGAAAGAGGAATGTTATATCCATCACTTTGAGAAAGAATTTGTGGAAAGATATTGTTTAGGAGTCTGGGGATTCTTGGAGAGAAATGGAGGAGTTAGAAGCCTTACACTTGGATGCAAGGGTGGATGGTGGTATAGGATATTTTTTCAAATTATGGTGTAGTATTCTCTAATAAAGTTTGTGGAGGATTCTCAATTGGGAGACTTAGAGGCAGAGGTGATGTGTGATCATGTTGGCCATAATTATGCTCCATAGGTTTGTTTAGCGAATGGCCTAAATAGGGTGTTGTTTTGTGGGAGTTTATTTGTTCTGGTAGTTATGCATGAGATATTCCATCATAAGATTCATAGATCACCATTTCTAGTATACCCAAGAGTTTACAAGATGTTACATTGATTGAGGATGTAGTTTTGGTGGCCCGAGATGAAACAAGAAGTGGTGGAGTTTATGGTAATGTGTTCAGTTTTTCAGAACGTAAAGAACGAGAATTGTGTTCATGGTTGTTTTTTGAAACATTTGGATGTGATGATAATTGTGTTAATCGTGGTTTGTTTAATCCTTTAGATTGTCATGAGTGTAAATGGGATGGTTTATTGATGGATTTAATCACAGGGTTACCTAGAGATCAGAGAGGTTGTGATACAATATGGTGATTGTTGATTAGTTGATGAAATCAGTCTACTTATTAATGATCAAGGAGTCAGGAATAGTTGATTAATTGGACAAGAGTTATGTGGATGAGGTGGAGTGAGTTTATGGAGTCCCAAGGTCTATTTTCTTGGATCAAGACACATTTTTCACCTCTTGTGTCTAGAGGGGATTACAACATGCTTTTGGCACTCAGTTGCACCTCCACACTAATTTCCACCCTCAGATAGATTGGAATATGGAGAGAATATCCAGGTTTTGGAGGATATGTTGTGGGTTTGTAACTTAGACGTTAGAGGATCTTGGGTATGAAATCTTATGTTATTTGATGTTTCATATAAAAATTGTTATGACTCTTCCATTATAATGGATCCGTTTGATTCTTTTTATGAGAGATTGTGTAATTCTCTGTTGTGTTAAATGGAGGTTTGGTAGAAAATAGTCCTTTTTCTCAATGTGGTGTAGAGAATGAAAAAGAAGGTTCATCTTTTTCATGAGATAATGAAAGCTATGTAGTAATAGATGAAGTCTTATGTCGATCATAGGAGGAGTTCCTTAGAGTTCAAGGATGGAAACTATGAGATCTTGAAGGTTACCCCTCGATGTGGGAAGTGGAAGTTTTTAAGGGGGAGTAATTATTCTTCAAGGGGTTTTGGTTGAGGTGTTGGAGTGAGTTGTAGAGGTGGAATATTAGTTGGTGTTTCCACCATTTCTAAATAGGATACATGACATCTTCCATGTATATCAACTTCACTGGTATCTTAATGATGACTCCCATGTCACTAACTGAGGGTAGTTAGATATAAATGAGGATGAAAAGCTTATAGAGTGGCTAGTAGAGATCTAGGATCTCCTAGATAAGGAACTGCATGGATGGAACATTCCTTTCGTTTGTGTGTTATGGAGGAATGGTGGCTTGGATGATAGTACTTGGGAGAAAGACACACATATTCATGCTTAGTACCCAAAGATATTTTAAGTTTTTTTCTTATTTTCCCTTATGATGTGATGTTTGGATCTTTTTTTACATGATGATCTATTAATCCTATTTAGTGACTTATGATGTGTTACAATTTTTTGACATATGAAAAGTGGAGGAACTAATTCTTAACTGATATGAATTCACTATAATGAAATTAAATCCAGATGCAAGAGTCAATTCCTACAAAGCAGATAGTATGTTCACATGGAGGAAGTAATTCCATGATTCATGTGTCTGGGGGAGTGTAGTTTGTTGGTCATGAGGTGTTTACGTGGATGTGTGGTTACGTTAGAGGAGGGGATCAGGGCTGATTCATGATGAGGTTTTGTGAGATTTATTCTTGTTGTTTTGGTTGGTGTGTTTGGCTTGTGGAAGTGTTGAGGTATGATGAGATCCTTGAGTGGTATCTCACATGGTGGTTTTTTGGTCCCCTTTCATTATAGGCTTAGTTTTGGATTCTCGAGGGAGATAATAATTTGAGAGGTTTCTGATGTAATGGTTTGTGCCTTCCCAGTCTGTTACTTTGTTGGTTTTGGGGTTGGAGGTGCTTGGATTAGGTCTAGAGTGGGCCTGGGGGAGTATGGATATTAAATGATATAATTAGGGTGAATGCATGTTGTGTAAAGATTATACACCCTATATGTATAGTTCATGGCTTGGGAAGTAAGGTTCACTGGGTGTTACAAAATGTGTATATTTTTATGTTTAAAAATTAAAAAAGAAACTCATTTTTTAGAAAAAACTGAACCCATGCATTTACATGACATGTAAATGGATTACACACTATGTAATTTCCCCTGTACAACATGTTTTAAAGGATTAAAAACTTGAGTTTTTTATAAAAACCAATGATCTACCTTTTCCTAGGTGGCCATCGGCTTTACTTTTAGGATTTTTTAGATTTCTTACGAGGGGGATCGGTTCCCTGCTTCCCATATCTGATCTATGGTGAGTTCTCCTCTTGTTCACATTTGTTCCCTTCTATTATTCTTAAGAGTTATGTTGTGGTGGTGTAGTTTTGTTTGGGTTTTGTGTTTGAATTTTTTTTTGGTGATCCTATAGTGTGGTATAGGTTGATGCATGGGTTCTCATGGTGCATTTGTGGTTTACGAGCATTCTTATTCACCATGTGGTGCACAAAAAGTTGAAAAATATTACTTGAGGAAGTTAAACCATCGTTTTTCTTTATTGTATATCATGTAAGAGGGTTTTACTCTTATTAATATATGTGTTTTGGTTATTCTGACATAATAAAAGATAAATAATTGGCATAATTGAAATTTAAATGGGTAAATGGGTTTGATTCATATGTTTTTATAGCTTTGTAATTATTGTGATACTGTGAATTGTATGGGTTTGATTCCCCAAAAAAAATTGTGGCCATTGGGGGATTTTTTTTATGGATGATATGTGTTGTGACTACTTCTTTGTTGTGATTATTTTGATATCAACCTAAAAATGGAAATTGGCTAACCATATTTATTATGATAATAAGAATATTTCCCCAGGATTACAGTTTGTGTGATAAGGCCCCTAAAATAAAGTTAAATGTTCTGAAATACCTATTGTAAATCTGTAAAATGATCTTGATTTGTCATGATATGATTTTGCACTTGTGGTGTGGCAATGCACGGTTGATGTGTGGTTTGGGAAGGTTGTTTTTTTGTCCATAATTTTGGGGTGGTGAGGTGGTTTGTTCAATCTTGATTTTTGGATGAAAGGGAGGTTTTTTGGACATGATTTTGGGGTGGTGAGGTAGTCTGTTTGGACATTATTTTGGGGTAGCGAAGTGGTGTTTTCTTTGTTATAGAAACCCAGGTAGTGATGGAATATATAATTGGTAAATATTGTTTAAAATAACACGGGTTGGTTTAGTTAATTGGATGGAAATGGATAATGAATAAATAAATGATGGTTTGTGTGGTTAAATCTGGATGATGCTAAATAATGAAATAAATTTTATAGATAATGGGAATTAATTCGTAATGTGAAATAGGGTTTTTGGATTTCTATGTGGTGTTATGCATTTAGACGCAGAAGTGAAAGTAGAAATATTGTGATTTGGTTAATGTTTGGTTGTAAACCCATATGTTGGTATTGTGTGTGTGGCAATATGTATACACTTGTATATTATTTTTTATTTCTATACACACCCGAGCCATGTCGAGCACTATGTTCTAACACGTGCATAGTCATGCGGGGGGGTTCCCAACATACAGTGATGAGGGAGGATGGTTGGGTACCCACTCTTTCCCTCTTTATCTTACAAGTAAGGAAAGTACTGTATAGGATATGATAGTCAAATATATATTAGTTCATTATATGGAGGTTTTTATAACCCATGTGTTTTATTGAATAATGTGATAAGCTATGTGTTTTTATGAAAGATGTGATTGCCCAGATGTTTTCGATTATGATATGATCATGTTTTTGGGTAAACATTTAGTGGGGGTATTTCATGGTAGGATATGTTCACGATACCCTAATACTCTTGTTATGAATGTGGTTGTGTTGGGAACCAAGTGTTTTTGAGCAAGGTGTGATGTGGTCGTGCTTGTGGGGCGGTGAGCCCTGGTGTCTTCAGGCGAGGTGTGTTGTGACTGTGCTTAAAGGGTGGTGTAGTATACAAAAGTTATGGAAGATCTAGGATGTATGAAATTGTGGTGTGATACTGTTATACCATTGAGATAGTGGTGTGGGGTACCCTAATCGATGTGATTCTTATTATATTATACTACATGACTTGTGTTATTTAGTGAATGTGTCTATGTGCGGTTGGGGTGGATAATTGACCTATTTAGTTTCTATTAGTTCTGTGATTTTCTCATAGTTTCATTAGTATGATCTTTTCACAAGTTCATGATTGAATTTGGTTTTCCTACTAATTATATTTGTATTATCACCATACATATATAAAATATTTTCATGTTTCAAGGTGGATTATATGGATCTTTCTAGACAATACTAGATATGACCTCTGGATTGCTACTACGATGTTGACTTATCATATCTTTTAATTATTTAATATAGAGACTTTTACCTATTTCATTTTTATTTATACATTCATGTGGTATGGTTTTGGTTTCGTTAATATTATATCATGGCATTTTTGTGTATGATTCATCTTGTCTCCTGATCCGATTTACATTATTGAGGGTAATGCCTCCTATACTTGATATTTTTATACCCTTAGTGTTAGTAATCAATCCAAGGCCTACTGGATACGAGACTCCGGGGTCAATATCTCTCTCCCCTCATTTTAGTATCATTAGAGGGAGGGGTTCATGAAATAAGTAATAAAATAATAAAATAATTCAAAAGTGGAACGATAATGGGTTATGTGGATGAAGTATTTTAATAACTGAAATGTGGTAGTATAGTGATATAACTTTTAAGACATAAATGATGAGAAGTTATTGTGGAATTGAAAAGTGTCACTATTATAATCTTCCATTATATGTTTCTATAAAAATACCACCCTAAATTTGAATTAAATTCAAATTTTAGTTTTTAATTGAAAAATATATAAATTTGTAATTAAAAAATAGGATTCTCTTACATTTTTAACTAAAATGTTTTATTTTATTTCTATATATTTTTGTAACTATATTTTTTATTTTAAATTATAAGAAATTCATTACACATTCATAAAAATTATATTACATTACCTTAGAAAAAATCATTCTATATTAAGGGTTTTGAGTTATTTTGGGATTTTTAAATTGAAAATAGATCAATGGATGATAGAGTAAAATTTACTTATCTAAAATATATATTAATTTTTTTTAATAGAGATGAATTATTTGAACACTTGAGGGATTATAATTACAAATAATTCTTTTAATTTATGTGTTCCATAGATAGATTCTGATCATTTTAGTGTGTTACTTGTCATTTTAATTGATGTTTTATCTATTAGTTTAAACTGTGTTTTCCCATATATATAATTTTATTCAAGAAGTGTGTTTAAACAGTAATGTTAAAAATTGATTTTACTTGATTAATTAAACATATATATCTTTATTTTTTGATTTATAGGGAGAGGAGTGGAAATGGAATATGTGTGGATAAATGTTGAAGTAATTTACCCTAAAACATACCTTTGAATGTTAAAATCGTGGAATAATTTTTAAATTATGAAATTGAAAATCAGTTTGAGGAGGGTGGTATATAATGTTCATATCATGATCATAAATTCAATAAGTGGTTTAAAATAAATTGAGTATATAAACAATTAATATTGAACTATTTTCTTCTCAATATATATATTTCATTTGGATTAGGGAAATGAGTTTTATGGAAATTCAAATAAATTACTATCTTGATTGTAAAACACGATGTGAACTGTATGGGTATAATTTAGTTTGAAACATGATATTTGATCCATTTGGCTTTACATGATATAATAAAAAATATTTTAGTAGACTAAAAAAACGTTTATTTTATTCTAGGGAGGTTATTATATTTCAAAACATAATTTAGAAAAAAAAAGTTTTATGAATTACATAAAGATAAAAATAAAGAATTGTATGAATGAAATGCCAAGTATTAAAATCTGTCTTTTCTAATCAAGTTATACCATATCAACAATCTCAATGGAATTACTGATAAATAAATTTTGATGATTTTATATTTTCTTCATGATGGATTTAGTAATCTTAATATCCATATATCATTCTATGAGATAAATAAAATCATTAACATGTTTGACCATGATTATACAAAAAATATGTGAATTTAATTATGATTTCCTGATTTATTAGGGAGAAGATTATGATAAAGAAGTATTCAAAAGATTTCATACAAGTAGGTGTAAATAGATGAGCAATATTGAGAGTACAAATGGTTTTAATACGAGGAATAAGTAGAAAAGGAAGGCTCCAACAAAGGTATTGAGTTTAATTCCTTTGAAACCATTCTTTCAAATATTATTCAAGTCAACAAAGAGCACATAATATAAGAAGTAGAATTATTTGGAAAGTAAAAATGATGACATGATGAGACATAAAAAATATTCAATTTCATGGAAGGTGTTTAATTTATTATATATAGATTTTTTATATCCTTGTAATGTGTGTTTGGGAATGGATTTTGATGATTTTAAAAATTTCTGAACTTTAAGTACTAATTATATCGTATGAACAATTGTTTTTATCTCCTATAACATACCTCTCTATGTGTGTATGTATAAGAATTATTTCATTATTTTGAATATATTTCTTAAAAGAACATTAATTTAAATGAAATTTATGAATTTCTTCTTCCTTTCATCAAAATATTGAAATAATTATTGTATGGTGGTGTAAAAACACTTGATGCATCAATGAGAAAACAATTAAAAACAAATGATTAATTAATGTATACATTTATTGACTTTCTTATAATAAGAAACATATCCCATTAGAACAATCATATCAATTTGTCGTATACAATTTTTAGTTTTGATTTTGAACCTTTATTATTACATGATAGTTGAAAATGGTTCTTTATGTGCCTTTACTGATTTCTGGATGCATCTCATAAATTTAGGTTAAACAAGACACAATTCAACAGGGATATTGAATTGAGAAAGTCACCAAAGGTGTTATTTGGATAACAAATCATAGGAAAACCAAGGAATATCCATGTAGAATTTTGAATGTATAATTTGATGAAAGAAATGGGGTGGGGGTATGTGGTATAATATATGATGTAGTTGGAACACAACAGTGGAATAAAAATTGGATATTTTTTTAAAAAAAAATTAGGATTCCAATTTTCTACATTATAATACTGAAGTAATGAATATGAATATGAGTGTCTATAAAAATAATTTTTTTAAAATTCTTAATGATAAGGGTAAATATAAGGACCAACTTAATGCTCATATGGACTTAAAGAAATATTTATAAAGTGTGGTTTATTGGAAAATGAGAATATAAAGTATACTTCAGCTATTTTGGAATTTATAAATAATGAGAAAGTGTTTTAGTTGATCTTTAAAGAATATAAAAGTGGAAAATAGATATTCAAGTAAAATTTCCAAGTGAGTTGACATAAAACATAAAAAGTAACATTGATTAATGATTCACTTATTTTGATGGAGTTGTTTTTACCCTATCAATAGTGTAATATGTTTCCTAAAAAAGTAAATTTAGTTCTTTTAGAGTTCTGCACCTTTTTGAGAAATATTTTTGAAAAAACATTAAATCCAAATGAGCTTCAAAAGCTTCAAGAAATAAATTTTTTGACCCTTTTTCATTTAAATATGTTACTTCCACCTTCAGTTTCACTATAATGATTCATTTTACTATTCATTTCGTCATGGAAGCTAATCTTAGTGGGATAGTAAACTATCGTTGGATGTATCCAACTGAGAGGTATATTGAAAATATTTACATTTTAATTGATTAATTTAATTTTATAAAATCATTATCTAAATTTTATCAATATATTTCTTATATTTTTTTCATCAGGTACTTAGGAAATTTTAAGTCATATATAAGGAATAAATCTTAACCAGAATTTTATATTACAAAAGGTTACATAGCTAAAGTGTTTTTGAAATCATTTTCTAGGTATTCAAATAAAATTTAAACTAGATTCAATCATGATAGGTGAATTGAAGACATCTAAAATAATTATCATTTTGTAAAATTGTAATTGTTATTTCTAACTATAGGATGACTAGTTAGAAAGGGCTCAAATTTTAAACCGACTGAATTTGATTTAATAAAAGTACATAGATATGTTCTACTTAATAGTCTTATTGTATATCCAATTATTAAATAATTTATATTGAAAATAAATAGACAACTAAGGGTTTTATCTCAAAACCTGATTGGATTAACAAAATCACTTAATAAAGAGACTGTCAAATGGTTTTCCCATTTTGTAAGTGCATACTCATATTTATATTATTTATGTATTTTTATTTTTTATATATTGAAATCAATACGATATATTTTGTTTTTTATATAGTGAATATTGAGAATCAATGTGAAATATCAGATGATTTGAATTTTTTGTCTCAAGGACCTCTATAGTAGGCTAAGAGATTAAATGCCTAAAACATCAATGGATTCAAGTTTCAGAAAATTAATCACAAATAATGCTTGAAAACTAAAAGTAATGGTGTTTTTTCACTTTTATAGGTGGTATACTATAAAAATATGGTTTATATTTTCTAATTAAAAAATTAGGGTAAATTTTTTATTGTCCTATTCTAATGAAGGTTGTTCAACATTGTCAGGGGTATAATATAATATTATTTAGATTTTACTTCTATCCACTTCTCTCCCTTGATCCATACCGGTGAGTATGAATAGTATGATCCATATACATTTGATTCAGAAAAAATATGGTTTAATATATGGATGATTAATTACATGAGTTTTGGAGTATTTTTCAATACTTAAATCCAATATAATTTTATGTCATACGGGATTAAGCTCAATTGTTAATTTGTGATAGTGAACCTCAATAACAACAAAACACTCAACTTTTTACAGGAAAAAATTTCAATAATAGTACTTATAATTGAGGGTGAAAATGAATAAGAAATATTTAAATTATTGGTTTATAACAATGAGTACAATAAAGATGAAGATAAATGAACATATAAATGGGTAATGAAGGTTTATAATAATTTATCATCTATAAGTGTTTCATACATATATACATTGTCCTATTTTTTTATACTTTTATAATTCTTTTACTTATTTTTCTATAAATTGAATATATTATAATACATTAGAAATGTAGGAATTATAAGAACCAAAAAATTTTAAGATCCTAGCCAATCATCTTCTCAGAAGATGCCACCTCTACCATCACCTTAAGTGGATCTAGGTTATTCCACTATAAAATATTCTTTTAATAATCCACTAGGTTCCACATATTATTTTGGTATCTCACTGTCTGATGGGACTTCAACAGTATAGTAGTTGGTCATTCCTATATCTAGGCTATATTAACAGTTTGACATTAATGGTATGTATTTTATTGTAAAATCAAGATTTTTTAACTTTTTAATGAATTTTTCAAACAGATAGAAATAAAAATATAATAGATATAAATATGATGAAAAATTATGTATGAGACCTAAAAAACGTTAAAATTAGCATTTCATTTAATGATTACATGGGGATATTGGCTATTCTTCCTAAATGTATGAAAAAAAAATCATATGTTGCTTTATTATCAAACTTTGGAACTTCTCATTAATTATAAATATTAGAAAAATATCCCCATACCGTTGAAGAATGATGTGATTGAAAACCTAATAAAGGTAAAAAAATTTAATATTAATTGGTCAATAATTTAAAAGGATTGCGTAAAATTATTAATACACTTATAAAGTCTTTTTTTTTTCATTTTGATGTCCCTAGATCAATTTCACACCCACAGATCATGAGAAATTTTGACGAGAAATGTAGAGACTTTAAAAAGAGATCATGGAATGAGTTTAGTGATAATTCTCTGGGCACTCAATAGATTTATAATTATATTCCTAAAGGAAGGTCTCATGGGCATTGGATGTTTTTTTTGATATTAACAATGATAAATATGTTAAGATATTTAAATATTTTACTGTAACTTAATAACATAAACACAAGAAAATTATAATTTTTATTAATTTTAAAATTAATTTTAGGAATTATCTTTAAAATAAAATCTTTCATGAAAAATAAGTTTTTCCTCATATTTTTGGGTCACTGAGTTTTTACAGAAAAAGGGAACACTTTTTGTAATTTTATTAATTATTATTTATATTATTTTATTATACCTAATGGTTTTTTTCTAGTCTGATATATATATATATATTTAAAGCATCATGATTTAGGTCACCTAGTTGGATAAACGATGATGTTGTTTGTGATCATCCAAAACCTGACAATAGTTTCATGCATAATCCTACCAAATACCTTAGAGTAATTAATTTTCATTAATATTTAATATTATTTAATTACCATAAAAACATAATAATGAAAAATAAATAAATTATATAATATTAAATATTTCATATAATTTATAAATTCATTGTTAATATTATTGTATAAACATGTTCAGTTTTATAAGGATTAGGTTATAAACCCTGAAAAATCATCACTAGTTTCCTAGATATATGAAATTTCAATCATTTTAGGGAAGCACCATCCTCTGTATGTATAGGTGATGTGATTTCTCCATTAGATTATTTTTTAATTTCATCACCATCCTTTACTACTATACTATATAGTGGGTCTTCAATTAGTTTCATTGATATGGAAACACAAATGAAAATTTCAGGTTTGAAATAAAAATTGAAAGAAAATGAATCCTATATGGAAATGTAGGATCAACATGTTCAATAATTTAAAATTCATTAGTTTTGAAATTCTGGAGGATGATAGGCATAATCATTAAGAAATTGGTCTTCTTATAACTCAATTTAAATATATAAATTCTAAACTCAATCCATAACATGTATAAATGGATATTTTATTTATTTATATAATGATATTATATCCTTTTTGGGTTTTTATATGAGTGGGAGTAGGGGTAATGCAAGATAATCTTTCTATTTTATTTATATAGGTGTGTATTTGTGACTAAATGTTCATTTTCTCATATTTTAACTTAAAATAAAAAATTGAGTTAAAAAACTATAAAAAACCTTCCATGAATCATGTTTCCTATCTCCCAAATATTCTCTAATTATTTCCACCAAAATATGGTCAACAAGACCCATTTCCCACCACTCACCTATCCCCTAGGTGATTATGAGTCAAATCCCTATGTAAATTTTGTGTTTGGTGATTTTTTGAGAATTAAGTGCAGAAAGAATGGTTTGAACACAATGTTATACATCTTATCATGCATTTTATATTGGTCAGAAATTTTGGACACACATTTAGTTACCGCGGTTGGGTATACTATGTTCCTAATAGTTCATGGTCTTCTTAGGTACATTGTGGTTTCCTATAATTCACTAATAACCTCACATCACTGAAACATGGCCCCAAACATCTCCAAAAGTGCTCTAAATCACATTAATGGTGTTTATGCCAATGTGGTCCACTATTTTTGATGAATCAAAACTTTTCTGGGGTTTAAAAATGGAGAGAGTATAAAATAGTGAGGAAATCCATCCAATTTTACATTTTTTGGTTAAAAATTGAATTATTTCTCTTATTTATAATGTGTTTTCCCATTAAGGATTCCTTGGTTTTAATTAAAATGAAATTATGAATTTTTACCCTTTATATAGTTTAATATTGATATGTTTTTGTATAATTAATGTCTGGATGTTAGAATTGGGATAGGTTAGAAGTTGATGCATTATTTATGTGAATTTTCCAAATATGGTTTCAAATTTTTATTGATATTCCTAATTTTAAACTCATATACTTGAAAAATTACTAGAGGTAATAAATGATTTTTATAGTTACACAGATTGAATTATAATAAATTAAGACCAAACCATATCCATTTTACTATGATAGGTATATTGATCAATGATTTGAAATATTTAGGAGGTGAATTATATAAGCTGACATTGATTCTATATATATAGCTATGTAATAATGGAAAAGGATATATGAAGACTTATATTATAATAAACTCGTCTATTTATAGTTCCAAAAGTTGAATCATTTATTATATATGTATTTTTATGTTATAAACGTGTTCTAGGTGATTTTGGTGACTTGATTGTCCGAATTGGAAACTAATTGATCATTTTTAGCAAATATATAATTCACTACTAAACATGCATGATTTCTTTTCTGAATTCTGTAACTTTTTGTTGATACTAGAATGATTAAACTAATTTTACATTTGTTTTACATTATGGAATATTTGGTTTGATTTAAAAAGAAATTATGTATTTTTACCCTTTCTGTATTGTAGCATCATGCTTTTGTGTATAATCAATTTCACGAAGTTGTAATTGGGATAGGATAGATGTTAATACACTATTTAGAGTGAATCTTAAATATATGTATTTAAATTTCATGGTATATTCCTAATTTTATCCTCTTATACTAAGAAATTTCCTATAGGTAATGAATGATTCAGGTTAATGGTTTCGCTGATAGAATTGGGAGAAATGAAGATAGAACCAAATTTTATTTACCATGATAGGTATATTAGGAACTTTATTTTATAATTTGGTATCCATTCTATAAAATTAGTTTTATAGTAATGTAAAATGATACATGGAAACATAGATTATTATAAACTCATCTATTTCAAGTTTTGTGATTTAAATCATATCTTAATAGGTAATTTTATGTCTCCAAAAGTGTTTTGGGAGAGTTGGTAGGCTTAATTTCTTGAATAATTTTTATATATTCATTTAATACATGATATGTGGGATGAATTATCATTTTTTTTAAAATGGAATATGTTTGATTAAAAAATTACAAATTTTATGAGAAAAATTCTAAAAATATATAATCTGCATATTCTATTTTGTGTCCCTTTTTTAAGTGTTATAGTTCTAATTATGTTTCCAATTGTAGGTAGAATATTGAGTATTTCAATTCCTAACAATATTCAGAATGTAGTCATTATGGTTTATAGTTTTTCTTGTATGGATAAAAATTTTCATTTATTTTTATGTTACTGTTATTTATTTTGTTCAGTTGTTCAGATTTATGTGTTGATTTTTTTAAGCTAATATAAAGATGATATGAACAATTTTGTGTATGATGAGTCTAGATATGTAGATGGTTGGATTTAGTGGAGGAGGATAGATGGATGAGATGAGTTGATGATGGATTGTATACTTATTCTTTATGTGGAGACCCAAATATCTCATACATAAATATTACATCATAATAGATGAATATTCATTATATATTATAACGATCCATTATAGAATCATTTAGGTCTAGTTCCATTGGACACATAGATACTTAAAAAAAAATTTTATAAGTAAACTAAATAATATCAAACTATGTAATTCATAATTATCACCCTTATTATAAAAATCATACATAATACCTTTCTATATAACCTAGGGAGAGGAAACATAAGAAATGGTGATATCATATGTTTAGGAAGGGTAAATAAGTGAGATATCAACATAAAATGATCATAAGGGTATGAAAAAATGAGAATAAGATTTGAAAAATCATACCCTTCATGTCATAGATCATAAAGATGAGTCATGAAATAAATATTAGATTTTTATATAACAAGAATAATAATTTAATAAATGAACATAAGCTATGAGAGAATAACATTGGCATAAGACATAGAGTTTTGGAACACAAATAAGTATAGAAAACCTTTTTTTAGGGATACCCAATAAGATATTCATATCATATTAGGATTGGGATAACTACTTGTGTACCCATTTCAGGCATGTGATAACCTCCCATATACCCTATTTTTGGGATTTGAATAACCTCCAATGTATCCACTGAGATCATAGAACATTAATTATTACACAATGCATTAGAGGGAAATATAGGTCCCACGAATCACATAATTCATAAATTTGTGTGCCAAAAGATCATAAAGCATTCATCATATCAGAACCTATAAAAGAAATAGGTTTTATAAAAATTTCATTACATCATAACCAATTTTAAATAAATGGGTTTCATAAACATTTTGTCATCCTAAACATAACCTTATAGAGAAATATTAATAATGGTATCATTGGATAATATCCCCAGTAAAGAATAATTAACATCAAAGGATTTCATTATATATACAAACCATCTAGAGAAATAATAATAATTTTATCATTGGATCATATCACTATTAAATCATAATTTACTTTAAAGGATGTCATATTAGATAGAAAATCATTTTTAAAAGAAACTAGGAACATTTTTTGAAAAAAATAACCTTTCATTGAAAAGAAATTTTTAAAACTAAATAATCTTAAAAAAATTGAAAATAATTTTGTTTGGAAATAAAATTTTAAACATATAATGTATGAATTAAAAAATTGAGTGGACATCATGATGGGAAATTTCTTACACGATAAAACAAATATTCCATTCACATTTTCTATAAAATCCAAATGACTGTTTTGAAAATGCCATGAATATTACTTTTAATAGTTTTGTAAAAAAGAAAAAAATATTAAACATGACATTAAATAATCCTATAGGAACATTACTTTTTTTGAATTTTTTTAGAAAACATGGATATGGAAGAAAATTGGTTTTCGACCAAAGAGAAAAATACAATTGGTTATACTTAAAAACATATTTCAGAATAATGAGAACATAAATAGAGGAAAATAGAGTGAAAACATGTATTCTAATGAAATAATCAAAGGAGATTAAAATTCATGAATTTTTGAGAGATAGTTTATAATATATCATCATCAATATCATAAACAAAAAATCCCAATAAATGACAAAATTGTATCATAAAACCCTTATCACTTCAGAATCTTTGAATAGTAAGACCCATGTAGGAATACCATTAAATGAAACATAAAATATAATGATAATAAAAGATTATATGATATTAAATTTAAAGGTGGATATATATATACACCTCATAAAACAATATAGGTGTATAACATAACATATGTCCCAAAGAAGAATAATTTAAACAAAACTCACATACCTTAAGTATCAACTCCCTATGTAAAAAGTTTAACCTTATGTATGATAAATATTATTTTATTATAAATCTATAAAATAACCATAATTATATATATAAGTCCTTATATGATTTAAGTATTACCATTTATTACACATAATTCCATGTTAATATAACATTTCTTGCAATAAATGACATTTCCTTCATGTATGTTCTAATTTTTTATTTTTGATCATCTTACTTTGATCATGGTTCCATTATATAAATTTTTTTAAACATGATATTAATATTATATATATGAATTATATATGTATTTATAGTAATCCATAAAATTTAGTGATAGAAAACAAAATAGATTGTTCCAAGAGACGGTAGGTCGTACATCTGCATAAACATTGTTTCCATTTTCTAAATGGATGAAATAAAAGAAAATGAAATAATTTTGTAAATATAAATAATCATTTTTATGTTATATATATCACATATATTTATTAAATTTACCCTAATTACCTTTCATGTAAAGTTTTAGTGAATAAAATCCCATTGCTTTGTGAGGTGGTAGTCCATCGCACACATGAAAGACATTATCATATCCCAAAAAAAGGAAAATTAAGAAGGTATATGTGATGTAATAATTAAATAAGTATAATATATATCCATTTAATTTATCCTTATTACCATAAATGTAAAATACAATTGAAAACACATCACATATGTACATGAGGCAGTAGTCCTCCACACAAACGAGCAACATTATTTTTTTCCAACTAGTTGGGAGATAAGAAGGTAGATGTTTTATTATAATTAAATAGATATAATAATATAATATATAAAAATTAAATTCATCATTATATCCATCTGTTAGAGGTGGTGATGAAAAAAAACATCGGTTCATGAGATGGTAGTCCGTCGTACACATGATCGACGATTTCATTTAGCATTTTATGGAATAGTAGGTGGATATAAGTTATTAAATTAACATAATAAAAACTTAGTATATGGGATATACTGGTGTTATTATATAGTCATAATAAAACAATATTTCAAGTAGTTATAAAAATAAGTAAAAAAACTCATAGTTTAAAACATTACCTCTTCTTCGAATGACCTCTTTAGGTTTAACCGAAATCCTTCCTAAATTGTATTTATGATCTCCAAAATTCCTCCAGGATGTGGGTATTGATATAATAAAGATATTTTTCTAGGTATTATCTGAACCAAATGGTTTTTTAAGTGTATAGTAAAGAGAATATATGGTGACCTTTTATAGGTGGGGGAGAGGACAAACAATGAATTTTTGAAAAATAATAAAGTGTGTCCCCATTTTTCACATAAATAAAGCTGTAAAATGGTCTATTATAGAACCATATAGGTTATAAGTTCTACATATGTTCGGAATATTGGTTTTATAAAAGCTTCTAAGTCATTTTATCCCTTATATTGGTAGTTTAACCCCTAGTAAACCTATTTTAATCATAAGTGAGACAATTAATTAATACAGTTTTTACTACTAATTTTGATTAGAAATAAATTTCAACTTATTGTATAATATAAATTATTCTGATTAAAAATATGGAATTTATTTTTCTAAATTCAATTCATATAATTGAAAAAATTTAACATATAATTGAATATTATAAAAAGACTATTGATCAGGATGCCATGTACTCCCACAACATGTACCATAAACCCACTCCAACCTGGTAGTATAAACAGACAGGTCCTCTGAAAGAATCTGTCCAAGACTCTTTTGAATTGCAGGAGGTCCTTCCCTGTCTGGAGGAAAAAAAATAACATAATGTCAAGATCATCCCAGCCTTCACCAAGATGTGGCACCCCTCAATCTCAAATTTATAAAGTTATAAAATAGGTGAGTACCTATAATTCGTTTGAATTACTTGAATCTGCTAGTAGTGATGATGACAGGAAACCAATAGAAGATTGGGATGGAGATAAGTGTGTGAACACAGATGTAACTTCTGAGATCCCAGATGATGGTGGAGGTTCCTGGATACAGGAAAAGGCTGGGCAAAGGGGGAGACAACCAAGTGGAAGGGGTGTTCAAACATATCTTCACAGTATGAACACTCGCTCGCGAGTGCACTAATGAATTTTTTATGGACCTATTTTGCTGGTTTTACTGCTCTGTCTTTACTCCTTGTATGACCTTCTTTTTAATAATAGGGGCCTCTGCGCCTCAACCTTCTTAAAAATAACTTCAATTATTTTTTTCAGTTTTTTTGAGAAAATAGTATTTTTGAAACGTATAAATATTTTACCAAAAATTATGTTATTTTTTATGAATAATTTTTATTTATTTAAAACCATTATAATTAATATATATAATTTATTTATTCATATTAATTCCCCAATTTTTAACATCTAGGAAATATTGATCATTTTTAAGTAATAATAATAATAATTTATTGTTGTTCATTAAAACTCAGTGTTGCATGAAGCACAAGCTATTAAAGAAATTAAATTTATTAAAAAATAGATTTCATAAAATATCTTGGTCGTACATTATACCCACATTAAAGTAAAATATCCACTTTAAATTAATCACTTAGTTACAAGAAACATATAATACTTTTTCCTTATTACATTCCCATGTTCCCACATAGATTTCTCAAGTAGGTGGTTTCAACACAAAACTTTGATCAGGTGAGTGCCTTGTTTCATAGAAAATATTATGTATGATAAAAAATCTCCACTGTTTATTAATAATAATAAATATTATGATAAAGTGGTATAAACTCTAAGTTCAGTATGCATTATAGACTAGGAATAAACTTCCTTAGGAGAGATAGATAGAACACATCACAAACCAGAGAGTGTTTCGATTGAAGCACCAAGTGGTATGATAAGATACTGATACAATCAAGAATTTAAAAGGGGAATTATATAACAAAGTCTTAGTTTTAACATGTTTATAATCTCATTACCTTATTCCATAGGGAAACTCTCAAGAAAACCTTCTCATCGATTTTAAATTATAGATCATGTTGAGGATTATCAACACAAATTTTATTGAAAATTTGTTCTACCCTTATGTGTTGTTTAATGGATCTAGCCTACTCTACCATTTATTTATCTAGTTTTGGTCCCAATAGATTTCTTTCTCCTACTTTATGCCAACATGTCGGAGTTTTCCACTTCTATACATAGAGGGATTCATAAGGATCCATATGAATTCTTGAGTAAAAGCTATTATTGTATGAAAATTCAACTAGAGAAAGGTGTTAATCCCAACCACACTTGAAATACATATAAAAATATCTAAAAATATACTCTAGGGTTTTAATTTTTCTCTCCAATGACCATCTATCCATGGATGATATTTAGTGTTGAAACTCAACTCTATATCAAGATCCTGTTAAAGACTTCAACAGAAAACTGAGGTAAACCTCGATTCTCTAGAAGATATAGTGGAATGTCGTAGTCTATTAAGCCTTACCACATTTTTAATGTATACACTATAAATCTGTTAAAGAGAGAAGTATTCTCCGATTATGATTAAGTTTTCTAACTTCTTAAGTTGATTGACTAAGAACCATGTAAAATTATTCCCTTTAGATGTTTTGGGGTGTATAACGAAAAAATACATGGTTATTTTTTCTCATTTCTATAATCGTATGGGTAATATTTTGAACATATTATTTGTGTTATGTCTCGTAGACTTAACTTGATGACATACTAAGCATTGAGATACAAACTCTATGATATATATCTTCGTTCCTTCCCATGATAAATATTGTTTCAAATATCTATACATAATCATACTTCCAAGATTAATAGTGAATGAAGAAATATGAGATTCCTATAATAACACCATAATAAAATATCTTATTTATGGAACAAATACATTGTTTCTAGACCATATCATTCCATCAAAACAAGGTCAAACTCAATAACATTTCCCACCTTCTTCTGTAGCACTATATCTTTCTTCCGCACCTCCTCAATCTTCACATGGATAGATGGTTGAATAGTCATTTTATAAATATAAAATTTCTACCCTTCTTTAAATATTTCTAGATCCATCCATTGAAAATAAAAAAAATATTTTACCCTTTTGTATCCCTGTCATTGATAAGATATCAGGGCCATTTTGACTTAAAACATCAATAGCCTTGTCCGTTTTCCTAGGGTGGTAATGTATTGAGCAATCATAATCTCTGACCATCTTCTCTAGTGCATGTTCAACTCATTTTTTGTAAATATATACTTTAAAATTCTATGATTACTATATATATCACACATTTACCCATAAATACAATGTCTCTGTATCCTTAAAAAAATCATTGTAGCTAAATAAAAATTAGGATTTGGGTAATTTGGCTCATGAATCATCAATTGTTTGGAGGTATAAGCTATAACCATGTCATTTTTCAAAAGAATACATCCCAATCCCTTCTTGGATGCACCACTATAGGATACAAAACCTTCTACACTGCACGATAATTCAATAATGGGTGAGATGACTGATGTTCCTTTTATTTCATTGGTATTTTACTAACATTCATCTTTACAAAGGAACTTGGATCCCTTTTAAGTTAAATATTTTAGTAGATTAGATATTCCTGAGAAATTATCCACAAACCATCAATAATATCAAACCAAAAAAAATAACGTATTTCAGATAGAGTGGTTGGTCTGGGCCAACATTAAATAACATTAATCTATGATAGGTCAACTGATATACCCTTTCTTGAGATTATATTACCCAAAAATGAAACTTTTTTCATCCTAAATTCACACTTTTTAATTTTTTTCATGCAGTTTCTTCTTCCTTGGGGTATTTAGTACAATTCTCAAGTGATATTCATTCTCTTCCTTATTATTTTAATAAATAATAATTTCAATTATAAATAATGCCAAAAAAATCACGGTAATATCTAAATACCCTATTAATTAAATCAATGAACATATTGGGGGAATTAGTAAGACCAAAGGACAGTACTATATACTCACATTTTCGATACCTTCTACAAAATGATTTCGTGGGTATATCCTCCATCTGGACACTCAATTGATTATTTCCAAATTGAAGATCAATCTTGGAAAAGTGTTGAACTCTCCACAATGAACCAAAAATGTCATCAATATGAGGCAAATGATACTTATTCTTGCTCATGATCCTTTTCAACTCTTGATAGTTAATGCATAGTCACATCGATCCATCTTTCTTTTTAAAAAATGAATAGGTGCACTGCATTGGGACACACTTGATTAAATGAATCCCTTATCAATATTTTCATGTATTTTCTCCTTAATTTTTGAAATCACTATTAGGTCTATTCTATAGAGATCCTTTGAAATATGTGTAGTACTAAGTATGAGTTCAGTTAAGAATTCAACTCCAAAATTCATTGGAAGCCTAAGAAAATATTCCAAAAAAATATATAAAACCCCATAACAATAGGAATATCATCAATTTTGATTTTCTCCCCAACCATATGAGATAAATTACCCCATTTAATAGGAATCAAAACACATATAATGGATTTTATTTCAATTAGATGTTCATATTTATAGTCACACCGATATGAAATCAAAACTTGGTTTGGAATATAAAATGTGTCTTCCCATACATAGAAATTTGTGTGTTATTTATGTAGGTAAAACCAATACAGTACTATGATAACATAAAATTCAACCAAATGATAAATGAAAATATTTTAAGGAAGAACATTCCCACAAACATAAAACGGAGACGAATCATATACTTAATATACGATCATAAAAACATTTAGGGTTTTCACTATTAATTTTATGTCTAATATCATCGGTGGTTTTTTGATACCCTTATAAAATTCTTAAAATATAAATGAGTGGGAAGATCTAGAGTGAAATAAAACATTAACAGTTCTAGAGTGGATGGTACATGTAGCTTTCACCCCATCGTTATTTCACCCCTAATATAAAATAGTTATTTCATGAGATTTCTATTTTTCCATTAGAATAAAAGGTTGTTGATTTTGATCATTTTCATCAACACACATATTTTGGAACATGTTAGAATAATTACCTAACCCCTTTCATTTGAAATAATGAAGTGTTAGAGGTTCCTTATGTGGATATTTCTCTTTATTCATATCATTAGCTACCTTCTTCCTGTCACATCAAAATTTAGATTCTCAGTGAACATACTTTCCACACATAAAACTTTTAGTAGTTCGATTAAGAAAATTTACTCTATGATTAATTCCATAATTAGATCATGAATGAATTATCATATTCTCATCTCTATGATTTTTATAGTTTCACTTGAATTCCATCTCTTTTCTTTTCAAAACTATGCAATTTATGGGTTACACTAATCTCCATTTCCACCTTGGTAGAATAAATAGTGATTTATTTATTGTTAATAATTTCCATTATGGTTAACTCCCTTTGATGAAATGGCTTTAATCCATTGAATAATCGATCGACCTTATATTCATTTTGAATGATAATACCAGAAGTGGATCTCAATGGTCTTGTAACATGTCCCATATAGGTACCAATGGAATCATCATCCTTACTCTTTAGATAAATTAATTACATCTCCATCTCTATATGATGAATATATGGGAAGAAATTTTTGAAAAATAATCTCTTAATCTAATCCCACTCCATAGAGTCATTTTCATCTTGTTGTATTATATTCTTGATAAGAGTCCATCATTGACTTGCTTTTTTCCTTCCAAATGATAGATGTCCAAAATTAGTTTTTCATACTCCAAACACTGGATAATGAAAAATATATTTTAAATGGTACTAATAAATTTCTGGGAAACTTGTGGATAAATAAAACCACTAAAAGAAGGTAAATGTTACCTCATGAATAAATCAAATGAATATTTTTCCCCATTTTCTCGTTTAGAAGATCAACATGATTTATAACCTGAAAAAGTTGAGTGATTATAGAAAAATTATTATGAATTTAAGATCCCATAACATTTGGTTTCTTAGGAGGAGAAAAATTTCATTTTCCATTGTATTTAACATTAACATAATTCTTTTTGGATCCATCCATTGACTGAAACTAAAAAGTATAGTGTTATAAATACTAATCATATTAGAAAACCACATAAATATAAAAATCACTTATATGATATCTAAATAATGAAACCTTATTCGTAATATATTACACCTTAGGTTTAACCTAGTCCACTCCTTGTCATTATTTAAATCCTTCAAGATGGTTCGTAAATTATTTTTTAATTTCTAAAACATATCTCCCAAGAGTGTCAAACTAGGTGTGCATTAAGGCCCTTTTTTACATACTAGATAATTCTCCAATCAAGCCCGATATTCATTTTTTATAATTATTACCCTTAGGTACATTTGTTCTAGATCCACATCCAATTTTTGTTTCAAAATAAGGTTTTAATCACTTAGAACCCACTATATTTATCATTCATAATATTATATAATATTTTCATATACTTAGACTTATCTTAATGGTTATGACTAAAGATTTCCATCCTAGTTTCAAATTTTTTAAATAAACCTGGATCTGATATGAAAATTTGAAACCCAAAATTTTCATACATAAATATTAAATATTAATATATGAATATTCATTAAATATCATATTGATCTACATGAAAATCAATTTGGTCTAATTCCATTGGAAACATTGATATATAAACAAATAGATCAAATTTTAATGACATCATCCCCCACTAGGTTATTAATAACAAGAACCCATATTAAAAACATTCTACAAAATACCTTTATTCATAACCTAGGGAAAGGAAACAAAATAAATGGTGATATTAGATGCTCAGTAAGGGCAGAAAAGGGAGATATCAACATAACATGATCATAAAGACATGATAACATGAGAATAAGATTTGAATATTCATACCCTTTATATAATAGATCATAAACATGAGAACTGGAATAAATCATGGAAGTTCATAAGACATGAATAATAAAGTCTACCCACCAAGACATTCATAACATGTCAGGCTTTGAATAACCACATGTGTACCTTCTTTAAGCTTGCGATAACCTCCCATGTACACTATAAGATCATAGAATATTAATAATTACCCAATGCATTGGAGGGAGTTATAGGTACCACTTGTCACATAATCCATTCTATATGTTCCACAAGATCATAAAACATTCATCATATCAGAACCCATGAATTGAAATGGGATTCATAAAAATTTTATCATATCATAACCTGTTCCAAAGAAACAGGTTTCATAAATATTTTTTTCATCATAAAAATAATCCATCCAGAGAAAGACTAAGAATATTATCATTGTATCATATCCCCATTAAAGCCTAATTATCATAAAAATATGTCACCTTAGATGGAAAATGATTTTTAAAAGACATTATAAACATTTATTAAAGAAAATAAACATTATTTGAAAATCAATTTTTAAAACTAAGAACACATAAAACATTTTGGAAATAAATTTTGTTGAAAATAAAATTATAAACATATAAAGAAATATATAAATCATTGAGTGGTCATGATGGTGATAAATACTATGCTTGTTTAAATAAATATTCCAATCTAATTTTCAATAAAATACTAACATGCCTTGTTTTCAAAATAACTGAAATAATCTTATTAATTTAAAAAAAATAAAAAAAGGGTTAAAATTACCTTAAAAAACCAAATTAACTTGAAAACATTTTTAAAACATTTTTAGAAATCATGGTTATGGAAGAAATTGGGTTCTCGAAAGAGGAGAGAAATAAATTCAGTTTTATTTGAAAACATTATTTTGGAATAATGAGTACATAAAGAGAGTAAAATAGAGGGAAACATGTATTATCAATAAAAAAGTATAAGGGAATAAAATTATTGAGTTTATTAAGAGATTATTTATAATATATCCTCATCATAAGCATAATCATAAACAATCCGGACAAAAGAAGATATTATGTTATAAAATATATACCACTTTGGTAACTTTGAATTGAAGTAACCAAAAAGGAATAACATTGCATGAAACGTAAAATATCATGAGAATAAATAAAATCATGATACTTCATTACAAGGGTGTTGTATATACACCTTATAAAATAAGAAATGTTCACAACATAACCTATATCCCAAAGAAGAAAAATCGAGACAAAAATCCGTTACCTTAAGTCTTGAATTACTTCGTACACATTCAGACCTCCTGTATAATAAATTAATGTTTATTATAAATTTATTATATAACCATAATTATATATATTAAACAATATATTATTTACTTATGACATTTTTTCCCATTTATTTTCAATTCAAATTTAAAATATTGTTTTGGGCAATAAATCATTTGTTCTTCATGTATGTATTTTAATTTTAATTTTCAATCCTATTAATTTGATCATGGTTAAATATTATAATTTTTTTAACCATTATATAATTATCACACAGATTCATTGTAAATTTATTTACGGTAATACATAAAAGTTAGAGATAAAAAATAAAATACATCATTTTTGGAGATTGTAGGCCATACGTACAGATGAAAATTGTTTCCATATTCTTAACAGATGAAATTAAAGAAAGGTAAATAATATATTAATATTATATAATCCTTTTTATTTCATATATATCGCCCATATTTATTAAATTTACCCTAATTACCAACCATACCAAGTGATTGTGAAAAATGAATCACATTGCTTCATGAGGAAGTAATCCCTCGTACACACGAATGATGTTGTCATATCCCCCATGGAATGGAATGTAAGAAGGTATATGTGATGTAATAATTATAGAAGTATAATTATGTAGAAAATATCATATATATTCATTTAATATATACTTATTACCATCCAAGTAAAATCGAAATGAAAAACACATCACATCGGTTCATAATGAGGTAGTTCACCGTAGACATGTGCGATATTATTGTCATCCAACAGTTTAGTAGGTAAGAATTTATATGTGTTATTATAATTATATAGTTCTAATAATATCATTAATATAATATATAAAAATTAAATTCATCATTATATCTATTCGTGAGAGGTGTGAATGGAAAAAAATAACATCGGTTCACACGACAATAGTCCATCGTACACACGATCAACGATATAATTTCTCATCTAATGGAAGAGGATATGGATATAATTTATGAAACCAACACAAAAAATATAACTATATGGTATATTTTTGTATTTTTATATTTTACTAACTTAATATTTTTTTTAGAATAGTAAGTAAAATAAAAACACATATTTTATAACTTTACCACTTCTTTGTAAAACCTCTTTAAGTTTAACCTAAATCCTTTCTAGATTGGAATTATTATTTCACCAAGGAAACTAAAATGTGAGGATGTATGTAATTAAAAGATTTATATAAGGATGTTCTAAACCAATGTTTTTTCAATGTGTGAATATATGATGAGTGGGGGTGGCCTTTTATTAGTAGGGGAGAGGATATATAAAGAATATTTGAAAAGAATAATGTTTACCCACATTTTTTTAATTTTATAAGGTAAAAAATGGGACATTATCGATCAATATATGTGATAAGGTTAAAATATGGCTGAAAAACTGGGTTTTGACATATTTCTAGGTCATTTTAACAATTATCCTTTTAGTTTAACCATCGGTAAACCTATTTTAACCTTAACCACGTTAATTAATTTTTACGTTTTTAGTATTCAATTTGACTAAAAAATAAGTTGAAATTATTATGTAATATAAACTATTAGGATTAGAAAGGTGGAATATATTTTTTAAAATTCCATTCACAAATTTTTTCAAATTTAATTTAAAATTAAACCTTTTGACATGATGAGAATGTGGTATTCCAAAGAGAAAACAATCCAAAGTTTAAATGTTTTTTATATCAAAATTAAATATGAAATTGGATTAAATGATAGAAATTGGATTAATAAATATATAGTTGATATAATTTTTTTTAAAACCATTTTAAAACTAAAGAAACCATATACATTCATTTAATAAAAAAATCAATTTTTAATAAAAACTAGTATTTTTTATTATTCATTGAAAAATTCATCTATTCAGATAATCCCAAAAAGTATCCTAAAGATAATTTTAACGTATATATTTAAAAAATAAATTTTATTTTTTAAAATACACTTTTTAAAAGTCACAACAATTAATTTTATTATTTTTTCATAAAAATATTGTTTTTTGAAAATAGAATTTTTGAAACATATAAAGACTATACCAAAATAATAAGCACTTTTTTATCAATATGTTTTTTATTAAAAACCATAAAACATAATATTTAATCTTATCATTCATTTTAATGATTCAAAGATTAAATTCTAGGTAAAAATTTTATTATTTAAATAATAATAATAAGAGTCTTTCGCGGTTCGTTAAGACTCGGTGTTGCATGTAATGTAAGTTACTCAAGAAATAAAATTTATTTGAAACACATATTTCAAAAAATAATGGGGGACTAAACGTTATGTATTATAAAAAAGTTTATTAATTGTGGATATTTACCTATTTTTTGACACTCTATGAATTTAAAAGGTCATTTTGTTTGATATCATATACAATACACAACACTTAGTTGAAACGGTCCATAAAATATTATTATTTAAATATGACTGTTATAACCTAACTATTGAATTAAGGGGAATGAATTTTATTAAATAAATCTTGAAATTTATATAAAGGTTATACTCAATATAAATTTACAAATTAATTATTATGAAATAAACACCTTATTTTTAGAAAGGTAATTATATTCTTCAAAAATATTTTTTTCTTCGAAAATACTTTTTCTTGAAAAACTGTTATTTATTTATTTTCATACGAAAATATTATAATTTATGGAAATATTATAAAATTTAAAAATAATAACATTGTATTATAAATCAAAATTTTAAAATTATTTTATCATGATATTTTGATATTTTTTCTGAAAAGATTGATTTTCCAATAAATAGACAAAATACTACTTTTTATTGATAATTATGTTTTTGTTTCAAGAATCTTAAATTGTAAATTTTGTTTTTAAATGATTTTAAAGTAAAATTAAATATATTATATTATTAATAACCCAATTATGTTAATTTTAATCAATTTTATGCTTGAATTTAGTATAAAAATATTTTTATAATTAAAACATCATTTTTCAATAAAATTGTTTTTCATTGTAATATTAAATTAATTTATGCCACATATATAAATTGAATCCTAAAAATTTTATTACATATTTTTAATCAAGAGTTCCCAATTTTATAATTAGTTTCTTTTTTAATTTTGGTCATAATGAATTTTAACCATAGTAAATAATTATCACCATGTTAAGGGTTAATCATGTAATTAATGTAAAAATAATATGATAATGACTAAAAAATGAACCAAAATATTAAATTAATCATATTTTATTATTTTATTTAAGATAATTACAAAAATTTACAATTATATTGAAATTCTATGACATATTTATTTGTTTTTACCTTTATAATATTTAAGTAAAATGTGAAGTAAAAAATATAACTTTATTTCTTTTAATATCTATAATATTTTTTTATAGAGATAAATACAACTTATGTTTAGTAATATATTTTTATTTAAAATAAAAAATATTATTTTTTATAATTTTTGTATATTTTTAAATTTATGTTATGAAATAATTACTGTAAATTCTTACACAACACTAACAAAATTCTTTTACAAGCATTAGAAAAATCATGAAAATAATTTTTAAAATTATAAATGTAACATTGGTTGGGTGATTTATAGTGATTCATGAATTTTATATATTAATACAACAAATTTGGGTTGTTTTAAAGATTTATATTTTAATTCCATATCTCTCCTGATGACATTAATGTCAAACTAAATGAATATAGTAAAAATTATATAAATGATATTTTATTAATAATATATTTTATTAAATTATTTAAAAATTATAAAAATATTACAAGAAAAAAATTAGGATTATTAATGCTATGAAATGTAATAAAATGGTAATTTATGAGAAAATTTCACCTTATAAGTAAAATTAAACCCCTTTAATATTGAAAAGTTCATTATCATATTTAAAGTTAACATTGATTAACCAAGGGGTTAAACCAATAGATAAGGGTCAAAATGAAATATAAAATTGAAAAAAATAATGGTATGATTATATTAATAAAATATACTATTTTTATTATAATATAAGTCATTTTGGAACTATTTTATAGGAGTTATACAAATATTAAACTATAATCTTTCACGTACTTCTAAAAATGACATTAATGATATTTTATAAAAAATAATATTTTATTAAATCATTTAACTTAAGTAAAAATATTATCTTTCGAAAAACGAATTATATATGGTTAAAATATCAACCAAGGTCCATTTATGGTATTTTATTTATTATGGTATCATTCTTGGCTAGAAAAGTTTAATATTGAGGTAATTGTCAAAAAGGTTAATGGGGCTAAAACTATAAGGGTGAAAACATCATCTAAACTTGACCAAGATTTATTTGATGAGAATATTTAAACTCATAATCATATTATTTTATAATTTTATCGAATATTATTAAAATAAACGTGAAAATTAATTTATATTAATTTAATAATTTATGAAATTACATGAATGTCCTTCCTTCACTTATAAAAGGGCACCCCCTCTCATCTTCTATCCACACTTGAAGATCCATTTAGTTCAGAAAATACCTACCCAAATTACTTCCTAAAACCCCTTTACCCATTCTAGAGGTCTTATTTTGAGTCGAATAGAATCCTTAGATAGATTAATGTTTAATGAAAATGAGGTAGACCGAAGGAGTGGTATAAATTTTAACTGAATATATTAGTTTTATTTCCTCTTATAAAACATTAAAATATTATTAAATAATAAAACCAATTTCTTAAATATAATTATATGTTTTTTGGTTAATTTAATACCCTATATCTATCTGATTTTCCATTAAATGTGAAACAAAATCATGATTTATGTGAACGATGAACTATCACCCTATGAACTGATGTAATTCATTTTCCATCATTGCATCTCATGGATGGTTATAATGATATGTTTAATATTTATAAATGATAATAAATAAATAAATATCATTATTAAATATAAAAAAACATATTTTAAATTTATTATTTTTGGATGTTATATCGATTATTTTTGAGACCAGTTGTTGAGACGACATACAATTCTGAGGCCCGATGTCCCTGAAATAAATGTTTGAAATATGTTAAACATATTAATATTACATGCCGGAAATTTTCATAAAAAAGTGGAATAAATTCTAAATAGAGTATTACATCAGATATATAAGGACACAATTGTGTTTAAAAAATAAGTTTTACCCTAGGCTCTATATAACCTTTATCGGTGCGAGATGTTTGTGAAAATGTCTTCGTGGGCATAAAATGAATGAAATAATTTTAATAAATTACTTTATTTTATTTATTGAAACAGAGAAATGAAATTTTATATATTTATACAGTTAATTTATATTCTTAGGTTTATCCACTAAAACCTAGTGATATAGGGAACCATTGGAGAGCCTCTGGAGGGGATTTTGTTGGTGAATGGCTATGAGATCATAGTTCGATGATCAATGCACAATGAGAATCTAGGATCTCACTGATAACCATGATAAAATTCATTATTTTGAAATTATCTATATAAATATAGGTATTATATTGATTTATGCTTATTTACTCCTATTAAAAATACAAATCAATCAATACATATATTGATTCTTAGATCATGCGTACTGTGGGTATAGGTTTATTATGATTCCAGATTTAGAATTTCCTGTTGATTATTTTAAATATCTTCATTCGTCATTGTAAAAGTAATTAATAAATGTCAACCTAAACATCATACAAGGCCTATTTCACATTGTTGTTCTTTTTTTATTTCCCTTTCCCCATTTCATCATTCATCATGGGAGAAAACCTTCACCCGTAGTTTGACAAAATACTGTAAAATCGATCACTAAACACCAATTTAATGAAAAACCATATTGACAACATAGATCTAGGTTAGGGTTAATGATGGTATAATTATATAATGACAATGATTATGGATTCAATCGGATTGGGTATTCGTATTTGTGGTTCTTAGATGCATGGATATGGTGGAGGTTTGATATGATTCACAAAAAAATGAATATGCAAGAAATCCTATCTCTAGTGACGATCGACCTCAGTTCAGTTAGATCCCCAGTACTTAGGAGTGATATGTAGTATATCTAATGGTTCAAAGTTATGACACATGAAGAATAGTGGGATTATATAAAATCTATATCTACACGGTGTGTATTTCAGGAACAAACAATGTGTGAGACCCTAGTGTGATGATTATGGTTCCTGTGTGAAGTTAAAAATCACAAAATGTATATAACCTATCACAAAGTGTGTGACTTGACTTGGAAATCTTTTATTATTCCTCAGAGGATATATGAACATGACTAAAAGTGCATGGGCATGGACACGCCATGTACTCCCACATAGAAACAACCATTATTAGTGTACATGGGAGGACCTATGTACTTGGACACAGATAGAAGTACATGGGAATATGAACAGAGTTTACTTTGACACATACATAGAAACAATCCATTTACAAGGGTATAATCTAGTGTCAAAGGGGAATTCCATGTACTATGATTACACACTGTGTACTTATTTCAAGATAGATTAGATCCATTTTCTAATGTATCTTGGACATGCTTCTTTAGGCAGAGTTCCCTATATCAATTCCCTAAGGGTTAGTATTGAATAATTTTGTACAAATATGATATTGATCCCTTTAGTTGGACTTCTTGAATAGAGTTGGTTGAAATCTTCCGTGATTCTTGGAGTGATATCCTATATCATCTTCTTTGGGTGGAGTTCTTGGTATCATCTTAACCAATAGTACTCATGCACAGATCCTGTACTTTGCGGGTTATTAGGTATTTATTTGTTGGTATACCTCATATACATGCATTGGATCATCATCTTTGTGTCATACCTCTATATAAGTTCAACATATACTTCTTATGGAAAGGCCTAATGAGCTATATATCTCAGAAAAACACCATCAATGCTATCTAACTCATGGAGTGTGTCCTCCTGAATGAGAGCTTTGTGGAACCATAAAGCATGAATCCTAGGATAAAATTAAGGTTATGAATTTACCATGAGTCTATTTTATTATGTTTATTATATCTAAATATTATTTTTATATGTGATGTAGACATATACCTATGTAGAGTTGATAGTTATTTTTTTATTATATTATTTTGGGCTTTGGGTAAACTATTGGGTATTGTTATACTGACCCCGAAATGGTATTTTCCCATACATTTCATATCAAGTGAACATGATTTTACTTTTTAAGGAGTCTAAGAGGGTTTTTTACTAGGAAGTGATTAGTGAGATGGACAAAACTAGATGTATTCCTGCGGTATCTTGACAGTAGCCCCCAACTTTACATTCAGGTTGGAGTAGTTTTCTGACTCTTTTGGTGGTCTTTTATTTCAACTCATTTACTTTATAAGACTTGTTTTTGTACTAAAGATTTTATATTTATACGTATACATGGTTTATTAGTTTATATTACAGCATTTTATGGGCTTATATATATGTGTGTTCATGTGCATGTACCTAGGTTAACACCTCCCATGTTAGTGATATGCTTACTTAGTGCAAGTTTCTAGACCCTGGCCTATTGGAGGTGGGTTAGGGGAGTCAAGTAACAGGCCCCACTTGGATGTGTCTAGAAATTAAAAGATAACATGTCAAATAATTTTTAACTTTCCATGCATTATAAAATGATAATGTCCTTTGTGGGAATGTGTGGACTACCCCCTCTATGAGGCGATGCGAATTTTTTCCATAAATACATTGCATGAATGATATATATATGTTTATTTATTGAAATAATATATTACTTATGATATAATTATAATTATGAAAATATAAAAGAAATACTTACATTAATTATTTCATGATCGTTCAAAAATGAAAATAAAACTCATGTGTACGTACGACATACCATTTCCATTATTATAACATAGCTCATTTTTCATAACCTTATTTTATGGTTTATTTTTAAAAGTATAATTTATTTATAAAAATGATAGTTATATTATGATTATTATTCTAGATATTATGGAATAATGGCCTATTTTACCAAATTTAACCTATAAAATTCATTTTGTACATATGAACTAAATATCATTAAAATGTATGATGTGAACATAATTGATTAAGTAATTAAATATTACATGGAAAAAAAGAAAATAATAAAAATAATAAACACGAAAAAGGTTCTTAATAAAGCAAATAATTATCATGATTTTATTATTCAAGAAGATAAAGAACATATGTGATGAGTTGGACCTATGGTTAGGGGTTTCTTAACTCAATTTCTATTCATTGGGTTAACTAGGTAATTCCATGATTATGTGTAAAATGACCTATAATTGTATTATGTTTTATTTAATTTTTTTTTTTGGATTTATATTTGTCACACATAGACAATTCATTAATTTATAATAACATCATTGATACAATATTTGTAAGGGTTATTTAACTCAATTTTGATTGGTTGAGACATATTTGAGGTTATACACTTATTTTTGTTTATGAGGTGTATATACTGATCCTTTGACATGTTATATTAAGGTTAATTATTTATTCAAGTTATTCAAAGTTAAAACTCAAATTATCTCATCAAAGGGGTTTAAAATTTAATCTTACTGAAGTGGTAAGGGTTTATTTCAAAATATCATCATTATTCTGGATTGTTTATATTTAAACACTCCATTGGAATAATGATTTGATATTTTTATATTAAGCCTTATCTATTTTATTCTTCTCTACTTATTTTTTAGAATAATAATTCTTCCTTAAATTTTCCTATTTTAATTAGTCAAGATATCAAAATAATGTTTTATGTAAAACCCACTTTTTCAATTATGTCAAGAATATTTCTCTTTCAATGTCTATATTTCCCTTAAAATGTTTTAAATTTTTTACTATTCTATAGTGATTTATTAAAAAAATTTACCCATGTTTTAATTTTTACAAAATGGTTTAAATGGTATCTTCTTTCCATTTTCTAAAAGTGATTCATTTTAAAAATTTTATTCAAAATTTGAAAGGGATCTTTGTATTAATGTACTCGACATGAACATAATTTCATACCATCATAAATACTAAATAACATGAATCCTATTTTACAATTTTCAATGGTTCTTTAAAAAATTATTTTCCTAATTCTATATAAATTTCAAATTTTTCGAAGTGAATTTTAATTTGAAAAGTTTATTTTCCTCAAGAATGTCTTAATGATATTTTTATAGTATTTATATTCATCAAGAAAATTAACATTTTATTTTACTTATGCTCTACTAAGGATATATTGTAATGATTCCATCCTCATTATTTCTCTGGATAATTTATGATCAGTTTGATTGGGGTAAATCATAACATTTTGTATGATTTTTTTAATATGAACATCTATATTGATTATGTATTTTTTTTATTCAGCCCATTCATGTGATAAATTCATTGAAATTATTATGTGATGGGAAGGGCCTACTATAACCCCTCTATGCATTGGTAGGTCTCATGAGGAAAACATATTTGGGTGTTTGGTCAAGTCCTTATCCATTTATATAATATGTCTTGAAATGAGCCCTTGATGTCAAATTTATGATGTCTGACATTATGCATTTCATCATTATGAAATTATTTATTGATGTCCATATGATTTCTTGATTAGTTATGATATCCATGGATAATATTCATTCTCATAGGATTATTTATATGGAATTATTTGATCATAATTTATTCCAACCATATTATTCTTAATTCTCAATTTATTAATATGTGGAATCTCTTTTCAGTTATTTAACATTCCATATTTTCTATTCATTATTTAGTCATGGTAGTTTCCATTGTACATAACCCTTAATGAACATCTATGTTCACCCTTATTTTGTATCTTTTTCTCAGGATCTTTAGAAGGAATATTTTAATGAGTTCTAAGATGTAGAATATTTACTTTCACTATGTATTTTATTTTATGTTTTCAATTATAGTATACGATTAATATATATATAGTTTACTAAGACTAATAAATTATTTACTCCTTCAGGATGTGATTACTTATATCTTGAGGTAGTGTAATAATGTAATCACCAGCTTCGGGCCACTAGGGTTGGGGACTTTATAGTTGGTATAAGATGAATTTTAATAAAATCCTTGGAAACAAGATTTAACAAAATATATATTATATACCCTATCCAAATTAAAAACTCTAAGTATATTTCTAATTATATGATAACATCAAAATATTTTTAATTAGATAATGGTAATCTTATTTTCTTATAAATAAATCCATATATAGTTACTAGAAGGGGATGTGGTTATGAAACATATGAATCTAGGGGAAATAAAACTGAAAAGAGTTTTTTGAGTATATCTCGGCCACTATTATGGTGTGTGATGAGTTTTTCCTTAATACATATTGGGTTTGACACTCCTGGGGGATATTCTTGGGTTAATTAAAATTTTCATTATGAACCATTATGATTAATGATACAATAGAACCTATAGAAACAAATGATAAGATGTAGTGATATGGGATAAATATAAAGTGTCTTGGGATGACAAGTCTATGGTTTATCATAATTTTAAAGTCATATATACTACTTTTGAGGTTTTAACTGATGAGGTTTTAACATTATTAAGGATATTTTGGGAGAAATTTTTGTTAATAAAACCCTTTGATTCAGTATATGTTTTAGTGAGAAGGTTATTTGAGGAATAATAATTTTATATTTTGTGTACATTTTTTTAATGTTACTGAAAACATTTAGGGTTAATGTGATCATTTATGTTAAGGTAATAATAGTTAATTAATATGATTTAATGCTATGTAAAAAAAGTTATACAGAGAACCTTAGTGGATAAAAATTGAATTGATGATTAATGTTATTTTTTAGGATCTTCATTTTTTTTGGAATTTTATAAGAGTTATATAAATACAGTTTTAGAAAAATTACAATCCACAGTATGGGATACAACTCATCAAATTCAACATGGTTATGGGGATTGCACCCAAAACTGAAGGATGATAAGTGTGTAGAGCCTACCACTGATTTATGTGATGTCTTGGTTATTATGATATTTTTTTACTTAAATGATTTAATGGATAAAGATTATGTTTATTTTGGGAAGAATATTGTAGGATCAAATATTTTTAAATATTTTTTTAGGTGATTAATGATATCTTAGGAGACATTTATTTGGGTTGAGGTATATATAGACTTTATGTTTAACATAAAGTATTATTTGTGAAGAATTATATAATGTTTTGGAGGTGTAAGATGAAGGGTAAGAGTTAAAATTTGAGGTTAAAAACTTATTTATTGTTGAATTTAATGATGTTATTTGGGATAGAGGGTTATTTATTTATGAAAAAATATATGTTAAACCTTTGGTTTTATCATTTAATTTTAGATATTAGTGTATTATTTCTTCATATGAAGGTTTAAATTTTTTGATATTATATTGTAGTAATAATTTTAGTTTAAGTTAAGGATTAAATATAGGAGTAATATCTTTTTACCATTTTATGGACTATGTGGTCTATTAGATGTTTATTTCAGTGCATTAGGTATTAAAAATTCATCTTTAATACTCAATTTTTGGAGGAAAATATGAGTTGTAGTAGAAATTTATTAACGTATGAGATTAAACTTTTCAAATAAGTATATTTTCATATGTTATTAGTATATATGTAATGGAATTACTAAAATTTAAGAAAATTATCTTGAAACAAAATATTTTCCTGATTAACTTTATTTATAATGATTTGATTGTCTTTTCACACTTCTTTGGCTTATACATTTCTGGTCAATAACTTTCTCATGATCATTCACCTTCTTATGATAAATGATATCTATCAATCTACATCATTATTAAGAAATTTATTTTCCCACAATGTCCATATATTCAGTTCACACTAATTTTATACTATTTATAAACATAGATATGTGTTATTTTAGATGAACATCTAAATTATGTTTCCCTATTTTCAAGAGAATGTTTTATTAACCCTTTTTAGGATTTATGTTTTCAATAAAGGAATCTTTAAATTTTAACCCCTATATTAACAAGATCAAGTTAAAATTGAGAGGACTCAATTTATTAAATGGGTGGGGTGTGTGACAACCTAATATTTAAAAAAAAATACTATATTCAATGGCATATACAAAACAAAACATCATGCTTAAATTAACCACGCAATATTATTATTTAAATGTGATCATTATAACCTATCCTTTGAATTGATGGGTATGAATATGATTAACAACATTATGAAATGTATTTAAAATTAATACTCAATAAGAATGTATTGATTAATTCTTTGGAAATAATTACTCAATTTTTTGAAAATTCATTTTATCTTTCAAATATAAATTTTCATAAAATTGAAATTATTACTTTTTTATGAGAAAATATTATAACTAATTTATGGGAATTTTATAAATTGTATAAAAATAAAATAAATTTTTAAATCTTTGTATCAAAATTAGTTTATGGTGAATTATTGGGATTTTTCTAAAAATAATTATTTTCTCGTGAATATTGGAACTACAGTTTAAAAATTAAAAACTATGTTTTTCTTTCAAGGATTTAAAATTGTCACCATAGTAATGGTAAATCCTAATTATAGTAGAAATTATATGATAAAGACTAAAAAACCCTAGCACTTGACTTAATCCCATTGGATGAGTGTATTTCGGCCATGTACATACAATTTTTAAAATCATAGAAACTTGGTGCCGTATTTATTTTATTTGGACCTTTATAATATTCAAGTAAAATATAAAGTCAAAAATATCACTTTTTTACTTTTAATATCTATAATATTTTTTGACAAGGATAAAAATAAATTATGTTCAGTTATAAATTTTTATTTTAAAGATAAATTATTTTTTTATCATGTAAATTTATTTTCATTTTTTAACAAGGAAATAATTACCTTAAATGCTAAAAAAACACTCACACAATGATTGTGAAATTAGTAGAAAAATCATGTAAATACTTTTTAAAACTCTAAAATTAATATTTCTTGGGTGAGATATTGTTCCGCATGAGATTTAATAGACTAATATAACATATTTAGGACGTGTTAAAGGTTTATATTTTAATTACACAACTATTTTTATATCTTTACTGTCAAATTAAATGAATAGTGTTATTAATGGCAGAAATGGTATTTTATGGTAAATAAAATTTATCAAATTATTTAAAAATATAAAAATATTGAAATAGGAAAATTAAGATGATTAATGGTATAAATTTCATCCCTTTTTCATTTATGATCCAACTACTACCATATAATAAAATTTATAACCCTGTAATATTGAAAAAGGCATTACCAAAGTTATAATTTAAATTGGTCAACCTTGGGGTTAAATCAAATGATTTGATTTAAAATAACATTTAAACCCATAAATATTTTAGTGGATTATTAAATTAAGAACATATCCTCATTATATTTAAATATATATATTTATATATATATATATTTGGAACCATTTTAAATGAGTTAGAAACATATTATACTATAATATTTCATGTATTTCATATTATGAAATTAATAATATTTTTTAATAAATAATATTTTATTAAAAAATTAAAATTAAAAAATATTATATTGTGATAAATTAATGAAAAACCATCCAAGGTCTAATTATGGGTTTTTTACCTTTTATGGTACAATTCTTGACCCATAAAGGGTAGGAATCTTTAATATTTTGGTAATCATCAAAAGTGTTAATGGGGGGGTAAAAAAAATGATAAGGGTGAAAAAATTACATAAGATTGTTCAAATTTTATTGTATGAGAAGATTTTGAATCATCCTTATATTATATTCTAATTTTATCAAATTGGATCCATTCATGCATGAAATGTAATTTATATTAATTTAATAATTTAAGTAATTCCAAGAATGACCTACCCTCACTTATAAAAGGGAGCCCCTCTTCTTTTTTATCCACACTTCTAGAGAAATGTTTTTCAATAAATACCTACCTATATACTTTTATAAAATATATTCCACGATATTAGAGGTCATATTTTGGGCAGAATATTAACCATAGAGTGTTTAATGTTTAAAGCAAAGGAGGTTGTTCGAAGAAGAAGTATAACTTTTAACCGAATGTTTTAGTTTTATTTATTATTATACCTAATTAAAATATTCATAAAACAATATGAAATATAAAAATATCATTCATATTATGATATTTTTTTTATGTAAATATATTACCCTATATCCATCTCATTTTCCATCAAATGGGAAAGAAAACCGTCGTTCTTGTGTATGGAGGACTATCGCCTTGTAAACTGATATAATTAGTTTTTCATCATTTCCTCTCATGGAATGTTATAATGATGGATTTAATATTTATATATGATATTAATGACATAATAATAACTCTAAAATTTTAATATAACACCTAATTTCTTACCTTTACATCCATTGAAAAAATTGTAATGTTGTTCATGCGTATGTTTCAACTACCACCTCTATGAAGTGATGTGATTAATTTTCCATCAACGTATCACATGGATGATATATATAAGTTTATATTGGGAAATAATATTTTATTTATGATATAATTATCATTATGTAATTATAAAATAAACACTTATGTTCTTTCTATCACGATCGTTGACAAATGGAAGCATTACTCATTCGTATGTACTACTTAGTGTCTCCATGAATATAACACAGTTCATTTTTCATAAACATAATTATAATTGTATTTAAAAGTATATTTGATGTGTTAATATTAAAATTATTTCATAATTATTATTTTGTATAATATAGAATAAGGACCACTTTTACCATAGTCAACCCACCAAAGTCATTTTGGATATATGAACCAAATATCATAAAAAACGTCTCATGTGAACTTAATTGATTAAATGATTAAATATAACATGGTAATAAATAAAATAAAAGGAATAATAATTTTTTTTAATAAAGTAAATAATTAATATAATTTTATTGTTATGGAAGATAAATAACATATATGATGAGTAGTACCTTATGTAATATATTTCTTAACTCAATTTCCATTCATTAGGATGTCTATATTATGGAATGATTATGTGAGAATTGAACTATTTTAATATTATATTATATTTAATTTTTTTGTTTAATTTATATTTTTCATGCATAATCACTTCCTTGATTAGTTATCACTTTAATGATAAGATCATTGTAAGGGTTCTTCATCTCAATTTTGTATCGTTGATACATATTAGATATTACACACATATTTTTGTTTACGATGCGTTTATACTTATCCTTCGAAATTTCATATCATGAATCCTTCTTGATTCATGGTATTAAATGTAATAAACCAAATTATTTTATCCAAGTATTTTTTATTCAAAATATTCAAAATGGTTAAGAGTTTACATCACAATCTCATCATTATTTATGATTTTTTATGTCGAAAGTGTCCACTAGGGAGATTATTTGGTATTTAAATATCAAAAATGATATATTTTATTCTAATATAGTTATTTTCTAAAATTATAAGTTTCCATTTAATTTTCATCTTTTAAGTACTCATCATATCAAAAGAATGTTTTTAAGGAAAACCAATTTTATTTTCTATTTATTCAAGAATATTTTTCTTCCATGTCCATAATTTACTTAAAATGTTTTTACTATTATATAATGATTTATTAAATACATTTATTCCCAAATTTTACTTTTTACAAAATGGTTTATATGATTATTTTTTTATTATCCAAATGAGGTACTCTTTTACTTTTTACTAAAAATGTGAAAGGAATATTTATTTTAACATACTTAGAATGAATCAAATTTCCTACCGTCATTACATCTCAAAGATTTTAACATTTATTTAAAATTTAACATGGTTATTTTAAAATAAAACTTTTACCAAATATTTTATAAATTTTGAGTTTATATAATTTAATTTCAATGTAAAAGGGTATTTTCCTCAAGAATGTTTTAATGGGGTTTTTATGGTATTTATATTCATCGAATAAAATAACCATTTATTTTACTTATGATCCACTAGGGATATTTTGTAGTGATACCATAATCATTATTTCTCTAGAAAATGTATGATCAATTTGATTGGAGAAAATATTATCTTTTTGTATACTAGTTTTCAATAAGAATGTTTATGTTGATTATGTATTGAATTCTTATTCACCTTTATCATATGATGAATGAAGTAGACATATTTAGTGATAGGAGGGGCCCACTATTACCCTTGAATGATTTGGTAGGTCTCAAAATACAAACTAGATTGATTATTTGGTCGATGCCTTATCCCTTTATATAAGATATCTTAGCATGAGTACTTTATGGTATGTTTATGATGCCTGAAATTTTGCATTTCATCATTATGAAATCGGTTTATTAGTTTTCATGGGATTATTTAATTAGTTATTATATCTATGGATAAGCAAAAATTTCATGTGATAATTTATATGGAATTATTTGATCATAATTTATTTCTCCCAAATTATTCTTCATGCTCATGTTATTGAGAAAATGAAATCTATTTTTAGTTATTTACCCTTCCACAGTGATTAGAACTTATTTATTCAATATAGTTTCTACTGTATGTAACCCTTACTAAGTATCTGAGATGACCATTATTTTTTTCCTTTCTATAGGACATAAATATGCAGTATTTTAATGAGTTTAAGGATTCATAATACTTACTTTCACTAGGTTTTGTATTTTATGTTTTCAATTGTAATGTTAGATTAAATCAAGTATCTAGTTTACCAAGATTAATAAACTACTCAATCCTTCAAAATGTGATTCCTTGTATCTAGTGAAAATGTAATAATGTAAACACCGACTATGGGCTACTAGGGTTGAGGTATTGAAATTTTTTATATACAGATGTGTGTTTTTTATACGTATTTCTTATATTATTTTATATTTATGTTTTTAATTAATTAACATTTATTTTCATTGTATGTTGTATATTTAATTCTTGTATATTTAATTTTTTTTATTATTTTATATATTTACTGTCAGTTTCTATAAACTATCGCTAAAAATAATAGCCACTATACCTATTTGTGGTGTTTTTTTTCAAATTATTAATTATTAATTTTTTTTGGTGGTGGTTTGGATAAATTACTAAAAAATAAAACCACTATTACATTATTTTATGGGTGTTCATTTATTTTTTTAATGATATGAACCACTACTAAATGTATAAAAAACTACCCCTAAATATGAAAAAATTAATCCTCACTTAACCAAAAATAAATAAACTCAAAAAGATTATATATGATTTTTGAATGTAAAATTTTCATTTTTTTGAATAAGCACCACTAATTAGTCTACAAAATATTTATAACGATTCTAATTGGAAAAAATTTCCTCTATAGGTTGGTTTTGGTGTAACGATTAATTTAATCATTCACTCATTCCAATTTTATAAGAGACCTATGTCTAATAAAATATTTTCCTTATTAATCAAATAACATTTTAAGTGGAGTTATGATCATTCTTAGAGGGTATTTATTCCACTATTAGCTTTATGGGATCCTTGGTTATCTACAATTAGAATGATGTTCCTTACTCATGAGGACATCTAATAAGATATTATGAGGTTCATGGGATGATAGCTTTTTAATGGGAAAAATATAAGAAGAATAATGATGGGTTTAATCTCTTTTTATTATTACATGATATAATTTCATCAAGTGTTTCACAATGAAATCATGTCACTCATCTCCTATTAGGTGTAATACCACCAACTCCTTTCCCTTTAGTTTTTAGTGATTCGTTGGTCATGTAATGAATAATATTGAGAGAATCATCATATTAGCCCATTCTTCATGAATATAAATATATATTCATTATTTTATTATTCATAAGTTTTTTTCATATATATGTATATATATTTGAGAGAAAGAAGGAGACATGATTTATAATGGAATATTTATCTTGTAACCACTCTACAAAAAACCAAATTTAAAGCCTCCTCACATTCATCCCAAGTAATGAACCTCCTTCCAAGAGTTACCATGAATAAACCATATCCCATATACTTAATTGATAATATATATCATGAAATACACTAATATATGGGTAGGAAGAGATTAATAATATTGTAAAGTTTCCTATCTAATAGGTAATCATGGTTTATAACGATTGAGGGGTAAAATTAAAATGTTTAATTAAAAATGGATATACATGGGATTTTTATTGAAACAATAGACTCAATCATACTTAACAAACATGAATCCTATAACATTGAAAAAAAATAAAGGAAGTTTGTTTTTCATACATATCCTGAAGCATTCAAATAAATAGGCTATGAGGAAGAATATATCAAATAATGTTCAAAATGAATCTCGAGTAGGAGAAAAAATATTGGATAGTTTGACATAGATATTCATATCTAGTCTATAAGAAAAATTAAAGTCCATGAATGTGGAAAAAATTCACTTTTGAAGAACCAATAATTTGAAATTATTGAAGTTGTTATATTTTTTTCAAAATTTTGTTTAATTTTTTTTAGATTTTCAGGTGAATTTGGAGTTATAGTTCTTGAGGTACAAGTCTAGAAGGTGTAACCTAATGTGATAAAGTTATATGACCTAAAGTTAATAATTTTCATCTAATAGATGATATATTAATAGAATATATAATCTCTGTATTTATTGAGTTACTGGTGGAGGTGCTTGAATCTATAACTAGAGAGTTCGAATTGGTGTTTAAGACTTATGACCATACATTTTCATGGTCTAGGTGATTGAAGAAGTTTCTTATGATGGTGATCGATCGAGAAGATCAAATTATAATTAGAATAACTATGACTATACATTAGGGATATGATGAGTGAAAATTACCAAAAGTTAAAGATTTTATTAATTATAAGTGTTGGGTGAGTTTTTAAAAAAGTGGTTAAGTGTTGAAAGCTTGACCGAGGAACATAATAGTCATCCAGTTTACCTAATTTGAGGATTCAGAGTTTTCAAATGTTATACCACCAGAAGATTATTTTCGACTAATGTGTTTCAATGTAATAAAAATATTATGATGTTGTGTGAAGTGGAAAAAATAAACTATAAAAAAGGTTCAAGAATTAAGTCCTATGATTCTATGTTCTTCTTTCAATAAATAAGCATCAAAATTAGTTTAAAAAATATTTATATTTAAGATATTCTTATTCAATATATCCAATGGTGGAGTTTGTAATATTATCTTAAATATGGGAAAATTATATATCTAGAAGGAGGTTCAATTTATGTTATATAGACCAGTATTAGAAATTAGAAGTTGTGTTGGTTTCTTATGATGAGCTATAGGATTTGAAGTAAAACATATTGTGTTATGTTATGAGTGAATAACATAAATATTTTAATATTTTTGATAATATCTCTTGAGAATAACATGGAAGGTTTATACAGGTCTAAAATCCACCTAATTTAGTAAGGATAAAAATTATGGATTCTCTTGGGAATCATGTAAAAATGAGAGTCTAATAGTACACGAAGAATATAGAAAAATCTATAATAGAGATGAAATCTGGTTGATGTAAATCCAATGTGACAAAATTAGTGAAATAAAATTTTCTTTTAATATAGATGATTAGAGATAGATATTTAGATGATGTAAGTTGGGGATTTAACAGGTGTTTAATAAATTATTATTATATTAAAGGAAGCTCATATGTTATATTAGAGTCATTTTGAAAATTCCAAAGGCTGTGATATATTGAGTGATGTTGAGAAAATGGCAGATTCATGGAGTTGACATAGAATGAAACTCATAAAATAAGAAACACTAGAATATATCAAAGTGAAAATGATGATCTAGACACAAAAGATACTAAATTCAAAAAAGTAATGTTCATGATTATAGAGAATATTTAGGGGAGCCTTGAATATTTTTTATGCCAGGTTTTCTAAGAGCATTGATAATGACTTACTTTGATATCTAAAAATCCATTCAATGGTGGTTGACTAAGAATTGAATAATGTTGAAGATATGGATCTTGGAGACCAATTTTATTATAGCTGTGTTGGATATATAAATGTTCAGTTCATTTATAGCTCAGTGCTACTGAGAATTTTAGATAAGGAAACATAGAGAGCTTGATTTTCATGTTTTGAAATATTCATGAGTTAGAAGAGAATTTTTTATTCTAGAATTTTTCTAGATTAGTAGAGGAAGTTATTATCAGCTGAAGGATAATTGAGTTGTTGAGGTTAGAAATTGAATTTCCTATAATTATGTTCTAGATTTTTAATGTCAAAAAACTGAGTTGGTGAGAAATATATTTTTTTAAAAATTAAAATACTCGAAGGAATAAAAACTTTATGTTTCAAAAACAACATGGAGTTTAATTGATCATTTTGGTAATGTTTATGCCACAATTTTAAAATAGAAGGAGATAGTATAATGATCTAATTAATAGATAGCATGGTATTTTTGAGAGATAACCCAATTCTATTCACTTGATTGAAATAGTAAATAACTATGTGTTGAGATAATAACTTAACAAAGAATGAATTAGGTTCCAACATTGGTAACGAAACTTGTAAAAACTTATGAAACATGAATTTACATCTATTATTACAGTATACATGTGAGGTTGAGATAAAATTTGATAGGGTGAAAACTATAACGAGATACAATGTTTTAAATAAGGTAAATGAAATGATAAAAGAAAATCATTGATTCACATCCCCTTAGTGTCTCATATATTCCTAGGAACATAAATTGGTATCCATGCACCCTAGTTCCCTATGTATGATCCCTATTTTTTGTAGATGGAAAATAAAAAATTAGTAAGAGGTATTCTTAACTTCTATAGAAAAAATTTATAATTGATAGAATAATATAAGAATATATTATATTATTTCACTTATCCTAGAGGTTATCAATTCCACTACTATGGTATTTACACTAGGAGAGAGATACTACCACAAAATTTGTAGCAAAAAGGAAACTCAAGGTGGTTGGAAAATCTCATATTGACATTCTAATGTCCTTTTCGGATAATGTGTATATGAAGGTAATGGATCTCCAAAATTATATGGAGACATGGGATAAAATTGATAGAATCATTATAGAAAATATAATATTAAAGAAAAAAATTAAAATATGGAGAAGTAAGTTTTAATACATGAGGAAAGAAAATAAAAAATCTTTTGATGATTACTTCACTATAGTGAATGAAATAGTTAGTAATACCAGATGATTTAAAGATATTATAAAAGATTTATCTATTTTTAAAATGTTAGTGAGGAATGTTCTTGATATATTTGATCTTAATGTATTTATATAATAAGATATTGATAATTTATCTCTTTCTATACTATATAACATACTTGATTTTTATTATATAACGAATGTTCCAACCTTTAATAAGATGATTAAGGAAGGTATGGATTTTGAAACCATTAGGAAACATAAAATTTGAGAACCAAATGATGACGTTATGTGCTCCAATGAGTCAACAGATAAATAAGATAATGATAAATAGAATGAAATGATTATGTACCATTTCATTAGAAAATTCTGGAAAGAATTAGTAAGTACAACAGAAAACACTCACTCAGATTATTTGAGTGTTAGGAAATCAAAACACCTTAAAATAAACTATCATAATCAGAATGTTAGAGAGTAAAATGATGGTGTTCATCTAAAAAATATCATGGTAATAAGTGGGATATAACTTTTAATGAAGCTAAAATATCTACCAGAAGAAAGAAATTTTTTTTGGAAGAACCATAAGAAGAATAATGAGTAATAAAGAAGAATATTATGCAACTAAATAAAGTCAATTAGAAAATTATTTTTTAGGTTAGTTAAATACTTACATGTATCATGTTATATTACTGGAATGTACCCCATGTAGTAAAAAATAATTTTGTGATTAGACTGACAAAGATCATATGTTAAATGTTGAACATTAGGATTTTCTTGAACAAAACATGATACAAAATAAATAAGTGATACCATTGAAGAAAGGAGACGATAAGATGAATAATAAAAAATGTGTATTTTTAAAACTAAATTTAATTACCCTAAGGAAATTAAAACCCTCATGATTGAGGTTTTTGAACAAGTATTGATATTAGAAGATCAGGGTAAGAAAGTTTCAACAAAAGAATTTGAGTTGATAAAGACACAATCAATGTATATTGAGACTAAAAATACATTCATGTAAATAAATGAAAATTTTCAAAAGGAAAAAAAAGTTAATGCTAAATCATCCCAGATGAATAGGAAGAAATCATGAAAAACAAGGTAAAAAATAAACCGGTTACTTTAGAGGATATTAAGGTTGATTCAACTAATTTTGTAAGTCTAAAAATGAATGATGGGCTTATGTGTATCAATAAAATATATGTATAAATTTATCTAACTCTACTATGTGTAATAGGAAATAGAAGGAGAAATAATTTTTTAATTTTGAAACCAAATGAAGATAGTAGTAACTTTTAGAAGAAAAACTTCTCACATTGTAGGAAATTAAAGTTAAAAATTATGAAAAATAATGATTGTATACTATAAAAAAACTCATACAATTATGAAATATCTCGGTTTAATGGACATTTTTTGTGTTTTGGGATCTTTAAGAAAAAAATTTATAACTATTGGTACAACATGTTACCCTTGGAAGCATGAATGATTTTATGGTGATAAAAATTATAAGAAAAGGAAGAAACATTAAAAGGTTGATAAAAAAATCTAGAATGAAAAAATCAGAAGTTATAAACCCTCTGGGGTAGAACTGATTTGAGTGTCTGGAAGAGACTTGTGGAATATGTGACCAACCAGGTTACTACGTAGAAGATTGAATGGAAACTCTTTATATACAATTTACTTATTCCAGAAAAGAAAAATATGTAGGTAAATGAAATATAATTAAAAAATATCATAATTTTTAGGTTGCATTGAATGTTATATAAAAATTTAATACATAGATACTTGATAGAGTTTGTTCCTATAATATGATTTTTTATGTAAAAATCACGGAGAACAATGAAGAACATAAGGGAGGAGTAATTATGTAAAGAACTCGACCCCAGTAGCCCAGAGTTGGTGGTTAGTTTATTACATTTGCATAAGATATAAGTAATGAAATCCCAAATGATGGAATATATTGAATTTCTTTCTAAAATAGACACATAAAATATTCCCATATTAAATTTGAAAAGAAAAATTACAATATAATTTATTTTTAGAATAACATTATTCCCTCCAGCATATCCTTGCATAACAATCTTAGTAGACATAATGGATTCATGGAGAATAGAAAAAAAATAAGTGTGCACCCAAATGTTAGTAAGTTTTAAGTATAGAGGAATCTATCATGAATCAATAATCATAAAAATCGTAAGTTAATTAACTGAACACACATTCCATTTAATAACTTGTCTATCATGAGAATATAAGGAATAATCATTAAAGAAATGTAAATTATCGGAAAAAAGTGAAATTTAATCAATAACATGAGCACAATATGAATCCATAGATAATATAATAGTGAAAATATTAGGGATAATAATAATTTAATTATAAATGAATGAAATACTTAGCCATTGGATGCCATGCAACCTAGGAAAATAATACTATTAACATCAAGACCTTTTAAAAATATAATTTAATCATTATGGGTAAAACCCCATTTAATTTCATCAACTTATTAGTCTTATGAGACAAATGATGAATTAAGGGGATATAGTAGGAACTTCCCATCACATTCAATGTCCAATTATTTTCATATATAGTTAAATAATACAACTGAATCAAAATTCCATAACAAAATCAATAACTATTTGTATCTGAAGAACTAGTCATAAGGAAAATCAATACATTCCCTATTGAAAATTAACATAAACTATCCAAATTGATATTGTGAATAGTATCATTATAGTACATCTTAAAAGGATTATTTAGAATTTTTTTTACATTAACGAAAATACTTAAAAGATATCATTGGAATTTTTCTTGAGGAAAATACCCATTTTACATTGAAAATAATTTTTAAAATCTAGAAACTGCACACGTAATAAAGAAATAATTTTCTTTAAAAATAATATTTTAAACTCATAACTAAAGATTTAAATCATTATGTTTTTATGATAGTGGTAAATTTTATTCATTCCATAAAATTTAAAAAAACATTCACGTCAAACATTTTTAAGTAAAAACCTAAAAATACCTTTTTGGAAGATGATAAAAAGATTCCATTTATTTTTTTAATTATTAAATATGTAAATATGACTTTAAATAATCATAGGAGAATAGAAAAAATATTTTAGAAAACAGTTTATAAAACATGGGAATTAAAAAGTAATATTCCTCAATAATGGCTTAAACTTTATCAATCTCTAAAAATGACGAGATTGTGAAATAAAGAATTTCCATTTTTTAATTTGTTGAATCATAAGCCCCATGAAATAAATAACTTCAAATAAAACATTATATACCATGAATACACTGATATAATATTTCAAATGGGAAATATATACACCATAAAAAATAAATGTGTTTTGAATATGACATGTAAATCGCATAAGTAAAACAAAAATGAGAATACCTTACAAAGATAATATCATTGAAATGGGAATTAATAAAATGATTAAATTACGTATATAAACTATAAATACACATAAAAAACGTTATAATACTATATAATATAATCAAAAGTCATTTCACACATAATATTATCATGAAAGAATCAATTAAGTAGATGTTTAACCCAATGAATGAAAATTGAGTTAAGAAATCCTTTACCAAGCACTTTTTTTTAATTAAACATTATTCAAACTCATATATAATGGTTTAAAAAAATATTAATTTATTTAATGACCATATTCCTATTTATTATATAATATATGATCCTCTTAAATCATCATATTACCCATTTTTTAATAATATTTGTTTTTACCCGTGTTTTAGGTGTTAACTGATTCATTTTCCTATGCATATTTTATCGTGTACGCCTGGTTCTTATGAATAATATATAGTTAAATAATCTACAAAATGTTATTATGGTAATAAATAACATATTTATTCATTATATAAATTTTTATAATCATTCTTTAATGTTGAACATAGAAAATAAATCACATCACTTCATGAAGACAATAAACTGTACCAATGCACGAGCAATGATATCATTTATAAATGGATGAAAGGGTAAGAAATTAGATTGTATATTAATTTTAAATAGTAAATATCATGTCTTAATTATCATATATATCAATTATTTCCATCATTATAACCATCCGAGTAAAGTGGTGATGAAAAATAAACTACATTGCTACGTGGAGATGGTAAGTCGTACGTACACACATTTAGGGATTTTTTTCATAGGATGGATAAAAGGTATAATATGGATGTTTCAAAATTAAAATAACATATAAATATATATATATATGATACTGAATTTATTTTTTAGTATGTAAATAACTCATGAATTGGAAGTATAAGAATAAATAAACTTGAAAGAGTCGGTAAAGACGATTATCTCTTCTTATGTGAACATCCTTTGGATATATTCTAAGGGACACTAGGGTTTGTATTTTGAGAATAAAAAAACATCTATAAATTGAATTAAAATGTTTTTAATATAAATGGGTAGTTTTTTTGATCTATATGGCTGAAAGTGGAGTAAATAAGTGAAGGAAGGGGTGCCCTTTTAAAATTGATGTGTGTGGAACTTTTAGAAACTCTCAAAATATAAAATTAATATAAATTATATTTAAATTGAAAATTGATCCCAAAGTGAGTTATTTAATATATAATATGATTACATGTAGTAATAAACTCATAAAATAATTTTGATGCATTTCTATGTCACACTATTACCATAATCATTTAGTTTTAATCCTTATTTTACCCTTCTAACCCTCATTGTGACAACATTGATTTTACTCTTTAAGGGTCAATATTCTCACAATAAATGACAAAAGACACATAAATGAATCATGGTTGAAATTTTAAAAAATATCCCAATAACATTGATAAATATAATATTGTTATAAATTTTATATCATTTAATAAAATATTATATATTTTAAAATATCGATAATGTTAATTTTGAAACAAATAATTACATTGATTTTTAAAAAAATCAATACAATAGTATAAAATCAAAAAAATATTAATACATCCATATTATGTTAAGGTTATCAATAAAATTCATGGATGACATTAATTGTTTCAAATTATATTTTTTTTAGATTTTTTAAATCATTTATTTGATTTTTCCAATAATTAAATAATTACTCCAGCAGTGTTGCGAAATCATTAAAGTAATTATTTATTTACTAAAAATTAAAAATAAATTACCATTATGAATATAATTAATTTATATTTCAAAATAATATTTATAGTTTAATATATATTTTTGATAACTCCATATAAAAAATGATATAGTTATTAAAATCATGAATGTGACATCTTTGAATTTTTTTAAATAAAATATTGTAATGGTAATAATCACTTACTAATGGAAAAAATCATTATATATTAGAGAAATGAATTATTATGGGAAAACATAACTCAAATAATAAAATTGGGGAAAATGATAGGGTCATTTTCTAGTCATTATCATCTTCTTTTTAACCCATATTACCCAAATTACCCTTTATCGTGCTAAAGAAAATTACCAAAGTTATTATTCATATTTTTCAAAAATAAAAGGGAACTATTTAATAAATTTGGATCTTCTGGATCCAATTACATAATCCATTTTTTAAAATTCATATCACATAAGTTTCATAATTTGATTTAACATTAATCCCGCAAAACATAGCGGAAAACAATATTCTTGAAAAATACATTTTTAAGAAAAAAAAAATGTACTTATAAAAACATTATGTATTTGGATGATTAAAATTGAATTAATTATATTATATCTATATAAATATTTCTTAATTAAATTTTTTAACAAATTTAAATCATAATGTTACTTTTAATATAAATAAATTGACAGTTTTATAAAAATTAGTATTTTTCCCAATTCTATGGAAAATCAATATTTTTAAATGAATTCTAATAAAATCACAATAAGATAATTTTAATATGATAATTTCCAAAATTAATTTCATTTTAAAAAAATTTATTTTCTTAAATTTTCAAAAATTAGTTATATATATATTTTCTTATAAAATCTAATAAAAATATTTTTTGAAGAAAACATATATTTTAAGAATAAATTGACTTTTCTAAAAATTATATGTTTATTTACTAATAAGTAAATTTTTAATTAATATGAATATTATATATATTTTATAAATTTTTTAATCCTATTCACACTCACCAATATAATTGTTAGGTTATAATGATCTCCTAATTACATTTCATTGTTTGTTCAAATGGGGTGTCATGTGCACCATAATCCATTGAAGTGAGAAAATTAAAAAAGACATAATGTAAAAATTATTAGTGTTACATTCTAACCTCTTTCAATAAATAAAATACTTGATATTTTAAAGTCCAATTTGAAAAATATAGTTTGAAATTTGAATTTTGTTTTTGTAATCCCATATCATATATAAGGTGAATAAAATATCCTCTTAGTTATAGGGGATGAGAAATCAGATGGTTCGCACAAAAGTAGGTTTTAAAAAAGTATAAATTAGTGGGAAGTGAAAATATGGACATAGAAGAGAAATCGAACTATCATGTTCTGATGGTGATTGATAGAAAACATGATCATGATAAATATAACCATCAAGAAACTATAAATATGTGATCAATTAAAAGGAAATAGATTTATTTGTAAAAAAACTAAACACATAACTCATTTATTCCAAAATCCTTTTCACACAGTTGAGTAATTATTTTACTTCCGATATTAAAAACCTAAGAAAATATACTTACTTGAAAATTATATTTTCATCTTTTAATAAATTTCTATAATAAACTCATATTTTTTTCCAAATGATGAGTATGGTTTTTTTATAAGGAACTATAATCAACTTCTACGGATCAAAAATTCCAAAAAAATAAGAACAATATATTCCTCATGTATTTATACATTAACCAAAACCAATATGGTAAGATAATTCCCAAAATGAGTAAACCTTTATGCAAGGAAAACTAATTTAATCTCCCAAAAATAAACTGTAATATCCAAAATTTAACTTAGATCATTCAACAAATAATAATCCTTCAATGTTATAAAAAATATCCCATCCTAATATTAAAAATCCAACTATTAAAGAGGATTTGATCACATAGTTTTCCAAGATAAATTTAATTGTTTTTCTCAAAAAATCTACATGCCCTAAACATATAATTTCTAATATACACTATCTATTTACTTAAATTATATGAATAACTATAAATCCATAATGAAAACTTTTATTCTAACAAAATACAATTCAAACTTTATTACTTAAAAAGTATTCCATAATAATATATTTACCTTATTCAGCCAGGGTTCTAAAAATAGTGAGTGTCTTACTTAATAACATAAATCACATATCACCAAAGTAATTTAGAATCTCATTGTAATCTATATGGCATCGTTTAAATAAAGAAAAACTATGTCATACTAACCAAGACATCACCCCATTTTGATTCTCATCAACACATTGTATATTGCATTCAACATTAACCAACTTCTTTATAGTTTCATTCATTGACTAAAACAAAATATCATAGTGTGAGAAAAACTAATCATACAAATCCATGAAGAATAATTTATAGGATGTTTAAATAATGACACCTTATTCTCAATATATGAGTCTATAGGTTTAACCTAGTTTTTCTATGGTCATTAAAAAGTATACATGATGTTATTCTGTACATAAAATTGTCCTCAAAGTCATTCATAGGGTTATGTTCTCTAATCTATGTTTTCCTAAATCTTGTACTCAAGGTTTATACTAAACTTACTCTAATACAAACATTAAATACCCCTCCCATAGTAGCCTAGATCCATTAGTTACTTTATTACATTGGCATAAGATACAAGGAATCATATCCCAAAGGACTAAAAAGTTTAGTATTATTGGTAAACTATATATATACATGATCACCCCATTACATGTGAAAAAAATTAATACATATTTTATGATAATAAAATTATTCCCTCAAGCATATCTTTAAATAATATTCTTAGTACACTTCATAGATTCATGGAGAAGGGGATAAAATGGGTGTGTTCAAATGCCCAGTAAAGGTTAAGTATAGTGGAATATAACATGACTCAATTATCATAAACAACATAGAAAGGTATTTAACTAAAAATTAATGCCATTTAATAACTTGACTATCATGAGAAGATAAGTAAAAATCAGTATGGAAATTTAAATGATTGGAACCAAATTATATTTAATAAATAAATTGAAAAAAATATGAATCCACATATAATATCATAGTGAAAATATCAAGGATAAGAATAAATGGATTCATAATGAAGGAATGACTTAACTATTGGATGTAATGTTTCCCAGTCACATGATACCTTTATCATAAAGATATTTCACAAGATAGTTTGACCAGTATGAGTAAAAACACAATTAATTTTCAAAAATGTTTCATCTTATGAGACTACTGATGCATCAGGGGGATATAGTGGGCCCCTCCAATCACTTAAAAATTCTAATGCATTCCACATGTGGTTAAATAATAAAACTAAATCAACATTCATCAATTAAATAAAAAACACTTTATATCAGAAGAACTAGTCATATAGAAAATAAATAATTATCCTTGTGAAAATGATCATAAACCATAAAAAAATATGAATTAATTTCATAATTATATTAAATACTCAAAATATGATTCAACACAGGATGTTGGTATATATGGAAAAAATTTAAAGATATTGTTGGAATATTTATTGAGGAAAATACCCATTTTACATTGAAAATAATTTTTTAAAATAAAAAAAAATAGTACACATAATGAAAAACTAATTTTCATTAAAAAACTTTTAAACTTGTAAAGAAATATTTAAATCACTAATTCATAATGATTTCAAGTAAGTTTTTTTATTCCATATAAGTTATAAAGACATTATTTTCACACTTTTGTATGAAAAATAATCAAAATAACTTTTTAGAAAATGAAAAACAGATTTATTTTAAAAAATGTATGAAAAAGTCAAAATTGGGTAAATATGAACTTAAAAAATAATTGTGTAATAGTAATAATAATTTAGAATTTTTTAGAGAACATGGTCATGGAAAAGAAATATTCCTCAATGAGGACTTAAACTTAAATAATCTCAAATAATGATGAGATTTTGAAATAAACCCTTAGAAGTTTCTAATCAGTTTAATCGTATACCCCTTGAAGGAAATAAATTCAAATGAACCTTTATATAAAATTAATAAATTGATATAATATATGAAGGGAGAAGTATATATACCATAAAAAAATAAGTTGTGAATATAACATAAGTCTCATAGAAGTAAAAGTAATACGAGAAACCCCTAAAAAGATCATATCATTGAAGTGGTGTTAATAAAATAAATAGATTGTGTGTATAAAGTGTAAATACAAATAAAAAAGTAAAAATAAAACATAATATAATAAATTTTTAACACATACTATTAGTATGACATAATCAATGAAGTAGATGTTTAACCCAATGAATAAAAATTGATTTAACAAATTCATTACCTTGTGCATTACTTTAGTTGAACATGATTTATCCTCAAATATAGTTGTTTAAATATTGTTATTAATTTATTCCAGAACCATTTTCTAGTTTGTGATATCATATATGATTCTCTTATATCGTCTTAATACCTATTTGTTAAAAATATTTCTTTGTTACCTATGTTTTGGGTGTTAACTACATTATTTTCCTATACATGTTGGGTCATGTGATTCTCAGTTCTTATGAATATGAAATAGTTACATTTTAACAAGATATATATTAAGGTCGTAGATGTCATATTTATTAATTATATACTTTTTTTATAATTATTCTTGAATTTTGAACACAAAAAATGAATCACATCACTTTGTCGAGATAGTAAGTCGTACGTACAGAAGTGCGACGATATCATTTCTAAATGGTTGAAAGGGTAAGGAAATGGGTGATATATTAATTATACAGAATAAATATCATTTAATAATAATAATATATATCCATTATTTTCATTATTATAACTATCCATGTAAATTGGTGATGAAAAATGAAATACATCGCCATGTGGAGATGGTAAGCCATACGTATGCACGTGCAGTGATTTTAGGGACACTAGGGTTAGTATTTTGAGAAAACCATAACCTCCATAACATGTATAAGAATTTTTTAAAGAGAAATCGTATGGATTTTGTTGAGATACAAGGCTCATAGTGGTAATGTAGTGAAGTAAGGGGTTCCCTTTTATAATTGAAATGTGGGGCCCTTTTGGGAACTCTCAAAATATTACATTAATATAGCTTAATTTTCAATTACCAATGGATAAAGAGGGATTTATTTCTAATATAAGATAATTTTGTGTCTAAATAATCTCATCCAATGATTTTTATTCAATTATAGATCACATTCATACCCATATCATTTAGTTTTAACTGTTATTTAACCCCATTAACTCTTATCATGAAAACATTGATTTTACTCTTTAAGGTTCAATATAGTTACTATAAAGTGAAAAAATAATCAAAAATGTTTCATGGATGATATTTAAAAAAATATCATAAAACATTTTATGAATTTAATATTTTTATGAATTTTAAATCATTTAATATAATATTATTTATTTTAAAATATAATTAATGTCAATTTTGACACGATTCATTACTTAGACATTTAAAAATATCAATAAAACATTATAACTTGTAAAAAAATATTTTAATAAATCACTAATATATAAAGTTAATATATAAAATACATGGATGACATTAATTATCTCAAATTATATTTATTTCTAAATTTTTAATATCATTTATTTGATATTTCCATTAATTAAATAATTACTATATAAGTGTTGTCAATGAATTTAAGGTAATTATTCCTTCACTAAAAATTAAAGATAAATTATCATGATGAATATAATTAATTTATATTTTAAAATAATATTTATAGGTAATGATATCATCTGAATAACACCATATTAAAAATTTTATAGTTATTAAAATCACGAATGTGACATCTTTAACTATTCTTTAAATAATATATTATAAGGGTCATAATCAAATCCTAATAGAATCAATGGTCATATATCTTAACATTGAATGATTATGGACCAAAATAACTCATAAAATAAAATTTTGGAAAGTGTAGGGTCATTTTATTGTCCTTATCATTTTATTTTTAACCTATATTACAAAATTTACCCTTTGACATGGTAACAAAAATTTATAATGTTCATATCCATATTGGCCAAGAATAAAAATATTTTTAAAAAAAAAAATATATATAGATCCAAATTTTTAATTCATTTTTAAAAATTCAAATATCAAACTTTTCAGAATTTAATTTTATATTAATCCTATAAAACAAAATGAAAAACTATTTTTGTAAAAAATGGATTTTTAATCCCTAAAATATACTTATTACAAAATAAGGCATGAGGAAGAAAAATATGGAATTAATTATATTATTTATAACCAAATATTTCTTATGTTACTTTTTTTTTGAAATTCAAATCATAAAGGTACTTTTTATATAATGAAATTGAGAGTTTTATAAAAATACGTATTATTCACTATTCCATAGAAAATCAATATTTTTAGAAGAATTAACAATTTCACTTAGATAATTTTAATATGAAATTTTCAAAAATTATGTTAATTTTATCAAATAATATTTCTAAATGTTTAAAAAATTAATTATATTTTTTTCAATAAAAATCACTTTTTGGAGGAAAACTACATTTAAAGAATAAATTGACTTTTATAAAAATAATTTGTTTATTTAATGTGAATAAATAAATTTTATTTAATATAACCATGATATATATTTCATAACATATTTAATCCTATTCACACATGCTAATTTTATGGCTAGGTTATAAGAATCTCATAAAAATATTACATTATTTGTTCCTGTTAAGTGTTGCGTGAATCATAAGATATATAAGAGGTTAAATTTAAAAACATACATACCACAAAATATTGGGGTGTTAAAAGTTACCTTTGGAAATGTTATTTCCTTGAAAATAAAATGTAACAATATAGTTGTGATAGAAGCTCAAAATTTAAAGTCCAGTACTGTTTTATTTGTCAGGAGACATAAAATAAACATACTAAATATTAGTAAATTTATTGGATATTACAAGTAAGTTATCTTCAAAAAATATTATTTCATTATCTTATGATTCAATGATATAAATATTACTACTATGGGTGATAGATTCGGTGGAAATTTATTCTAAATTCAGGGTCCTAGAAACACTTTCTATTTGAGTGTTCAGGATGAAAAAATGTTGTGTAACTCAAGAATTGAACATATTTCCTGAAAATATTTGAGTAAAATTTCATATAATGATGTGGTGAGAGATTTATCAAAACTAAAGAGGAAAGATGTTGTTATTTTAGAGATATTCCAAATGGATTAATGTTTAGTTTAATTCAATAGATGATAGAAATTAAGTCTCCCGTACCACTTGATCTTTTATACTCTAATTTATGTAGATTGGTGAGACACAAATCCAAAAAGAGTGATCTTTATTTTATCAATTTTATTGATTAATTCTCATGGATGGACAATTTCATATTCATGAAACATTAATTTGAATTGGTGAAGATACTCAAAATATTCATAATCGAAGTTGAGAAGGATTTGCGTACATTTATTTCAATATTGATATTATAAAATGTAAATAAGAACACACGTAATTACTTATATTTATAATTAAAGTAACATTGAATTAAATACCACTTTAATTCTCTTTATAATCCATAAAAAATGTATTTTTTGTAATTAAAAATATAATTTTATTTGAAATGGTAAGAACCAGTCTTTCTGGATATAAACTTTCAAAGTTATTCTTGGGGGAAGCTATAAGTACCACTCTGCATGTTTAGAAAATATGTTTGGTGTTCCTAAATTAAAAAATTACTACATATGAGTTATGGTATATGAATAAACCTATAGTGAAATACTTTATGTTTTTTAGAATTACATGCTTAAGAAAGATACAAAATCTAAATTTAGAGATTTTTTATGAAAAAATAAAAAGGTGTAATCATGAGGTATTCATCAAACATAACAAGCTATAGGTTTTAGAACAAACATATGTCTAACTTGGTTGATTCCTGTTATATAAAAGTCATTAAGAATAAGTAAACCATAATAGAATATCGTGAATAATACATCTATGTATTACCAACAGATAAAGTTCTAAATTTTATAGGAGTATATTAAAAAGAAAAATTCCTATGATCCCAACCTTATTCAGGTCAATTACGACTAGTCTAGTGATGAGGATAATAATAACAGAATAAAAATTATAATGTTTTTAAAGTTACAGAAATTGGTTGAACCAGAAAATATCCTTAGAAATCAAGAATCACCAATTCATACAAGATATATGTTGAGTCTTGAAAATCTAATTTCATATATATCATATGTGGAAAATCACTCCATTTTAGAAGTGTTTGAACAAAAATAGTTGATAAATTTAATGAATGGATAGTTCAATTAAATTAAGAAAAATAACACTCGATATCTTGTTCCTAGACTAAAAGGAAAATTTTTATGTGAATGAAGAAATATCATATAAGAAAACTCTATGAAAGATTTGAGATTTTAAAAAATAAATTTGGTTTATTCTATAATAATTGTTCACTGGTGTAAGGTTTATATTTTTATGAAAATTTCACCCATGTTGTAATACTTGAAACTATCATAATATTCTTACATATTTTTTCTCATTGAAAATATAAAGTTTATTAGATAGGTGTAAGGTCACTATTCTCTAATTTTGATGTGTAATGGTAGGTTTATGTTGATAAAACCAAAGGTCTCATAATTGATAATAATATAACCATGGTATGGAAACTAAAGAAATATTTTTACGGGATAAAGCAGGATCCTCATTCTTGTTACTATAAAATTTATTTTTTCTTGAAGCAGTAAACCTTTTTTAAAGTGAATGTCGAATAATCATATATGTAATAGAGATAATAATAGATAACGTGATTGTGATTATTTATGTTAATGAAATAAGTTTTTATGGGGACATGTAAAATGTTTGTAAGGAATTTGTTGAACATATAAAAAGAAACATTGAAATTTTAATTCTTATAGAGTTGAATTTATTTATATGTATAAAATTATAAAAAAGTAACATGTATATTCCTTTCACAAAAAAAATATTCCATTTAATTTTTAATGAAATATGGAATGTAATATTCAAAGAAACTATACACACCCATCACTGTTTATTTTTAGATGATAAAAGATAAATTTGAGAGAAGTGTGGACCAAAATATATTATAGAAATTAATTATAAGTTTCATTTATCAAAAGACTTCAAGGAAAAATATTATTTATGTAAAAAACATTTTTTAGTATATTAGAGTAATCTAAAGAAATAATAAATGTTGGATACAAAAAAATTCTCATGAATGTTAAAGGAATATAAAATTATGGCCTGGTGTATAAGATGTTCAATGAAAAAAGCTTTCATGGTTTCACAAATGATGATTAGGATGATGATTATATTAACCAAAAATTAAAATCAATATGAAATTTATTTTTTTGGTAGAAATATATGAGATTTTACATAGTAAAATATTGATTTATATTAATTATGTATTGTGGGAGAAGAGTGTGTTGTTCGAAAAAATACTTGTAATCAGATGTTATGGATGAAATTTCAAGGGGAAGATTTAAAGTTGAATGTTATGAATCCATTGGAAATCACTTATGACCATCATAGTAAAATTTATTAGTCTAAAATTCTCTTTCAACACTCTAGATCCTAGAAAATTTATATTAAGTACCATTTCCTCAAGGAGATAGTTTCTAACGGATATGAGAAGTTAGATGATATCACAATTAAAGATTATATTGTAGAAATTTTCACCAATTCTATACTAAGGGAATGCTTTTAGGACTTAAGGCTCATACATCAGATACAGGCTCCCCTCCTCACCTAAGAAATTTGTCGGATAATTACATAAATATGGATTGAATTATATTTTAAAGGGGACAAAAATACCTAAATTTATACATTTTCATTATATAGTAAAAATATTGTATTATGATAAAAAGGGTGAATAAATGTTTGTTTTAGAAGAGAAAATCTTGAAGGTTATCTTTGAGTATTCCAAATTTTAATGTTCAGAAGTTGATGTTTGTTAGAAAGTGTGACAAAATCACGGCTACAAATTTATTATCATTATGGGATGAAATACCACAATAACATTGATTTATACATAAATTTGGTGTTAAGACACTTCCCTATGAGATTGGATTTAGTTTGATGGATTGATAAGAGTAGTTGGATTGAGAGTTATTGGTGTTAAAAAAAATTCAAAAGGGTATATTAAAAAACACATGATTTGGAATTATTGAAGTTATGGTAATTAGAATTAAAATATTTTTGAAAACTAATTTTGAGTTATATGTGAATTTAAAGTTGTAAGTTACTAATCTATGAGTCTATAAGATGTAACATGAGTTGATATAGTTATATTAATGGATGTTACAAATGTCTATCTACCTAATGATATATTCATGAACGATAAAATATCTTTGGTTGTAGAGTTATTGGAGGATGTAATTAAATAAAAAACTAGAGAGTTTGAGTTAGAGTTAGCGAATTATAACCAGAGGTTATCATGAAGAAAGTGATTAAATAAGATGCAAGTGATGGTTACATATCTAGAGGATAAAATTCTGAGAAGAAGAAGTTCGATCAGATATCTGAGAGTTGATGAGTGACAATTTCTAGAAGTTAAGGAGTTAAGATGATATAAGGACAGGGATTTTTTTAGAAAAACAAAAGTGTTGAGTTTTTAACTGAGGAACATTAGTGTCCTTATATTTTCAAAATTTATGGAGTTGAGGTTTTAGGATTTTATTCCACAAGAATATGAATTATGGATGTTGAGTTGTAATGTAATTAGAAGATGATGCATCTATTGAAATTTTACAGACCAAACAATATGAATATTTTTGACATTATTTTATAGTATTATGTTATATTATTTCATGAAATAAATATCATAATTATTTTTTAGAATATTGTTATTAAATATTATATAATTAAAAAATAAAAAGGGGGATTTGGTTGTCTTATCCAGAAGATTTGAGAAAGATATAGTTTGAAGGTGGTCCAAAATAAGTGAATCATGTTGGTACTAGTAATAAAATGTTTTTTTATTTAGTTTTTATGAGCTATATGAGTTGAAATTAAACCCTATGGGTTATATTATGAGATAATAACTTTTATGTTTTATATTTTTAGTCAATAGCTCTTAATAAGAACCAGAATGGTGTCTGGAGGTTAAAAATTAACCTAGTTCCATAATGGTGTAAATTTTGGTTTCTCTTGGGAATCACATAAAAAATTATATTATGACTACATAAGATAAATATAGGGCTGTCACTAATATAAATGGACATTGGATGATTTAAATTTAAAGTGTAATAAGTAATTCAAATTCAAATGTCTATTTTGAAGTACAAATACTATAGAATGTTAAGATGTTGGAAGCCTGAGTTTTAACATTTGTGAGAGAAACATATTTTATATCAATGTAAATTTTTGTGTTATGTTAGAGTTATTTTAAAATTAAAAAGGAAAGGTTTGATTCAGTGATGTTGACTCAAATGATGAGTTTGAGAGTTAGATCAAAATATAAATCATAAATATAAATCATTGGAAGATATAAAAGTGGTGATGATGAGTTGAATTTTAGAGATACACAATTAATGAAAGAAAGTTTACGATAATATGTGAGATCTATGAGAGTTATTTTTGATACCGAGATTTATAAGATCTTTGATGAAGACTGAATTTGATATATTCTGAGGCATTAAAATGATATTAACTATGACTTTAGGATTTCAAAATATATGAATCTTAGTGGCCAATCTTATCATAGTAGGGATGTTTGTAGAATTTTTTGTTCATTCATAGATCAATTCTACTGCATATTTAAAATAAGAATATACTGTGATCCTAATATTTGAGATCTTGAATATTTTGTGAGGTCTAAGAGAAGTTGTGATTCTAGAATTGTTTTCAACCAGTACAGGAAGATATAATCTTTTATTGGACTAATGAGCTAAGGGGACAAACATTTAAGTACTAACAATAACATGGTCTAGACATTTTAATTTATGTACTTTAGGTAGTGATAAAGATATAGTTTAATATAAATGAAAGACTCAAATAATGATAAAATATTTTTTTGTAGAAGTATCATAAAGTTGAATTTATCTTTATAATTATGTTTATTATAACATTATAAAATATCAAGAATTAGTATAAAGAACATTTCAAGAGGCATCAAAGAATTTTTAGGATACATACCATTTGTATTAATTTGATTCATATAGTTGAAGCACACCAATCATGGGGCATGGTAAAGCAATATTTAATATAACCTAAATATAGTCTGGTGGATAAACTAGGTAGTCTCATGAAGAGGACTGCACACAAAAAATCTTTTCAATTTTATTTGACAAATAAGTATATGGTTTTTGGAATTTTTTTGAGTCTTAATGAAAAATGAAATTTAAAATAAGATTTGAACATAAGTGGTGGAGAGAGAAGTGAGGTTAGGGTAGGATCACCTTTTTCATTGTCCTCATGGTTGTAAAAGAAATTATTTCCCTTTTCTTCCTATTGAATGATAAATGAATGAATCCTTTATCGAGTTTCAATTCATACTTAGTTAAAGGAAGTAATGAAAATTACTCATGCGTGTATGAAAGTTCATAAAACATTCCCAAAAAATCAAGGAAAGTACCAATCAGGAATTTTTTCAATTATAAATATATAATCAATTCACTTATTTCACATGTAATTCCACAACCCCATAATCCCATATCCAGTGCATTATTTTAATACATTTTCATGATTACAAGGAATCATGTCCTGATGGACTTATCAGTTTAGCAGTCTTGGAAAATGGATTACATACATTAACTTTACATTACATTTTCAAACAAAAAACACAGCATAGATAGTTCTTTGAGAATTACATTATTCCATTTAGCTTAACCGTTCTTATAAATCATAATAAAATTCTTGTAATCCTAAAAAAATAAAACATAAGAAATGGGTGAGCTCAGATGATCAGTAAGGGTAAACAATTTTGCAGAAGATAACATAATAATAGGCATGGTGAATAATTGAAAACACATTCCTTTAAAAATAATAAACATGAACACATTATAGTATAAATATGAGTTGAGTAAATAATTATATAATAAAACATTGTAATAGTTATTCTACTAGTCTAATAACCACATGAAACATCAATATTATATTTATAATGAGGGAATGTATAATGCCAGACATTCTGAGACATTTTTTGAAAGCCTCAGCCAACACATATAAAAAGGATTATGGTCTTGGCCAAAACCATATATCAAATTTCAAAAGGCCTTAGCCAATTCCACATCTAATTGTCTCATGAGTCCTACCGATGCATTGAGGAGCTATAGCAGGCTCCACCCATCAATTACTATGTCCAATACATACCTCATATGAAAAATAATGAAACAAAACATAAACATTCATATTAGAACTAGCATACGAAATGTCAATACATTAACCATAAACCATGAATGGTTTAAAAATAACACATCCATAGTCAAACACATAATAAAACCTTCAATACAATATAGATGATTTGTATCATAATAAATCAACGTCAAACAAGTTTAAATTCCATCAAAGGATGTTGAGATAGATGAAAATGATTAGTAAAACACTTTGAGAGAAATATACCTTTTTCACAAAAACATTTAAAAGTCACACAATTTAGAAAGGAATAAATTTAGAGAAATTTTAGAATCAAAGTGTCCCATACCACTTATAAGAATTTGAAAGGAATTAACATTTTAAAACATTTATTTCCATATAAATATATCCTTATACAATTTTGAAAATATGGACATTAATGAGAATGGTTTAGAAGAATAAATCTTTAAAACATTTAAAATCATGTTTTAGTAAAAAATAACTTAAAAATAATCCCTTTTAAAACAATTTTACAATACAAGGAAATGGAAAATAAATACATTCCAGTAGATACATACATAAAAACAACCGTGGATAGTAAAGAAATTGTGAAATTAACCCTTACCTTACACTTTCCTTTGGTCGAGGGTAAATTTAACCTCCTTTATAATGACCATAGTATGTTATTAAATTATACCTGATCCTTATTCATATTTATTATATCATAAATGATACATTTATGACTTTATACTACCGATTTAATAATTATTTCCATCTAAAATTAACATTTTGGGTAATAATCGCTTTCTTTTTCGTACGTGTTTTAACTTGTTATTCTTGATCATATCATATAGATCACGATTTAAATAATTCCAGAATATAATACCTCATTTATATATCCAATATATTTAGAATATAAATATTTATAATTATTATATATATGAAATGGAAATCCCTATTTACGGAGACCATAGGCCGTACGAACACATAAATGCTATTTTCGTTTTCATATCATATTGAATGGAAGTTAGTGAATAAGATATATGTAAGTACACACACTCACAGATATATATATATATATATATCTCCAGTGGAATTATTATTTCATATATTACATACTTATTATTTATATATATATTTATAAACATCATTGAATGGTGAATGTGGGAATTAATCTCATCGTGTTGTGGAGACGGTAATCCGTACGTACGCACGAGTGAAAATATCATTATATTTATGATGAAATAGCATGTAATTGGATGGTATATCATATATACGGAATCATTAACATTTTATATGTATTATTTACATCAATTATACTCATTATTATACCCATCCAAATAATTAAGTGTTTGAATAACAAACTACACCACGACCTGGAGACAGTAAGTCGTACGTACGCACGTATGGTGACTTTGTCATTCATATGAGGGTTAGAATAATGAATATGGATATAAAATTTTTATAATAACATAAAAAATATATATTATACTATAGTTATTATTTTATAATGGAAACAAAAAATACAGAGGAAGTGGAAGAATAAAAGAACATGAAAGGAGTGATGAAATATTTACCTCTTCTTCAAGTTCTTCCTATTGATTTGATCAAAAGGAATCATTATGTTGGTTTTATAACCAATTTAATGACTCTATAATAAAGGGAGGAATTTTGGTAACATATTTGGGTAGGTTTTGGCCAAGCCAAATGGCTTTGGAGGTGTGAAATTAAGAGAAGTGTAAGTACCCTTTTATAAGAGAGGTGAGGGTCACTTTAGGAAAAGCTTGAAATATTATTTTATAATAAAATAATTTTCGGTTATTAATGGCTCAAAAATGAGTTATTTAGAGGATATGGTGGGTATGGATCGAAAACATCTCAAAAAATAGGTTTTGGACCGGTTTAGGTCACCATATTAACCATATTGTTTAGATTTAACTCTTAGATAAATAGTTTGACATTTACCATGTCTCTGTATTTTTACAATATATGCTTAATAAACATACTATAACAAGCCAAGAGAACCCCATGTGGTTTATTATTAATATATATAACCTTATATAAGTATTTTGGCCAATCATTATATTTTTAGTAATATTATATCAATTAATAATATAGTATTGGTTTTAAAAACTCAATTATATCAGTTTTGACACTATTTAGTATTTGGTTTTTCTGAAAGTCATCACATCATGATTAGTTCGAACCAAATACACTGAATCAATAAAAAAAATTCATATTCACCTATAAAATTCCTATATGGCATAAAAACGTTCTAATTATATTTATTTTAATATTTACAATGCAATTTATGTGATTCTTTCATTAATAAGGTAATTACCGCATCATCATTGGGTCATAATTAAATTTAATTATTTAATGTCTAAACATTATAAATAAAATACCATCATGTTGTAAATACTTTTATATTTCAAATTATTATTTATTTTTTAATAGATAAATTATATAACCCCATATAAAAATGTTTTACTAAAAGATGCATGCTTTTTTTTATTTTAGTCTCTACTTTAGATTAATTAATATAAAATGTCATTATCACTCCCAAGTGGCTCCATTGGGTCCCAAAATCGACCCATGCATGGAAATTGTCGGAAATGTATCATCAAATAGGGTTATGACATGTGTTTGGATAATTTTATATTATCATAATATTATTTCTTTACCATAATTTACTGGATTTACCATTTAACCATGGTAAATAAAATATTTACTGAAAAAAATATTCATAATGTCTGCAAATAAAAGTTAACTATATAAAAAATTTGGACCACCTGATTCCAAATATGGAATCCATTTTTCAAATTCAAAACATAGAAGTGGTAGAAATTAGTTTAAAATTATTTCGTGCTGTTAAAACAGAAAGCAGGTTTTTAAGGAGGAATAACTATCAAAAGATTGGTGCTTATTTATATCCAATTTAAATGTGAAATTACATCCAATGACTTAAATTATATTAAATGTTAAAAATATAGTATATTGATACTTTATAACCACTAAAATGTATAATTTATGAATATAAATTATTTTTATTTAAAAAGTTATTTTTAATTAAAATTTAGTATTTTTTCGTTATTCTTCAAAATATGAAAGTTATCAGAAATGTACCAAAAATTTATCAAAACTAAATATTTATGTCCCTATTATAATGAATAATTTAATTTCACTAAATTTAATATTTAAAAGTGTCAAATTTTGTCTTTTAAAAGGGTTATCCATTAAAATGCCGAAAAACGGTATTTTTTAAAAAATAACTCTTTTATCTTAAAAATTGAATTTTTCTTCTATTATGTCTAAGAAACACAAAATATGAATTTTAATATTATATAGGATATATAAAATATAAAATGTGTTTAATAATATTCATAACCTATTTTTTGAATAGCTAGTTGTGTAAGTCATGGTGCGATCAAACTCGATATTGTGTGTAGCGCAAGTTATTGAAATAATTTGAAAAGATAACATAATCTAAAATCATGGGGTGTTACATTATACCCTCATTAAATAAATTTCTGCCTCATAATTTAAAATTTTTCTTTGAAAATAAAAGGTTACAAATAGGAAAATTCCTTTTTGGAAAACCCACATCGGAGATTGGGTTAATAAAATTTAGTCATAATAAGAGGGAAAGGGAATCAAAAAGTCACCACCAAATTATGATCTTGATTAGGATAACATTGGTGGAAATTAGAGACACATAATTAGAGGAAAAACATAAATATTTATTAGGATTGATTGATGTCATCAATCACAAATAATTGTATAATTGAGGGCCACAAATCCATCAATCTATGATGATTTTAAATATCATTTCTTCAACAAAACATAAGATATTAGGATAATTTTTTTAAAGATTCCTTCCATAATTTTTATGAATTAATTTATTCATATAATAAGCAGAAAAAATATACTTGACAAGTTGAGTTTCATCCTTCAACTTATTCCTACCACAAACTCATCTTTCACTCCAAAAAGATAATAGAATTCAAAAATATTATATTTCCCCTAATCATATAGGGTTCCAAAAATAATGAATTTAAAATTCATTTGTTATACTATTTAAAAAAACTATAGTATACAAACTCGGACATCACATATGCCAGTGGTAGGTGATACACCATTGTTTCTATTCGGTTGAGAGTTCAAGTCTCGTGGCCTTACCGGGCGTAACGGGATGTCACCCGACCTCTGGGTTATCCTTTTTATGAAAATCCAAAAATAATCTCAAGAAATGATTTAACCATAACAATAGTATCTAATGTCAAGATTAATCAATTCCAACCATTATAATTATCCAAAATAATTTTTTCCAAACTCACAGTCCAAAATTTATAAGGACGGTAAAGACAATGAAGATCCTTTTTCCATGTAATAACATGTGAATACCTTCATCATGTATTCTTTTAAAACACTGTAAAAACCTAAATTAGAATAAATTCTTATTGATTACATTCATGATCCCTTATTCTTTATAGAATATTGGATATACTCCTTCTATCCAATATATTATAAACTCCAACAATGATGGAATATAAAAATCATTAATCAGTTTTAGGGAAATAAAAAATATCCAATATAATTTATCAAAATGAATCATATATTATTCCAAAATCACTACCTCTATATCAGAACTATATTATGGTTTATCGTTCTCTCAACCATATATTTTCCAAAAAAAAATAACCTGCTATTTAGTCACTTTTATTGGTTCAACACAATCTAAATTCCTTAATGAAATAGTACTGCATTACAATCCTTTTATACTCTATAATTATTATAACATGAACAAAAATAATAAAATAATCAAATGAAACAATAAATTAATTATATCATAAGAAATCTAGTAATTCCTCTTCTTATATGGTAGTATCATAACCTGATTATTATCCTATAGCAGCATTTGGGGTATACTCTGGTGATTTGGACATTGCTTCACCTAGTGTCCCAAATACTTGTAGATGAAGGATTGTACATTTGAATCCTATTTCATACCCTTGAAATCACGTACTTTGAGCCCTTTTTCTCCACACTTATAACAAAATCTCATTCTTTTCAAGCATTTACCAAGGTGATTCTTTCCACAGTTATCACATATTGGAAAATCCTTCTTTCTACTCTTCCTTTTATCTATATTTCTCTCTTCCATCCTTTTCTTCTATTACTTCCTTTCAAATCCATTGGACTCAAAGAATTATTTACTTATCTTATTAACACATGATACTATTTATTCATGATATGAGAATACATGGGATACTATTTCCATTTTAAATTTTGGCTTAATACCTTGAAAAATATGATCCTTCTTGATCTTTCGATCATGTGTATTGTTGAAATTCTCATTCCTTATACTAGGAGCCATTTCTAAACAATGGAATACACTAAGTTAGTTTATGAATACCAATGCATAATTCCAAACTTGTAAAATACCTAACTTAAATTGAAAATATTATGAATATAATCTATAATCCTAAAATGTTTTCTTTGAGGATGTATTTACTCCTTAATCGATCATAATGGATTGTAATGAAAAGGTGAATTATCATAAGCATATCTCCGGGGAGTGTCATAACCAAGAGTGAAGCATGAACCATTGTCATGTACCAGGATACCCTAGGTCATGATCGAAACTCCTTGTTGGATTTTTCACTCCTAGGTACATCTGTGCCAGAGCCGCCTCTACATGGTCACATCCAAACAGGGATTTATTTCTTTGAAAATACAAAAAATCTCTACATTACCAAAATTCTACGAAGTTATTTTATACTAATCCCAAATGTTTATCATTGGTTAATGTTATGTAATCAGGGTTTATCTAAATCTAATTCTAAGGTTGTTGCTAAAATTCTTCTGATACCAACTGTAATGCCCCAACCCCAGAATCCAAGAGTCGGTGAATTGTTTTAATACATTAGCTTGATTACAAGGAATCAACTCCTGAAGGACTGATTAGTTTAGCTGTTTTGGAAAATAGATTATGTACATTAACTTTACATTAAACTTTCAAACCTAAAACACAACATGAATAGTGCATTGAGAATTACATTATTCCACTTATCTTAACCCTATATATCAATCATAATACAATTCTTGTAATCATGGGAAAATAAAACATAAGAAAGGGGTGAGATCTAATTCTCAGTAAAGGTAAACAATTTAGAGGAAGATAACATAAACAATAAACATGGTGAATAATTCAGAACAGATAACTTTACAAATAATAAACATGAACACTTTATGTAAGAAATATGAGATGAGTAAATAATGCCATAATAAAACATGGTCATGGGTATTCTACTAGTTTAATAACCACAAGAACCATCAATATTATTTTCATAATGAGGGAATTTATAATGCCTGACATTCTGAAACATTTTGTCAAGGCCTCGTCCGAGACATCTAAAAATTATTGAGGCATTGGCCAAAACCATATATCAAATTGGGAAATTCCTCGGCCAATTCCACATCTAATTGTCTAATGAGACCTACTAATGAATCGAAGAGCTATATTGGGCTCCACTGGTCACTTACTATGTCCAACACATTTCTTATATGAAAAGGTGGAAGCATAACATAGCCATTAATATTATAACTAGCATACAAAATGTCAATACTTTAACCATAAACCATGAATGGTATAAAAATAACACACCCACAGTCAAATACATCAAAAAACATTCAATACATTTTGGAATATTTGTATCATAATAAATCAATTTTAAAAAAGTTTAAAATCCTTCAATGGATGTTGACATGGATGAAAATTATTTTCAAAACTCTTTGAGATAAATATCCCTTTTTCATGAAAATATCTAAAAGTCACACAATTTAGAAAGGAAGACATTTAATGAAATTTTTGAATCAATGTGTCCCATACCACTTTGAAACTTTTAAAATGAATTAACATTTGAAAACATTCACTTCCATATAAATAAATCCTTAAACCCATTTTGAAAACATGGACATTAATGAGAAAGGTTTAGAAGAATAAATGTTTAAAACATTTAAAATGATGTTTTAGTAAAAATTACCTTAAAAATAATCCATTTAAAAACAATTTTATGAAACATGTACATGGAAAATAAATATTTCCCAGTAGATACTTATTTAAAAACAACCTCGGATGATAAAGAGATTGTGAAATTAACCCTTACCTTGCACTTTCCTTTGGTTGGGGTAAAGTTTAAACTATTGTATAATGATAATAGTGTGTTATTAAATTAAAACAGAACCATATTCATATTTATTATATCATACATGATTTATTTATGACTTTATACTACCCATTTAATAAATATTTCCTTTTTAATTTAACATTTTGGGTAATAATCGCTTCCATTATATTACGTGTTTATCATATAGATCATGATTTAAATACTTCCATAATTTTAAAAAATGATTTATATATCATATATATTTATAATATAAATATTTATAATTTATAGAAATATGAAATGGAAGAAACCGTTTATGGAGATGGTAGGTCGTACGTACGCATAAACATTGTTTCTGTTTTAATCGCGTATTGAATAGATGTAAGTGAATAAGATATATGTACGTACACACACACACACACACACATATATATATATATATATATATATATATATATCTCCAGTACAGTTATTATTTCATATATTACATAATTATTAATAATATATATTTTTATAATCATCATTGAATGATGAACGTGGGAATGAATCTCATCATATCCTGGAGACGGTAATCCGTACGTACGCACGAGCGAAAATATGATTATATTGATGGTGAAATAATATGTAATTGGATGGTATATAATATATAAATAATCATTAAAATATTATATTTATTATCTACATCAGTTATACTCATTATTATACCCATCCAAATAATGAAGTGTTTGAATAACAAACTACACCACGATGTGGAGACGGTAAGTCGTACGTACGCATGTATGGTGACATTATCATTCATATGAAGGATAGAATAATGAATATGGTTATTCAATTTTTATAATAACATCCCCATATATAGAAGATACTGGAGTTATTATTTTATAATGGAAACAACAAAGAAATAGGAAGTGAAAGAAGAAAAGAACTTGAAAGAAGTGATAAAATATTTACCTCTTCTTCGGGTTCTTCATTTTCAATTGATCAAAAGGGATACTTAGGTGGTCTTAATGAACAAAGGAGGGCCTCTAGGATTAATGGATGAAATTTTTGAGTATATTTGGGCATGGTTTGGCTGAGCCAAATGACTTTTGAGGTGTGAAATTAAGATAAGGGGAAGTACCCTTTTATATGAGAGGTTAGGGTCACTTTAGGAAAAGCTTGAATTATTATTTTATAATACAATAATTTTAGGTTTTTAATGGATAAAAATGATTTATTTATACTCTAATGTCGGGATGGGTCCAAAACCTCTCATCCAATAGGTTTTGGACAGGTTTAGGTCACCATATTAACCTTATCTTTTAGATTTAACTCTTAGTTAAATAGTTTTACATTTACCATGTCTCTTTCTATTTTTATGTTATATGGTTAATAAACATACTATAACAATCCATTCGAACCAAATGTGGTAAATTATTAATATATATAACCTTTTATATGTATTTTTTCTATACCTTAGATTTTTAGGAATATTATATCTATTAATAATATAGTATTTGTTTTAAAAACTCAATTATGTAAATTTTGACAATATTTAGTATTTAGTTTTTGTGAAAGTCATAAAAACTTGATTACATCTAAAAAAATACATTTAATAAATCCTAACATGTCATATTAAACTATAAAAACAGTTCATGGAAAAAAACTTTCAAATTATATTCAATTTAATATTTACAATACCATTTCTGTGATTCTTTCATTAATAAGTTAATTACTGCTTCATCATTGTGTCATAATTAAATTTAATTATTTAGTGACTGAAAATTATAAATAAAATATCACCATGTAGTAAATAATTTTATCTTTCAAATGAATATTTATAGTCTGATAGATAAATTATATAACCCCATATGAAAATGTTTGACTAAAAGATACATGCTTTTGTTATTTTTGTCTTTACTTTAGATTAATTAATATAAAAAGTCATTATCACTCCCAAGTGGCTCCATGGGGTCCCAAAATCGACCCAAATATTCCCATGGTCGGAAATGTATCATACAATAGGTTGAGGACATGTTTTATGGTAATTTAATATTATTATAGTATTATTTTGTACCCTAATTTACTAGATTCACCCTTTAACCATGGTAAATAAAATATTTACTGAAGTTAATATTCATAATGTCTAAAAATAAAAGTTACCTATTTAAAAAAATTGGACCTCCAGATTCCAAATATATAATCCATTTTTCTAAATTCAAAATACATAAGTATATGAAACTAATTTAAAATTAATTCCCATTGTTATAACAGAGAGCGTGTTTTTAAGAAATAATAACTATCAAAAGAATGACAATTGTTTATATCCAATTTAAATGTGAAATTAAATCCAATGACCTAAAGTATATTAAATAATAAAAATATATTCTAATTATACATCAAAACCTATCAAATTAATTATTTAACACTATAAATTATTTTGATTAAAAAAATTGTTTTTAATTAAAATTTAGTATTTTTTCAATATTCATCATAATATGAAAGTTATCAAAAAAGTACCAAAAATTTATCCAAACTACATTTTTATGTCCCTATTATAAAGGAGATTTTAATTTCACTAAATTGAATATATAAAAGTATCAAATATTGGATTTAAAAAGGGTTCTCCATTAAAAGGTGGAAAAACTACATGTTTTTGAAAAATACATCTTTTATCTTAAAATTTGAATTTTTTCTATATTATTTATAAGAAACAAAAAAGATGAATGTTAATATTATATAGGATATATAAAATTTAAAATGGGGTTATTACTATTCATAACCTCTTTTTTGAACAGCTAGTTTGATAAGTCGTGGTGTGATCGAATTTGATGTTGTGTGTAGTGAATGTTATTGTAATACTTTGAATAGATAACATACTAAAAAATCTTGGGGTTTTATGTCACATACATGCCAAAAATCACAAGACACTCCCCATATAAAATAATTTACTTGATCGCGACAAACTGCACTATGCAGAGGGAGTTTAATGTTATTCCACAAAAGATACAATCAATGAATGAAAACAAACCCCAAAATAAAATCGCATTTATATAATTGGACACCAATAAAAATAGAGACCACTCAATAGAAAAGAGAGTTTCACATTTAACAACAAGACTCTAATATTACAAAAGGGAAACCCCCCCTTCCTCGATCACTCAAAATATTTACCCCTCCATGTGAAAGGTAATAGAGATGAATGGAGAAGAATAATACATCAAAAATCTATGTAAAATAAAATAAATAAAATATAAAAAGTTGAAAAGTTAGCCTCCTCTATTTCCTAGATGGAATGAGATCAAATGAGATTCTTTGAGAGGGAGGAGTTCCCCACCTTTTATAGGAAAAATATTTCCTTCACAAGTTGAAGCATTTTAGCCCAATTAAATGGCCTAATAATTCATTTTTTCCTTAATGAATGTTGTTCATAAGTTAATTTTACCTTTACTATAAACATTTCAGTTTATTTGAATGTGTGTCGAAGGAGTTATGGACATTTTAATCTATAGATTTATTCTTCCCAGTCAGAATCTACAAATTTAAATCCCCCGGATTATCCTAAATTAATTACCATGAAAATGGTCGATTAACTCCTATGAAACTTCATAATGTTTGTTCCCAAATGTATTTCACATCCACCCTCCTAATTTCATATTATTTGGGCCCCCATACATGAGATATGGGACCCACACCAAAAATAGACAGATGTGTAATAAATTTTCAAACCCTAACTTGTTATCTTCTTTTGAGCTTCCATATGGTCGATTAAACTTTTTATCCATATGTATTAAAAGAAACCCTGGATGCATAGAATCCATAAAATATATAATTGAACAATTCAAAAAATATATATAAAATTTTATAGTTAAAATACATAAATAATTTAAAATAGTTAGAAATATAAAATGGGCCACTTTTACGATTAATCTCAAAATACCACCCATATCATAAAATGTAGAAATTTATATTAAAGTAACACATTAGTATGATTTAAAATAATTAAATTAAATGTAAAATTATTTAAAATGTTTTTTCTATCACCCCCCCCACACACTTATCACTTGGACTCCTAGACAAGTATATATCAAAATCAAATCAAATCAAATTCAAAAAACATACCCATGAGATCTACCAAATCCACAAAAAAAGATATAATAGATCATTAAAAACAATTATTTAAAGTACTCAATTTAGACCATTTAATAAATTTTTACTTCATTTCATATCCTGTGCACACAACACAGAAATGTCATAATAATTTTCTCTCATCTCACAAATTTCAATTTTCAACACGACTTTTCTCATCCAAACCCAAGAAAGAGTCACCATAGGCTTGATAAATTCCTAATTATCCACCATATGTGATTCACAGACTTGTGTTTAACATAATGATTTTTTAGGGTTGTTCTATGGATTTTTTTAGGTAGTATTTATATGTTTAAAATTTTGAGGCTGAAAAAGGAGGGCTTGGATCTTTTTTATTCAAAATTGGAAGATCCTAATTTTCACTCAAGTATAGTATCATTATCTTCTCTTTTGTATCTAATAAGCTCCATCATCATGAAAAAACCAGGAAATTTCATTCCATTTATCATTTCACTAGAATCAATTTAAATATTCTCCAATATATTTTTTCTTGAAAGTTCCAAATAGAGACAACTTTCTTTCCCCTTTGGAAGCTCGAGAAAGAAAAAATTATTTTTTCATGAAGGATATAGAAAAGAGAAAATTTTAACAAAATGAATTATTCAGAGAAAAACATCAGCTCTTCAATATTAAATTTTCCACCCAAAGTATTACCAAAATAGTTATCACACTATAATACAACTTCCCTCACACTTATGATAAACTAGATCATGCAATTTTACTTCTAGATCAAGTTTAATAGGGAAAATTGGCATGTAATGTGGCTAACCTAATATGATGTTCATGGATCCTATGGGATACAAGTATTAAATATACAAGTTAGATCACATTAAAAATAATTTTCTAGAAAATTGGGCTTTTAAAAATAAATAAATTCCTTAATCATTTAAACCACAAGTACTTAAAACACTTATGTTTTTATAGGAATAAATAAAATTCTAGTTAAAGAAAACATGGTTTAGTTCTCTCAAGTACTGAGGTTAATACAAAGAACATAAAAACAATGTTTTAGAATTTTCATAGGAATGTGATTTAAAAAATAAAGATAGTGAGATGTGTCATGGGATTTAAAAAGCATAAGACTTTTTATGAAATTCCCAAAGATTCCACCATGAAAGAAAGTCATTTTCAGCATTCATTTATGCTCAATTTCGTAGAATATATTGGTTCACCCATTGAACTAGGTTTCAAAAATTAAAATGATAATAATTTAAACTCAAATGTTTTGAAAACACAAATAATTTTAAAAAGAAACACAAAAATATCTTAAAAACAAAAAACAATTTATTTTTATTTTTTTTACAAATAAATTAAAACAAACAATAAATGATAATCCTATACTAAAATGGTTCCCTCCACCACACTTAAATGATTTATTGTCCTATGTTAATTAAAATGGATTTAACATGTTTGATTATTTGAAAAGGAATCATAATAAGAAAGTAAAATGTAAAGTAGAGGTATGACCTGATGTGTTTTATTGGTAAATAGGTTGGAGGAGTGTGATCTCCTTTACTGGCTCTAATGGCAGGGTCCTAATAGATTTCTTCAACCTATAACCTTTAAAAGTGAATGGACCCTTCTCTCCATACTTTTTAATCTTCATATAACTAAAATTATATACATTAGTAATTATAAATAGACCAAACCATTTGGAACGAAGTTTACTTGGCATCATCTTGAGTCTTGAGTTGAATAAATACAATTTGTCTCTAGTATATAATTCATTCAGTAGGATTAACTTCTCATGGGATACTCTCTTTATCTCTTTTAAAATATTGGAATTTTCAAATGATTTCCTTATAATTTCCTCTAGCTCCTTTAACATCAATATTCTTTCTTTACCGTCACTTTCAAGATCCAAATTCATCTTCCTCATAACCCAATATGCCATATGCTCCAATTCCATAGGTAGGTGGAACATTTTCCCATAAATCAGCCTATATGGAATCATTCCAATAGAGGTTTTGTATTCCATCCTATAAGACCATAATGTATCTTCTAACCTTTGTCTCCAATCCTTCATGTTTTTTAATAGACTTTTCCAAAATTACTTTGATTTTCCTATTGGACAATTCATCTTTCCCATTAGTATGTGGATGATAGGGATTTGATGTTTTATGATGCACCCCATAATTATTCATCAAAGCCTCCATTATCTAATTGTAAAAGTGAGTACCATAATGAAAAATTATGGATCTAGGAACATTAAACCAAAAAAATATTTTAGCACTAACAAAATTGCATACAACATTACCATCATTAGTCCTAATGGATTTTGCTTCCACCCATTTGGAAACATAATCATGTTCAAGAAATATATAAGTATTTCCAAATGTCACTAGGAAAGGTCCTAAAATATCTATACCCCAGACTTCAAAAATCTCACAAAAATTCAGTGGTTTTGAGTCATTTCTTATCTCTTTGAAATATTTCCCACAAAATGACATTTTTCACACATTTTTCAAAATTTATGATCATATTTAAAAATGGTGGGACAATAAATTCTAGATTCTAAATCCTTATTTACTGTCATTTGATTTCCAAAGTGGCCTACACAGGCTAAAAGATGACATAACTCAAAGAAATATTTATCTTCAAATTCTGGAAAACATCTTCTTATTACATGATCATTACAAATCTTCCAAAGAAATGGATTATCCTAAACATAATATCTATATTTAGATTCTAGTTTTTAAATTTGGAGAGAAAAGAAATGAGATGAGACCTGATATGTTACCAGATAATTCACCATTTCAACATACCAAGGCACTTCTCCTTCAATTATGTACATCTTCTCTAACAGAATTTGATCATTCAGTTTGTCTTTTTATGGTATTTCAGTTTCAAAAGTGTTTTGAAGTCTAATTAAGTGATCGACCACTTGGTTCTTGTATTTATTCATTTAATTGATTTATATATTGAACACCTATAACAGTATCATACATCTCACTTTCCTTGATTTAGCATCAATGTTCTTCATCAAATGCCTAAGAGCTGCATGATCAGAAAACCAAGTGATCTTAGTTCTAAGTAGATATGATCTAAATATTTCTAAAGAAAAAAAACTGCTAAGAAATTTTTTTACATGATTTTGTAATCGAATATGGAATCATCTAAGGTTATTGAGGAATATGAAGTTAATTGTGTCCTTCTTAATTTTCTATGAAATGGCTCCTCCAACTATTTGGTAGGAAGCCTCATAAAGTATCTCAAATGGTTCTTCCCAATTTGGCAGTTGAATCCTGGATGGGGAAATCAATCTATTATTCAAATCATAAATGTATTCCCTATAAGCACTATTGAAATAAAAATCATAATCATTCGAAATTAATCTTGAGAGAGGGAGATAAATCTTACTAAAATCTTGGATAAAACTCATATAGAATCATACATGTTATAAAAATAATCAATCATGTTTCATAGAAGTAGGATAAGACAATGAATTTATGAATTTAATATTTGATTTATCCACTTCAATTAATTTTTGGGAAATGACATGCCAAAGAAAAATTTCTCTCTCAATCATGAACTGAATCTTTTCAAAATTCAAAATAAGATTCTTTTCAATGCATATTTTTAAAAATATTTCCATATTTTTTGAACAATGATCAAAATAATCTTCAAAAACTAGGAAATCGTGTAAGAAAATGTCCAATAAATTCTCAATGTGATCATAAAATTTGCTTAACATGCACATATTAAATGTACCTGGATCATTACATAATCCAAATAAAATCTTTTTATAATGAAAAGTACCAAAGGTACATGTAAATTTTGTCTTCCCTTGATCCTCGGGGAAATGGTTACCTGTAAGTAACATGAAAATCCATCCAAAAAGAAATAACAATTTAACCCTTCAGATATCTATTAAATCTAGTCGATGAAGGGGAGTGAGAAATGATATTTATTAGTGACCTGATTCAAATTCCTGAAATAAATGTACACACTCCAGATATTTTGAATTCTCATAGGGATTAACTCATTCTTTTCATTCCTCATAATGTTCACGCCAGTTTTTTAGGAACTACATGAATAGGGCTAACCCATTGTGAATATGAAATGAAATAGATGATCCTATCCTCTATGAGCTTATCAATCTATTTATTCATGACCTATATCAAGGTAGGATTTATCCCCCTTTGGGGTAGTTTAATAGTTTTGGAATCCCCCTCATGAAAAATTCTATGTGTAAATATTTTTTGGTTTAATCCTAAGATATCACCTAAGATCCACCTTATTTCATTAAAATTCTCTCTCCAACGTTCAATCATATATTTTTCCTAGATTTAGATAGATTATTTTCAATTATCACTGGTAATTTCTCTCCCTCTCTAAGGTACACATATTTAAAATCATTTGGGAGAGGTTTTAAGTCTAGTTTAGGGGGATGATCAAGGGATGAAATTAAATTGACATTCCCTATATCCAAAGGATGAAACTCCTGCAAACAAGAAACTATATCATCTTCCTCAACACTCAACAAGCCTTCAAAAAAAAAAATTAGATTTTACCACTTCTACCCACATGAAATCATAATCTCTAGTGTTTTGGGAATTCACTTGTTTTTTAATGAAAAAATTATCTCCTAAGTTTAACAATTCAGGGCACATACCTGATTCTTCAATGGGTTTAGTACCAACTTCATGGGAGAGTGAAAATAGGGATTTATCATCAGATGGGTGCCTCATGGATTCAATTTTTTTGAAAAGGATAGTTCAATATCCAAATTACATGATGAGTGTGAGGGTCTCCTATATTCTTACATATTCAGAACATAGAAGTCAATAAGAGATATTTGACTTTCAGCAGAACATCCTCCAGAACTCCTTCTCGGAAAATTGTGGATCTGTTTTCAAGATAGGCCACCACTCTTATGGGGATTAAGTCTCCCAAATGAAAATAATTTTTTACTAACTGAGGAAATACATTAATTGAATCACCTATATCACACAAATAATTAGATAAATTTAAAGAACCATTGGTGCATGGAATGGAAAACATCCATGGATCTTTACATTTGGTTGGAAACTGTGTTGTGATATGGGATTAGAAACTTATACCCAAGTTGATCCATTCATTCCCATGAAGTCTTATCTTTGTTTTTCAATTATATTTAAAAATTTCACATACCTTGTAATTTTTTTGGATGATTCAAGTTGAGAGATATTGATTTCCACTTTCTGAAAGGTCTCCAGAATTTATTTTTGAAGTGTATCTTCATATATTTTCATTGATTCAATAATCATTTATGGAAATGGTGGGGCTATGTATTTCTTCTTCCTTTATTTACTTTTCATTTTATTATCCATTCTATTCTTATTTTTACTATCCTTATCCTCATCTTCTTTGTGGATTTTATAAGTATTTTTTGAATTTTCAACATCAATATCTCTTAGAACATGTGGTTTAGGTTCACGGTTTGCTGGAGGTGGGATTTATTTTCCACTTTATGTTATTATTGCATTGACATTCTCTTTAATATTTTTCACTATCTGAGATGAAAGATTCCCAGGATTATTGGTCAGAATATCCAATATAGTTTTTAATTGGTTGTAAAGGTATTTCACATTCTCATTAAGCCCCTTAAAATCTAACTGTAGCTGTTGGATCTCATTGATGTTTTTGAACTGGTGGGTGGTTTCTCATATGTATTTATTTGGAATGCTGGTGGTTAAAATAGTTTTTTTTCCTAAAAGGGTTGTTTATTGGACTATTGGAATGGTGGGGGGTTCTAATACTACTAGTGAAAAGGAGGTCTATCGTGGGTCTGTTGGAATCCATATCCTGGTTTGGTCTGGGGATTGTGTGTCTAGTTTGGTAGGAATTTAATTTACTGATATTTTGTAACACAACATTCACTTCCATTCACTTCTGGACATTGGTTAGTGTAATGATAATTATAAGATCATAAAATGCATACCTAATTTAGTCCTCATTATTCCTTTACTTGTTTTAGAACCATTTTTTGTAGTAAATTAACGAGTTATCCAATTTCACTTCTAATTAATTATATTGAATTAGATGTTCTCACCTCATGGATTCCCCTCATTCCTAACCCTCTTGTTCCAAATTGTTCGATTTTTGAGAAAACTTCACAATTATTACTTTAATATCTGCAGGTGACATTTCAATCAGGGATCCTCCAATTGAGGCATCTAAAATATTTATATCATTTTCTAGAAGTCCTTGGTATAATAACACAAGTAATTGATGTTCCTCCATTTCTTGTGATGGGTAGATGGAACATATATTTTTGAAATGCTCCCAATACTCGAAGAGTGTTTCTCTAGTTGATTTTCTTATGATGTAAATCTGTTTTTGATGGTAGTGATCTAGGATGTGAGGAAGTCTTTTTTCATGAAACAATTTTTTAGGTCTTCCCAATCACTAATATTAACTATTTATATATTGTAAAACCATTCTTTAGCCTATCCTTCGAGTGAGACAGGGAATTCTCTCCACTAAAATTGATTTTCTGGTGCTCCTCCCGGCCTCAAGCATGAGGAGACGAAGTGGAATTCTTGGATATGTTGATTTAGATCTTCTCCTACAAGACCATTAAAATTTTGAATAATGGAAATCATATTGACATATAATTAATTTTTTTTTGTGTAGTGGGTATAATGAATTGGTTATTTTTAATGGAAAAGTGAGGTGCACATAGATCACAGAGGGTTCGGTTGGGATTTCCAGCCATGATTTTAGGTTTATAGCAATCACTAAGAGTTTCACTTGAATATGGGATATATATTTCCTCAATGATTCTTGGTCAGTTTTTTTCTTAGTAGGGGTAATGTTCTTTCAATTTATTTATTAAATTAAATTACAGGTTCTTTTGAGTTGTGGGTCATTCAATTTTGAAAATATTGTTTTCATGTTGTAATGCGTCCCCAGAAATGGTTCCAAGTTTGATGCATGCCTATTGTGGGGTGTGGAAAAATAATATTTAATATTACCTATGTATATTATAGTGGATAAACTATGTATTATCTTGAAAAAGAGTGCCCAAAAAAATTGTCACTTTAATTTGATAATGAAGTAGAGGTTGTTTTTTAAATTGTGTGAGTTTTAATAAAAATTTGAAATTTAAAATAAGGTTTGAACTAAGGTGGTGGATAGAGAAATGAGGTTAGGGTAGGATCTACTTTTTTATTTTCATCATGTTTGTAAAATAAATCACTTCCCCTCTCTTAAAATTGAATAAAAAACTAATGACTCCTCTATCGAGTTGTCATTCACCCTTAATTAAAGGAAGCAATGATAATTACTATTATGTGTATGAAATATCATGAAAAATTTCCAGAAAACTAATTAGATTAATGATTGAAATTTTTTTACCCATATAAATATAGAATCAATTCACTTATTTCACATACGTTCCAACGATCGCTAGACACTCACCACCTAACAAAATTTTCTTGATTGAGACAAACTACACTATGCAAAAAGAGTTTAATGTTATTCCAAAGAAGATATAATCAATGAATTAAAGAACTCAAAATAAAATAATATTAAGATAATTTTACACTACTAGAAATAGATATCATTCAATATAAAATAGATTTCTACATTAAATAACAAGACTCTAGCATTACAAAAGGAAAACTCCACCTTCCACGATCACTCAAAATATATACCCATCCATGAGAAGGGTAATCGAGTTGAATAGGTAAGAAGAAATTATTGTAAATATATGGAAAAGAAAATAAATAACATAGAGAAATATGAAAGTTTCTCCTATGTGGTTTCCTGAATGGAATGAGATGAGATGATATTCTTTGAGATGGAGGAGCTCCCCTGCATTTATAGGCACAATTTTACCTTTTAATGGTTATGCCTTTTATCCCAAATAAATGATCAAATAATCTGTTGTGTCCTTCATGAATGTTGTTTATAAATTCCATGATCGTCTACCATAAAACTTTTAGTGTATTTTGACGTATTTAATGGGATTTATGGATGTTTTACTCTACAGATTTATTCTACCCAGTCACACTCTTCAAATTTCAATCCCCCCAGGTTATCATTCATTAATAACCATGAAAATGGAAGATGAATGCGTATAATTTTTCATAAAAGTTTTTCCCAAAAGTATTTTTCATCCACCCTCATAATTTCATATTATCTAGTCTCTACATACATGATATATGGTCCCCATACCCAAAAATAGTCATATTTGTAAACAGTTTCCATGGCCCTACTTGTGAGCTTTATTTTAGAATCTATATGGTCGATTAAGCATTTTTAGGAAGTAATAAATGAATACCTGGATGGTTAGAAAACTAAAAAGAAATAATTTTACAATTTCTATAAATATAGAAAATTTTATGGCCAAATAAAAAAAATTATTTTAAACTGTTAAAAATCCAAAATGGGATATTTTTAAAATTAAGCTCAAAATAAACCCAATATCATAAAATGTGGAAATTTCATGTAAAGTAACACTTTTGGGATTTAAAAATGAAATTATATGTAAATTTTTTGAAATTTTTTTGAAAATATTTTCTCTATAAATAAATAATATCCATGTATTGATATGATAAAAATATTACAAGGAGTAGGTACACACATTGGGGATAAACTTTGTAAAACCCTATGTGCCCTACCTTTACTTTTTTTAGTATATTAGTGATATTGAGATAAAATTTAGATTATAAAATATTTATCATGTTTTATATGTTTATTTCAAGTAATGTAAATTATAAAACAACACATAAAATTCATCCCCATCTCAATAGTTTATATATTCCTAGGAACATCGACTTTAGGGATTGTTTAATTTCATAGATTTGAAAATAATAAGGTCCCTAAAAATATAAAGTTATCATCAAAATGTATGGTTTATTTTAAGCAAAATATTATTTTGGATTTTAAAAAGAAAATAAAAAACCAGGAAAAAAGAATGCAAGTCTTAAAAACAAGTTTAGAACCCTCTAAACTCATCTATTATGGCCTCATTTAAGATCACGCATGCTGCATGAAATATTTAGGAAATGATTAAAAAAATATAAAATAAGAATAAAAAATGGAGTTACTATTATAGTTTAGCTTATAATAATAACAAACCCACTAGTTATATAAAACATACAAGGAAAATAAAAAAATATGATAATTTTATTAAATAGAAAATTAAGAAAAGTAAATGGAGAAAAGGAAAGAGATCTGGGTTCATCCCCCAAAAAGTATTTTGTTTTTAAAACCTACAACCACGTAGTTTATTATTCATCTATTATATGATGTTTTATGATGTTTATGTGTAATTAACCACCACATATTCTTTTTTCTAATGTTCCTAAGTAGAATCTAAGAGTGGGGAACCCCAAAAGTAAGAAAACATGTCAAAAATCCTAAAAACTATAGGAGTAGAAAGAATTTAATAGGGGATAGATATGGGAGAAAATGTGATACCTAGTAATATAATACTCTTACAGTATATTGTCATGATGTGGACTAAAAGGATATGTATTTACATCATTTTCAATTACCAGCACTTCCTGGGTTATTTCTTCTTCAAATTCCACCAATATGTTATCCTAAATTGTGGCCACATCATCTTCTTTTACATTAATATACACGGATTTGGTGTGGGTTTAATATTGAAAAATAAAAACACGGGTAGTGAGTAATCTTATTTAACAAAATAAAATAATAAATAAATGATTCCATGGTTAATTCCACCCCATTTAGTTGATTATATGGATGTATTAATTCTTCTTAGAATGTCATTAGGAGTAAATATTCAAGTTGATGAAGAGAAGGGTTCTTGAATATATATTTATAGGTTTTTAGAATAGATTAACTATTAAATAAAAGAGTGGAAGAAATAAAGAAACCATTAACAAATATTGTCATCTTTTAGAAAAATAAATATTATAAATCAAGAAATAAATAAAACATGCACCTTTCCCCATCATAATATTTTTTTAAATGTTAATTATTTATGTCTGTGTTTGGTAAATATTGCTAAAGAACAACTGAAAGGTTATTCCCTATGATTTATATCCTTATTAAGCACTAAATCACACAAAAAACTTCCAAAAATACCTCATAATTCATCCTGATATGATAATATCTCAAGAGAAAATAATAATGGAAGAAGAGGTTCATGATAAGATATTTTTATCCAGGGGATTTGAAGATAATTTCACACACAATGTACAAGGTCTTTTACACCTTTATATAGTCTATGAGATTCTCCCAGAGTCCTAAAACCAGGACATGAATTTACTCATACTTTTCATAAATCTGTGTTTGATAATTTCTATTATATTAAATATTACCAATGTTAATTTAATATCTATGTTTAATGATAACTAATGTGTATGTTGTTTTGAATCTTAACTCTTTAATATTAGAATGACTAACTAAAACATGAAAACACCAATAGTACTAAACTCTTTGACACTTTTTTTTATGATTTAAACATATCATATAATATGATATACTAAAATATCTTGCAAAAAATATATTATAGTATAAAACATGATATAAACACAATATATCTTAAAAAAAATTTGAAATCAATTTTCATACTATAAAATAAACATTATCACACTTTAAAATATTAAAGGTATTTAGAGTATATTCATTTCAATCACCCAATTTTCACTAAATCTTAATATATATTCATGAAATTTCACCTTATACCATATCATATATGATATCCTATGAGATCATATCCAATACTCTTGTGGATATCTTCTATTTTTTTAAATCTATCACAAACTTCACCATATATTAAATTATATGTAATAAATTATGAAAATATTATTTCAAAATATATTAGATAATATTATAAAACAATTTTAGAGTAGTTCTCAGAGTCAAACTCAATCCCTATTCAATCAACCACAAATTTTGAACCCACAATCCTTTTTTCAGTGAATAAATATGAATCATTATATTTACAAATGTAAAAAAGTGGCCTCTAGGAAATCATCATTTCTACTCATGATGAAAATGGATCTGGCATGATTTCCATCAAACACATGTATCTCTAAAGCTATGTTCACCAGCCACATCACATGATAGAATGAATTTTGATACATTCCCATCATCCAAAACATAGAGTAACCATGGGATATGATGAATTTCAATCTCATATAGCCTCCGTAAATGTTATGAACTCTTTTAGTATATACTGACCTAGTATATAAATACATCACATTTCATTCATCCTGTATACGAGTACATCATATGGTCCTCATCCAAGTATAGAATAAAATAATATGTGACTTCTAACTATTGCTATATATTTCCCCAGCCTATCTCAATCGAGGGACCATTTTCCATTCTCACCACATAAGATGAAAAATCCCATCTTGCTTGGTCTCTAAATCAATGTCATGATTAGAAACCTTCCCAAACACACCTTGAATTGTCATGAACCATCCAGAGTACCCTATTAAACTGAAAACCAAACCAGTTATCACATTTCTCTAAGGGAGTTCTCAATCCCCATGGGTTGGTGACTAGAACATGGAAACATAAAAAATGAGAGTGGGAATGATTTTTTCCACAAACATTGTAGAGGAAGATAAAAAAATCAGTATGCATAGAAAAGAAAACACCATATGGAGAACTATACCTAAAGTCAAAAAGGTATGAAAATCCAAAGTACTATATAAAATTAAAATAAATAAAGGAAGAAAACATTCCCAAGTCCTAATAGATGCAACTCTATAATCCCCAAGGATTAACAACTACTAACACTAATTAGCCCCTTACCCCTACTCAATCTTGGAAGAAGAAAATCTACAGACACCTGAAGGCATATGTAGGATGTGAGCTAAAATCCTAGTATGGTCTCACAAAGGATTCCATAATAAGATGCCAACATTTAATTAACCAATTAAGTCTATCTAATTTATATAAATATGTATAGTATCTCATAGCATAATTAAAACAATTTATGCTTTACATTTCAAAAAATGGAAATAGATTAAAATATTTCTTCCAAAAAAATTATATAAAACAGTTTATATAAATTCATTAGGCATTTAAATAGTTTACAAACGTTAGCATACATTTATATCTCATATATAAACAAGAATGAAACATTGTTATCTTCTAAAAGGTACGATAGTTCTCGGAAATGGTACCCCCACACACTCGAATGTGATTATGAATATATGTTTATACATATATCCTTGTAACACTGGACAAAGGTGAATAATCACCATACCATCAAGGATGTGACCTGCTACACAAGGTTTTTGTTTCAATTGTAAATCGTCAAAATATTGTTATCCCAATAACTCGCTAACTACCTAGGATTTCATGTGCTCTAGTACAAAACCTTGGGAATTTATTTTAAAACTATTAAAAATATAATTCATCCCATTCCCCAATTTTCAAAGTGCCAATTTTCATTTAAAAACTAAAATTTAGGTTCTTTATTATAACACTCCATTTTTTCAAGACAAAACCACTGAGTTTCGATCAAAAACCGTTTCAAGACATTTCATCAAATAACTATTTGGAATTAATGTAATAAATGTATTTCATAATTTAAAATCATTAATTTATATTCAACAATATTCAATAAATTTATCAAACACGCACCAATTCAATATAATTGAGGGTTTTTACAAATTTCTTACTAAAATTTAAATTTCACATTCAAATCCCCCAATTCAATAGAACTGGGTTTTCAATAAACCAATTGAAATCAGTTAAAGTAATTGAATTTAAATCAATCAATTCGTGGATAATAAAATATTACCATCACAACAGAACCACCTACAATTTTCATGGAAACAAAAAGACTATAATGGAACCCACAAAAAATATTGAAGGTGCCCAAGATCTTGGAACTCAACCTAAAAACAAGTTTTGACAACAAATTGTTTTTATCCATCAATCTTTATATGATTTATTAAACTTGAAGGAAGAAAAGAGACGGATTTGATGAGATAGGGAAAACACTTATCTAGTGAGCCACACTAAAACCACAACGATGATTAATCACCAATCAAAACAACCTAAATGGTTTTGAGGGCTCTAAAATCACATGGGAATGGATATTAGGTTCAGATAAATGAAAAATAGAGAGTATGAAAAGAAAAATCATCCATGATTCTTATTAAAAAACCATCAGAAATTTTCATGATGTGTAACCCAATTACACATCTTATAATTGAAAAATACCAAAATAACAAAAAAACCCATCTCCTTTTTATAAAATCAGATATATTATTATTTTAGTATTTAAACATCATATAACTATATTTCATGGTATTTAAATCCCAAAAATACAGTAGAACAATAAGGTTTTTGCTGAGCATCCAAACAATCTATAACTTCACCATCATATATATCCTCCCACTTCATTATCATCCCTACCCATACAATAGAAAAGTAATACCAATTTTTTTTAAAGCGTACCGTTCAAGAAGGTAACAAGATGTTACAACCTACCCACCATAGAAACATTGTATCCTCTTTAATCCTACATAAAATATTTCATGAAAAATAGATGAGGAAATTACTATCTCATTAGTTCCTCCCTCTCCCACATCTAATGACTATCAAAACCATGACGCCATAGTATTCGAGCCAATGGTATCATATTACCATGAATTACATTGGTTTGAGACTCAACTATACTGACTAGCCATTCATTCATGGATAAATCAGGTTCAACTTCAAGTTCACACCAGCTCAAAACATGAGATAGATTAGATAGATACTTTTATAGATGATATAAGTAGAACATGTTACATATCAATATCAGCATTAGTATAAGTTCTAAATGGTAAAAAACTATTCCCACCTTCTAAAAAACCTCAAAAGTTCCCAAAAAATGAGTAGAAAATTTCCCTTGCATCCCAAGCCATCAATGATCCAACCGGGGTGAAACATTCAAGAACACCTAGTCACCAACTGAGAACTAAACCATCTTGTGATGAAGATCATCCTAAGACTTATACTTTCTTTATTATTTCAACATCCAATTTTGAATCAACTAAATATTTGTTCTCGCCTCTTTCTCCAAACATAGTCCAACAAAGTAAATTTTACTAATCTCCGACCAACACAATAGATATTTGAATGGATGACCATACAAGGACTCCAAGGGATCCATTCTGATTGTAGACTAGTAACTACTATTATAAGAAAACTCAACCATCTCAAAACGATCATCCCAAGACCCACCAACGTCAAGAACACAAGCATGAATCATAACCATAAGAATCTATATAGCACTTTCTATTTAGAAATCTAGTTGTGGGAGGTATTCCACAGTCAAACAAATTTGAGATCCCAATGCCTCATTAGGCCCCCTCAAAAAATGATAAGTGAATTGAGGATCCCTATTAGATATTATAGCATATATAACTCTATGCATATGAAAAATCTATTTCACATATAGATTTCCCAACTCCAAAACTTTGGTTGCATCATTAATGGGTATAAAGTGAGATGATTTGGTAAACCAATTGGTCAAAAACATATCACATTATTCTTTATAAATGTACATGACAAGACAACCAAAAAGTTTGTAAATATCTTATCCCACTTCCAAGTAGGGACTGGATGTGGCTGATGAAAACCTAAAGGTTTCTGGTGTTCGACCTTGAATTGTTAGAACGTATAACAATGAGAGAAAAAATTAGTAATGCACCATCTCATAACTAGCCAACAAAATTTATTCCGCATGTCAAAGAACATCTTTTTGGTTCCTGGGTGCACTGTCGGTTGATTATTTTGACAATCCCCCATAATAGATTTTCTTACCACTAATGGCCCAAAAAAGATATTCTGGTAGCATAGAATTCCCTCTTTGAAGAGAAACCACTCAGTAATGATCTGAAAACCATAAAGACAGTCTCTAATGCTAAAAAACTAATCATCAAGCCACTACTGTAGAAGAATTAATTTGAGAAGAGAAGTGGTCAATAGAACACTAGCTAAAGCAAACTCAGAACCTGATTACTAGACTCTAATATGAAACTGTGACAATAGAGGCATAAAGTTATACTCTTCCAAAGATTATTTCATGGATGGGGTTCAAATTTTCTTTCTTAAATCATCTATAATGACATTCAATTTCATCAAGGTAAAGGTGATGTCAAATGAATAAGATTATAGTTACTCCACCCAACGCCTCTAGTAGAGATTCAAATCATTCAATATCATACATAAATATTTCTCTTATGGTCTAAAAATAAGGTAAACCTTTCTCTATGATGTTAATCCCCCTAATTCTTAGGCACACACATCAAAACTACAAGATCAATGTCATGGGCTGGATAATTCTTCCCATGTGGCCTAAGATTATGAGATATATAAGAAAAAACATCAACACATTTCTTAAGAATGAATCCCAAAAAAAAACCCAATGCTTCGCAAAATACCACATAGCCATGCCCGAGCATTAGAAGAGTCAAAAAAAATTAGTAGTTTGAAGATTTTTATTCTCCGTAAAATAATTTTGGCATCTTTCATCCCACGAAAACATTACTCCCTTCTATGTTAGTGTAGTCATTAGAGAATCCAACTTTGGGAAGTCCTTAACCAACTGATGGTAAAACCCATCCAAACCTAAGAAACATAAAATATAAAAAATATTTTGTGGTCGTTCCCATGTCATAAGAGATATTACCTTTTCTGGATAAACTGAAATACCATATTCCAACACCATGTTTCCCAATAATTTCACTTCATTAATCCAGAAATCAAATTTAAAAATATTTTCATAAAGTTATTCATTTCCCAACAATTACATCACTGATCTTAGAGGATTCACATGATCCTCCTTAGACATAGATTAAAAAAGGACGTCATCTACAAATACTACCATGAAATCATCAAGGTACTCATGGAATGTGAGGTTCATTATATCTATAAAAATAGAAGGATTGTTGGTTAGACCAAATGGCATGAAAAGGTACTCATAATGATCATATATAATCTAAAAGGAAGTTTTTTAAAAATCATATTCTTGTATTCTTAACAGGTGGTAACAACATAGAAGGGAAATTTTCAAGAATCATTTCTTCCATTTCAACTGATCAAATAGATCATCAATACGTGTTAACTGATAGTTGTTATTTACTATGGCTCTATTGAGTTTTTAGTAGTCCACACAAAAAAAAGTGAATCATCTGCCTTCTTATAAAAGAGAACCAACACCACCCAAGGTGACATGCACATGCATATAAATCCTTTATCCAGAAGATCATCCAAATGAATCTTCAACTCTTCCATCTTAGTTGGTACCATATAGTAAGAAAGAATGGAAAATATTTGAGTACCAGGAACTAAGTAAATAAATAAATTTACCTCCATTATCGATGGAAAACTAGATACTTCTGAAGGAATCACACTGAGAAACTCAACAAAAAATAGAGGAAGATCATCAATAAAATATTCTCATACTAGTTTAAAAGAAAATATTGATATCACTTTCCACAAGTCTCGATAATAAAATCTTACTCTAATTGATAGTATGTCTCATTCTTCTAAAAATACACTACATACACCATCAAGAGTATTAAAGGAGACACATCAAAGATAAAAATCAATCTAGAATTTATTAGTAATGATCTAATCCATTCCGAATATGATTTCAAGTGGTTTCATTTCAATAAATAGAAAACTCCATGCAAGCTCGACATCTGATAAGTAGAAAGAAAAAGAGGTACTATAGAGACCAAGGACTCTCTTCGTTCCGAGGGGTGTAATAATATCCATCATATAAGACAAAATATATGTATGAATTTATAGAAAATTTATAATACTAGTTAAAATAAATGAATGAGATGCATCAATATCAAATAAAACAGTCACAAATGATGATTCTATAGTGATTGTACCTCTTACAGTCATTAGACCCATATCTTCTTCCTCTAGAGACTCTTCCATGGAGTAAAGAATCTTAATTCTGGATTCCTGTGACTATAACCCCTTTGTACATGAACCATCTAATTTCCCTACATTTTTATTATGAGCTGATGATCATGTTCCACTATACAATGAAAAAAAGATTGGGAATAACTTCTACAAGTGACCTGAGTTTCTACAGGAGCCATATATCGTCGGTTACTAATTACAAACCCTCATTGAGTGTCTAGGATTTCCACACTAGTAGAGATCTAAATGGAATCTTATAGGAATTTCATAACACTTAGATAAATATTACAGCTGAGACCCACCATGATAATCATCATGCATACTCTTCTCCTCAAAAGAAGACACCTTTCCACTTAGTGGTGAAGAAACTTCTATCAAACCTAACTTCATAGCCAAGTCAATTTCACCATCAATTCTCTATCCATCACATCATTATAAGAAGTAAAATTCAGTAATAAAACAGGAGAATTAATATCATCTTGATGTCCAAACTCAAATCGTAGAGTGTTAATCTTCTCATTTGTTTACCTTCAGTGAAAACTAAACTAGCTCAGCAAAACAATTTTCATACTCTCACACGGTTCTATCATTCTTCTGATGTTTAAAGAACTCCAAATCCTTATCTAACAACATATACTCTAGATAAAACTAGTTAGTGAAAAGATCCTTGAAGTATTCCCACTCTAATAACTCATATTTCCTTTCTATAACCATTATGTCCCACCATCTCTTGGTTGGGACTTCCATCACAAAGGTGGAACACTTTACCATGATTTCATCAGGTGTTTATAAGATACCAAACCCACTCTTGATCTTTCTCAAAAATTCATAATCCTCTTGAGGATCATTGGTTCCTTTTATTCATGGTGGATTATGCTGAAGGAATTTATAATAATGATCTCATAAAGCATCCCTCTGAGGTTCCATATCTGGATCCTGAATAAGGATTATCGATAGTGCATGTCCCAGAACAGAGACAACACGTACGATCACCTCAACCAAACTTGGGTTCGTGAGAGGATTTTCTCATTATGGTTAATTAGAAACTTCTTTATGGATATGATTCTAATTTATTCATGGAGGTATTATGCTACACGATATCAACATACAACAAGGAAGACATTATCAGAACAATAAAACCTAGAAACAAGGTTAATTAATCCTAATAGATAGATAACCGCATTTTTATTTCAACCTATCCAAATCAAAAGTCTGTAAAATACTAGAACTAATCCATAAGAATTATTTTCCTAACCACCCCTAGAGACTTAATGTTCATTATGGAAAGAGTTTACGAGACACTCAATCATAACTTCCTCCTATGTCCCGACAAGATTATATAAAGAATAATGATTTCAAGACAAGAAGCTCAAACTGCCTCTTAAACCACTTTTTCCAGAACCATCCTAGGTACCCTTGTAACTCGATAACCGATATGGTCCAAACATTTCCCAAGGGCATTCATGATCCTCCCGGGTTGGAAAAAAGGACCTAGCATAAAAAATGATAGTGGGAATTATTTTTTCCACAAACATTGTTGATGAAGATAAACAAGTTAGTATTCATATAAAAGAAAACTATGAAAGAACTATACCAGAATTCGACAAGCTATGAAAACCCGAAGTAATATAGGAAATTACCAAAAAAAAGAAAAAAAACAACCCAAGTCCAAAAGGATGAAACTCTCTAATCCCCAAGGATCAACAGCTACTACCACCATGTGGCGCCTTAACCTTGCTTGAAATATGAATAAGATATTTTAAAAATTGTCGAAGGCATAGGTTTGGTGTGAGCTAAAATACTCATACGGTCTCAATATGGATTCCATAATAATATGAAATTATTTAATTAACCAATTAATGAGTTAAAATTTATATAAAATTGAATGGAATTTCAAAGATTAATTAAAAAAATTCAAGATTTACATTTCAAAATATGGAAATAATTTAAACAACTGTAATTTCTAAAAAATTATATAGAATTGATTATATAAATTCATTAGACATGTAAAATAGTTTATACACATTGGCATACATTTATATCTCATATATAAACAAGCAATAAACATGGTCATCATTCGAAAGGTACGATAGATACATGCTATGGTATCGTTACACACTCAAAGGTTACCATGAAAATAGGTGTATACACATGTCCATATGACATTGGCTAAAAGAGACTAATCACCATCCCATCAGGGATGTGATCCACTACACTATGTTTTGTTTTAGTTGTAAAGCTTCAAAATAGTGCTATCCCAATAACTAAATAACTACCTAGGCATTCATGTTCTCTAGTACAACAATTATAGGAATTTTATTTTACAAAAACTCAAAAACAAAATTCATCCCATTACACCATTTAAAAAGTGCCTATTTTCCATTTAAAAAACAATACAACGGTTGATAATCAAAACAATCCTTTTTCCAAGTTAAAACCACTGGGTTTCTATCAAAAACCATTTCAATCCATTATCTCAAATAAAACATTGAAATAAATTTCATAATTAATATTCAAAAATTAAAATTCAAAAAGTTTCCATCAATTTCTCAAACACACCCCAATTCCAGGGAATTTGGGGTTTTTCCAAATTTTGTGCTAGAAATTCAATTTCACATTCAAATCACAAAATTCAATGGATTTGGTTTTTTAATAAACAAATTTATATTAGTTCAATTAATTTAATTTAATTCAAAAAATTGAATTTAAATCAAGAAATTCATGGATAATAAAAAGTGTCCATCACAACAGAACCACAAAACTTCTGCATGGAAACACAAAGCTTGCAATGGAACCTAGAAACAAGAAAAAAGGCCTAGAAGATCTTGGAACTCAACCTAGATACAATATTTAAAACAAATATCTTAGATCCATCAATCCCAAGATGAACTCTTAAACTCCAAGTACAAAATAGAAGGAGATGAAGAGATAGGGAGAAGGCTAACCCAGTGTGTCACACCGTAACCACGACGACGATCAATCATCGATTTGAAATTACCTATAAAGGTATGAGGGATCTAAAATCACCTATGATTGGATCTTGGTTTGATAGAAATTAAAACTAGAGAGGATTAAAAAAAATCAGCCATGATTCTTGTTAAAAAACAATAATTCGGACATTACAAGATATGTAACCCAATTAAATGTCATGTAATTGAAAAATAAAAAAGTCACTAAAAACCCACCGCCTTTTGATAAAATCACATTTATTATTATTTTATAATTTAAAAATCTTGTAACCACATTACAGGGAGTGTAAATCACAAAAATTATATAGAATAAGTAGGTTTTTTCTATGAATCCAACAAATCTGTGACTTCACTATCCCAGGTATCATCCCAATTTCATCTTGGCTATACCGAGGCAATGGAAAAGTTAAGACATGAAAAGATTTTAAATAAGACATTTCAAGATGGAAAGATGATGTTATATGATATGATATTTTTCAAGTCTTGTTTAATAAAAGTATTAAATTATGAAAGTTCTCAAGATAAGTATCTCACAAACCTCATGTAATGGGGACTCTTACTATGAATAGTTCACCCCAAGTATACTTAAGACATCGTGTATGCATCTAAATGTTGTATAATTCATGGTCCATACATTGCACAAAGCACTTTTGCGCCTCATGAGTATATTTTTATCCCAATACGATAATCATAATCAAGATAACATTAATATTTCATCATAAACTTAAATCCTCCATGATGAATATTTGTTAAGGATAACAAAAAGTAAAACTTTGAGACCTGAATTATAATTAAACATTAAAAAATTTATATCAATATATACATATATGAATATAATGTGATGGAATGAAAAGGTGGATACCACCTATTGTATAATACATTTTTTATTCAAATAATATTTTAAGAATGCATAAAAAACATTACATAAGCACACATATATCACATAATATATGAAAAAAATTCCAAATTAAACTTATATTTTCTGAATTTTCTAAGATTTTGTTAAAAAATAACATCTTATTGTAATTCCTTCCATATCTCATTATGGCTATCGGATAAAACCCAGCCACTAAATTATTTAGTGATTAACATCTATAAAGTAAACTTGTATGAATAATTGCAAGAATTAAGAATCATATTCTTTATATTCAACTCGATGAACATATTCAAACCCCACAAAACTACATCATCCCATATTAAAATGTTAATAACTAATTTTTTACACTAAAGAATTTTCTCTGTGTTCGTCATCATCATCCATGGAATCCTTTCAATCCAAATTTTTCATTTAAATATTCAGGTAACTAATGTATCTTTTATATTGTATCTCTACGAGTATATCATAATCTTTTTAGTAAATCTTGTGGAATTCACCCTCTTATGGTAACTAATGATACATTACCACATTTAGTTTTCCCCTAAAAATCTAAATGTTTTATTATTTCTACTGAAATCCACAAAGATAAGTTTTTAGTATTTATATTTATTTATTTAATTTTAACTTATTTAATTCCTTTGTTTTTAGAAAGTAATTATAATTTAATTTGATATTAATATATTTTTTGTGATCAATTAATAATTATAATTTCCTTTTAGTTGTAATATTTTAAGAAATAAACTATTTTTTATATCATATATGATATTTTATGTGTTTCAAAATCTTACTATTAATAATAATTTGTCCAATTTTCCACTATTGGTGGTGGAATCATATTACTTTATATTATTGGATAAACACTTTAAACTCTATAAAACTCATTTTATCTTTATATCATTTCCAATCATGTTATAGAAATTAAATGAATCATAAGCACTATGTATTAAAAACCTCATATCATTCACCGAAATAATTATTGTGTACAATATATTTTCAATATAAAGTCGATGAAAACAAATAAAAAATATTTAAAAATTCATCCAATATTGAAGTGGTCCCAATATTCAAGTCTTTGATTTTATAACACCTTGCTCTATTAATTGAAATAAAAACCTCATACTACCATCATCAACTCTTCATTACATATAAACTCTTACATATATATATATGAAACTTATAAACCACATAGTTTGTGTCATTATCATTTAGAATAAAATAATTGATTTTTATCAAATCAATACGTAAAGTAGACTTTCCATATGGTTTCATGGAATCCTTCATGTATTCCATGCAGTTCTTCATCTGATGTACATGTTTTCCACAATTAAATCACTTCTGTTTCCTACACTTCTTTGGGTTAAGGTTAATTATGGAATCTCCATGAAATATTTTTATCTCTATTTAGAACATTTTTTAACTTTATCTGTCTAAACCGTCATGATATAACTTGAGTATAAATAAATTATCTCTTGCTCAGTTATCCTTAAAATATTAAGTAGATCAAGTAAAATTTTATTGAAATCATTCATGTTATAATTCATAAAAAACCATTTGAACCTTTTTGGTATTAAATTCAGAATGTATTCTATGGATAGATCAGGCCAATGATGTGAACAAATACACTACAATTAATTTAACCACCCAATAATATTAACAAAATGAGTTTATACTGAGGTTCCTTCCACAATATTACACTGAAAGAGAGGATTTGATACATCACACCTATCATTTTCACCATTTTATTCAAAAATATTTTAAATTTTACTATAATATTATAAGAATCCATAGTATAATTTTTTTAGTAACTTGGTTTAAAAGGTCATAAACATGAGAGAATAGAATTTTTGTTAATTATTTAAAATATTATCATAGGAATATAATTCCATTATTATAAATGACTTGAACATTCATTTTATTAGGAAGGGATTCCTCTAATATTGAGAATTTTATCTTTTTCATGAGACCAATCCACAATATCTAGTATCATTAGAGAAAATTTGCACCATTTTTTTAATTATCAAAAATATATCTCAAGGTCATGATTTATGATGATGAACCTATTATCTATAATATAAGTTCTTTAATATGATTATCATTATTTACATTCATTTAATAAGAAATTTTATTAAAAATTTTCCCACTAAAAATGATGACCCCTTATATCATATCCATTTAATGAGAAAAGGCACATATTTCATCATGAATTACACCAAGTATCATGTAAATAATCTATATCTATATCTTGTAGATAACAATTGTCAATCATGTCATATATTAATCTTGGATAATATATTTTAAAAATAATTAACAAAATCCATTTAATAGATTAAATCAAATCTATTCATTTGATATATTAATTTTTAGGGTTTTCTAGTTATGTGTAACCTAATAAAAATTTAAATAAGATGAAACATAACTATTATAATCATTTTATTACTTATAAAACCCTAGAATTTATAATGTCATGAATGTGTTTTAAATTTATACTATGAAATATTTTCTTTCCTCAATTTACTGGTGTTTGGACTATCAATTATGATTTGGGGTAGTCTCATAGTTGTTTTAGGGTCAGATTCTTGAAAGTTTGAAAATGTAAGTTTCAAGATGGAGTATGTAGTTAGTTCACCGATAGTTCCTACTATGCACCCAACTATTAATAATAGAGAAACCAAGAACATGTTTCCATTAAACATGTCATGTTTCATACTAAACTAATCAAACCTATACTTTATATGTGTTTTATATAGTTAGCAAATAACTTAATAAACAATGTATCCTAACAGTGTAAGAAATGGTTTCTAAAAAATGGGAATCACATTGTTGGCCCATGGTTAAAGAGATATGTTTCAAAACTATGTTGTAAACCTAGATTCTTAATAGTGTAAATTTATCAAAATGTTTCTCTTGAATTAAAATCCATAATACCCTATATTTCCTCTCTCATTCAACCAACCACTATCCCAATGAACCTCTGCCTCTTCCCCTTCTATTTTTGGTGACTTATCTCATAATTCTTGGCATAATAATGTGTTTTTGTCCCTGTGGAAAGATTTAGGTAAGACTAATATTTTTTATTAACATTTTTATTTTTCTTTTATTGCCTATCAGTCTCATTCTTGTTCTAGATATTATTCAATATTTTATGTTCTTTGTTTACTTATTTGATTTATACCATTTGAGCTTGAACCAACAATCATTATTTAATGTGTACACCTCTAGGAACCTAAGGTAGGTGGTCTTAAACCATCCCTCAATGTTTTTAACCATTTATTTTTGTCTGTTATGTTTGGTTATTTTAAATTTCTAAATATGGACCTTAAGAATGAAAAAAATGTTTTTTTGGTTTAACTCCCTTTATAAATTCCTTCTTGGGTAATAAAAGACCTATTCATGAGTGTTGAGACTTAACCATCAACCAATATATGAGGTTAGATTAATTGTGACTAAGTAATGGAACTTAAGGGGTGAACTAATAGTGTATTATAGATAAATTAGACACTTAATAAATGAAAATAGATTTCTAGGATACTCCTACAATCTGTTAGTAGTACCTATCACATGTTGTAGATGAATTGAAAAATTATGTAAGGATGCCTTGTAAATTATCCTTGGATATGAATTTATGTATATTATTTGAATATAACTTATACATTCTCCTTGTATACTACTTTTTACCTATATATATATATATGCGATTACATATATACACTCATTGGATCTATCTTTATGCATATAGTTATGGGAATAATTTCACATGTTTCATAGATTTGGATTTTTAACTATGGTTATAAGATACCTTTGACATACTCCCTGGATCCAAATATATGAATATGGTTATAGGATTTTATAGACATTATCCATGGGTTTTAATTTATTCCTATGGCTATGATATTCCTTAGAAATTATCCTTGTATTATGATTTATGCTTATGGTTATAAGATTCCTTGGATATGTTCCGATGACTAGTATTTATTCCTATAATTACATGATGACTTGGAAAACCTTCATAGATCATTAATTATCCCTATGGATATAGGATGAATGGTATTATATCTTAGGATGTATAATTGTGCCTAATAAATAGTTATGTTCAGAGACATCCGATACCAGCTAAAGAAGGCATGGTCAATCCTGGGTTTCACTTTATAACCCATGAATCAATGAAAATAGATTTATCAATCCATGTTTCTAATATAAAATTTATGTGAGCATTATGTAAATCATGATTATTGTTTTAAACCCTCTCACAAATAATTTATTCTTATTATTATTTTATTTTATTTTCATGGGTTCTCTATCTTTTCTTAGATTCAATTTTTTCTCAAACTCAACAATCCTTATAATTTTTTATTGCATCTCAATAAATATTAATATATATCATGATCACATATATGAATTTTCTAATGTTCCCATGTGAAAGGGTTTATAGGCACAAGATCCTTCTCCCTTTACACTGATAGTGCCTAAACACTATTGAGTATACAAAAACTTCTTCTTTATGAAATATAAAGTTGTTTCATATACTATATCAAGCTTCAAAATAATGATATGTATACTCTGTAGTTTTATTTATCAAATAATAGACCTCTCAAATCCTTCCTGAACATGAGAAAGCTCATGGATGCTTCCTTTTACAAAACCATATAAGTATGATGCTTCTTCTTCTTCATGCAAGTCCTAGCATAAGATGATTCAACTTTGAGAAAGTGTGTTCAATCATGGGATCTCCATTATTTTTCATGTATCCTAGGAGGCCTTTGGTACTCTCTTATTATTCATGAAATTGGGAAAATAATAGGTCTAAAAAATAAATGGTAGTAACCCTCATTTTGGGCTTAGTATCCTAGTATTTATAGATGAAGTTACACCACCTTATCCACAAAGATAAAAAATTTAATTCCCATAAATAATTCGATGAAAAAAAGGTTTTTAAAGCACCAAATAACTTGATGTATTTCAAATATTGTTTCATGGGTTTTCTATCTCTTCTTTGGTCCACACAACACTAAAGATTATGTTATCAACAATTTTTATGGTTCCTTTGTTCCTCTATGAAGAAATTCACAAGCATGAGATGATAAAAAAATGAAAATCATTATTTTATAACACAAAATTATGTATTTATTTATATTCTTTAAAAATATAAAAAATTCATACCATTACCTAACATTGAAATATTATTTTAATTATCACAAGCATGAAATATATAGACTGTAAGCATGGTTTCAAGTTGATTGATCCTTCCATGTTCCTTTTGTATGATCACATAAGATAGCCAGAATGATGGGTGTAAAATGATATAATCATAAATTGTATAAAATCTCATAAATATCTATTATAATATTAAATTATTACTATAAAAACAATATAGATTTGATCATTCAACTGAAGTTTTATGCATAAATTTTTAACATAGTAACAGTGTCACATTCTAGCATATCCCACATCAGATTTCAACATCGATGGAGTCTATTTTATTTGTGATCCTATTATCAGATCCCTTTGGCTATTATTATCTAGGTATACTCCAGGCTTCCATTTCCATTGACCCATGTGGGAACCTCCTCTGCCTCCGGGTCACCCAACACGACAGTGCCACCTAATTATGTGCACATTTTACACACACTATGCCTTCTTAACCATAAGACTCCTATGTAAATAGAATCCCATAAATGGTATGAATCTCTAATAGAAAGTATTTCTACAATATATTTCTAAAATGGATTTACTTGGTTGGATTTTATTGACCATTTTTTAATTAATGTCCAACTAAAATATACTTAGTAAAAACTAATTAAATTATAAAAAATTGAAATTTATTCACATGTAATATTATTAAAAATTCTTCATAAAAAATAATATATTTCCCAGCCTTTATAATGTTCATCCTTTCATTTGAAAACATTTAATTCAATCATAAATTCAACAACTATTCAATTTTTAAATCATGATTACTTTATTGGTAGAAATTTTTTTTAATTTCTTCATGAAAATAAATATTTGAATGGTATTTACTAAAAATAGATTTTATAAAATTAAATAATGTTAACTTATTAAAATTACATTTCAACATTTCATTAGAATTTCAAAATACTCAAAAAAATCATTATAATTATACATTGATGTCTTATCAATGATGACATCAAATGCCAAATTTTCCTGAATGTTTCAAAAAATAAATTCAATCAAATTCCCTCATGATTTTCCACTACCATTAATCATGAAAACACATAAATAAACTTTTGGATGTTCATGAATCTATGGAAATGTTCCTAGATTCATCAAATCCTCATTTACTTAATTGATATATATTTAATTTATAATATACAGATAATACATTCAATAATCATTCTTTAACCATACAACTGTGCTCTTCAATTATCATGCACATTAGCATCAACTTTTACTCAATCTGAATAAATTTATAGACACTACTGGTGGTAGCCTACTGAGTTTCACTAACACTCTACATGTTATTCCAATGGTACTCAAGTGGTCTTCATGGTTGTAAGACATGGTATGTTAATTTATTCTATGATTGAGGGTTGAGTTGATAGTTAATGGTATAATGGGAAGTGGGACTGGGCAATAACCTAGGAATATTTTGTGGGGTTTTATGGTTTTTTTATTTTTATCATTTTTCACTCTGATTTATATGATCTAACATGGGGGATATATTTTTTGTGAAATAATATATTGAAATTTATACAGCTTCATTTTATATCACCTGGGTTATTTATTTATTAGAACATAAAGTGATGGTCATTCCAATATTTACCAAAATGTGTGCGATTTCTATTATTTCCATTATCATTACACTTTTATATAAGGGTATAGTCTCCCTATAGTACCATCATAGATGCTAAATACTAATTGGAAGCATCTGACATATAGGGAGGTGAACCTATGGTCATGTGACACCATCGGTCCGAGTACATTAAGGGGGTCATGTGTTTGGGGATTATTGAAAAGTGGAATTAGAGATTATTTATTTTGTCTTTCTATTTGGGTAAGGTATAAATGAGATAATACAATATCTTAATTTCATAGGGATCTTCTTCCTGGGAATATCTACATCTTATATGAGTTATTAATAAGATACCAAGTATGGCATGGTTTTTATTTTTTTCCTTATAGTTGTTTTATTTCACCTAGAGTAATACATTGAGATTTTAATTTAGGACTTGTGGAATTTTCTATCATGGAAGTAATGAAAAAAGGGTTTTGATACGTCTATCAAGATAGGCATGTAGGACTCTATATCATTGACATGGTTTTTTGTGATTAGTTACATGGCTAAAATATATTAGTTGGTTTTTTTAAAGTGTAAAAATGAACTCATATGGTTTTTACCTATATAACATGGTGGTGGAATATTACCTAATAGATTATCTAGATAGTTGAAAATTTTAAATCATGAATAATTATTCTGGCGGCCCTATGGTGTTAGATAAATAAAATTCCAAATATAACATATAAAGTGTTTTCATCTATAAGTTTTAATTGAAATTTCATTTAACCGAGCCTTATTTATGAAACTTATGATTAAAGTGGAATGAAAGAAATGAAATTATGTGGATATTATATGCACATGAACAAATCTTGAGTGTGGGTAGATGAGACTAGGGATAAAATCCAATTTTAGAGTTTTTTTTATATAGGGTATAAAGAATAGTAGGATATTGTTATTGATATTTTTTACAAATACTCTGATGTTGAAATATTTTATGGTGATGGTTTTTGAGGCACTTTTTGGAATTTTATAGTGATTCATCCATGATGAACTTTGATAGAGTGAAAGGATGGTGGAGATGAGAATACCCACCAGTTTATGGGACATAACCTCCTAGAGTGCTGGAGAATGTGATGGATGTTCCACTATGAGTGAGATAGATATGAGTTTTATGGTCACTAAAGAGTGAAAAACCATAGGATATGACTATGATGTCCCATTTGAATAGAGATTTTCAGATACAAAATCCTCCATTGTTTAGTAAGGAAGGTGGTCCCCATGTAATTGAGTTCTAGATAGAGACTTTTCAGATGTTTTTGACCATACTGTGACACCCATTGGGAGGTGGGTGAAGATAATTCTCTGTATGATATGAGGCCCAATAAATCATTGGTGGGACATTATGGTCCAGGTATACCAGTATGTGGGTTTTTCATGGATGTAATTTTAGTCTAAATTTCTTGATCATTTCCTTCCAGAGGCCCTAGGAGCATAAACAACTATGGAGTTTATGGACCTCACATATGGAGGTGTGTCAGTCATGGATTTTACTAATCACTTAATTGAACCAATAAGTTTTTAACTTATTCTATTAGGGGATTAGGTTGAGAGAGATATAAATTTTTAGTATAAGATAATGTGTAAGTTCTAAGTGTTGGTGAATTCATTTTTCCTTATTTCATTCATTGATTTTATTGACAAGGAACATATTAATGTGAGAAAATTGGGAGAAGGAAGAATCTTATGGTATATAGTTTCAAATTGGAGAACTGTTATGGAGTCATCAGGTAGTAGGAATAATTATCATTATGGTTCACATGAGAGTATAAGTGGGCATAATATCCAAGGCAACACATCATATTTTCCTCCTATGGTAGGAAGTTTTGTACACTGTTATCGGTGTGAAAGTCCCAATCCTATTCATACCCCATGTGACTGACCACCATTTGGGTGAAATTATTTTGATTGTATGAGACATTTATGGAGGTTCTTCCAAAATATTTAGTATTGGACCAGTCATAGAGGATTGGGATAGGGATCTATAGTAGAACCAGAGGAGACACCGTAGGCTGGTAGTTGGAGATCCTTCGATCATTCAATTTGAGGTAGAGGATGTTGTTCTTAGGGGTTGGGGTATAATAACTAGTAGAGTCATTATTTATAGTGATAATAGGGAGAATATTGGGTTTAGAGCACAGTCCATTTAAATTTTATTCAAACCACTCCCACTAATCAGGATATTGGACCTTCTACTATCTGAGGTACAATTTTCATGGCTTATACTCTTGAATGCACTTTATTTGATACACAAGAATCTCAATATTTCATATCAAATTATTTCATTGATTGTTTTGATTACCCATTTAGTACTCATACCTAGTGATGACGATTAACATGAATTTGGGGTGTAATGAGATAGTTTCCTTTGGAATCTCTTCGTGTAAGAGATTATTAGATTTTATCTAATCCTTTTAATGGACTAGTTATAAATATATCAATCCCATGTAAGCTTTTATCATAGATGAGTATTTATTACATCTCTAAAGAGTGGTAGTTATGTTCATTATGGATAATGGTGTTGGTATTAGTATTAAGTTTTCCTTATTCCAATATTGTTAGTTCTAGGATTGAGTTTTTTTATTGGGAAATTGATAGTATTGAATTTTTTATCTATTTTTATGTTTTTAATATTGAAATAGATCACATGTTTACATTATCAATATTGGATAATTATAATTTCTAATAGATTTATTTACTTTATGTTTTAATTTATTTATTATTTATCTTATTGTGTTATGAATATTACATATTATTTATTATTCTAAATAATTTTTAAAAAACATTGTATTTTTTTGTTTTTTTGAACAAGGTAATTTTAATAGTAATGACATAAATTCATATGTAGGATATAAATTAACATACAAGGAAAATATCATACATATTTATACATTCTTATAGTTTTATGTATTTAGAATTTTCAAAAAAGTACAATGTCATACAAAATGGGTATGGTCTTATGCATTTGTCTAAAATATATTTAGTGAGTTGAAATATATTTTGTTAACTTAAATAACTTACAATATTTCTAAAATATTTATACATATTTTGAGAAGACTTATTTAAATTAAGAAATTTATTCTATCTTTTTATATATGGTTTTTGTGCATGTTTTAGTTTTCCCACACAGATAACACTAAATTTTGAATACTCATTTGAGTTAATTAATGGGAGGATCAAAATATATAGATCTACATAGAAAAGATTTTGGATCTCCTTGAAGCTAACCTTTGGGAATTTATTTTTAAAGTCTGGCTTATGGGGAGTTGTATAATATTGATGTAACAAACTGATACATGCAAGATATAAAGTGTTGATATTTTTCTACTACAATTACTTTCTATAATAAAATAATGAAGGATATTTAATGTTCTAATATTACTGATGTAGTGATGAGATATAATTTATATTCTATTATTCATTCTATTCTAGTTTTCAATGTTCTATTATTTTTGTCAGTTTATGTTCTTAAACTACCCTTTATGGATTTTACCTACCGAGTGAATTTTTATTTTTGGTTATACCTATTGAAAAAACTATTCCTATTGGGATATGACTTCTGGTAAGAATATAGGTTCTAGGTCATTGTTCGGTATGTATAAAAGAAGGATATATTAGGATGTGTTTGTAGGTGTGAAAAAGGTATGGTCAATAAAAGGTTTTCACTCCTTTCAAAAATGAGTCTAGTTTTAGTGGGTTCCATTTCACTAACTTTGTAGTGTGAAGAGTTGATGTATGATATCTTGATCAAAACTACATCAAGTTCATATATTTTATTTTCTATTGCATAATTATAATGAACACTACATTTCACATTAATTGTTCATGCTATGAATTGATAATATTTTATCATGGTATATTAAAATTACAATGATTTATTTAATTTTTTTGAAGTTGATTAATGTTCTATTAATTCCCCCATTGGACCATATCTAAATCTTACACTAGGACAAAAATTGGTATACATCTTAAAATTTTAAATAATTGTATTCTTCTTGTTATAGTTTTATGTTATTCTTATGATGACAAAGTCCTAGACATAATATTATAAAGAAAAGAATATTGTGAGATGTTAAAAATAAATGCTAATGATGGTTGGAAACCAAAAATACTAGCACACATTGATGGGAATGATTATAGTTACTGGAAGGCTCTAATAGACATATACGTGAAGCATTTATGCATATATCATTAGATGATAATGGTAAAACCATACAAATGACCTAATTATTATCTAGATACACTTATAGGTGACAATGTAGTGATGTTTATTTTGAATTATAAAGTAATGAATATATGGTGTTTTTCTATTAGTAAAATAATATTTATCTATGTCTTAATATGTAAGATAAATCATGATATTTGGAGGATTCTTCAAGTCACCCAATATAGGTTATACAAGATCATAAAAACATAACATATAATTATATGTGTAGAATACCAACACATCATGATATATTAATATAAAACCGTGAACTAGATGTTTCATGGATTTAAGAGAATCATAACTCATATGAGGGCACATGGAGAGGATTTGGATAAAGAAATATTGGTGGAAAGAGTGTTCAGATCCCTACCTAAGAAGTGGCCTATGAAAAATGTGGTAATTGATGAATATAATAATTTTAATAAGAATAATTTAAATGAAATAATTTGATCATTTATGCAGTATGATCTTGAGTTAATGAACAATAAAAATGGGTAATTTTTTAAAATAATTATTTTTTTATTTAAATTCAATCTATCAATTTGTTCTATCTATTCTAAATTTGAATCATATGGAAATTAGGAGGATGAGCTAGCTCATTTAAAAAAAATTAATTTACAACCTAGTGAAAATGAAAAAGGATTCAAGATGTGGATTGAAAAGAAATATCAAAATGGAAGTAATATAGATAAAACTAGTATGAATAATGATTTTTTAGATCTAGATTTATATTATTACATAAGAAAGGGAAATATTCAGACTAAATATAAAAGATTAATGCATTAATTACATGAATAAAATTATTGGAAATATAATATTGTATGTTTTAATAAAAATATTAAAATATAAAGTAATACTAATTATGATTCGAATTCATAATATGATTCTAAGTATGATAATTCTAATGTTAATTAATTATATGAAAAATACATGGATTTATCACAATATTATTTAGTAATTTATGAGTTTTTTATAAATATACATGTAAAAAATTCATATAATTAATGGAAGTAACAAAATTATTAAAGATAATTAAATTATAAAAAATATATATTCATATAATAAAGAAAATATTTTTGATAATTTAGAGGCTACTCAAAATGTGAATAAGAAATTAAATGATTAAATCAAAATTCTAAAAGAAAATTAATCATTTTTTTAAAATGTCAAGGAGAATTATTATATTATGATTTTAATGATGAAACCAAATATAAAATAGTACTAGTTTTGGTTATAAAAATCAATTACTTATAATGAAAAACCTTCATTATTAAAATATAAAAAGGAAATGTTGTAAATTGGTACATGTTCTAAGTGTACAATATAAGGGAATTTTTCAAATAAGTGTTATTTTATATTTACTAAATCATTTTTTCATACTTAAAATTTTATTTCTAGGAATTTATCATCATAATCAGTTAAAAATAAAAGTTTAAAATCAATTTTTGTACATATGTGCTCTATTACCTATCCTATTAGACCCATGATAGAATGGTTATCGAAAGTTTATACTTTATTGATTTTATGAAATCTAACTTAGGATTATAAATGATATATGGTATATGAAGATCAGATATTCTATACATATTACATGTGATCCATCTATTTTTTGTCATTTAATAACTCTGATTGAGGCTTTGTAACTTTCAAATAAAACCATAAAGGAAAGATTAAAGGTTGTGGTGAAGTAGGTTTTTCAAAAACTATTATAATTTCAAATGTTTTATTTTTCAATGGATTAAAAAAAAACTTAACAAGTATTTTAAAAATTTGTGATGTTAGAATGAATGTTAATGTAATGAGTGGAACCACTAGGGCCCACCTATCTGAGAGAAGGTTGGGTCGCCACAACCCAAGGAAAAACACCAATAGGACAGGGTTAGATGATAATAACTGGGAAGGAATAATATGAAATGAGAGGTCTTTATTTAATGTACATGTCTGCACACACCCATCCATATCCATGAAATAATATAGAGGAATAATAAAAGATAGTAACATCTAGACTAAATCATGCATAAAATAACCTCTAGGGAATACATAAGAGTATTACTAAATAAAATCGATGTGTATAGGGACAAAATACCTTACCAACCAAAAATAAAGTATCAACTAGAAAAAACTGGAATAAATGAAAATTAGGACATCGTGGATCTACATCACCATGTCTTGAAAACCATACATAATCAATACACAAACTATCCCTAAGATCTACTAAAGTTGCTACCAATCTATCTATTGTCTTCATAATACACAACACATGTGGGAGAATCCCATTTAATGATAGGTATATACATACCAAATAGGATTCCCTAAAAAATGAAGAGGGAGAAATAGGAAGACACAATAGAAGGTCATATCAATCTAAAGAAAGAGGGAAATAAAACCCCCAAAATACACACAAATATATACTTATAAAGAAATCTATATGAGAGAGAAAAGGGATCTCTATCTCAAATCCCATCCAAAGTCGACAAGTCTTCCTACGGTTCCAAAATTCTATCTGTAATTCCCTGCATCAAATGCAACCTCACTAGAATCTATGTAGAGATTCTTAATCCTATCTACTACACTCCATAGCTAAGGTAGATAGAACTCCCATAGAGGAACAACACAATACTGGATATCTGAGATGGGGGAGTACCACTCCATAGATAGAGGACCTACACCCATTTAGGGGAGTTTCATATCTACCGATATAAAGAGTATGGGGGACTCATTCCGTGGTGTGATGGGGGAGTTTAAATTTTTGGAATCAGTCTATTGATCCTTCCTGATCAATTCCATTGTCAAACGTCACCTAAAGAAGCACCACATTTGGAACATACTGAACCATATCTCATATTCGACAACCAAGGTCACCATTATATTCTACATGAAAAAATACACAAGATAGACTACTCATAGAATAGAATCTGTGTCTTCTTAGCCAGCACATGGCTTGGCTTGCTATGAAGAACTGCACTGTGTGTATAGGTGGCACCAAATTCGTCTCTACCAGCTGGTTTTTTATTGTGAGTTCCTGAACATGCCTATGTTCTTCAATCTAAGCCCCATGTACCTGGCCATATACTTGTCAATTCATGAGTACTAGGCTATGCCGATATACATATGGGCATTCCCATGCACTCCCAGAGTACATGGTATATCTGTCCATATAGGTTCTGAGGCATGTGATATTTGGAACAAATCTTAGCCACTTGTGGAGGGTCACAAGGAATGTGGGTCAAACCACACGGTGTTTGATCCTTAACATTGTCAAAATACCTAAAGATGTATCTTGGGGGAGGTGGTATACCATTTTTATTCCTCATATTAGATACTATATAGTGGATTTTTCCACATAAAACTTAATTCCTCACATAGTTTATAGATCCACGTTCTCCACCATGATTTCCACCATTTCAATGCATGTGATTGAATGAAAATTCCACCAACTATTGTTTCTTGACCTCTAGTGGTCAGAAAATGGAATCTGGTCATCTGCACAAACTGCCACAAGTTTTATTCAGTTCTCATCACCTATTACCACTCATGTATCCCTGATCCACTAAGTATCACCCACAATACATATCGATTCATCTGAAAAACTTTTATCTATTCATTGTTTACACGTACACTATGAATCCAGTGGTTTGATTATACTCAAACCCTCCCTAGAAATATTGATTCGTGACATTGTTGTCCAACAATGAATAATAAAAAGAAAGGGTTTGGGAAATGTATAAGAATAAAGGTGTAACCATCATTGGAAAATTGATCTCAATAGATGATCATATAAATAGAACATCCCAAGTGATATCATGGAAAAATAAATAAATTGAAATCTACAATTCAATTGTATTAAAATGGAATCATGGGAAGGGTGAATAATTATAATCAAATAAAGAAGGTAAAATCCATGATTCTAAATTTTTTAAAATGGTATAAAACCACAATTGAAAAGTTTTACCATGATTTGGATCATTTTTTGGTGAATAATGAGATCTCAAGTGAAGGAGAGACCTCTCCATGTTCTCTACCACTCGATCCACCTCGATTCGATCACCCATTATCCACTAATGCAATCTACAAATGAAGAATGCTTAGAAATATTTTGAAATCCTCCTAGAGGTATGTGGTGAACCCTATTAATTTTTTATATGTTTGTACTCATAGAGGATTCACTAGTTTAGGAAATTTAATAAAATAGATAAATAATTTAACTATTTATTTTATTAAATGAAACCGCCCACGACTAACTCAGTCAGATGTGTGGCACCAACCGAACTTAGGTCATGCATAGGGTAAAGCTCACATTTCAAATTCAACCAAGGTCTCAAATTTTAAATTCAAGACACATTTTAGTGGTCTATTACACAATTTTTGGAAAATTACATGCGCATGATATTAATATGTATAATAATTTTATAATGTCAATATTGGGATCATCGGACCTCAGAATCTTGTGTTTTCTTAGTTCCTATCTTCTAAAATATTTCCTAATATATATCAAATTATTACAAGTAAAACAAGGTGAACTACATTCTCCCCTTATTCAAGGGTTTTTTTCTTAAAAAGTACAAGCTAAAAAAATGGTGGGGATATGGACCCCATAGCTAGCCCTCTATTTCTCAGGAGTTCTCATGAATGCTCCCATATTTCCACATCACATGAACCAAGGGAATGGTCCATACTCATAAAATCCTATCATACCATTCCTCGATCAACAATGGGTACTCTATGAAGGTGGATTCATTCTCGATGTCTAGATTTACCCATTCAGAAATGTGTGCAGGATCATGCATGCATATCCTCATATGTGGCTCAAAGAAGAAATCATGCGCCAAGTCTAATTATGAGGTCAGTTCTAGGTGAAAATAAACCTTTACATCCCTCTGAAAATTTTTTCAATGGCCTCATGAGACTTTGGTATAACTTTCCTCCTTTAATAAAAATCCAGAATCCACATTGTGGGGAGACTCATAGGAAAACAAGGCCACCATACTCAAAATCCAAGGGCCTACAATATTGGTCTACATAATATTTCTATAAAATCTGAGATCTTCTGATATGTTCACAGTTCAGCTGAACCTTCCATGTCATCACATGTACCATATATGTCCCGACAAGATAGTTATCTCTAATCACAGATCAACATTAGGGTAACCTAAATGGTGTCCTTTATAGGGCATCGAAAGGATCCATAATAATAGTAGAGTGATAATTATTATTATAAGAAAACTCTATAAAAATAAAGAGTTCCTCCTAGCTCCAATGAATATCCAAAACACAAGCCCTCGGAATATCCTCCAACACTTCGATAGTCTGCTCGGTCTTACCATTATTATAGGGGTGAAACACTATAGTTATCCTTAACTATGTTCCAAAAGACTTTTGTTGGACACTCCACAAATGTGATGTAAACCAAACATCACAGTTGTAGAAAATCATTGAGGTTAACCCATGGATTCAGAGGATCTACCATATGTAAAACATCCCCAAACACGATTTCTTGATAGAAAAGAAGTGAAATGACTTGGTAAGATTATAAAATATCCCTCATATAGAATCATTTCCTCATTATGTTCACGAAATACCTATTATAGATTATATGGATACACCATCCTATTTCCACTTCGGGATATCAATATTCTACAACAAACATATCAGAACCTAGTGCTCATCCTTTACCTATTGACACGTGAGACATAAAGAGACAAACTTGATGATTATCCACCACATGGAATCCCACTAAGAATTCCAGTAATTTTCCTTGTACATAATTTACACATCAGTATGTACTACTATAGAGGAAGTTTGAAACACCCTCACACATTGAAGAAGTGGACGATAAAACACTGCAGACTTAAGAAAATCTGCACCCTCTCCACCAGTAGGGTCAACTCTAAGAAAATAGCTGATCAGACACCTCCCCAACCAAGCATGAATAAGAATCCCAATTAAGGTCATATATGACAATTTTCCCCTCATTAGAGTATAAACTATCTCAAATTTATATTCTTTTTGGAACTCCATTAATATAATCTATCTCAGGTTCAAATATCTCTTATTGAATATCTACTTAAGACTCTGGTGGTCTGATTATATAATAAAGTGATCTACTATAAGATAGTACCTTCACATATTTGGATCTAATACTACCACAAAAAAATCTAGTTCATGAGTCACATAGTTTTTTCGTGGGGTCTCAAATGCCTTGAATCATATGTGATCATTGTATGCAATTTCATCAACACGAAATCATGCCCATCTATAGTGGAACTACAAAACACTACATACTCAACACCATCTTCTGGTAGTCTCGAGATAGGATCACCAGTCAACCTTGGATTAAATCCTTGAGGTATCTCTGAAACTACTTGATATAGGTAAATGACATCCCTTTCTATTCTAGGGAGGCCAATGGGGCTGAAATCCTTGATAATTCCATGACAAACCTCCATTAGTACACTACTATGATAATAAATATCCAAATCTATTACATTATCTTGGCTAGATCACATGTAAGAATTGCATCAATATTCACTAGGGTAAAATCTAATGCATGATTGGATATAAAATTCCATAGAATGTGAACCTCATGGATCATAAAATGTAACTTTGAATTTTTAACATAATGATGGTGCTCTATAAGTAAGTCTAGAACTATCCTTAGATGATCTATATGTTCCTCCTTTAATATATAGTAAATGGGAATTTAATCAATGAAGGCATCCATAAATCAATCCATGTACAGATTAAATATATGATTTATCAAAGATATAAACACTATGGGGGAATTGGTCACACCAAAAGGAATCACCAAGAACTCATAGCATTTGTAGCAACATCTAATTTTCTTATTTAAAATATTATCCTCCTGACCTCTGAATTGGTGGAATCCAGACCTAAGATTGATATTATAGAACAAATTCGCACCTCAAAACTGTTAAAATATGTAATTGATTATTGGAATGGGGAAATGTTTCACTATAATTACTTGGTTCAGGAGAAGATAATAAATATAAAGCCTCAATATCTCATCCACCTTTTCCAAAAAAGTGGAGTTGATGATGGGGACACACTGCGTCTGATGAAACCCTTCTCTGGAAGGTCCTCTAACTACAATATTGGCTCCTAGATCATAATAGGGGCCATATGATATTCCATAGAAGATATAAATGTGTTATGGAGGTGAAAGTCATTGAAAAAGTCCATCTCCCACCATAGAGGTAGTCCCTAGACATCCTTAGGGATAGAATTTATAAACTCCTCCACTACTAAAGGTATCTATAATCTTGAATAGACCACTTAACCTAGGGATAAAATTTACAAATGATGGGTGATGGGTTTCAGGTTCCTACTCATAAGACCTACTCAATGCCCCATGAGATCACTCTCATCCACAATAGAGAATATCATCTGATATGTTCATAGGCATCTGACTCATCTAAGATGATAATCAATATATGATTGATCTATGGATAACTAGTACATATACAAGATTATTTCATAAGGTTTTGTTTTGATGACCAATAAGTCACATGTAAAAATCTCTCTAGCAAGTGATAACTTGCACTTCTTGAAGATATACGACATCGAATAATCTATCCCTATAAGAACTTCTATCCATAGCTATAGGGATAAATAATCAATTGGTTTCTTCATTGCTCACACCATGAATATGGAGATGAAGGAATGAAACACACCAATTTTTACTAGTAATGAATAAATATTATAACAAACATAGATCATACCACAAATAATGTCATGTGAAACTTATTCATAATCCTCAATGGCCTAAAACATCCCATTAACCTGGTCGTCATCTCCCTAAACATGATGTGGTTTTCATGGTAGCGGTGGTGGTAGCATCTGGTAGTGTTTTCCTCAACCAAATTCCCCTCCCTCCAAAGTGGATCCTACTCTTATTCCAACATCAACTCTTTGATGGTCTCTTGGGATATATTTGGGAGATATGTTATCATGATGTTGCATCTTCCATGGAGGTCCACCCACAATAAATCATTCATGCTCTGTATGATGGGTTAGGAAATAATGAGCAAAGTGACCCCTCCCATCCCAAGCATAACATCTCCCATCATTGGGATGAATGGATCCTGTGTGAAATACTTGAGCAACAAATCCATGCATCTGACTTTGAAAATGGAAATGTATCCTATGCCAAGCCCTCAACATCTAACACCTACTACCTAATATAGATTAATCAGCCACAAGATTCCCACGACCAAGTGTAACTTCTCAACATCCCTCTACTAGAAATATCTCAGTCACTAGATATCTCTCTAGAACTCCAGCATATGTTATAAAACATAAAAAGACCACACCGTCTCGAATGTATTTACAAGGACCCTGCTCGAACGTTCTCACCTAAAAGAATCCATATCACACCATATCAAGGGAGTATCAAATGAGTTCAGTGAACATCTAGTTTTACTTAGAAATGGACCTAATACCTTGATGTATCTCAGACAGATCTTAGATTCAAACTATGTAAAATAATGAAGGGTAATACTCTTCAAAAAATAACTATTGGAAATTGGATCATGTGATCATTGTCTCTTCATGAGTATGTGTAAATTTAATATACTAAATACCAAATATTCTATGTAATATACTAGATACTAGAATAATCCTCTAATTTCTTGAGTTTAATATGAGACTGATGACTCGATTCACTGACTCAAGGAAATCCTCCACTACCTAGGGATCTGGCTCGCAGTGGAACCTCCACCGTCTCTAATACCAAAACTCATGGAGTGTTCTAATCCTGTTCACATCATCAACATGAACTATTGGAACTAACTACTAATCAATATGAATGGGTATTACTCTATACCCCCATGCAGGAAACACCTCCTAATATGTCTCCTAAACCAATGCCTCATCATCCACCAGATCATCATCATTATACTAAATTTGTATCCTAGATAGATTCCTTCATAAAGGAATATAGAAAGTAGTCAAGATGCACCACAATCAAAAGAGAAAATACATATGGAAAACTATCTCAATAAAGACAATCAAATTTCATGATCCTATATGATTCATGTAGAATTTTCCCCTAAAACCAATGTCTTAGTATTCTAATTCAACAAGTTGGTAATCAAATTCTGGGTGAATGGATACGTTGACCACCACACCAACGCTATGTTACCTAGCCTGGAAGAATCACTCATGACACTTTGAAACCATTTACCTAATTTCCAAACAATTCTCATATGGGAAAAACTCCAAACACCATCATGAGAAATGAATTTCTCTGATACAACTCTATAAAAACATGACCCACTTGGGCCCACCTTTCCAGTGGAAGGCTGGGTGACCACAACCCCAAGTCCACCTCTAAAAGGCCAGTGGATAATGATATACTTCAGGAAATTATAATATTAAATTGAAGTCTGTTTTCTAATGTACCTGTATGCATGCACCCATCCATATCCATGAAATTGTGTAGAGGACTAATAAAAGATAACATCCTATAGATTAAATCATACATGAAATAACCACTAGTGAATATGTTAGAGTATGACATAATAAAACCAAAGTGTAATGATACAAATATAAACCCAACCTGAAATGAAGTCCCAACATGAAATAAATAGAATAAATTAAAATTTAGAGGGATCGACTCTTGATCTCTAAGTCATGACCACCATACTTGTAGATACCCTAAGCATGATGTACATGGACATTACATTAATTTTGCAGAATACTTAGTACATTAAAAAAACACACACACAAGGACCGTAATAGTTTAGTGTCTTTGGAAACTCGGAATATAATCTTCTAATCGTGGTGAAAGATCTTCAACATCTCCCATAAAGATCTTCCCCTTTTTTTCTTACCTAAAACCTTTCTTTATATCCCGGGGAAAATAAAACATAAAAGGGTGAGCTCAAATGCATAGTAAGGGTAAAAAAAAGAAATATCAATCACATCATCTTCATAAGAACATAAAATTTTGGAAATCTTAACCTGCAAAAGAGATCATAATATCATAACATGAGATAAATCATAGTAGTGAAATGTAATCCCAATAATCATAACTTAAAACATGAAAATTTGTGTCATATACACATAATCATAGATAATCATTTCTTATTAGTCAAGACTCATTGCCAAGACTATCTTAGTGGACAAATTCCATTTCTAAACCGATTTCACTCCTCGTTTCAGTCCTGTTTCACTGAACCGGTTTAACCTGCCGTTCCAGCCATGTCTATCTCATGAGATATAAAATCTTTACCCAATGAATTGTAGGGAGAGATAGGTCCCAACCATCTCATAATGATACCATTCTTATGTGTTCCAAAAAATCATAAACCATACATCATAGCATTACCCATGTAATAAAAATGGGATTCTTAAACATCATGACATCATAAAACAATTCATATAAGATAAAGGAATTCATAAAAATAATTTCATAAAAACATAATCAAATCAATGTAATAATAGGGATAGAAACAGAACACTTTATTATCTTATACGGAAAATAATTTTGATAAAACACTTGAACTCCATTCTTGAGGAAAATATCCTTTATACTTCAAAAACACTTTTCCATTCTTAGAATGTCATACAATTATAAGCTAAAAGAAGTTGATTAAAAATAAAATTGAAAACTTGTAAATTAAGATTCTTGGAAATAATTTTTTAAAAATCCATTCATGTCGTATAAGTTAAAAAAACATTCTTCTCGTAATTTTTTCGGAAAACTCAAAAAGTACCTCGTACGAAAAATGACAAAAGATTACTTTCATATCTTTTACTAAAAACTCACCGAAGGGTAAAATTGGATTTAAACAATTGTAGGTGGATGGAAATAATATTACATATTGAGGAAACATGGATGTGGATGATAAAATAAAACCCAGTAAATTCCAAAGTATAAACAATCTCGGATAAAAATGAGATTGTGTTATTTCCCTTACCTTAGGTCCAATTTGCTTCGTAAGTGTCCGAACCTCCTGTATAATGATTTAAATAATGTAATTGAATGATTCCAGAATCATAATAATTGTTATAATATCATATATGGTCATATTCTTAGCTTATTATTTGTAATATTTCATTGCTACTTGTTATTCGAGTGTTTATTACTTTTCGTTCTTATGCATGTTTTGTCGAATAAATTCTTATTCTTTTTTTAGGTTATAGATACCTCATTTACAGAATGGTATTAGTGTAATATATATCTTATTTATTCACTAAATTCATTTATGTAATCATTATGCAATGAAAATCATGTAGAACGAGTCGCGTCACATCGTGGAGACGGTATTCCGTACGTACGCACGAGCAATGATATCGTTCCCATGATCGTGGAATTGTATTGGAGTGTATCTATACTATTTTAGAATAAATATAAATTTAAGATAATCATATATATTGATTATTTACACCATTATACCCATACAAGTAAGGTGGTGGTGGAAAATACATTACACCATGGCGTGGAGACAGTATTCCGTACGTACGCACGCGTTGTGATTTCGTTTTCCATAGGATGGATAGATGGTGAAATAGGTTTGTTTCATACTTATAATAAAATATAGTTATATGAGTGATACTGATGTTATTAATTCATAATGAAACAACTAAAGAAGAATAAGTGGAAGAAGAAATAAAGTTGAAAGAATCGGTAACGAACATTATCTTTTCTTTGAAGCGCTTCTTTGAGACCTTATTTTAGGGCACTAAAATTGGACTTTGAAGAAGACCAGGACCTCTAGGATGTTTATAAGGAAGTGGATAAGAGAATTTATCAGGGTTTGGACAAGCATGAAGGCTAAAAGTGGTGTGAGGAAGAGAGGGACGAGGTTCCCTTTTATAAGGGAGGAGAGGGGCACCTTTGGAAAAACTAAAAATATTATTTTATTATAAAGCCATATTCGGTTTTAAATAGCTCAAAATTGATTTATTTCTAATATAAGGTGGGGATGGGTCGAAATCCTATCATAAAATATAATTTGGACAAGTTTTTCTTACTATTTTAACCTTATCATTTAGATTTAACTTTAAGTTAGATAATTTTACTTTTACCGTGTCTTTTTGTGTTCTTACACTATAAGGTTAATAAACTTACTATAACAAGCCAAACGAACCCCAATTTGTTTATTATTAATAAATATAACCTTATCTAAGTCATTTTTCCTAACATTAGATTTTTAGGAATAAAATAACAATTAATAATATAATATTTTTTTTAAAAACTATTTTATGTCAATTTTGAAACTATTTAGTAATTGATTTTTGTGAAAATCATAAAAGAATGATTAGTTCGAAACAAATTAATTAAATCAATACCAACATGTCATATTAACCTATAAAATTAGTGGAATTCATAAACAGTCTCAAATTACAATTAATAGGGCATTTATAACATCAATTATGTCAATATTTCATTAATAAGATAGTTACTGCATCATCTTTGTGTCATAAATAAATTAAATTTTTTAATGTATAAAAATTACAAATAAAATACCATTATGTAGGAAATCTTTTTAGATTTCTAATGAATTTTTATAGTCGAATTTATCTTTTGTATAACCCTATATTAAAAATGATTTACTTATTAAACTTTGATTTTAACTATTTTAACCCTTCTTTAAATAAATTACTAATAAATGTCCTAATCTAATCCAAGTGGGACTAAATGGTCATATTTTATTCCTAAGGTTGTTTTCGGTCGAATTACACTTATCCAATATAATTAGGACATGTGTTAGGGTAATAATAATATCATTTTTACCCTTAATTACCCTATTTACTTGTAACCGTGGTAAATAAAAGTAAAAAGTTACTATTCACCAAAAAATATTTTCATCTCATTGAACCAGATTTTACTTACTAACATCAGCCGTGTCTCTCGGATTTTTGAAATTCCACTCACAGAAGCGGTAAAATTTTGTTTTATGTAAATTTGCAAATTCTCCTAGGAGGTGGGTAAAAGACGGTGAAAAGTTCAATGAAATTTTTATATATCTAAAATTATTATAAAATTACTCAAATGAATTAAATTGAACTTATATAGGTATTATTTATAAATTTTGACCTAAAATAAATTTAAATAAAATAAATAATTATTTAAATAAAAAGTTGGTTTTTAAATAGTAACCGAGTATTATCACTATTCATCAAAAATTAAATGTTTCCAGAAAAATACCAAAATTTCACCCTAGGCTAATTTTGATATTCCGAATCCAAAAATGAAGTCCATTTTTAAAAATAAAATTTATAAAATTTCAAAAAGTTGGTCTTACTATTCATAACGGCTAATTTTAATAATATTTTAATAGCATATCATTGTTTAGTGAAACTCGGTATTGCGTACAACACACACTATCGTGGAAGGTCGCGCTTGCGTGTAATGCAAGCCAAGTCAGGGATGTGTGTTGTGAAATCTCCTTTTGGTGTAGCGTACAACACAAGACATTAATGAAATTAAAAAAAATACTTTTCATAAAATCTTGGGGTGTTATATTCTACCCCCCTTAAAATGAATTTCGCCCTCGAAATTCATCGGGCTTATAAATGGTTTACTACTCGAAAGTTTCTTTAATAGAAACCCACATCGTAAAAAGGAATACCAAAACTTGGCTTTAAAAACTAAAATATGAAACGTAATGGTTACCCAAATTAACTAATCACTGGGTTTCCACATAGGATAACATAGGTGAAAATATGGATATGGAAGAGAAATCTAACCATCATGTTCTGATGGAGAGTGGTAGAGAACATGGCTATGAAAAATCCAACAATCACAAAGCCATAAATTCGTGACGATCTAGGGTACCATCAGATTCATCGGATATAAGGTCACTAAGACAACATTTTTGGTTTTCAAGATCATTTCCCTAAAGTTGAAGAATTTGAATTAGAATAAATACTTACATTATTTTGGTAAAATCTCACTGTTGTTCAGGCTTTGAACAATTTCCACTTCATCTCTTAAAGAAATGAATTTGAATTTGTTATTCATGAAGTGTTAATAGATCATGTGATAGAATGATGGGTCATTCCATCTATTTCAAACAGAATCTTAGAAAAAGTTATCAAATATACATAAGTCAATCTATGGTGAGGTTAATCATATACGATTCCAAAAATGAACTTATACTTCATATATCATACCGCGTAATAAAATAAAACTAGTTTCTACTAACAAGAGACTTCCTGTAGGCCAGTGGTAGGTGATAAAGTCCAGTCACACTTCGGTTGTGGGTTCGATTCCCACAGCCTTGTCCGACACAATGGGCTGTCGCCCGTCCTGCAGGTTTTCCTTTTTCTACAGCTCTATTACTATAACATCCCATCAATAATATCGAAAAATGTTCTATCCTTAAACAATACTAACTTATGTCCAACATAATCCATTCCAATATTTAGGCTTATCTAAAATACTTCGGTCTAAGCTCATAGTATAAAGAAAATGATTACTTGAAATGTCACATAACAATCACGTGAATGCCTTCATTTATCCACCATATATCATAAGATATATCTTGTTGGTCAAATTACAAACATGTGAATACCTTAATCATGTATTCTCTTGAATAATGAATACCCATTAAACCTTAGTGAAAACATGGATGCATTTAAAAGTTAACACTTTCCACAAACCAAAATCCTCAAAATTCTTTATACTCAAACCATGATATCACTTAGTCCTTATATCAATCACGAGCTCATGAATACAATCAAACATCTCATTATCTTCTTATCCCTTCATTATGTGAATATCATCTGCTTACCAAAAATATCTCAATCACTTTCCATGGTTACCGGTACCATAAAATTATTGAAAACCACAATACACTAATACATAAATATTCCAATATTCCACGATACTATATACAACATTATTTTAGAATCCCATTACAAAAACACTTAATCATTCAACTACATCATTTTCATATTCAACATCGCCAATTGTGATCGCATGTGACTTCCCTTTGTCCTTTTCCTTAAGTGGTTTCTCATATCGATCATCATTAACCCTTGGATTAGGGCATTGATTAGCATAATTCCCCATTTCATTTCACTTGAAGCATTGAAGTGTTGTTGGTGCGTTCTCTGCAGTCTTTTCTTTATTCACACCATTAGCAACCCTTTTTCCATTACTTCGACACTCAGCTGCTCGATGACCTTATTTTACACACATAAAACATTTTCTAGTCCCTTTAAGACAATCTCCACCATGTTTATTTCCACACTTTGAGCATAAGGAAACATTCATCTTCTTTTCACCATTATTTTGAGATTTCTCCTTGAACTCCATCTTTTGTTTCTTGTCAAAACCATAAGATGGATATGTAACACCAACTTCGATTTCTACCATAATAGCATAGCGCACAATTTCTTCATATCTACTGAAGTCTCTTATGCTAATTCCCTTTGAAGATTTGGTTTTAAGCCACTGAAGAATCGATCAACTTTACTTTCAGGTTGGATGATAAAGCCAGATGCATAACTTGCAAGCCTTGTAAAATTCGCATTGTATATACCAACAGATTCATCATCTTTTTTTCTTTAGTTCAAGAAACTCCTTCTCTATCTTTGTTTGAAGAATAAAAGGAATGTACTTATTGAAAAATAAGTTCTTGAACTCGTCCCATTCCATGGACACAATTTCATCTCTTGGCCTCGTATTCTTGATAAGATTCCACCATTGATCAGCTTCACCTTCCAAACGATATACTGCTAAGATGACTTTATCAAATTCATAACATTTAAGAACTGATAATATATTTTCATTGGTACTGATCCATTGTTCAGCAAAAAGTGGATCAGAAGACCCACTGAAAGAAGGTGGACGTTGCCTCATGAAGGACTCAATAGAATATTGTTCCCTTCTCTGCTCATTTGGAAGTCCAGAATGATTTATAGCTTGTGTAAGTATAGTAATAAGATTTTTCACTCCATCTCCCATAACATTTGTTTGTTTATGAGGACAATCATTTCATTTTCCATTGCATTGATCAACACGGTTCCTTCGGGTTCGAGCCATCGTCTAAAACCCAAAAAGAATAGTGTGAGAGGAAAAAAATCATGCTAGGGAAAACAACATAATTGAGGGGGAGTACCTTCAATATCTAACATCTTAGGTTTAATTCTAAGATCGTTACCATAATTCTATAACTATAACCTATACTTATACTTAACCTTAGGGAAATCCCTAGACAAACCTTAGAAATATCTCTAGGGATCTCACTAAAGTTATCGCATCCTAGTTTCCAAAGGTTGACTAAACCTTTCCTCTGATACCAACTGTTGAGACCCTAAGCTTGACGTATATGGACATTACATTACATTTGCGGAATACTTAGTACATTACAAAAACACACACACAAGGACCGTAATCATTTAGTGTCTTTGGAAACTCAGAATATAATCTTCTAATCACGGTGAAAGATCTTCAACATCTCCCATAAAGATCTTCCCCTTTTTTTCTTACCTAAAACATTTCTTTATATCATGGGGAAAAGAAAACATAAAAGGGTGAGCTCAAATGCTCAGTAAGGGTAAACAAAAGAAATATAAATCACATCATATTCATAAGAACATAACATTTTGGAAATCTTAACCTGCAAAAGAGATCATAATATCATAACATGGGATAAATCATAGTAGTGAAATGTAATCCCAATAATCATAACTTAAAACATGAAACTTTGTGGCATACACACATAATCATAGAGAATCATTTGTTATTAGTCAAGACTCATTTCCAAGACTATCTCAGTGGACAAAGTCCATTTCTGAACCGAGTTCACTCCTCATTTCAGTCCTGTTTCACTAAACCGGTTTAACCTACCGTTCTAGCCATGTCTATCTCATGAGATATAAAATCTTTACCCAATGCATTAGAGGGAGATATAGGTCCCACCCATCTCATAATTATACCATTCTTATGTGTGCCACAAAATCATAAACCATACATCATAGCATAACCCATGTAATAAAAATGGGATTCTTCAACATCGTGACATCATAAAACAATTAATATAAGATAAAGGAATTCATAAAAATAATTCCATAACAACATAATCAAATCAATGTAATAATAGGTATAGAAACAGAACCCTTTATTATCTTAGATGGAAAATAATTTTGATAAAACACTTGAACTCCATTCTTGAGGAAAATATCCTTTCTACTTCAAAAACACTTTTCATTTCTTAACATGTAATACAATTATAAACTAAAAGAAGTTGATTAAAAATAAACCTAAAAACTTGTAAATGAATCTTCTTGGAAATAATGTTTTAAAAATCCATTCATGTCGTATAAGTTAAAAAAACCTTCTTCTCGTACTTTTGTCGGAAAATTCAAAAAGTACCTCGTACGAAAAGCGACAAAAGATTCCTTTCATATCTTTGACTAAAAACTCACCGAAGGGTAAAATTGGATTTAAAAATTTTTAGGTGTATGGAAATAATATTACATATTGAGGAAACATGGATGTGGATGATAAAATACACCCCAGTAAATTCCAAAGTATAAACAATCTCGGATGAAAATGAGATTGTGACATTTCCCTTACCTTAGGTCCAATTTGATTCATAAGTGTCTAAACATCCTGTATAATGATTTAAATAATGTCATTGAATTATTCCAGAATCATACTCATTGTTATGATATCATATATGGTCATATTCTTATCTTACTATTAGTAATATTTCATTGCTACTTGTTATTCGGGTGTTTATTACTTTTTGTTCTTATGCGTGTTTTGTCGAATAAATTCTTATTCTTCTTTTTAGGTTATAGATACCACATTTAAAGAATGGTATTAGTGTAATATATATCATATTTATTCACTAAATTCATTTATGTAATCATTATGCAATGAAAATCATGTAGAACGAGTCGCATCACATCGTGGAGACGGTATTCCGTACGCACGCACGAGTGATGATATCGTTCCCATGATCATGGAATTGTATTGGAGTGTATGTATACTATGTCAGAATCAATATCACTTTACAATAATCATATATATTCATTATTTACACCATTATACCCATCCAAGTAAGGTGGTGGTGGAAAATAGATTACACCACGGCGTGGAGACGGTATTCCGTACGTACGCACGCGTGGTGATTTCGTTTTCCGTAGGATGGATAGATGGTGAAATAGGGTTGTTTAATACTTATAATAACATATAATTATATTATTGATACTGATGTTATTAATTAATAATGAAACAACTAAATAAGAAGAAGTGTAAGAAGAAATAAAGTTGAAAAAATTGGTAACGGACATTACCTAATCTTTGAAGCGCTTCTTTGAGACCTCCTTTTAGGTCACTAAAATTGGTCTTTAAAGAAGACCAGGACCTCTAGGATGTTTATAGGGAAGTGGAGAAGAGAATTTGGCCAGGGTAGGCCGATCTTGAAGGCTCAAAGTGGTGTGAGTAAGAGAGGGAGGATGTTCCCTTTTATAATGGAGGAGAGGGGCACCTTTGAAAAAACTAAAAATAATATTTTATTATAAAGCCATATTCAGTTTTAAATAGCTCCAAATTGATTTATTTCGAAAATAAGGTGGGGATGTGTCTAAATCCTTTCATCTAATAGAATTTGGACAAGTTTAGTTTACTATTTTAACCTTATCATTTAGATTTAACTTTAAGTTAGATAATTTTACTTTTACCGTGTCTTTTTGTGTTTTTACACTATAAGGTTAATAAACTTACTATAACAAGAAAAACGACCCCAAGTTGTTTATTATTAATATATATAACCTTATATAAGTAATTTGGCCAAAAATTAGATTTTTAGGAATAAAATAACAATTAATAATATAATATATGTTTTAAAAACTATTTTATGTCAATTTTGACACTATTTAGTAATTGATTTTTGTGAAAATCATAACAGAATGATTATTTCTAAAAAAGTTAATTAAATAAATACTAACATTTCATATTAACCTAAAAAATTAGTGTAATTCATAAAAAGTCTCAAATTACATTTATTTGGGTATTTATAATATCAATTATGTCAATATTTCATTAATAAGATAGTTACTGGATCATCTTTGTGTCATAAATAAATTAAATTATTTAATATATAAAAATTACAAAAAAAATACCATTATGTAGGAAATACTTTTACATTTCTAATGAATATTTATAGTCTTATTTATCTTATGTATAACCCTATATTAAAAATTATTTACTTATTAAACTTTGATTTTAACTATTTTAACCCTTCTTAAAATAAATTAATAATAAATGTATTAATCTAATCCAATTGAGCCTAAATGGTCATATTTTATTCCTAAGGTTGTTTTTGGTCGAATTAGACTTATCCAATAGAATTAGGACATGTGTTAGGTTAATATTAATATCATTTTTACCCTTAATTACCCTATTTACTTTTAACCGTGGTAAATAAAAGTAAAAAGTTACTATTCACCAAAAATTATTTTCATCTCATTGAACCAAAGTTTACTTACTGGCATCAACTGTGTCTCTCAGATTTTTTAAATTACACTCACAGAAGAGGTAAAATTATGTTTTATGTAAATTTTCAAATTCTCATAGGAGGTGGGTAAAAGACGGTGAAAAGTTCAATGAAATTTTTATATATCTAACATTATTATAATGTTACTCCAATGAATTACATTGATATTATATATGTATTATGTATCAATTTTTACCAAAAATAAATTTAAATAAAATACATAATTATTTAAATAAAAATTCGGTTTTTAAATAGTAACCGAGTGTTTTCACTATTCATCAAAAATAGAAAGTTTCCAGAAAAATACCAAAATTTCACCCTAGGCTAATTTTGATATTCAGAATCCAAAAATGAAGTCCATTTTCAAAAATAAAATTTATAAAATTTCAAAAAGTGGGTATTACTATTCATAACGGCTAATTTTAATAATATTTTGATAGCATATCATTGTTTAGCGAAACTCGGTATTGCGTACAACACACACTATCGTGATAGGTCGCGCTTATGTGTAATGCAAGCCAATTCAGGGATGCGTGTTGTGCAAACTCCTTTTGGTGTAGCGTACAACACAAGACATTAATGAAATTAAAAAAAATATTATTCGTAAAATCTTGGGGTGTTACAATACTCATTCAATACACCCTAGAATCCCTAAACTTCTCTAAATTCACTACTAATTTGGCCATATTTTATAGAATACATGAAATATGTGGGAAAATCTCATGCAGGGGTAAGTATATACGTGTGCATTAGGATTCTCAAAAAACAAAACATGGAGTGATAAAAAGATAAAATAGACTGTTAAATAAACCCAAATAAAGATGAAAAGTGACCTAATATATATATATATATATATGTGATCATAAAGAAACACATATGAGAGAGAAATGTTATATCCATCTCACAGCCCATCCAAATTTATGAGTCTACTTTCAGTTTAAAAAGTTCATATGTGATGCCCAAAATCAAATGCAACCTCACCAGAATCTATGTTTAGGGTCCCAATCCTCGCTAATGTGCTCCACAACTAAGGTAGCCACAGCAACCATGGTGGACCCACATGCTTCCAAAGCATGAAGATAGAGTAGTACCACTCAATAGATAGAGGACCCATGACCAGTGTTGGGATGTTTATACTCTACTAGTATAAGGAGTATGGGGGACCCGCACCATAGTGTGACATGGGGGTTCTAACCCCGACATCACTCTAATGACCCTACCCAATCACTTTTGTCATTAAAAAACTTATAAAGAAATTTTACATTTGTAACATCTCACATTGTATCTTGTAAGGCAAATCAATTTCCAACATCACATTCTAAATGGAAAAAAACGTAGGATAGGATACTCATTGTCCAAAATATGAGTCCTGATATGAGAGATATATGTTTCTATTAGGGGTAAAATACGTGTACTAGGGGTCACATGGTGTGTGAACTTTCCTGGACACCTATCCATATCTTAGTATGAAAAATTATTATCTAGAAATGTGAAAAAAATATGTCATGTAGAGATGGTACATGTCATGTATCTATAGTATAGTGCCTACCAGTGTGTTCGTGGTCATGCTTGTGTTCCTCGGGACATGCCCATGTACCTACCATTGATCATATCAATTCCTAGGTAACATGTCATGCCAATGTACCTCAGGTAATTCCCATGTACTCCAAGAGTACATAGAATTTCTAACAACATTGTGTCCAAGGCATGTGCAAGTTGGAAAATGGCTTCCCCCACCTGAGGAGCTTCACCCATCATGTGGGCCCATCCATATAGTGTTTGATCCTTAAATCTTCCCAAAACCTTAACATTATGGATATGGGGCTACACAACTTGTGTTCATCATACTACACACTATGTAGTCATATTTTATGTAGAAAACATAGTTATTCAAGTGAATTCTAGATCTTCAATCACTATTGAAATTTACAACATTTGACCACTCAAGATCTATGGAAAATTCCTCCAACTATCATTTCCCAACCTCTAGTAACTGGAAAATTTAATATGATCATCTGCTAAAATCCACTGAATAACCCAAGTGCCTACCACCTCCCATCACTGCTCAAGAATCTATGATTCTTGAATTATCGCCCAAAATCTATCCTGATCCATATTCAAAACACAAGCTCATTCATCATGCGCACATCCAACATGAATTTGGGGGTCCGATCACACTCGAACATTCCCTGATAATCTCTAATCATGAACATGTGGTCTAATTATGGAGAACACAAAGAATGGGTGATGGAAAAGAAAAAGAACAAATCTGTAACCATCATTGGCCAAAAAATCTCAAAAAATGTTCACATAAAATGGATATCTAAGGTGATATCAAGGAAATATAAATAAATTGAAATAAAAAATTCAATTTATTAAAATGGGAACATGAAATGGGTGAATAATAACAACCCAAATAACATAAATCAAATCCACACATTAAAATTTTAATAAAATAGGAGTAAATCATAGTTGATGATTCATAACACAATTTGGATAAATCATTGATAAATAATGTGGACTCTAGTGAATGAGAAGCCCTGTTGTGTTTTTTGCCTCTCGATCCAGCTCGATTCGATCACCCATCATCCTACAATGAAATCTGCCAATGAAGAATGCTCAGTGATCCTTTAAAATCCTCCCATCATTATAGATATAACCCAAGATATTTTTTATATGTGGGAACATATAGGGTATTTCCAAGGTTAATTCATTTAATAAAATAAATAAAAAATTTATCGATTTATTTTATTAAATGCACCCTCTAATGAAAGCTTTAATCAGGCATCCAATGCCGACCAACCTTAGGTCATGCCTAGGGTAAAACCCACATTCTAGAAACATCTATAGTATCATGTTTCTAATATGAGACTCTTTTTTTGATTTATCATACTATTTTATGAAAATTATTCATGCATGACACGAGTATATTTAATATTTTAAAAATATCAACACTGGATTCCCCATGACTTGAAATATATTTCCATCTCTATACGTGACTCTAAAATTATTCTTTAATATATTTCAATGTATTATAAAAAAAACATGGTCAACATAGCCAAATTTTAAATTTATAGGTTTATAATTTTTAAGAATGAAACTATTATATTTTATGTCAATAGAAAATAATATATTTACTCTATTTATTTTTATGAACTAACTAATTATAATGTTATGTGTATTAATGATATATAAAAATGACTTTTTTGTGGCATATAAGACTTAGAAAATTAAAATTTAAAATGTTTTATAAATTAGAAATTCATGGATAGTTTATGGATATACTTGAAATAAAAAGTTTGTATATACTTAATTTTTGATACATGTTTAAAGTTATGAAACATAGGGAATGTTTTAAATCTGTTTATGATGTTAATTCAACCAAAACTCTTTAATTGTTATATATATATTTATTCTATTTTATGAAAACTATTTGTTTAGGTGGAAGGAAGAAAGTTATTATATTTTTATTTTATTATAGTAGATTCATTTTGATTTATTTTTTAAATCATAAATGTAAAACTATAAGTAAATTTATTGGTTTTTATAAATTAATTTAGAATGAAAAAAATATTTTTAATTATTGATATTAGAAGTGATAGTGGAGGTGAGTATAAAAATATATAATTTGAGAAATTTAGTGAAGATAATGGGTATTTATCTTATTTTTCATCCACTAGAACAACACATCAAAATTGTGTTATAGAAACGAAAAATAAATATCTTTAAGAAATGGTCAAGACTATGTTTAATGAATATAGTTTTCCTTAATAATTTTTGGATAAATCTATGAATAAATCATTTCATGTTTTAAATATAATTTTAATTTTACCAATTTAAACGAAAACCCCTTATGAATTATATTTATAATTTAAACCTAAATTGGATTTTTAGAGTGTTTGGTTGAAAGTTTATTATTTTGAATACTAATTAATATTTAGTTAAATTTGATTCTAAAAGTTATGAAGGAATTTTTGTAGGATATTATAAAGTTATTAAGGATTTTAGAGTATATAAAAATAGATATTTGTCTATTGAGGAGTAGGTCCATGAGATTTTTTATGACAATACTAATGATAATTTAGTTAAATTTGATTATAAATGTGATGAATGAATTTTTATATGATATTCTAATGTTAGTAAAGAATTTAGATTATATAATAAGTGATATTTGGATATTTAAGATTATGTTCATGAGATCAATGGTAAAAAAGAAACTAAAAATGATAATGTATCAGTTAGGGGTGGGGGGAAACATATCTGATTCAACTGATACTAAAAATTATAAAACTCTTAAAGATAATTCTGTTGATAAATTAATTTGAAATTTTGAATTTAGAATTTGAACTAGAAAATATGTTTTGAATTGTTGTGTTAATTACTTTTTTTATTTTGTGCCCTATAATGTTGATGAAACTTTGAATAATTATAATTGGATTGTTTATATATTGGATAAACCTAATAAATTTGAAATAAATAATGTTTTAAATCTAGTTTAACTTTAAATAGATGAAATGTTACAAGAATTAAATTTATTTTTAAGAAATGAATAGATGAATATGGTAATATTGTTAAAAATAAATCTAGACTGGTTTCTCCAGAACTTTTCATAAGAATAATGAACTGAGTTTGATGAATCTTTTTTTATAGGTTTAAAGATATTATTATTTTTTAACAATTTATTCTTTAATTTAGGTTTTAAATTATTTAGAATAGATGTAGAAAGTGAATTTTTAAATAGTAAGATTTATGAAAAAGTGTGTATGAATCAATATCCATGATCTGAATACAGATTCTTTCCAAATCATGTTTTTAAAAATTTAAAATATTTATATGGTCTTAGGAAATCTTCTTGAGCTTGTTATGATATATTATCTTCGTTTTTAAATAATTTTTTTTAACAAAGTAATTGTTGATCCAAATGTTTTCTTAAGAAATTTTCTGATGAAGTTTTTATTATGAAAATAATATTTTAGGATGTTTTTATTGGATCTTTTAGTTATTAGTTATTCAATGAATATTCTAAATTGATGATTTTTGAATTTGATATGAGTTTAATAGGTGAATTTACATTTTATATTTGACATAAAATTTTCAAATAACCGTTGAGATACTTTTGAATAAATGTAAATATGATAAAGATTTACTTATGTGTTTTAATCTATAATCTTGTAAAAGTTTTAGATGTCCTATTTTCACAAATTCTAAATTAGATTTAGATAAATCTATAAAACCTATAGATAATAAGCAATTTCTAGAAATGATATAATTTTTATTGTACTTAACTAATTATAGGCCCGATATTAAGGTTTAGGTTTATATATGAATAATATATAAATCTAATCCTAAATAAATTTATTTAATTGATGTTAAAATAATAATAAGATATATCAAATGAAGTGTTAATTGTGGTTTATGATATTCTCATTGGAAAATTTTAATTGGTATTCTTATACTTATTTTGATTTTCGTGGTTATATAATTAATTAAAAGTGTAATTATGTTATATTTCATTTAATGTGTAAAATTTTGATTTCATGGACCTTTAATAAGTATTTATCAGTTTCTCTTCCCATAGTTGATACTGAGTATATTACTAAAACTAGTTTTTCTACTCATACATTGGGGAGAAAATAAACAATATAAGTTTTTATTTTTTTTGATATAATTACTATTTAATATGAAAACAATTACTTTTTTTCAAGATCAAATAACCCCTTAAAAAATTCATGAACAAAGCATATTTATGTGAGATTTCATTTTTGAGATATCATACTAATAAAGGGGATATTATTTTGGAATTTATTTCAACAGAAAAAATCTTTATTACATATTTACTAAACAATTGTATGTCATGATGTTTTAGAAAATAAAATTTTAATATGGTATGATGTATATTGTGTGAATTATTGAATTAAAAAATTTTATTACAATTTTTAGTTACTAGAATATCTATTCTACAGATTAGATTGAATTTATTTTTTAGGAACATATTGTTTTTATTTAATACCACGAATTTTATTTATTCTAATGTTTTAATATGGTATAAATAATTTAATTATGATTAAATATTTGAATTAACATTACTTTTTTCATGGGGAGTGTTTAAATTTTTTTTGTTTTTAAGCATGAATTTGTTTAAAATATTTTTAATCATATGTCACAACTTTCTAAAACATGTTTGATTTTTCATAAAGTAATATTATTTAATAATAGGGGAGATTTAACTATTAAAATTGTATCATATTTTGAAGTTTTTTAAAAAATTTATAATTATTTACTTTTTGAAAAATTTCAAAAAGTGGGTTATTTTTTGTAAAATTTTGTTCGGTTTTATAATTTTCTATAAAGGGGATACTTTTAGTATAATAACTAAATCAGATTTATTAATATATTGTTAGTAATTTGATTAATTTTTATTGATTGAGATATTATTAGTATTGATGTTTTTTGATTTGTTTTTACAATTTTAATATTATATTACCTCACAAATTTTTATTTACAACATTTGATTATTATAATATTTAATATCTTTATTTTTCTTATTTAATTTATTTGTTACATATTAAATTCTATTTTTAATATTACATATCTTTTTTTATTTTAAATAATCTATACAATGTTTTGTTTATGAAGTTTTTTTAGGAGTAAAAAGTCATATATAGGACATAAATTCATACATGGGGTAAAATATATTACAAATTTATAAAGTATTTTGTTTTTAAGTTTTTAGAATTTTCAGAAAGTAAAAATTTATATACTAATGGTATTATATTATGAATTTGTATAAAATTTATTGTGAAGAATTTAAAAATATTACTTGAGCCAAAATATATTAAGTGAACCAAAAATATATTAGGTGATTTCCAAAATAATTATGGTTATTATGAAAAGAATTATATGAAGAATAAAATTTGTTTTATCTCTTATTTTTTAACCCTAATTTTAGTTTTCCCATGCATGTTGTATCAATATTAGAAAAATCATTTGAATAATCAATATGAGAATGGATAAGATCATGGATCTCTTTAAATATTATTTTCAGAAATTTACTTATAAATTCATTTCAAAAGAGAATTTTAGAGCACATATGTAATAAATCGATACATGTGATATATGAAGTGTTAATATTTTTATACAAAAAATATTAAATTCCATGTGAATATTAAGAAGATTAAATATGATCATATTTTTTACAGAGTGATCAATATTCAATCAAGGTTCCATTATTCGTTCAATTCTGGTTTTCGATGATGTATTATGTGTAATTTTTATTATTATCAAACTAGTAGTTTATGGTCTTATGTACAAAAATCACATATATTATTGGTTATAACACCTAAAAATTAACATATGTTGGGTTGTGATTTGGTTTAAAATTTTATCTTCTTATTTATTCCATGGTTTGTAAAATACTGGATGTGTTCATTTCTTCCTCTAGGGGTGGAAAAGGCATGTTCTATATAAAGTTGTTTATCCATTCAAAATAAAAACTTATTTTAGTGGGTAATATTTCTATCACTAAGTTATATTTTAGTAATATATATATATATATATATGATCTCTTTATCTAGTCACTTTTATGTTGAAGTTTATTATTTAATTATCTAAAAATAGATTATCAACCTTAATTCCTAAGAATATTGTCCCTGAAACACAACATAGCCCAGTACGTACAATTTAAATAAATTAATAAACATTAACTACTACCTTGTGTTAGAATCCCACCTATAAATTTTATATAAACCATCCTATAATTACTACAATTTTGTCTAACAAAACATCAAATTGATAACCTAGACTATAACAACCAGATCATTCATAAAAAAATTCCCTTGGTGATTCAATTAAATTCCCTATTATGTAATGTGGTTATAGGAAAAACATGAACATATTTGGTTATGTCCAATAATATTTAAATGACCATTAATAATTATGGAAATTGATAACATGTATGTTAAACAGTGATCTTATGAATATTTTATAATATGGGTTATGATAAAAGCCTATTGAAACTAATAAAATAAGTGATGTCCTTGACCAGTAGGATCGTACCATATAAATCCCATTTAATAAAGCTTTCATAGTTTAAGACATGATAATGATTTTTCTTGACCAATCCCATGATGATATTCAATAACTAAAGTATGATCTTATCCATTTATAGGAGAACCTCAATCTCATCGAGATCATGACCCAAACCACGTTTGCCTAACCACAGCATGAGAATCTCCCCATTTCACACCTTACCCTTAGGGACATCACTCGTGTAATAAGAGATTATTTATATGGGCTCTAAATGTATGAATATGTATAATTTAATTTAAATAAAATATAGATTTTATTTATTCCTTATTGTTTTACTTTATAAATGACTATATAAAGGGTTTGATAAAATTATATATTAATATGAAAAAACATAAATTTTATTTTTTGGGTAATATAAAATTTCAATTAATACATTCCTTATGTTGAATTTGGGAATTATATTTTTAATTTAATAAAATATAATTATTAAATAGTATATATTTAATTTAATTCATAATATAGTTTTACAAAGTGAAAATAATATTTTTATAAGGGTATGAAAATTGTTGTTGTAAAAAAACATGTATTTTTTTAATAAACATGGATTTTAATTAAAAAGTGAAATTTATCATAGTTAGTGAATTATTTTTATGAAATTAATATTTTTTAATAATAACATTTATATTATCCAATTGTATATTTTTCATAAATTTTTGATACAATCAAATTTTCAGGTAAACATGAAATACGATATAAATATGTTGTATGTATGATGAATTAATAATAATTCAAAAGTAAAATAATACATCCCATAAAAGGTATAAAAAACTATATATATATTTATTCCCTTTAAAATAATTTTTTTTAGGTTATTTTATTTATTTTATAAACTTTTCATCAATCCTCAAAAACCAATATTACATATTACGGTTTTAAAATCAATTCTTTATAAACAAAACTCACATTAAAATTACCAGGGGTAATATTTTAATGATTTCTATTATTGGAAATTTAAAATAATTAAAATCACTCCACTTTGGTAGAAACCATCATAAAAAACCAAGGTATAATATTTGATTTTTGTTACATTATTTTATAGAGTCTAAATCCTATGTTTGAAAACTAATAAAGAACACCCATCTTATTTCCTTTATAAACCCACACAAAGTCTTATTAATATACACTAAACCTTTTGAATATGAAGATAATCTCCCATTTAATCTATATACTCCTCTCAAGGTTTCCAAAATATCTCAAGAATATCCAGTTATGTTTTTGGAAGCACCCTCTCAAGGTAAGGGATCCTCTCATTCTCCTCTTATATTCCAGATCCTCCATTATGTTGTACCTTTTTTTCAATTTTCTATTTATGGGGTATGTAATAACACATCAATATTAATTACATAATTATTTAAAAAAATTTATATCACCATTTCACTCTCATTAATCCCTCACATGATTCATTATGTACTCCCGTTATGCTGCCGAAATTATCCTAAAATTTTTCCATGCCTAACTTTTATTCAAGAATCTTTTCTATCTTATGCCTTTTAATTACTAATTTTTTTATGTCTTATTAGGTTAATAAACTTCATTCACACTTATATCATTATTTAATTGTGATTATAGAACCCCTTCACTCTCATTAATCCCTCCCACGATTCATTATGTACCCCCATTTTGCTGCAAATATTATACTACGATTTTTCCCATACCAAATATTTATATTGTGAATAACATCCCCATTTACCCACAAGTGTATTTAAATATATATACACATATTTATTTTAATTGTTAAATTTCATGTATTTATTCAAAATCCTTAATCTTGGGATTAAATAAGATGAAATATGATCCTATATTGAATAGTCTACATTTCAAAATTTTCATGTACATGATATGAAAGTAATGAGTGTGTCTGAAATTATATAGCACTCCAATGAATTGGGAAATGTTTTAGTCTCATGAGATTAAATTTATGGGATTATGGTGTAAAAACAATCCATTATGTAAAATTTTCCACTATGTTATGATTTCTTGTGTGTTAGACTTGATGTATGTTCCTGATGTCATGTTTAATGTTATCACCACAATCTCATGTTGACATTTTGCTATCCTGATGCATCATGCCTCATTATTCTAGATTATAATTATCAACCCTTTTATATCCCATTTAAATTCCTATTGACTAACATTTAACACTTCCATCACAATATGATTTTGTTATTCCCTTACCAGGATTTATAGTACACCCCTTTCTTATGTATGTCCCCAGGCTATCTCATATAGTTTTAAGGGAAATGAAATTTCCAAGAATTATAAGGATGTATTTAATAATTTTGTTGTATCCATGAATAATTTTCATGTGATATGTACCTCATTTCCCAAATACACTAGGCTTCAAGATTTTCTAGGATGTACTAAGTAAGTGTTTTTATAATAAATCTTGAAATAAAATGTATTAAAGATATGAATTTTCATGGTTTGTATCCTATAAAATTCTATTTATTTATAGGATTAGTAATAGAAAAATCTAGAGAAAGCATTATGGATAATAATAAACAAAATAAAACTTACTTTAATTTTGGTAAAGAATATATAAGTGGTTTATAAGAAAACACATCCCAATCTTTATACTATAACAGGTTGTGGATCTTTTATAGAGGTATCTTAGGGTGATATCCCAAAAAAAGTGAATTGAGATAGACTTGATCATCACCTGATGCAGAACAATAAGCCTTTCTACACCCCTGTTTAGACAACCCCAGGGGATATGATTAAGTAAATACACATGCTCCCTACAAACAATTATTAAGGGAATAAAAATTGTAATAATATTTTATATTAGTAAATAGATCATGGATAAATTACATTGAAGCCCTTAAATTCAAATGTTAAGGACTGTACATTATTCTAGTCAATTGATTTAAATAGTATGAACCAATCTAACAACCAATGTGAGGGAAAATGGGATGAATAATAAAATGAGATACCAAACATGATAGGAGATCATGTAAGTGATCTAGTGATTATGAAAAACTGGCTATCAAAAATCATAATTAACATCTATTACAAAGGTTAATGTCAAAATAAGTCAAAGAAGAGGATAATTACTTCGGAAGGAAGTTCATGTGATAAAGGTGATAAAGTAAATAACACCCAATTTTCTTTTTTGGAAAAAATTTGGAAAGAGTCACCAAGGAAAATGTCACAATGTAACTTGGATATGTATTATTTGTGAAAAAACAGGGAATAAGGTATCCAATTTCCATGAAAAAATGAATAATGTGGTGGATGGGAATAAAGATCAATCTATGGTACCATATATAGTTTTATGTCACAAATTTGGAGAAGTTAGGAATTATCCAAGCCAATTATCTATTCCAAGGGCTAACAAACATGATGCGCACCAATAATCTGCAAGAATAAGGGAGAAAGGCATGCCCTATGCTACGATTTACCATGATGATTGAAATACAAGGAAATTATACTTCATATTTGTGTATGTCTTGTTGTATTTCAATACATTCTATATTATCATGTCTTTTAAATTTTCTAAAAACATGGTTTCACCACCTGAAATGATTCGATATCAATGAGAAAAAATGATTTTGTTATTATTATATTATATTTTGATGTTTTTGGGAATGTTCTTCTTGAAAAATATTATATGTATCCATTTAGTTTAATTTGATGTCATCCTAGTTAGGGAATTAATTTACTTTTATAAAGACAACATTATTTTCTGAGGTAATGAAGTCACCTTCTGTATCGCGAATCATCCTCCGATTCTATAGATGTAAAAGTAGCCGGATAAATCTTATTTAGTAAAAAAATATCAAGAATGGATACTATTACCTTGTGAGAAAATGTGAGTTATTAAAATAATTAAGTTTAATGAAAATATCATCATTGAATACATACCCATATTGAGGGAATACACTAATTTGTTTCCCAAATAATTTCACGATCTCCATCTAAAAAGAGCGGTTGAGATCTCAATTGAACTTATTCGTAGACCATTTAAAATTCCTAGGACATGCCATCTCTGGAAAAGAGATGTCCATGGATCCTTCAAAAATAAATATTATTCAAGGGTGGCCTAGACCAACCTCATTGAATAAAGTACATAGTTTCCCAGGATTATATGGGTATTGTCATCAGTTTTTTAGAAAATTATCATGATTGTAATGTCCTCTAACCAAGATAACTCATAGAGAGAATAAGTTTATATGGAATAATGATTTTGAAGAGTGATTGAAAGTGATGTTTAAGAGGCTAACCACTTCACCAATTCTCACATTACCCACCAGTGAGGAATGATTTTTTATCTATAGTGACGAATCTAAAAAGGTGTTGGGTTGTGTACTCATGAAAAATGACAAAGTTATATCCTATGAATCCCAAAAACTAAATATTCTTAAGTAAAAAATTCTTACTCATGAACAAGAATTTGATAGAGTGATCTTCACATTAAATATTATATGATTTTATCTATATGGGTAGATGTGTGATATATATGGACCATAAAATCCTCAACACAACTACAAAACTGGCCATTAATAGCACTAGAAAAGCACAACCTACATGAGTGAGATTAAAAGACCCGGTCTTTTATCAGCACTGAAAAAATGTTGATAAAGGAATCATTTATTTGCTCTTTAATTTGGCACTGCTAAAGGAACAATTTATCTACATTTATAAAATAATTGATAAAATATTCATTTATCCACACATATAAAATAACTGATAAAGGACCTTTTATCAGTGCTTTTAAAAGTGATGATAATGGGCCATAATGTTGTGTGTTGTAACAGTACACTGTAATACCACTGCACTGTGTTGTAAGAGCACACCACAACACTATAAAAACACCATATCAATAGAAATAATTACCAATATAGAATAAAATTAAATGAAATTTACAAAACAAACACAAGAAAAAACACTTTAATGTAGTCATTTCCAACATTGGTTTATTCAATTACATAAATACAAATTATTACATACAGTAAAAACATCAATGACCCTTTTTCTTTTAGTCCTAACCTAACTCTTGAAATTTACAAACAAACCACCCAGCTCGAGAAAAATAACATACCTTCAAAATAAAACAATTTTATATTATTAATAATATAAATAAATAAATTAACATAAAGTGTAAATTTTACAAAAATTGATGTCAATTTTGAGTAAAAATTTACACTTGGAGTAATAAAGGTCACATCGTGCATCAGATTGTGGTGTGGAAGATTCCACACATCTCAAATAACTTTTGGATAGTTTTCTAAAAGTATCAAAACAAGCTGATTGTGTTTTCATTGTTTTGAGTACGTTAGTTGTCTATTTTACTGAAATGTCATTTTAAATTGGAAACGCGTACTTTTGAATCATTGTGATCATATCATGTATCAGTTTTATGTTAAATGGATTCTTACACCTCAAAAATGACTTATAAATCATTTTATTAAATTATTATGAAAATTCATGCATGTTTGGTCGGTTTTTCATGAGCGATAATTTTTGAACTAAAATGACGATTTAAACTTATAATGGATACTTTAAGTCATACTGAGAAAATCGCATATTATATTGTGGTTCAACTAATTCCAAAATTTCAAAAATTACTTATGGATTATTGTGGTAATGTATCAAAACAATATGAATTATTTTTTCAATTTTGAGTAAGACAATTGTCCATTTACTAAAATTGAAGACAATTTTAATTAAAAAGATGCATTTTGAGTCATACCAGTCACACTGTATGTCATATTAAGGGTTATCTAATTTTTACATGTCCCAAATGACTTATGGATCATTTTTTAAAGTTTAAAAAAAATCTAAAAGTGTTTGATCAATTTTGAGTATGTCGCTTGTCTTTTTTACTGAAATATCATTTTAAAATTGAAACACACACTTTGACTCGTGCCGATCACTTTTTGTATCGGATTGAGGTGTGACTGATTCCTACAAATCAAAAATGACATATGAATCATTTTTATAATGTATTTAAATAATGTGAATGTGTTCAATATTTTTTTAGTAGGTCATTTGTCCTTTTAACTAAAATTGATGACAATTTTAAATAAAAAGGCGCACTTTGAGTCATACTATTCACATTGTGCATCTGATTGAGGTGAGACTGATTCCAATAAATCTTAAATGACATATGGACCATTTTAAAAATGTTTCGAAACAATAGAAATGTTTTTTCTTGGTTTTGAGTATGTCACTTGTATTTTTTAAAAAAATGTCATTTTAAAATTGAAACACATAATTTTACTCACACCTATCACATTGTGTATAAGATTTAGGTTTGGATGATCCCTACACCTCACAGATGACTTATGGATCATTTTACTAAATAATTTAAAGGTTGTGAATTCGTTTTCTCAGTTTTGAGTAGGTCAACTGGACTTTCTAAAAAAATTGAGGACAATTTTAAATAAAAACATGAACTTTGAGTCATACCAGTCACACCATGCATCAAATTATGGTGAGAATATTTCATTCATGTCCCAAATTTCTTATGGATCGTTTTTTTAATGTTTCAAAACAATATAAATATGTTTTCTTTGTTTTGAGTTTGTCCCTTGTCTTTTTTACTAAAATGTCATTTTAAAATTGAAACACATATTTGACTCATACCAATAACATTGTGTAATGGATTGAGTTATGATTAATTCATATACATCATAAATGACTTAAGGATCAATTTAAAAAAGTATTTAAACAATGTGATATCATTTTCTCGGTTTTTAGGTGGTCAGTAGGCCTTTTTAAAAAAATTGATGACAATTTTAAATAAAAAATGAACTTGGAGTCATACTGGTCACACCGTGCATCTAATTAAGGGGATATTAATTCTTACACAACCCAAATTACTTATGGATCATTATCATAATGTTTTAAAATAATCTGATTGTTTTTTCTTACTTTTTAGTATGTCAGTTGTGTTTTTTTTTCTAAAATGTCATTTTAAAATTGAAACACACACTCTAACTCATACCGATCACATTGTGCATCGGATTGAGGTGCAGATGATTACTACACATAAAAAATGACTTATGGATTGTTTTTCTAATGTATATAAATAATGTGATCGTGTTTTCTTGGTTTTGAGTACTTTAGTGGTCCTTTTTACTAAAATTGATGTTAATTTTAAATAAAAACATGCACATGGAGCCATACCAATCACACCATGGGTCATATTGAGGTGTGAATGATTCATGCACGTCTCAGATAACATATGGATTATTTTCCTAAAGTATCAAAATAATCTAAATGTTTTTTATCAGTTTAGAGTACGTCACTTGTCTATTTTACTAAAATGTCATTCTTAACTTAAAACATGCACTTTAAATCATATGGATTACATAGTGTATCCATTTTACATGAGACCAGTTCTTATACATAATGAATGATTTGTGAATTGATTCCCTAAATTATAAAAAATTTCCAAGAGTGTTTTCATGGTTTTTCATGAGTGACACATTTTAAAGTCAAATGTTGAATTTAAACTGATGACAGAAACATTGAGTTATATCAGGGACATAATGTATCAAACTAATGCATAACTAATTCTTACAAGTCATAAATGACTTATAGATCATTGTCTTAATGTATCAAAACAATCTGAATATGTTTGCTCAGTTTTGATTATGTTAGTTTTCTTTTTCAAAAAAATTGATGTTTTTTTAAATAGAAAGAAGTACTTTGAGTCATACTGGGCACATCGTGCGTCGAATTTAGGTGTGGTTGACTACAACACATCCCAAAGTTTTTGAAAAAAAATCATAACTATAAACATTACAATGATTTTCATTGACTTTCATTGATGAAATTCTAAAACTGCATGGGAATCATCAAATAAACTACATCCACTCAAAAATAATAATCAAACCACGTATGAAATAAATTATTATGAGTAATACTAAAAATAAAAAAATTTCCTAAATTTTAAATAATACATTAATTTTTTGGAAAATGGATTTAATGTGAAAATATCAATATTACCACTATGATTGAGCAGTGGAAGGAACTTAAAGAATTGTGATAAATGTAATCATTGTAGGGGTGAGAGGTTTTTAGGGAGAAGATGTCTGTAGAAGTTTTGGTGGAGAAAGGAATTAAAAATTGATAGAGTACCCCAACTAGGACAAAAGAATCAACCTCTATAATAAAAAAATTATTATGCAAGTAATACTAAAAATAAATAAATTAACAACAAATATAAAAAAATGAATTAATTCTATTGACAATTATTTTACTATTCAAACATCAATATTAACTCTGTAATTAAGAAGAGACATCATTGTTTCTCTTCCTATAAAGGCTATAGAGGTCACCTTAAATAATGTGATAAATGCACCATTGTAGGTGTGAAAAGCTTTTAAGGGAGAAGAAGTTTTCAAATGTTTTTTGTGAAGAAAGACAAGGAAGATGGAAAGAGCACCCCAAAAAGAACAAAATAATACACCTATATAAGAAAATAATTATTATGTGAGTAATACTAAAAAGTAATAAATTAAACATAAATATGAGACAATATATTAATTCAATGGACAATAATTTTACTATGAAAACTTCAAGATTACCTCTATAATTGAGAAGTGGCAGTGCCATTTCTCTTATTACAAATTCAGTTGAGGTAACTTGAAATAAAGTGATAAATTCACCACTGTAGGGGTGGAAAGGATTTTAGGGAGAAGAATTCTATAGATGTTGTGGTGAAAAAAGGTTTGAAAGATGGACATAACACCCCAAATAGAACAAAATATTCTTCCTGTATAAGAAAAAAATTATTATGTAAGTAATAATAAAAAGAAATAAATCAAACAAAAATTTAAAAAAATATATTAATTCTATGGATAATTATTTCACATTGAAAACATCAATATTGCCTATGTGATTGAGAAGATATAGTGTCGTTTCTCTTCTCACAAAGGGATGACACATGGAATGAAATCAATGTCCATAGTATCATCCCAATGGATGTCCAAATTAACTTTTTCCCCATGTTTAGTCCAACATTTGTAGCTTTGATCTATTCTGTGACAAATAAAATGTTCTTCCAACCCATCCAGACTTATTTTTCTTCAATAATAATAACATAAACACGGACATAGTATCTCATAAGGGTTATCTATATGGTTTCTTGTAAACATGATTATCTCTTTAACTCTATCTTCATATTCGTTTGTCAAACTATTATCATTCATCCATTTTAAGTTCATATCAATCCTATTGGGTTCATAAAATATTAATTTTATACAATATATAAATAAATACACATTAGATATTTATTATTAAAAGTGAAAGTTTTAGAAAATAAGTGAAACTAAATAATTGATTGTTTCAAATAATTTCAGTATGTTGAAGAAATAGGTAATTGAATTTAAGAAAAGAATTACTACACATCAAATCTTTCATAAATCCCCTAAATGAAGGAAAATATAATATCGAAAACTAAGAAGTAATATGAAACTCAAATTTGATAAAAAAGATTAATAAACTCTCATTTAATCAACTAGATTGGTGGTTTCATGGATCAAGGAATAACACTATTGATAAAAGGCAGAGAACTGTAATTATTTTTTATATACGTTTGGTGCATTTGGAAAGAAAGGAATAAATCTTGGTTTTAGGGGATGGATAATTTGATGAAGGGAAATATGGATCATTTCTATTAAAATATGTGAGTTCTTAAATATTCCAAATCCAAAAATAGGGGCTATTGAGATTTGAAAAAATAGTGGGAGATATAATATAATCATTAATTTCATCACAATTAGTAATCATTAAAATGTAATGAATATTATTTGATTTTTGTATATAATGGAAATTTACATGACTAAATCACTTTCCTTATGATCTAAATTGGAGAAATAGAATCTCATATCCAGTGAAAACTTCTAGAAGCATTACATATACATACACATTATATTATACCTAGAATAGAAGTTAAATTTGATGGAATACTTTATACCTGATTATCAACCATGTAAAGAGAGTGAGGGTGATAATGATACTTATTTAAGGCACATAGGGGAAGCATCATGTTTCTTATGAATCATGTTATTAGATATATCTTTGATAAGAGGATACATGATAAAAACATGGATCGATACACTATGTTGAATCATATCAAAGAATGTGATAATGAGAGGGATATAAAGGAAGATAATAAATGATATTAGCATTATACATTATAGGTGTAAACCAAAACATGGAAAATGTAATGACCCTTGAATGAATTACCCAAACCACACAAGGTTAGATCACCATTAGACATATAACACACCTCAAAGTTACTAAAGTATGGTTTAAAAATTTGGTGTAAAAAACCATAAATGGGTGGTGGTACCCCCCCCCCCCCCCATAGAAACAATTTGTACTAGAGGTTGAATGAAATTCTAGTACGACCCTTGGGGTCAATAAACATTCATACCCAAAATCAGCATTAAAAGATATATGCATACCAGTCAGACAAAAAACTATGGAAATAAATGATTTAATATCTACACACACACATGTCACGTGTAAATTCTCACTTACAATCTATAAGAAATATAAAATAGATAAAAACATGATATTCAAACATAACGTGAACTAAAGGGACCATAATGAATCAAAAAGTTATGGATTCATGTGATAAAACCTCATGTGATTAACTGGGGATGGCCCCTTTGAATATGTACCATATGAAAACAAAGGACCATGTTGAATTATAAGAGGAACTAGATCCTATGATACATATAACCAATAGAGAAAAAACGTCTCTCCACAAACATAGTTCCTTAAAATAGTATCATAAGCTGCATGTCCACTAATATATCCATGAAATGTGTTAGTATATATATAATCATTAGGGAACAACCAATGTGCCCCAAACCAGTAGTCAATATATTATATTATATATTAAAATTTCTATACATTTATATACATATATGAAAAAATTATTTATTAAGAAATTATAAAACATTATAGTAAAATAATAATGATTAAATCTAAAGTTTAGTGTCTGATATAACCAACAACTCCATATATCGATAGATTCCATACATTGGAATTCAATCCAACAATGGATCATAAAAAATATTTCTATTCATAATGTAAAATCAAAATAATAAACAATCACTAGACCACAAATAGTGACATTGTTGAAGAAGAAATCCAAACGAACCAAAAAATACATAAGGAAAACCAGATATCTTACCTCATAATGTGGAAGAAAATATGAGACACTCTTCAGAAACCCTAACTACAATCGAAAATAGGAGGTCAAACAACATATTCAACCAACTAGAGGCAATAGAGTGGTGTGATTTGAGCTTCGATTCACCAAGGAGGAGCACTGATAGCGGTTGTATTCTGTATAATGCTTATGATATCGTGACGAGTTTGCAAATGGTTAGGGTTTTTTAAATAGATCAGGACACATTTATTAGAACATACAATCAAGTGCTAACAAAATGCCCTTTATCTGTGCTAAATTTATAGCATTGATAAATCCTTATCATTATTATCACAAAAAAAATCACCAATAAAGATGCTTTTATCCGTGCTTATAAATAATTGCTGATAAAAATACTCTTTATCAGTGCTAAAGTTATAACACTGATAAATATTCAAATATCAACACTTTTTTTAGTGCTTATAATGATGATTTTATTAGTGCTTATTAATTAAGCATTGATAAAGTATTTATAATTATAATTATAAATAATGAATTTTTGTTGAGTCAATAAGGTTTCCTTATGACATTTCCAATCCTTCGTGATTGGGGTGATTGTTGAGTAAATAAGGTTTCCTTATAACTTTTCCATTCCTTCATGTTTTTAAAATAACGAAAACCTTATCTTAAGGAAAATATCATTTTTACCCTATGGTTTACTTTCATAAGGAAAATTTTCCTTCCCCAAGGAAATTTACCCTTACCATGTTTTTTATTGTACATTTTTTCTCTAAGAATAAAATTCGATTTCGTATCCAAAAAATCAGAGTCATATATATACATAGATATAAATCATTTTTTTTTCAAGATATGAATTCAGGTTCTAGACACCTTGTTTTTAGAATCCAAACTCTTATAAGTTCTGACTCTGAGTTCTCCAAATTTAGACTCTGAGTTCTCTGAATTCAGACTCTGAAATCTTCTGAGTTCAGGCTCTGTGTTCTCTGAATTCAGACTACAAACCCTTCTGATTTATGACTATGAGTTATCTAAATTTAGAATCCGAACTATTCTGAGTTCTGGATCTAAGTTCTTTGAATTCAGACTCCAAACTCTTCTGATTTCCGACTCCGATTTCTCTGAATTCAGACACCAAAATTTTATGAGTTTAGGTTTCAAATTTTTATGAATTCAAACTCAAAATTCTATAGAATCCTGACTCATAATTCTTCCAATAAGCAGAATTCAAATATACTTGTATTATAGACTCCGAATAGTTTTTGGGTAGACTCCGAAATTTCATTTTTTCTTACATTCTGAAAAATGAATTTAGTTAAGTGACCATATTTTTTATTACTCATGATTTGGTTAGAAAACAATGTTGTGTATTTAGTTAATAAATAACCATTCTATGAATCTATAGATTTCATGTCATTAATGTGATTTCTAGAGAGACACTCATTCTTAGTGTGTACTGAACACCTTTTTTAGATTTGCTTCATGCGACTCCGAATGTTGCTGAGTACATTCAAGGGCTTCTGATGATTGGAAGACAGAGGTGCAAACTACCTTAAAGATCGAGGACTTATTTGCCGAGGAAGATAGAGGTATCAAATAGATTGAATTTGAGGTCTTTTCTAGATAGTAATAAAGACTCCGATCTTCATATCAAGGGCTTACCCTGGTGTGGGTAAGACAGAATTTCTTGAAAGTATAAATCAAGGGAACTTTATCCAAGGGTGTTGGATACCCTTCTATTTGGGTTAAAAGATTTACTACTTATTACTTGTTTGTTTCAAGTTTTCCAATAAATTTTGTTTTTTAAGGAAATTATAACTATCTTATACTTCCTTACATTTTTACACTCTGATATATTGAGATTCTATACGCTTTAAGGTAGAATATTTATATTTGTAATCTTTTGTTAAGTTTCATTTCTGGATTCACTTTTCTAGAATTTCATTCTCAGAATCAAATTTCTGGAATCAAGCAAGTTTGTAGAACTAGAGGTTTTGTAAATTTACCTTTTTTAACCATGTTAAACAATAGAAATGTTTCTAACCAACGTTAAAAGTTCTTGAATTTTTTTAACGTATACAATTCACCCCACATCTTGTGTATTGAGCATCATTGGATACTACATACAGTATCTTCATTCATTATTTCGATCCTACAATTGGTATCAGGGGAGGTCTCAGAAATACTTATATTCACATATATGTTTTCCTTGATCATGTTTTTCATTCTTCTATATTTTCCTTGTTGAGGGATATTTTCCTTGTTTACAAACATTTATTACTAAAAAGTTTGTGTGGAATGATTTTCTTTAAGATGGTTGGAATCAATTTTGGTTCCATTGATAACCTAAATCCAACTGGACCACCTATTTTTGATGGGAATGATTATGAATATTAGGGATATTGCATTAAGACATTCATTATCAATACTGGAGTAGAAAATTTTTTCATGCTTACTAGAGGATATAAAATCCCTGACAACAAAGTTAGTACTTTCACCAACCAAGAAAAGCATGAATATCAACTGAATTATAAGTTATGCAATACATTGCTTTGTTCCATGACTAGAAATATATATAGCCAAATTTCATCTTGTGAGGCAGCGAATTGTATATGGAAGAAGCTTGATGTTACTCACTTTTGAAATTCCAAAGTTATTGAAACTAGAAGATCCATGCTTAGAGCTGAAAATCATGGTTTTTTTATTTCCTTATGAAGAACCCATATGTAAGGTACAACACAAATTCATGACTATTGCTAATAGTTTACAATATATGAGTGAGAAAGGATTATATGATAAATCTCTTGTGGAAAAAATCATATACATCATGCCCAATGAGTGGGAATCCAAGAGAACAACTATAGATGAGAATATGAAGGTTACTCAGATTTCTCTTGATGAACTTTTTGGAACTCTTCTTCAACATGATACTAGAAATAAGGGAGATGCAGATAATTTTAAGAAGAACAATGGGAATGAAAGTGTTGCTTTTACAAAAACTTCAAATCATATGAATGCCAACACTCCTAAGAGAGTTACTGGATCTAAATCTAAGAAGGTTGTTATACAATCCGAATTTAGTGAAAGGGAATCTTAATAAAATGAACTATCCAATCTTGCTAGAAGGATGAACAATATTGTTGGATAGAAGAATTTTCAATCCAGATACAAGAACAAAGAAAGAAAATATAGGAATGGTTTAGAAGTCACATGTTATGAATGCAAGAGAACTGGACATATAAGACCAGATTGTCCTATGCATACAATAAATGAAAGAAAAGAGAAGAATTCTGAGATAAATAGATAGAAGTACTAAAAATATAATCCTAAGAATGACTTGAAATATAATGAAACCTAGATTTCCAGTGGTGGAAACTATTCTGAAGAATCATCAGATTATGAATCTTTTGAATAGCAGAATCTTGGTCTAATAGCCAGACTACCTATTGAAAATCATTTCTTAATGGCTAAGGTACAAAATGATGAATCTATGATGAATGTATCTTTAAATTCTAATTTTAGTGATAGTAAATATTATGAATCTTCAGATGAATAATCTTCTTTTGATGAGGATAATAATTTACCTACCTATGAAGAAATTTCTAGGTTTTATAAGATCCTTGAGAATGAGAATTCAAAATCAAAAAAAAAAGATTGATAAGGAAAATTCTAGGATTTCTATACTTACTAAGGAAATATCAGATATTTCTAAAGATCTTGATAAGAAAATTTTTCGTTTTGAAATTATTTCAAGAATCTTTGAGGAAGTAAATTTTGAGAAGGATAAACATTATAAGGATCTAGAAAAAGTAATTTCTACGAAAAATGTTTCTGAGCCTAAATCTAGTTCTAATTATAATGTTTTGTAACATAATAACTTAGTTATTAGACTGATGTTCTTAATATTTTCCTTGAGGAAGTGTTTTTAAAACATTACCTTAGGTAAGTAAAAGTTTGATAAAATTTATTCCAAAATTCGAACTCTAAGGAATAATTATAGATTAGGTTATACTGGTTCTAAAATGATTTTTAGTAAAAATTATTTTGTTCCTTAAAGTGGTCCTTTCTGTACTAAATGTCAGTGTGGTAGGAATTGGTTAAAAAAAATTCCTTAAACAAAACCCAGTCTTTAGGTTTTCACAAGGTCTATTTTTCTAAGAGAATGTGGGTGCCTAAAATTTTGCTTTCTGAAATTTTCGAATCCAAGAAAGTTTGGATTCAGAAAGTATAATATTCTTATTTTCAGGAAAATAAAAATGGTGCAAGCAGAAATACATGGTACATGGATAGTGGATATTCCCGGAATATGGCTACTAACCAAAAATTCTTTGAAAAATTATCAAGACAAAAGGAGGGAAAGTAAATTTCAAAGATAATTCTAAGGGAGAAATTATTGGTATAGGTAACATCGTTCTTCTTGAAAAAACATTGATTTAAAATTTTTTATTTGTTAAGGATCTTAAGAACAACCTAATTAGCATAAGTTAATTATGTGATGAAGGTTACCTTGTAAATTTTAGGAATGACAAGTTCTTAGTACACAATTACAAGGAAGAGTTTATTATTTCTACCAATAGGAAAGATAATGTTTACAAACTAAACATAGAAGATCTTAGGAGCAAAGATCTACCTTTCCATAGTGCAATAGAAGATCATTCTTTGTTATGGAATAAGAGTTTAGGACACTATAACCTTATGAAACTATGTAAACTCTCTAAGAAAAGATTAATTAAGGATCTACCAGATCTTATATTTGATTCTTCAAAAGTTTGTGATCCTTTTCAGCTTGTAAAGAAACATAAATCAAGTTTCAAATCAGTCAGTGAAGTCTCAACTACTAATGCATTATAGTTAGTGTATATGGATCTTTTTTTCCCAACACAAACTGGAAGAATTGGAGGCAAATATTATGTATTTTTCTTTAGTTTATGATTACACTCGATTTACATGGGTCTATTTTCTAGCAATGAAATTTTATGGTTTTTCTTATTTCATAACTTTTAGAGTCCATTTTAAAAATGTGAAAAACATTCCATTGATAATTATTCATAGTGATTATAGAAAATAATTTCAAAATTCTGACTTTGAAACATTTTTTAGTAGAAAATTCCTTACTTATAACTTCTCAGCACCTAGAACACCTAAAAAAATGGTGTTCTTGAAAGAAGAAATATAATTCTTCAAGTGATAACAAGAACCATGTTGAGTGAATATTCTATAGCCAAAAAATTTTGGGCTAAAGTTGAAAGTACTGCTTGTTATACTATAAATCATGTTTTGATTAGACCTTTTCTTAATAAAACTCCTTACGAGTTATGGAATGGTAGAAAACCTTGACTTTCCTACTTCATGGTTTTTGGTTGCAAGGTATTAATTTTTAATACTAAGATAATTTACACAAATTCGAACCAAAATCCGATGAAGGAATTTTCTTGGGCTACTCCACAACTTCTAAGGCTTATAGAGTTTTCAATAAAAGAACTTGTACGGTTGAAAAAACTATACATTTCAATTTTTTTGAAATATATACCATTGTTTTTAAAGAACCCCAAACTACATCTTCAGATGTGTTTTCAAAAACTGATTATCAACCTTTGTTAGAAGATTCTTCTGATATAAAAAATTTCCAAGAAGATGTTTCTAAAGCATTTACCCTAGAATATTTCTAACCCTATATTGATGAACATGTTTTACAAAACCCAAATTAATTGTTTCTTAAGAATCATCCTAGTGATAGTATCATTGGTGATGTAAATCAACCTATAAGGACTTGAAGTTTCTTAAGGAACGATGTAGAAAATCAAGCATTCCATTCCAAATTAGAACCAAAATTTACTGATGAAGCTTTAGGTGATGATTGGATAAAAGCTATGCAGGATGAACTCAATGAATTCGTAATGATTAAAGTTTGGACCTTGGTTGAAAGACCTAAGGAAACTTCTATTATTGGAGTAAAATGGGTCTTCAAAAATAAGAGTGATGAAAATGGAATCATTGTATGAAATAAAAATAGATTGGTTTCTAAAGGCCATAATGAACAAGAAGGAATAGACTATGAAAAAACCTATGCTCCAGTAGCTATACTTGAATCCATTTGTATTCAACTTTCCTTTGAAACATTATTAAACTTAAAATTTTTTCAAATGGGTGTGAAATGTGCTTTCCTTAATGGTTTTTTACTTGAGGAAGTTTTTATTGAACAACCTCCTGGTTTTGAAGATAAAAAACATCCTGAACATGTTTATAAACTTACCAATTCGTTGTATGGACTTAAGCAAGCCCCTTGAGCTTGGTATGATAGGATTACAGGATTTTTTCTTCAAAATAATTATGTTAAGGGGAATGAAAATCCAACCCTTTTTATAATGAATGATAAGTAAAATGTTTTGATTTTTCAAATTTATGTGGATGACATTATATTTGGTTCAACTCAGCAATCTTAAACCGATTCCATTGCAGATCTAATGAAATATAACTTTTAAATGAGTATCATGGTTGAGTTAACATTTTTCCATGGTTTTAAAATTTCTCTAAAACTAAAAGGAATCTATATATCCCAACATAAGTATATTAAAGACCTTCTTAAAAAGTATGGATATGAAAACACTAAGAGTATTAGTACTCCCATTGGTACCTCAAACACACTTGATCTTGATGAAGCTGAGAAACTAGTATATCAAACATCTTTTGGAGGTATGATAGGAAGTTTACTTTATGTGGCATCTAGTCATCCATAATTAATGTTTTCAGTATGATTATTTGCAATATGTCAATAAAATCCTATGGAATCTCATTTAAAGGCAGTGAAAATAATTTTTTTCTACAAAAAGGGAACTATGGATTTAAGACACTTTTATTCTTCTGGAAATGATTTTATCTTAAAGGGTTTTTCAGATGATGACTTCGGTTGATGTAGAATGGATAGAAAGAGTACATTTGTAACTTTTTATTATGTAGAAGATTCATTAGTTTCTTGTTCATGCAAGATGCAACACTCAGTAGCACTTTCCACTGCTGAAGCCAAATATGTAGTAGCTGGAAGTTGTTGTGCTCAAGTGTTGTGGATGCAACACAGACTCACTGACTATGGTATGAGTTTTACCAAAACACAAATTTTTTGTGATAATACTAGTGCCATTTCCCTAAGTAAAAACCCTTTACACCACTCTTGTTAAAAACACATAGATATTAGGAATCACTTTCTTAGGTATCACACACAAAAAGGAGATATCATTCTTCAATTTATCGGAACACATGATCAACTTATTGGTATTTTCCAAATATATTTACCCTCTAATAGATTTGAATACATTAAATAGAAGCTGGGAATGATAACCATAAGTTAATCTTTTTTGCTAACTTTCTTTGGAAACCAATCTCCTTACAGTAATAAACTCTTTTTCATAGGGGGAAGACATTTTCTTGTTAGTTAGATCAAAATATTTCGTAATGAAAATTTTCATAGTCAGATTTTTCAAATCATTCGTAAAGGAAATTTTTGTAGTCAGATTTTTCAAAACTTTCGTAATGAAAATTTTCATAGTCATATTTTTCAAATCTTTAGTAATAGAAATTTTCGTAGTTAGATTTTACAAATCTTTCATAATGGAAATTTTCGTAGTCATAATTTCCAAAATCATTCGTAATGGAAATTTTTGTAGTCAGATTTTTAAAATATTTTGTAATGTAAATTTTCGTAGTCATATTTTTCAATTCTTTCGAAATGGAAATTTTTATAGTCATATTTTTTCTAATCATTCGTAACGGAAATTTTCGTATTCAAAATTTTTCCGTAGTCTAAATTTTTTTCAAAGTCTTAAAATTTTCATAATGAAAATTTTCTTACTTAAAAGTTTCATAATGGAGATTTTAGGTTTAATTATTTTTTCCATAATCAATTTTTTTGGAATCTAAAGTGCTTCAAGAAATATTTTCCTCAGTTCGAATAATCTTCCTAAAAACTTGAAAGGTATGTTTCCTTCCCTGAGTTTTCATAATCATCCTTTACTTACTTGTATTATCTTTTGATTTTAAATTTTTTGGATTCTCTTTTCCCTAAATCTGAATGTTTTTCTTAAAAACCACAAAAGATCAGATTCTACCAAGTTTTCCTTGTGGCTATAATATCAACCATCATATCTAATTAGAAGAATTTTTCATCCATTGGATTGTGTTTGGAAGATAAATAGTCCCATCAATCACCTATATAAAGGACCCCCTGATGGTTTTCCCACATTAAATCTAAAGCTATTGCATGCTGAAGTTCTACCCTTCTACATAAGCTCATTACAGATTTTCAAAGGTTTCTCAATTCTGAATGCCTGTCGATGAATCTTCTCAGAAAGACATTTCTATTGTCAAGCCAATCTCGGAGTGGCAGGTCTATAGAGAAAGGTTCGTGTATCTAAATTTTTTCCTAAGTATGATTCTATAATCTTGAAGGACATGAAGCTTAATGGATGGGACAATATTTGTATATCAAAGCCATGTGATCAAGATTTAGTATGTCCGTATTTTCTAGGAAAATTTTATGAATCAGTCAGTTTCTTCAAGGAAGAGGGTAGAGAGATGTTTATGTTCAAGAGATATGGAATGACTTATTCTATTTCATATACTAAGGAAGTCAATTTAGTTGGTATTCCATATGAAGGGGAAGCTTAGTTCTATTCTCATAGGTTTCCATAAGTCGAAGACTGTTTTGTTAAGGAAAATGCTATGGAATGTCCTGGACTCTCTTATGTAATGACTTCAAAGATCTCCCACTTGTCTACAAATCATCAGATTCTCAAATTATGGGTTCAAGGAATCATCATTCTACGAAATGGGGACAAGGACACATTGAAGAAGAGTGACATGTATATCTTCTGTTTCTTGGTGAACCAAAGGAAGATCAGTCTGGTTAAGAATATTCTCATTACGATTGAGAATGTTAAGAATGGAATCTTGAAGACTCAAATAATCATGTATCCAGCCATATTCTCTAAGTTAATTGTTCGGTGCTTAGAAAATTTTAAAATTCCATGTAGCTCGAAGACAAGGAATTTCAAAGTCATGCTAGTTAGTGATGATACCCTGAAGAGGATGAAGATTTGTTTTTCTAAAAACTCCAGAGAATTTTATGATTTTCTAGAGGAAGAAGATGAAGTTGTTCTGAAAAAACAAGAAGTGGCTAAACTGTCCAAAAATGGAGGAAGGAAGAGGAAGTTTAAGGAAGAAGTAGTGGAAGGAAAAACTGCAGAGCCCAAAGAAATCCAATCCGCACCTCCAAAACCTAAGAAGCAAAAAAAAAATATGCGGATGAGGTAGAAGCTAAGTCGAGGGAAGATAAAATGAATAGGAAAGAAGGGGATCCCACGTTCAGTCTAGACCCTACTGAAGCAAAATATCTGAAGGAGAAGAAAAGTGAGTATCTAGAAAGATAAGAAAAAGAAAAGAAACAAAAGAAGAACCTGAATGAAGCAAATATTGTTTAATCCCTTCCGAGGGATACTGAGAAAGCATATGGAAATATTCTTGTACCAAAATCCTTCCAGGTAGAAACATTAACTAAAACTCCACGGAAGAAATTTGTGACTCTGGAAAAAGTCAAAGATGTATAAGAAGTTGAAGAAGAAGTAGAAAATAGTGGTGACACTGTAGTGTTGATTAAGAAAGTAGAAGATTTTCTTGAGAAAGAAAGACCATCTGAGAAGCTCTCAATCCGAACATCTGAAGTAGAATCTTCAAAGCTGGATACACTTGGGAAAGATGAGAAATTAGAAGATAAAAAGGTTGAAGAAGAAGTGAATAAGTTGTATGAAGAATAAAGTTATAATCATCATTTCATACACCCAGAGAATACTAAGGCAGGAGCTCATAAAGAAGATATAGTTGAATATAAAATTGTTCTGCTATCTAACAGTGAACATAAATCTCCAGATGAGGAAGCCATTATGAAAACTAATAAGGGAAAATAGGTGGTTTTTGATACACCTGGTAAAGATGTTGTGAAGAAGAAGGAAGCTTCTAGATCTTCAATGAGGAAACTTGCTGAGCTAGAAAAAGATCCCTCACCAAGAAACGTTTCAGATTCAGAATCATCATCTCTTGGACTTGATTTTGTTGTTCATTCATTAAAGAAACTTGTTTGGAACATTCCAAATTTTCCATGTATTGACTCAAGATGTCAGATGATTCAACACACCTTGAACCAGAAATCAGATTTAGTATCTATAGTGATGGATAAGTGTGTCAATCTTGAGGCTGATTTCATGAATTTATTCATTAACTAAGATGCCCACAAAATTCCATTCAAGAAAATGGTTATCTTTTCAATTAAGATAGTTGAAGATATGAGATATCTTGATGAGTTCCAAGATTGTGTCAAAGAGGAATTTGACACTGAAGATGGTAAGATCAAGGATCTCACATGCAGTTTTGAAGAAAAGCTAACTCTGGAACAGAATTATCAGAGTTAAGAAGTGATGGATTTGAATGGGAAACTGTATTCAGTGGCTCAAAGCAGGAAGAGAGAAATATATATTCAGATTGAGATAAAAGAAAATCTTTTCAAGCAGGAAGAAGTTTTTAAGGCTCAGACAGAGGCTCTTAAGGCTCAGACAGAGGCTCTTAAGGCTCAGGATGAAAGAATCAAAGCTTTAGAGATGATATCCAAGGATCAAGATAAGATTACTAAGTTAGTAGGGGAAGACAACAAGGAGCTTAAGAATCTCAAAACAATAGTGAAGAAGCTGATGATCAAGGAAAACTAAGTATAACATTGTTTAAATCCTATCTTTTGTTGCATTTTCCTTCATTGTATAAATTTTTCCTATCATTTTTAAATGTATGGTTGATTGTCTTTTGGATGTGTTGTACTAATATTTCAGGTACCATAATTTCTTTTCCATTCCCTCAAATTCATTTTTGAAAATCATAAAGGGGTATAAATGAAAAATAATACTGAGTAATGAAGAAATGTCCCTATGTAATGGGGAGTTCATCTAAGGGAGAGGTTTCATTGAAAATATTTCCTTTTTCAAGATAATGAAAAATCTCATCCGGAAATCTAGAATACGATCCATAGTGTTCCAAAGCCTAAGGGGGAGTTAGTCGTATTCATCTTTTCCCATGTGATAATGGAGATAAGTTTTATTTTCAAATCCTAGAAAAATATTTCTAAGTCCTTAAATTCTTTTTCATAAGGATGTTTTTGTTTTACACAAAGGGGGAGATTTTTGAGTCAATAAGGGTTCCTTATGGCATTTTCATTCCTTCATGATTGGGGAGATTTTTGAGTCAATAAGGTTTCTATATAACTTTATCATTCCTTCATGTTTTGAAAATCACAAACACCTTATCTTAAATAATATTTCATTTTACCCTATGTTTTACTTTCATAAGGATTTTTTTTTATCCCCATGTAAATTTTTCCATACCAAGTTTTTAATTGTTCATTTTTTCTCTAAGTATAAAATTCGGTTTCGTATCAAAAACCTCAGAACAAAATATATAATTAGATATAAATCATTCTGTTTTCATGATACAAATTCAGGTTCCATACTCCTTGAATTCAGACTCCAAATTCTTCTGAGTTCTGACTCTGAGTTCTCTGAATTCAGACTCCAAACTCTTCTGAGTTCTGACTCTGTGTTCTCTGAATTTGGACTCCGAACTCTTCAGAGTTCTGGGTTCGAGTTCTCTGAATTCGGACTCCAAAATCTTCTGAGTTTTGACTCTGATTTCTATGAATTCAGACTCTAAATTCTTTGATGTTCTGGCTCCGAGTTCTCTGAATTCAAACTCTGAACTCTTCTGATTTCTGACTCCGAGTTCTCTTAATTCAGACACTGAAATTTTTTGATTTCAGGTTTTGAAGTCTTATGAATTCAGACTCCAAATTCTATATAATTCTCACTGCAAATTCTTCCGATAAATAGAATCTTAATATCCATGTATTATAGACTCCAAATAGTTTTTGGGTAGACTCCAAACATTAATTTTTGATTATATTCCTAAAAATGAATTTGGTTAAGTAACCATATTTTTTCTTAATCATGCTTTGGTTATAAAATGATGTCATGTATTCAGTTACTCACTAACTATTCTATGACTCTATCGATTTCATGTTGTTGAAGTGATTTCTAGAGAGAGACTCTCATGCATAGTGAATACTGAACACCTTGTTCATATTTTCATTGTGCGACTCTGAATATTGCTGAGTACATTTGAGGGCTTCTGGGAATAGGAAGAAAGAGGTGCCAACTACCTTAAAGATCAAGGACTTTCTTGTTGAGGAAGACAGAGGTACCGACTACCTTGATGTTGAGGGCTTCCGGGGATAGCAAGATAGAATCTGATCTTCATATTGAGGGCTTACCCAGGTGTGGGTAAGACATAGTTTCATGAATGTATAAATCAAGGGACCTTTATCCAAGGGTGTTGGATACCCTTATATTTACATTAAAATATTTACTACTTGTTACTTGTCTATTTGAAGTTTCCCACTACATTTTTTTATGGAAAGTATAACAATATTATACTTCCTTATATTTGTACCCTCTAATATAGTGAGATTCTATACGCTTTAAGGTAAAATCATTATCTTTGAAAACTTTTGTTAAGTTTCATTTTCGGATTCCCTTTTCTGGAATTGCATTCTCAAAATCACATTTCCAGAATCAAGAAAGTTTGTTGAACTAGAGGTTTTGTTAATTTATCATGTTTAACATTTTTAAACAATAGAAAGGTTTTTAACAAACATTAAAAGTTCCTAGGGAATTTTTAATGTATACAATTCACCCCCTCTTGTGTATTGAGCATCATTATATACTACACACAGTATCTTCATTCATTATTTCGATCCTAAAATTGTATCTATTTATATAAAGAAAATAAATATATATAAATATAAATATAGTTAATATATTGAAGGATCATAAAACACCCTAAGAGGGGAGGGGTGTATCATGGTGTCAACTTTTTCTTTTTTCAAGTTATGGATCCTATTCCCACATTGGTAGGAACTTGATTAATCTATCAGTTAAATGAAAGAAAGTAGATAACACAAAACTTTTACTTAGTTCGAATTAAAGATCTACGTCTAAGGAGTGTATGCTAAAAATGTGTTGGTTGTACCTAAATACACTAATCATCACTAGTCATAGAGTACAAGAGTTTGGTCACAGTCACTCTATGTCTGGAAAACTTCCCATACGAATGTTCATGGATGGCTCATCACTTCCCTCATAAACTCCCCCTATCTTACTGCTATGAGAGAAGTCTAACTCAGTTTATCGACTTGAAGGTTGCTTCAATAGATTGACATTGATGTCATTGTCTCTATCGAGCAAAAGACACTACTTGAATCAAATACCTGAGTAGATGCTCATTGAAATCCATTACCACTCAACACTGATACTCAAAAAACCATTTTCAAAGCCCCATTGAAATTATAAACCCTCCATAGAGAACACAACTTCACCAATCTCAAACCTTTGTAGAGATCTTTACCTCGTAGGGAACAACCCTTTGCGGAGCTCACTGCCTTGTAGAGAAACTTACATCATGAACTGCACTGAGCCAACACCGAACAACCCATCTTTGTGAATCTCTCATGACATTGAAGCATTGGAATCATTCAAGACTTTAAAAGTCTCTTCGTGAAGATTAAACTCAAATAGAACAATATGCTTCGTAGAGCACCCATTGCTTCACGAAGTCAAAGAGATCCCAGATTTTCCCTCATCAAATAATTCTGGTTGAAGAGAGATGGAATCTTATTTATAGGCACGGTCGAACATGGATCTCCACTTCTCCATGTGCGAAATTAAGATCTGCCAAAAACATCTCTGTGCCACATCTCTCTCCTTGCAATTCTCATCGTAACTGCATAGCTCTTCGTCAAAACCCTTCGCACTACAAAAAACCACCATTGCAAAGCACCATTCGCAAAGAATGTCTTGTAATCGTAGAGCACTCCATCACAATCATTCTTGTCTTCACGAAACACACTTCATAAAGCCCATCTCTGTGAAACTCCTTCATCTTATATATTTTCTTGTGACCTTCAAGAAAACACTCCTTTCGCAATGCTTTCCACCTAAATGGTTTAAACTATTTGATCCCTTTCCTAGAATTCTCCCTTATCATGCATGAGAGGATTGACAACAAACAAAATCCATGCTTCTTTTTCAACAAATAACATCCTTGGTTTCATCATATATTCCATTTTAAATATATTTATTATAATTTTATAATTATTTATTTATAATTATACTTTTTTTAAATAATATTAATATCATTATATATATTTATATGATTATACATATATATATTTAGTAAATATATATAAATATAAATATAGTAAATATATTCATTATTTAAGTATATTTTTTTATAAATTTAATAATTATTTAAATACTTATAATTATATAAATACTATTTTAAAAAATATTTATTAAATTATAATTATAAATATGTACTTGTATAAACATTGTAAATGTACATTTATAAAAAAACTTATTTATAAATATTTTTTTCCAAATACATTTTTAACATTATTAATGAATATCTAATGTAAAGCACAATTTTTTTTTGTAATATATAATTCATATCTATATACATTAATATATATCTATATATTTAATATATATAATTTAATAACATTATTTTATCAGCACTTTATTTAGTGAAGATAAAGCCTCATCTTTATCAACGTGAAAAAAGCACTAATAAAGATGCTTTTATCAGTGCTTATTACTTAAACGCTGATAAAGGATGTATAATTATAATTATAAATAAAAAATTTAAAAAATTTATATATAATCAATAAATATTTATAAATATAAATATAGTTAATACATTCCTTTTTAAATATATTAATTATAATATTATAATCATTTATTTTTAACTATAGAATTTTTTAAAGAAATAATATTTATGTCATTATATGTATTTATATATTTATACAAATATATTTTTAATAAATATATATGAATATAAATATGGTAAATATATTCTTTATTTATGTAAAATTATTATAAATTTAATAATTATTTAAATATATATAATTATTTATTAATAATTATTCAAATACATTTTTAAAAAATATTTATTTATTTATAATTATAAATATATAATTGTATAAATATATTAAATGTACATTTATAAATATATTTATTTATAAATATTTTCTTACAAATATATTTTTAACATTATTAATGAATATCTAATGTAAAGTGCATAACTTTTTTGTAATATATAAATAATATTTATAAACATTAATATATATTTATATATTTAATATATACAATTTTATACCATTATTTTATCAGTTCTTTGTTTAGCACTGATAAAGATTCTTTTATCAACACTTGCTTAATCATTGATAGAGAATTTATAATTATAATTATAAATAATTTTTTTAAATATTTATATATACTTAATAAACATATCTAAATATAAATATATTAAATATATTCCTTTTTAAATATATTTATTACAATTTTATAATTATTTATTTATAATTATAGGTTTTTTTTAAATATTATATTTATACAATTATATATTTTAATATAATTATACATATATATTTAATATGTATATTTAAATATAAATATATTAAATGTATTCATTATTTAATTAAATTTATTATAAATTTTGTAATTATTTTAATATATATAATTTTTTATTTATAATTATATAAATAATTTTAAGAAACATTTTTTTATTCATAATTATAAATATATAATTTTATGAATATAGTAAATGTACATTTATAAATATATTTATTTATAAATATTATTTTACAAATATGATTTTAACATCATTAATGAATATCTAATTTAAAGAACATAAATATTTTGAAATATATAAATCAAATTTATATACATTAATATATATCAATATATTTAATATATATAATTTAATGGCATTATTTATTATAATTATCAAATTAATAAAATTATTAATACTTAATAATGTATAATCAATTTATTCATTTTTATCAAAAATTATTTAATTAATAAAAATTGAAATATTTTTCTTAATAAAATCATTTTATTTTTAATTTATTTAATTATATCATTTTATTTATTCATACCATTAACTGTGCTAAAAAACACTAAACAAATAAATATTTATCAGTAGTAAAAATAATGTGATGAAAAAGGATATAAATGTACATTGAATATATTTATCAATGCTAAAAATATTCCAAAAAAGGTTAAATTTATCAGTGATTTCTTTAATGCTGAAAAATAATCCATTTATCAGTGCTTTTTTTAGTGCTAATAAAAAAACCAGTGTTGTTAAACAAGGTTTTTATAGTAGTGAAAGTGTATTTTAAGACAGAAATAATATTAATATTAAATAATATAGTTGTTTAGAGATGATCAAGTATTATGATTATTCAATCAATTACTATCATGGGAAGGATAACAACGTAGCACATGAACTGAGGAGAAAAACCCCGCAACAAAATACGTGATGAAGATTTTAAGGTATCCAATCTTCTTGGACCTAAAAAGGATAGATATGGGAATAATAAAAGGATCCTTATTCTACCTTACATAAAAAACTACTCAACCACCCATTATTTAGATCATAAAGGAGGCTCATAAAGATGATGAGTTGCTACATAAGAATATAGTGAATATTTTGGAGTTCAGATTTATTGAAGATTGAGTTATATGGTTTGGAACTTGGGTTTGTGTCCCATCAATACTAGAACTGAATTTTGAAATTTTGGATTATGCACATAGCTCATCCATATCTATTCTTCTAATTATATTCATGATGTAAAGATATTTGAGGAAAAACTTCTAGTGCGATAACATGAAGAGAGAGATTATGAAGTTTGTATCTCAATGGTTGTTATGCCAGTAAGTCAAATAGGAATGAAATATTTTTAAGGGTATGATTCAACCATTACATATACAAGTATAGAAGTGGGAAAACATAACCATGGATTTCATCATAGGAATCCTCGGGACAAATAAAGGAAATAACACCATCAGGGTGGTAATCTATTTCCTCACAAAGTCAGTGCATTTTATTTAAATCATGGAATATTTCTCTCTTGAACAATGCACTAAGATATACATAAGTTAAGTGGTATGACCATATGGAGTTCCAATATCCATTGTACCTGATTGAGATATGAGTTTTACAATGATGTTTTGGAGAGACCTTCATTAAGTGTTGAATACATAAATGAGCTTCAGTTCTTCTTATCACCCATAGATGGATTTTTAATCTAAAAGGACCATTAAAAATCTTAAGGATATTAGGATATCATGTTCAATGTATTTCCAAGGATTTTGGAACAAACACCTTCCCCTAGTGGAGTTCTCGTATAACTATAGTTTCTAGTCAATAATTCAAGAGTCAACTTATGAGGGACTATGCAGGAAGAGGTGTTAGGTTCCAATATGATGGGATGATGTTGAAGAGAGGAAGATATTGAGAACTGATCTTATCAGGTAGATGAAAATAAAGGTTCAAACCATTCAACATCATATGAAATCTACACAATTTCAATGCAAAATCGATGATAATGATCTTTAATTAGGCCTAGAGTTTGAGGTTGGAGAAAAATTGTTCCCTTAAATATCACCATGGAATATAGTCATGTGGTTTGGGAGGACGGTAATTTTTAGTCCAAGACACATCATCCCCAATAATATCCATGATTGCATTAGAGTAGTGTCCAATCAACTATAACTCCCTCATAACCTATATCAAGTACCTGATGTGTTCCGTGTTTACCTCTTAAGGAAATAAATAACATACCCATCACATATATTGAATCTTAGGGTGGTACCATTGGAAAATTTTATTTTATATAAGGAATATTTTGTGAAGATCATAGATCATTGAGACAAAGTTAAACGAAACAAAACAACTCACCTTGTCAAAGTGTTATGGAAGAACAACATCTTTGAAGAAGAAATAGGGGAAATAAAAAAGGTGATGAAACAAAATCTCCCACACCTATTTTAGTGTATGAAATGAGAATTTCATGAGTGAAATTTATAAAGGGGGGAATAATGTAATGACATGGAAATTTATAAATAAAATTATTTTTCTTTAATGAATTAAACACCCCATTATTTATTTTGCTTATTAAAAACACATATATTTATTTTCTTATATCATTTAAAACTTAGAGGACCATTAATCATATTAAAAATTGGTAATATAGCTATTGAATAATGATTATATGATTAGTATATAATAAGAGTTATGATAAAGTCTTATTGACATAGAAAAATGAAATGAGGTCCTCATCCAGTGGGATCATACCCTATGAATCCAATTTATCAGATATTTCATGGGAGATATAATCATTGGAAATTCCCCTTGAAAAATCCCAATCTGATATCCAAGAACTAATGCATGATCCAAACTATTTTTTTGATAACTTCCATATGAAAGAGATCATGATCCAAACTATGTTATCTGAACCACCCCAATAAGATCTCACTATCAAAACCCTTACCCTTAAGGAATTTTTTGGTGTAATAAGGTATTATGTATCTCAAACCATAGAGTATTAATATTTATATTTTATTTTCAATAAAATATTTATTACATTTATTCCTTTTTTACTTATTAATGGTTTAGTAATAAGTTTGATAAAAATTAGATATTAATACGACCAGACATCGATTGTATTTTTGGGTAATACTCAATTTGAATTAAGATATTCCTTTAATAAAATCATCAATTAAATTATATTTTAAAAAAATATTATTATTAAATAGTATAAATTAAATATAAATGATAATATATATTAATGAAGAGAAATTTTAATTTTTATAGGGGTCAAAACATTTTTATTGTTCAAAAAAATATTATTTTTCACTAAAAATGGATTTTAATTTAAATGTTTAATTTATCATATTTATATATTTTTTTATAAAATAAATATTATTTTTAAATTAGTATGTCTAAATTATCCAATAGTTATTTTTTCATAATTTTTTGAGACAGTCGAATTTTTGGGTAAAAATTAAATATGGTATAATTATATTGTCACCAACCGTCCCCCATGGCCCATGTCCTGACTACAATAATAACACCTCCAGAAGTCTAGGGGATAGTGACTAGCACAGAATGTAAAACCCTAATCTTGCATGTTATGTTTCCCTTTGATCAATGCAATAGGTTGGTTTGTACGCAACTTCGAGATTATAACACATCACAACCAATCAAACTAACCATTATGAATAGTAATAACCAAATTTTGGAATTTTATGAACTTTATCTTTCAAAATGGACTTTATTTTTGGGTTCATAATATAAAAATTATCTTATGGTGTATTTTTGGTATTTTTATGAAAAATTTCAGTTTTTGATGATTAGTGAAAAATACTAAATTTTAATTAAAAACAACATTTTTAATGAAAATAATTTATAATGATAAATTATACTATTGAGTTGTTTTTAAGTATAATTAGATTATATTTTTACCTTTTAATCCAATATTTTTCATTGGACGTAATTTCACATTTAAATTGGACAAAAGCAAGTGTCAATCTTTTGATAGTTATTATTTCTTAAAAACACTTTTTTTTGTTTTGACAATGAGAATTAATTTTAAACTAATTTCTTCCACTTCTATGTTTTTAATTTAGAAAAATTTATTTCATATTAATAATCAAGAGGTCCAAATTTTTTAAATAGGTAACTTTTATTTTTAGGCATTTTGAATAATTACTTCGGTAAATATTTTATTTACCTTGGTTAAAGGGTAAATCCAGTAAATAAGGGTAAAAAATAATATTATAATAATATTAAATTACCCTAAAATGTGTCATAACCGTATTGGTTGATACATTTCCGACCATGGGCATCCTTGGGTCAATTTTGGGACCCCATGGAGTCACTTGTAAGTGATAATGACACATTATATTAATTAAGTTAAAGTAAATACAAAAATGACATAAGCATATATCTTTTAGTAACACAATTTTTACATAGGGTAATATATGTTATCACTTATAATGTTAATATTAATTAGAAATCTAAAAAATATCCTAAATAATGGTATTTTATTTAATATTTTTAGACATTGAATAATTAAATTTATTTATGACACAATGATGATGCAGTATTTTCCTTATTAATGAATGAATCAAATAAATGGTATTATAGATGTTAAAATAATATAATTTGAATGTTTTGATGCCATACACTAATTTTCTAATTTAATGTGGCATTTTAGGATTTATTAAATGAGTTTTTTGAGTAATAATGTTGTTAAGAATTTAACAAAAACCAAATAGAAAATAGTGTCAAAATTGATATAAAAGAGTTTTTGAAAACAATATTATATTATTAATTTATATTCTATTCCTAAAAATATATGGTTCTAAAAAAGGTCATAAATAATATTATATATGTCATTAATGGACCACTTGATGTTCTCTTGGAATTTTATAGTAAGTTTGTTAACTATATAATATAAAAATACAAAGAGACATGGTAAATGTCACACTAATTAACTACGAGTTAATTCTAGAAGATAAGGTTAATATTGTGACCCAAACCTATATAAAACCTATTAGTTGAGTGTTTTTAGACCCATACCCACCTTATACTCTAAATAAATCATTTTTGAGCCTTTATAAATGGAAAATTATTTTATTATAAAATAATATTTCAATCTTTTTCTAAGGTTCCCCTCACCCCTCTTGTAAAAGGGCACATCCCCTTCACTCAAATTCACACCATCAAAGCCATTTGTCTCAGAAAAACCCTTACAAAATATCCTTTAAAATGTATTCCCTTCATCCTAGAGGCCTTCATTTTGTCAGAAAGCCATCCTAAAGAGCCCTTTTAATCAAATAAAAAGGAAGAACCCGAAAAAGAGGTAAATATTTCATCACCACTTTCAAGTTCCTTTATTCTTCCACTTCCACTCTCTTTGTTGTTTCCATTCTAAAATAATAACTCCAGTATCATATATATACTATGATGTTATTATAAATATGTTATAACCATATTCATTATTCTACCAATCCTTTTAATGACATGTCACCATACATGCGTACGTACGACTTACCATCTCCACGTCGGGGTGTAGTTGTTATTAAATACATTATTATTTGGATGGGTATAATAATGTTGTATAATTGATGTAAATAATAAATATAACATGATAATTATTCTTTATATATTATATACCATCCAATTATATATTATTTTAATATCAAAATTATTATATTGTCACTCGTGCGTACGTACGAATTACTGTCTCCCCGAATGCAATGAGATTCATTCACCATCGTACCCATTCAATACAAATTTTCATTTTATGATTAAAAATAGTGTTTAAATACTTAATATAATTCTTCATATGAATAAGATACATTATATCCACAACAAATATTACTTACGTAACAAAGAATATAAAGGTAAACAGATTAGTTAACACCCAAAACGATGATACTATTGAAATATCATTAACAAAGAAATATTAGAAGATCATATATGATATCATATTAATGTATAAGGTTCTTGTATAATTTAATAACTATTATTTCGCCATTATACAGGTTGTTAACCTACGCTCAACCAAGTAAATGAACATGGTAGGGGTTAATTTCACAATCTCTTCATTATCTGAGTTTGTTTATAAGTAATTAGCTACTGGGACCACTTTATCATCCACATCCATGCTTCATAAAAATGTATTTCAGAACATTATTAAAATTTACTAGACAATGGGTTAAATTCATTTATACCCTTATTGGACATTATATGTTTTGAAAGGAAACTATCCTTTGTTTTCCAAAAAATGTACTTTATGACCTTTTCGACAAAAGTAAGGTAAATTTTTTTTTAACTTATATGGCAGGTGCGACTATTTTCCGTCGTAATAACATCATCAAGTCATCCCTTACAAGCTTATAATAATATTTCCAAAATAAATTTTTTCTTTTATAATTATATGAATTTTAAATTATTTCAAAATAGAAAGAGATATTTCTCTAAAAATGGTTTTGATTTCATCTCTGTCAACATCCATTGATGGATTTTAAGCTTATTTAAATTTGATTTATTATGATACAGAACTTCAATATTGTATTGAAGGTTTTGTGATATGTTTGACTGTGGATTTTTTATTTTTAAACCATTCATATTTTATGGATAAAGTATTGAAATTTTGTATGCTAGTTTAATATGAATGTTTATGTTATGTTTAAACCTTTACATATGAGGAATACATTGGACTTAGTAAGTGACAGGTGGAGCCCTCTATAGATCCTTGATGCATCAGTAGGTATCATGAGAAAAACTTGTGTCTTTGCATAGGGCCATGACAAAATCTTATTTGTAGTCTTGCCACAAGCCCTTGACTATGTTCTTATGAAGTCTGGAATTATTCATTCCATCATTATGAAAGTGGATATTGATATTGAAAGTGATTATTTGACTAATAGAATATCGAGGTGAATAAGTAAATGGAATTATTTGATTTTATCTTTTCCATATTATGCTGATGTTCAAGTTTAAAATGATTTTTTTAGTCTTATACATTTTTTAAAAGTTTATTCTTATTTATTAATGTTTCTGCTATATTTTTATCCTTACTGATCATCTGAGCTCACCCCTTTCAATGTTTTATTTTTCTCAAGATATGAAGAAGTATTTTACGACTGACCTACAAGGATAGTCTGTGGATATAAGTGTGTTCTATGTAAATAATGTTGTTGCAGTTTTTCATTTTATAATGTAATGTTAAACTCATGAATTTATCTAGTATTTCCAAGGTTACTAAACTGATCGATCATTAAAGACATGATTTCCTTATATCATGCCAATGTTTTGTAATAATGCACCAACTCTGGGTAAATGGGGTTGGGGTGTTATAGTTGGTATCAGAGGAAGGTTAGTACAATCCTTGGAATCTAGATTTAGATATAAACTCTGATTATAACACATTACCCTAAGATAGGCATTGAGGATTAGTATAGAGGAACTTCCTAGAATTTTGGTATTGTAGAGATTTTGTGAGTTTTCCAAGCAATACATCCCTATCTAGATACGAGCTAGTAGAGGTGGCTCTGGAACAGATATAGCTAGGGGTAAAACTCGAAAACACTGCTTTGATCTAGACTAAAACATGAATAGGTGCGTGAAAATTCGCCTCGTTGTACTCTTGGTTACGACACTCCCATGGGATATGCTTAGGAAAATTATCATTTTTATTACAAATAATTATGAAGGGTTTATGAGTATATAATTATTCAATGAAAACATTTTTATGATTATGAATTATATCCATAAACTATTCCGTTTATGTAAAGTGTATTACAAGTTTGTAATTATGTATTTCGATTCATAAACTAATATAGTTTATGCCATTGTTTAGAAATGGTACCTAGTGGAAGGAATGGAAACCATATAAATGCATGGAATCCATGTATAGATTTCCCTCCCACTCAAGATAATTACAGTGGAGCTAGTGAAGCAACTGGTGCTGATCATCTTATCACCATATTGGGACAACTCACTCGGGTTATGAATAATAACCTTACCTATATGGAGCACCCTGATCCACAGTATGAAGGATCAATTTTAGATCACTTCATGAGGAAACAACCACAAACATTCAATTGGATTACAAATACATTATTATCTAGGTAATGGATAAATTCATTAGAGAATATATTTTACGCCTTGGGGAGTAGTGAAAGGGAAAAATTTGTCATGGTATTTTACCACCTCACTGGATATGTTGATCAATGGGGTTCATTGATTCAAAAAACAAAGGAAGATGATGAAGTATCAAATATGGAATGGATGAAGTTTAAAGAGATTTTCTTATAAAAATACTTTACTCCTGACCATCAAGTGGATATAGAAAGACAATTTCTGAGTCTGAGGAAAAAGAAGGATGAGAATGTCACAAAGTATGAAGCTAACTTTACAAGGTTACCAAGGAATGCTGCAGACTATATACATAACCCAAGAAGTAAGATTGGTTGAATTTTTTATGGGTTAAAACCATTTATCCATTGAACATTAGTCTCACAATCCTTCTCATCATACAATGATATTGTCTTCTGTTCTATCAAGACAGAAAAGGAATTCTTTAAGTCTTCTGACTTTAAATAAAAGCAAGAGAATAAGAGATCTACTGAAAAATATGAAAATGTAAAAAATGGAAAGAAGGGAAAAGTTGAATATCAATCCTATAGTAAATGTGGGAAGAAACACCTTCGTACTAGCCTAAAGGAACTGGGAGTCTGTTACAAGTGTGGGGAAAAAGGCCACCAAAGTCATGATTGCAAGCAGAAGAAAGAGGCAGTCAATGATGAATGATACAATTTTAGAGAAAGGGGAAATTATGAAAATGAATGTTTTATGTTCCAAGGAAACATGCCTCAGAAATGGCCAAGGGTTCAAGACCATGCTTATGTTATCACTACTACTGAGGTTGAAGCTCCGAAAGACATGGTGGTAGGTAATTTAATGGTTTTCTCAAGTATAGAAAATGATTTATTTGATTCAAATCATCATATATTTTTATATCTTCCAATTTTTATAAGTAAATTAGATATTTACAATTTGATTTATTAAGGGATTTGTTAGTCAAAACACCTAAGGGATGTATCATTAAAACAAAGTTTTGCGAATTGGTCCCCATTAGGGCATATAAATGTTCTTTATCTGCTGATCTCATTGTCATACCCATGATTTAATTTGATATAATCCTCAGTATGGATTAGCTTTCAGACCATGATGCAAAAATTTATTGTACGAAGAAGGTGGTTACCATTTTTGATGATGAGGATAAAGAACACTTTATCTTTTGAGAAGAAACGTCACCACCTCATTCTAATGAAGATCCACCCCCTGTAGCACAATTAAATTCCATTATTAGAGAGGGAGAAAATGAAATTACTATAGGTGAGGAAAATACTGTTCAAATAGAGGATGTACCTATTGTGCAAGAATATGTGGATGTGTTTCTAGAAGATTTACCTGGACATCCTCCAGAATGAGAAATTAATTTTTCCATTGATTTAATTCTTGGTTCAAGGCCCATATTGAAAACCCCTTATATAATGGCCACTATGGATTTAGTGGAACTAAAGAAACAACTAGAGGAATTGAGTAACAAGGGATTTATTCGGCCTAGTGTTTCTCGATGGGGATCCCATGTCCTTTTTTTTAAGAATAAAGATGGATCTATGAGGTTGTGCATTGGATACAGGGAGATTGAAGCTATAATAATAAAGAACAAGTATCCCCTACCTCGCATTAATGATTTATTTGACCAACTTCATAGATCTCAATATTTTTCCAAGATTTAACTTTGATATGGATACCATCAGTTGTGCATAAAGAAAGAATACATTTCGAAGACAGTATTTCGAACCAGGTATGGGCATTACGAGTTTACAATAATGCCTTTTGGATTGACTAATGTACCCTCTATCTTCATGGATCTAATGAATAGGGTTTTTAAGGAATATCATAATGACTTTTTAGAGGTATTTATTGATGATATCTTGGTATAATCCAAAATTTACGAATATCATCAAAATCATTTGTGCATTATCCTGAAGACTCTTAGAAGAAATGAATTCTATGGTAAGTTTAGAAAGTTTGAATTCTGGCTTCAATATATTTCTTTTCATGGCCATATTTTCTATAGGGATGGAATATCTATTGATCCTTAAAAGACCAAGACAATACATGAATGGTCAGAACCAACAAGTATAATTGAGGTATCCAATTTTATTGGTTTAGAAGGTTATTATCGACATTTCGTGCAGAATGTTGCCCGATTGGCAAACCCATTAACCATGCTCACACATAAAGGGGTTAAATTTTTTTGGACAAAAGAGAATTAATAATGTTTTGAAGAACTAAAGAGAAGATTAGTCAATGATTCAATATTTAATATACCATCATGGAATGATGGGTTTTTTATTCATAGTGATGCTTCAAAGAAAGGACTTGGTTGTGTCCTTATGCAGAATGACAGGGTTATTGCCTTTGCATCATGACAACTAAAATATCATGATCAAAACTATCCAACTCATGATCTGGATTTAGCAGCTATAATATATTCTTTAAAGATTTGGAGACATTATCTCTATGGTGAAAATGTGAGATTTGTACTGATCACATGAGTTTTAAGTATATTTTCTCCCAAAAATAACTCGACTTGAGGAGAAGGCGATCACTTGAACTACTCAAGGATTATTATTGCACTATACTCTACTACTCAGGGAAGGAAAATAAGGTGGTAGATGGTTTGAGTATAAAGGATCATGGAGTTTTGAACAAGATGAGTGTTGAAAAGGATCATATATACATGGATCTAGTAAATATGGTTATGGGAATAACCATAGAAGGTGAAACATCAATGATTTTATAAATGGTTGCCAAAACATCTTTAATAGAAAGGATAAAAAGTTCTCCAGATGATGATGAGGAGTTTCTAAAGAAGATTAAAGCATTCAATGTTTGGAGATTGTGTGACTTCGTATATGTAGATGATATTTTAAAATTTGGACAGAGACTCTGTGTTCCCGATATACCGGACCTAAAAAGAGAATTATTGGATGATGCTCAAGCTCCAATTTCTCTATACACCCTGGGAGCTCCAAAATATACAGACATTTGAAGGAACATTTTTGGTGAGACAACATGAAGAGGGAGATTTCGGATTTTATGTCAAGATGTATGGTTTGTCAACAAGTGAGCGCTAAAAGGAAACAGCTTGGAGGAGTCATGCAACCTATTCCCATACCTGAATGTAAATGGGATAATATTACAATGGACTTTGTCATTAGGCTACCAAGGACTCCTAGGAGGAATGATGCAATATGGGTCATTGTTGATCGTCTTACCAAGTTAGCACATTTTCTTGCATTAAGAGAAGATTTACCACCTGAACGTTTAGCAAGATTGTATATTAATGAAGTTGTAAGACTTCATGGAGTACCCCAATCGATTGTTTTTGATCGTGATCCCCATTTTAAATCAAGATTCTGGAAAATTCTTCAGAAATCCTGGGATACTGAACATCGTTTGAGCACTTCCTACCACCCCCAAACTGATGGGCAATCAAAACGGACTATTAAAACCTTATAAGACACATTGAGATCTTTCTAACATGACTTTCAAGGTATGTGGGATCAATATTTACCTCTTATAGAATTTTCAAATAATAATAACTTCAATTAAATTATTCAGATGGAACCATATTAAGCGTTATACGGAAAGAGATATTGCACACTAACCTGTTGGGATGATGTTGGTGAAAGAAAACTCATAGGCCAGAACTTTTTGATGAAACGATGGAAAAGGTGAAGGTAATCCAAACTCACATCAAAGCAGCTCAAAGTAGGCAGAAGCGCTATTCTGATAACCAAAGGAAGGATTTGGGATTTCATGCAGGAGATCATGTTTTCATGAAGGTATCTCTATGGAAGTGAATTGTATGATTCGATAAGAACGGTAAATTGAGTCCCAGGTAAATAGGACCTTTTGAAATTATAGAATGAATTGGGGTTGTAGCTTACATTTTGGAAATGCCGCCAAGTCTCTCCGAAGTTAATGATGTGTTCCACGTATCACTGTTGAGAAAATACATTCCTGACCAAAGACACATACATACATATGAGGAATTATAACTAGAACCCAATCTATCTTATTTTGAGGAGCCTGCCAAATTTCTTTATAAAATAGAACAAGTTTTGAGAAACTGGACGACTCGTCTGGTCAAACATCTATGGAGAAACCATAAAATGGAAGAGGCAATATGGGAACCTGAGGAACTTATGATGAAGAACCACCCGAATCTTTTTATGCCGTAATATTTTAGAAATTTTGTGTATAAAATTATTTAATGGAGGGGAGAATCTAACATTCCAATCTTTTAAGGTATGTTTCCCTTTAAATAATGCAATATATTGCGTTGCACACAACTTCGAGATTATAACAAATCGTGACCAATCAAACTAGCCGTTATGAATAGTAATACCCACTTTTTGAAATTTTATCAATTATATCTTTCAAAATGGGCATCATTTTTGGGTTCAGAATATTATAATTATCTTAGGGAGAATTTTTGTAATTTTTATGAAAACATTCAGTTTTTGATGAATAATGAAAAATACTAAATTATAATTAAAAACAAAATTTTTAATCAAAATAATTTATAGTGATAAATTATACTATTCAGTTGTTTTTAAGTATAATTAGATTATATTTTTACCCTTTAATACAATGTTTTTCATTGGACGTAATTTCACATTCAAACTGGACATAAGCAAGTGTCAATCTTTTGATAGTTATTTTTTCTTAAAAACATTATTTTTTTTGAAAACAGGAATTGATTTTAAATTAATATCTGAAACTTCTGTGTTTTTAATTTAGAAAAATTGATTCCATATTTAGAATCAATCGGTCCAAATTGTGTAAATAGGATGCTTTTATTTTTTTTGACATTTTGAATAATTACTTCAGTAAATATTTTATTTACCATCGTTAAAGGGTAAATTCATTAAATAAGGGTAAAAAAATAATATTATAATAACATTTAATTACCCTAACACGCATCATAACACTATTGGAGGATAAATTTCTGACCATGGGAATCATTGGGTCTATTATGGGACCCCATTGAGCCACTTGTAAGTTATAATGACACTTTATATTAATTAAGTTAAAGTAAATAAAAAAATGACAAAAACATATATCTTTTAGTAAAACAATTTTTACATACGGTTATATATGTTATCTATTTGACTATAAGTATTCATTAGAAATCTAAAACTATTTCGTACATAATTTTATTTTATTTATAATTTTTAGACATTTAATAATTAAAATTTTTTATGACACAACATGATGCAGTATTTTCTTATTAATGAAAGAATCAAATAAATGGTATTATTGATGTTAAAATAAATATAATTTGAAAGTTTTGTTGCCATAAAAGAATTTTATATGTTAATTTTTCATGTTAGGATTTATTAAATAAATTTATTTCAAAGTAATAATTCAATTATAAATTTTAAAAAAACAAAATACAAATAGTGTCAAAATTGACAGAAAAGAGTTTCTAAAACAAATATTATATTATAAATTTATATTCTATTCCTAAAAATATAACGTTTGGCCAAAGGTCTTAAATAAAATTATATATTCCATTAATTAACCACTTGAGTTTCACTTAGATGTTTATAGTATGTTTATTAACCATATAATATAAAAATACAAAGAGACATGGTAAATGTAAAACAAATTAACCACGAGTTAAATGTAGATGATAAGCTTAATATAGTGACCCAAACCTTTCTAAAACCTATTGTTTGAGTGTTTTTAAATATATACGCACCTTATCATCTAAATGAATCATTTTGGATCAATTAGAAAGCAAAAATTATTTTATTATAAAATAATATTTCAATCTTTTCCTAAGGTGCCCCTCACCCCTCTTATAAAAAGATACTTCCCCTTCTCTAAAATTCACACCTTCAAAGCCATTTGGATCGACCAAACCCTACCCAAATATCCTCTCAAATGTCCTAACTTCATTTTAGAGTCCTTAATTTAGTCCTAAATCCATCCATTGGATCCCTTTTGATCAAATCAAAAGGAAGAACCCGAAGAAGAGGTAAATATTTTATCACCTCTTTCAAGTTCCTTTCATCTTCAACTTCATTTTCTTTGTTGTTTCCATTATAAAATAAAAAATCTAGTATCTTCTATATAATGTGATGTTTTTATAAATATGGTACAACCATATTCACTATTCTATCCATCCTTTGAATTACATGTTACCATACATCACTACTGGAATTGGGACTTATACCAACACTTATTTCCCAACGGTTTAAAAAAACCGTTGGGATAAGTGTTTTTTGGCTGGGTTTTCCAACGGTTTAATAAAACCGTTGGGGTAAGGTATTTTAGTTTGGGTTTTGACAACGGTTTAACAAAACCGTCGGGGTAATGTGTTTTACTGGTTTTTTCCAACGGTTTTGTTAAACCGTTGGGAAAGAAATTTTTTTAACACCCAAATTAGGGCTCCTCATCCTGGACCGTCCCCGACCTCCGCCTCCCGACCCCCTCCCCCCTCCACGATCTCTATCTCCTCCCAGCCACTACCTCCGCCTCTCGGTCCCCTCCCTCTCCTCCGGCAGCATTCCCCTTCCCCTCTCGGTTCCCTCTCCGACGATGACATCCCCCTCCCCTCTCGGCTCCAGGTGACGTTCCCCCTCCCCTCTCGTCTCCCACTCCTGGCGAAATCCCCCTCCCCTCAATCTACTCCTCCGTCGTTCCCCGATTCCCTCTCCAGTCGCACGCGAGACCCCCCATGGCCGAACACCCCACGAGACGTCCCCCCTCTCGGCTCTCTCTCCTCCCGCCAGGGTTCTTGATCGGTATTTTCCCGTTGATATACTCTTCCAACTATTTATCTTGGTGAACTAATATTTGATATCTTGTAATGGATTTCGTTCTCTAACACTTTTTCAGGTACATATGATTACAGTAGAAAACACCCCCATGGCATACTGATTTTCCCAGGGGGCTCTCAATTCCCTTTTATTTTCATTTTTTTCGATATCCATTCCCACAAACATTAAAAATCGCTGCCATACCACTCTCACTTGTATTTCATTGACAGTAGGGACACTACCTCATTTTATGTGTGGGGTGAGTTTCTCACAGTTTCACATGTGATGCACTTGGATTTTTTTATTATTCTCACTTGTCTATGAGACATTTTTCAAAATAATAAGAATTATTTAAACTTGATAATCATTATGCCCTTGTTATTAAAAAAAGTGAAGTGTAAAAGTGCCAAGGAACATGTTTGACTCCTACTTAGATTTTTTTAGAATGGTTTCTAAGTTTAGGGAATTAATTTAAATTCAAAATCTTTGAAATAATGACTAATTGACATATTACTTAGGATTTATGCCCTTTGTGATTGCCATTTTTTTTGATTCGCACTACCTAAGAGAACTCTAATCCTTCGATTTCATACTCATATCTGGGCATATTTCTTGATAGATTCCAGGGGCATGTAAACTGACTAGAACTTACACTGAGATCTTATCTTAGTGATGACTGAACAAGTATAAAACTAAAATGATTTAGGACTCTTTCATAGACAATTTTTCCCTAAGACCCACCTGACATCTATCCATCATTCATCACTTAGTTTCCCTTAATGGCCTATTAGAATGAAGAAATTTCAATCCTATTTCCATTCATAACCTACTTATTTTACAATGCGTATGGATATATTTGAACAAGTGTGGGTGAGACATTCAAAGATCATGGGTTGCTTCCACATCTAGAGATGTACGATATGCTCACCTGATTATGCGGTTGCAATACATTTACCATTTTTTGTGTTTTGTTCGTAATCTCTTCCTTTTAAAAAAAATAAAATAAAAGAAAGGAAAATTTTTATGGGTTGTTTACTAGGAAGGTCAAAAATCACAATTTTCCAGACTGATTAATCCCTCAAAGGATTATCTGTGGTTTTGTGATGGATTTGATATCTATCCTAAGAATATATTTTGACGTAGATCACTTGTATACTGTAATACCATGAGGTGTGAGTGTGAGGAAACATTGGAAGATAGAGGAGCCTTCCATGAGATGGAATCATTTTTTCTAAAAAATCATGTGGGAACATTTCTGGAGTATGTTGGAGTTATGAAATAACCCCAAGTGTCTCCATGAGATAGCATAAATAGCCCCAAGTGTCTCCAAGTGTCTCCAAGTGTCTCCATACATCATATCATCCTCACATGGGTTGGCCACTCACCCAATCCTATCAAACCTATCCTAGTCTATCCTCTCAGTCACATAGTCTAGACTCATCTCTTGAGGATTATCCGATGCCTCGATGCACATCTCATCATCCAACTAGACAAAGAGGACTATTCACCTTATGATTGTCCTAGTCACAAAAGAACACCATGTCGAACCAATCTACATTATATTATCAATAATCCGGTCAAGAACCTCATCAAAATCATGTATTATTACCCAGCCAAACTAACCAGGTTCCATACTAAGCTAAATCACACCAAGCCTCTTGGCATTATAACGCCAATCTGTCCGACAATACCCAATACTCACACTAGCATCTCATCCTTCATCTCTTTAGTTGAACTCTTGAATCATTAAATGGAGTAAAACCTTTCATAATACATTTTATATACTCAGAGGGACCATCCCACTCTAAGAACCTACCAAGATTCCAATCCATCCTCATAAGTATTTCCTCATCAAACGCTAGATGTAAAATTGCAACACCTATCACTACAAGGCCCAATCCTCCTAGGAATATTTTCCGTGATCTAAATCCTCATCGTTAGTGACATTAATCACATTAAAGCACATAAATGTCAACTGAACCCTACATTCCAACAATTATTCATGTGGACAGGCCCTATGGAAACAAGCTAAGAACTAAAACCATAAATAATAATTCCAAATACATGCATCATTTTTAAATAAATATCTCAAGTGTAAACATAAAAACCAAGAATAATAAGACCTCATCCCTTGTATCGAACAAAACCAAACTAAGTTGAAACTCGGACCAAATTGATTATATACCATTAATAGGAAGAGTAATTGTTAATTAATAGGAATGTACTATTTGATAGTATCATTTTGAAACATTGATCTGTTTCCCCTTTGCTTGCAGGAACATGATTTGACCCATGGGGCACTGTGGTACTTATATGTTGGGTGGTAACAAGTATAGTCATAGGAGACAAGTATGTTTTAGTTTAGTTTTTATTTTATTTTCTTTAGCGCATTGGTCACTTAGATCTTTGACTACTTTCTATGGACAGAGGGTACTTATATTCTGAGAAGGGGGCCAGAAGGAGTTCAGATTGATTCAGTCCACCGAATTTGATCCGAGGTAAGATTCTATGGTTACTACTTGTCTCGCACCTCATGTATTTGGGGATTTAGTGTTTTTGACTCCATATTATGTTTTCGGTAGGGCGTTGGATCATTTCCTGTTGGTTCGGGTGGATTTGGTTCTCCGCTGCCAATCTAGGTAAGGCTTTAATGCCATTGGTTGGTTTTTCACTGGTTATGTAGCGTCCTTCATGTGTTTTAAGGTTATTAATATCCTTTGTGTAGTGCGTTGATCCCTGCTCGTTGGTTTCGAGTCGCCAAGTCATGGGCGACTCGCCTGCGTGTGCATAGGTAAGTAAGTATATGTATGTGGGTTCCCCCGTTACGTGTATAGTCACCCATGGCAGTGATTATGCACGTATGGGGCTAGGTGTGCCCATGTATATATATATAAATGCATACGCAGGTGAGTGGAGACTGATATATGCATATAAGCATATGTGCAAGGATCCCCTTGCACATGCTCATGGCCATGCAAGTGTGTGCATAGGGGCTAGGTGTCCTTGCATGCGTGTGAAGGTGCGTATACCCAGTGGAGGAGCAACAACTTTTAGTTAGAAAGCTCCAAGAGCCGAAGTGGACGGCTTGGTTCCACCTTGAGGTAGAGTCCCTCTCGTAGCCTCTTTAATATAAAAATGCTTTAAATTGAATTTAGCTTCTTTCTTAATTCTGCTTAATTATATTGAATTGCATATCTTGAATAAGTTTTCTTTAATATAATTGTTTAATTTGATAAATAAAGTCATGTTTTTATAATAAAACCCCTCTAACGGAGGTGCGATGTCTACGAAAACTCACAGTGATAGTTTAGGCTATAAGATTCTTTTCCGTCGTTTTTTCCCTTTAGACGCTGGACCGGGCCAACACGCTGCGGTCACGCCGCGGTCACGCCGCGGTCACGCCGCGGTCACGCCGCGGTCACGCCGCAGTCACGCCGCGGTCACGCTGGACCGGACCAACACGCCGCGGTCACGCCGCGGTCACGCCGCGGTCACGCTGCGGTCACGCCGTGTTAATGCCATGATTTGGCCCTGCTCCAGGACGACACCTTGAGGCGGTTCGCAATACTGTCGGGATTCGATGTATGATACCTTGACAGAGTTTTAGATACATTATCCATCCATAGTAAATGGGGAGGGAGGCGACGACCGGAATGTTTCCCCACTTCCTCCCGCTCTCTTCGCTCCTGGCCAGAAGATGCTACTCCGCAGATGTCGCTGGATCGGGCCAACAAGCCGCGGTCACGCCGCGGTCACGCCGTGGTGACGCCGCGGTCACGCCGCAGTCACGCTGTGATTTGGCCCTGCTCCAGGACGACACCCTGTGGTGGTTCGCAGTCCTGTCGGGATACTTCTCCAATCTCTAATCCGCACTTCTCTAAACCCTCGATGCCAATCCCATACTCCTCCCGTCCTCGCTGCCGCTCCCATACCGACCACCCCTCGCCGCTGCTCCCATCCCAACCACCCCTCACCACTCGCCGATCGCCGATCGCCTCTCCCCGCTCATCAGCACTCACACTTTTTTTCTAAAATCTCTATGCGAACCCATAAACCTTCTCGTTTTACCCTAAAACATAGCTCGACGCACCCATATGGAAGATTTTTCCCAATAGCTCGACACGAATTCTACTTCCTAACCGACTCTCGACGCGAACTCTACTTCCCAGCGTGACAGGTCTGGTTTTCCAATGCTCAATTCTTCCACATTAAATGGGTACGTATTATGATCCCCTTACGATTTTAGGTTGTGTTTGGAACCCTGCTTCCCTACCTACTCTCGAGGGTTCTAACTCTACTTTCCAACCGGTCATCTTATCTTTGATTCAAGTAATTTTTGTTCATTCACTTTAAATCAGTATGTATGCCTTCATTTATTTTTGATTTTTTGGTTCCATTTCACTGCAATGTACTGTCTATTATGATCCCCTTATGAACAAAAGCAATATATCATTTTAGGTTGCAGTTTTGTTTTAATTTACCTGTATAGAATCATTTTGATTGATATTGGAGAGGTCAAAATGAGGTGGGGAGGAGGGGGGATGTGCTGGAGGGGGGGGGGGGATGGGAAGGGGTGAGGTGAGGAGGGGGGGGGGGGGTGGACAGGGGTTTGGAGGTGGCTGTGTAGGTGGGGGAGAGGGGGAGATGGGGGGGGGGATGTGCTGGGGGTGAGAAAAGATAAGATATAAGGGTGAAAGAACATCCATGTTGATGGCAGCACCAATACATTAACGACTAGAAAAACATGATCATCGATCAACAACGTCTCCTACTGACCATCTATCAACAACGCACCCAATGGGGTATATAAAAGAAATGAATAACCAATGAATTATCAATGGTCCTCATGACAATCATAAAAGTTTTATCTTACAAGGGCTGTATAGTACAAGATTGACCACTCCACATGGGAATTATTAATTAACAGGTATAGAAAACACTGGTCACTCAATCAGTAACAATCCCATTATGGAATCTTCAAGAGTCCCTTTGACGCATATAAATATCTTAAGGAAATCCGACCATAACTTCTATCCCACATCATCATCCCATTCCAATGGTTCCAATAGTTCCAATCCTAAAAAAGGCGGTAATCCTCAACTGTTCTAACCTTGAGAAATAGGTACTAAAATGTCAGGATAAAACAAGATATCTTCATATATACTACTTGATTATAATTTTCAGGATCTATATGAAATAACATTGAACAAAACTAGCTTAGATTTCACAATCCATTCCAACTAATGATCTCATAACCCTCACACATGATTCTCATCTCACAACCCAACCTGCTGGAGGATTCTGAATCCAATCCTTGAAGAAATCCTGATAAAGAATTGTTTTAGTCCAAAACACCATAAAAACCACATTCAAACACAGAAAGTATTCCATCATGAAATTATGAAAAACTGATCAAAATTGAATACTCATAAGTCGAATTCTGACTCCAGGGTTAAAATAGGGTAAACACAACAAGGAGAAAAAAGTACCCAACCTGTACTTTAGGTATATGATATGTAACCCAAAATGTCCCCTCGTTCCATGTGAGTTTTGGGATTAGGGTTTTGGGTATATGGTTTTGGGACTAGGTTTTAGGATTTTTTGTTGAGCTTTTCTGGTTTAGTTTGTAGATTTAAGGGATAGAGTTTAGGTTTTAATATTTATGGTTATTTATTTTTACATTAGAGCGTAGTTTATATGTTTTTGGGTTTAGTTTTCAGGTTTTATGTTTTAGATTTTAAGGATTATTTTTGGATATAGGTTTCATCTTTTAGGTTTTAGAGTTTAGGGATTAGAGTTTCGGGTATAGGGTTTTTGGACTAGTTTTTATGATTTTTTGTTTAGCTTTTCGGGTGTAGTTGGTAGAATTAAGGGATAGGGTTTAGCTTTTAAGGTTAAGGGTTAATTATTTTGATATTTTTTTAAAGGGTATATGTTTTTGGGAACATAGACTGCTCAGTGTGTACTTTTCCAAAGTACACATCATGTGTTCCGGTATATGATGTTTACCCCCACCTGGGTACATTCACATACAAGGCCCCACTTAGCATGAAAAATTCCCTACTACGTGGAATGTATCACCCCATACACAATCTTTACCCCACATATGGTTCCCATGTATGTACCTATCCATATACCCCCCCACACAAGGTCTACCCACGCACAATGCCTATCCATGTACCTCGCACTAGATATAGCTTTATACCCTACATGGTCATCTGCCACTAGCACACCCCGAGTCACCACTACATGGCATGTAACCCACCCCCTTGTATTAATCTTTTAGTTCCCAAAACCCATATTTCCTAAGTACGAAGAACACATGATGTGTGTTCTCAAAACTACACATCATGTACATGAGTTATCCCAAACTAAACCCCCCAAAAATATCCCAAAACACCTAATTTCTCCAAAGTATCCATTGATTGAATCCTGAATGGGTCACCAAAATCCCAAAAAATACGATTAAAACTTAAAATCAACTACCCTATGGGAATTTGTGGGGGAGTCAGGGGTGTTTGGCGAGGGTGAGGTGGGGAGGAGGGGGGGCTGTGTAGGGGGTTTGGTGGGGAGGGGGTGGGCTGGGCAGGGGGGAGGGGGGGTTGTGCAGGTTTGGGGGTGGCTGTGTAGGTGGGGGTGCTGGGCAGATGGGGGAGGGGGGCTGGGCAGGGGGGTTGTGCAGGTGGGGGTGGTGGTTGTGTAAGTGGGGGAGGGGGTGGGATGTGCAGGGGGTTAGGCTAGGCAGGGGGAGTGGGGCTGGACAGGGGGGGCTGTGCCAGTGGGGTAGTGGGGGGGTTGTGCAGGTGTGGGGGGGATGGGCAGATGGGGGGGGGGAAGGGGGGTTGTGCCGGTGCGGGGTGGTGGTTGTGCAGGTGGGGGAGGGGGTGGGATGTGCAGGGGGTTAGGCTAGGCAGGGGGAGGGGGGCTGGGCAGGGGGGGCCATTATATTGACCACTACCTTATCAATCATGGTAGGGTTAGATATCATGTTATAATATGATAACTTCATTATCACTCAAGTAAGGGTCCTTCTAGCACCTTATCACTCAAGGTGTTGTCATTCCTTATTATATATCACTATACTTGTTAGAATTTCTCACCCAAGATGTGTATGAAATAACAACAAGGGCATTTGGTCCATATCATAGCTCACCAGATAGGTACAAGGTTCTAGTTACTCGGGACCTATTCCCCCTAACTTATCAATCATGTTAGTGTTAGATATCATTTTATAATATGATAGCATCAATATCACTCAAGTAAGGGTCCTTCCAACACCTAATCACTCAAGGTGTTGTCATTCATTAAGATATTTCACTATACTTGTTAGAATTTGTCACACAACATGTGTATGAAATAAAAGGACATTTGGTCCATATCATAGCTCACCAGCTAGTGTACCACCATGAAGACCATGTTCCCATGTGATAAATGGTTAATTTTTATGATTCTCCCATGGATCATCATTCAAATTTCAATGGATACAAAAATCATCTATGGAAGGTATATACTAAAATTCATGTAGTAATCTACTAGATTGTCATGGAGGTTTATATGAATGTTTTCATTATAGATTGGGGATAGAATATTACCTTGTAATCTTATCCTCTTAGAATATGATAGAAAATTTCCAAAGTGAGCCCAACCGATGATGTAAATAATTCATAACCACTGACAAACACCATGTTGGATGTCATCATAGCATATCCCCTTGAAAATTAGGCATGTGATATCTCTCATGAATCAAGTAAATATCTATCCCCATAGAATCTATGTGTCACAAGAGCCTGACCAATATCCCTCTCTTAAACACAATCCAATACCTTGATAAATGAAACAATATAACTAATTCTCTTGACATTATAGAAGTCATTGACCCATAGTATATGATTCCCCCATCATTATACTCTAGGAACAAAAGGGTTATAATGGTCATAGTGTAAATATCCTTCTAGGTTATTATATTTAATGATTAAATTCATCAAAAAAATATCAAATTTATCCTGGAGTAATCAAAACAAATAACCCTTATTCGATAGATCAGGATTGAGGCAGGGGATTCTTCATATATGAGTTATAAACTTGAATTTCCAATATCCCCCTCCCCATTTGATGAAAAAGACAACATTTTTTTGGTTCTTGGTCTCTCTACCACATCAATATGTGAACCATACAAGGGGAAGGGATGTGAGTAAGCCTTAAAAAATGAGATGATTATTTCTATGTGTTTTTTGTGTGTTTTTTTTTGTGTGGTTTCAGGTGATTAAAGTGAGTTTTTGTGAGTTTTCTATGTGTTCAGTGGTGTGTTTTCTGTGTTTGCAGGTTGCAGTGTTCCTATGACAGAGTGGTTTGTTTTTTGTGTGTGCAGTGGTGTGTTTTCTGTGTGTGCAGTGCTGTGTTTTCTGTGTGTGCAGTGGTGTGTTTGCAGGTTACTGGTTGCAGTGTTTTTGTGAGTTTTCTATGTGTGCAGTGGTGTGTTTTCTATGCATTTTCTGTGCAGTTGTGTGTTTCTATAGTTTTTTTATGTGTGCAGTGGTGTGTTTTATGTGTTTGTAGGTTGCAGTGGTGTTTTTTATGTGTTTGTAGCTTGCAGTGGTGTGTTTTTTTTGTGATTTCAGTGTATTTTTGTGAGATTACACGTTTTTGACAGAGTAAACATTGCAGCCTGCAGTATTGCTGGCTGTTTCATCTTAAATTAATGGGGGGTCTAACCCAACGGTTTCAAAACCGTTGGGTTATACCTTTGTGATGCTGCAACATTTCCCAATGGTTCAAAACCGTTGGGTTATACCCTGCTGCAATTTCCCAACGGTTCAAAACCGTTGGGTTATACTCCTGCTGCTACCTTTCCCAACGGTTCAAAACCGTTGGGTATACCCTGCTGCTTTTCCCAACCCTGCTGATTTCCCCAACGGTTCAAAACCATTGGGGTATATCCTATACCAACGGTTTTAAAACCGTTGGCATACCCCTGTGCGCTGATTTTTTCCAACGGTTCAGCTGAACCGTTGGTATAAAAAAATCTATACAGCCTTTCCCAACGGTTCAGGGTGAACCGTTGGTATAAGGCTTTCCCCACGCCTCACAGCCCAACGGTTTCTAAAACCGTTGGGATAAGTTTTACCAACGGTTTTAGGGCCTTTCCCAACGGTTTTAAACCGTTGGAAAAACATGGATTCCCAGTAGTGCATGCGTATGTACGGCTTACCGTCTTCACGTCATGGTGCAGTTGTTATTCAATACATTATTATTTGGATGAGTATAATAATTTTGTATAATTGATGTAAATAATAAATATAACATGATAATGATTCTGTATATATGATATAATGTCTATTTGTATATTATTTTAATATTAAAAAATGATATTGTCGCTCGTGCGTACGTACCGATTACCGTCTCCACGAACGTGATGAGATTCATTCCCCATCGTATCCATTCAAGAATAATTTTCATTTGATGATTAAAAATAAATTTTTAATACATAATTACATTATTTATATGAATAAGATACATAATATCCACAAAAAACCTTACTGACATAACAAATAATATAAAGGAAAATGAATTAGTTGACACCTGAAATGATTATAATAGTAATATATCATTAACAAAGAAATATTAGAAGATCATATATGATATCATATTAATGTATATGATTATTGAATAATTTTATAACAATGATTTCCCCATTATATAGGATGTTAACCTACCCTCGACAAAGGAAATGAACAAGGTAAAGGTTAATTTCACAATCTCTTCATTATCCGAGGTTGTTTATATGTAATTATCTACTAGGACCTCTTTATCATACACATCCATGCTTCTAAAAAATGTATTTCAAAACAGTTTTACTATTTACTAGAAAATGGGTTAAATTCATTTGTACCCTTATTTTACCTTATATGTTTTGAAAGTAATCTTTCCGTTGTTTTCCAAACATGGTACTTTATAACCTTTTTTACAAAATTAAGGTAAGAATGTTTTTTTAACTTATACGGAAGGTGTGGCTATTTTTGGTAGATATAACATCATCAAATCTTCACTTAAAAGCATATAAGAATATTTCCAAAATAAATATTTTCTTTTATAATTATATGAATTTTAAACTATTTCAAATTATAAAGATATATTTCTCTAAAAAAGGTTTTGATTTCATCAATTTCAACATCCTTTGATAGATTTCAAACTTATTTAATGTTGATTTATTATGACACAAAACTTCCATATTGTATTGAAGGTTTTGTGATATGTTTGAATATGGATGTGTTATTTTTACACCAATCATTGCTTATGGAAAAAGTATTGACATTTCGTATTCTAGTTTTAATATGAATGTTTATGTTATCCTTAAAGAATTTCATATGATGAATGAATTGGACTTAGTAAGTGATGGGTGGAGCCCGATATAGCTCCTCGATGTATTAGTATGTATCATTAGACAAACTAGTGTCTTGGAACAAGTCCGTGATGAAATATTATTTGTATTCTTGGCACAAGGCCTTAACTATGTTGTTATGAAGTCTGGAATTATGCATTCCATCATTATGAAAGTGGCTATTGATATTGCATGTGATTATTCAACTAGTATAATATCCATTTGAATATGTAAATGGAATTATTTGATTTTATCTTTTCCATATTATGCTGATGTTCTAGTTTAAAAAGGATTTTGTTTTAGTCTAATACATTTCCTTAAATGTTTATACTTATTTATGAATGTTTCTGCTATATTGTTATCCTTAATGAGTATCTGAGATCACCCCTTTCTATGTCTTATTTTTCGTAGGATGTGACGAAGTATTTTATAACTAACCTGTAGGGATAGTCTAAGGGGATATGAGCGCGTTCTATTGAAATAATGTTTTTGAAGTTTTTAAATTTATAATGTAATGTAAAACTCATGAATGTATCTTGTATTTCCAAGGCTACTAAACTAATCGGTCTTTCGGGATATGATTTCATTATATCATGAAAATTTTATGTAATATTGCACTGAATCTGGGTAACTGTGGTCGGGGAGTTACACAGAAGGTGTTAACCTGCAAGTTGGAGGCATTTTCCTAAGTACCTGTATGCACACACATGCACAACCACGTCACACAAACTGAAAGGGGAAAACAAGTATACTGAAACAAGTGCTGGGTATAAGTACAACTAAAAACTAGTGGTCCAGAATACAGAACCAACACAAAGAACTAAAAAAACCAAGTATAAAGGGACTCAGGTAGCCATCCAATGAAAACACCACCTGATAGTAAGAGTTGTGTAGCTACTGGAAGCCGAAATAGTACATCCTGTCTGCCGGATTCTACTGGCCTTAACCTGGTCCTAGGCCACCAAGTCCTCCATTGAAGTGTTGATCATCTGTACCAGACACAAAACATGTGGGAGAAAAACATGCAAGGGTGAGTAACAAAATAATCAGTAGGGAACCCCGAAATATAAAGGAAATACCGCAAACAAATCCTCAAAGCAAAGAACGAAGCACAAGCACAGAATAAGAGCCCAAAGCACAAGATACCTCACACTAGGTATACATAGAGGGTAGTGATAAAAGAATCACCAATCATATTATCGAACACCTCAACTACTGGAGAACTCCTCCACTATGAGTATAGTGGGCATGCTGGGTCACACAGAAGTTACTTCCCACAAACCTTGGACTGTTGAGGTACACCTCCCCATCATGTACTGTGGGTCTTCCAATTCACATAGTCTCTCTCCCACTATGGTCCTACAAATCCACATAGAGTTTCATCCCACTATTACATAGTTGAGTCACACTGAGTTTCTTGTCAGCAGTCTTCAGGTCCCATCCAACTGTAGGGTTCTGTACGTAGCATGCTTGTGATAACTGCTCCTCAAACCATTCATCACATCTTAGCTTCTAGGAAAGTCTCCTTAGAGTATACCAAAATATCTTACTCATTTGTAAGGTCCCAAAAACATAAACTAGTCGTCAATTGTACCCCTATATTGCAAGTTAATAGCGTTTTAGTAATCAGGGGCCGGTTGCTTCTGGGCTCGGTCCGACCTGGTCACACTGACCTGACCAAACCAGGCTGAGAGTCCCACACACCCTGGTTTGATTCAATTGACCCTACATGTCTTGGTTTAGGTCAGGGTAGGTCCGGTACGGCCTGGCCAGTAGGCCAGGCCCAATGGGCCTCGATGGAGCTGGCCCATTTTGGCCATGGTTCGAGCCTGCTTAGTCGCTCAATGACCTGTTCTTGTCTGGCCCGGCCCGAAGGGTGCGGGTCTGCCTCACCGGTGCGGGTCTGACCCACTGGGCAAAGGTCTAGCACACCGACTGGGGGTGTGACCCACCAACATAAGCCTAGTCCACCAGGGGCAGACTGGTGGTGAGTACCCAAGATGCGGCAACTGCCATCGTGTCCCCTAATAGCCCTACGGATTATCCACGAAGCCTCTTTCTACCACAATCGAGTGATTGCATCTCTCCAGGGTTGTCCAGACACGGGTCTCTGCCTCCATGTAGTGCTGCATAGTCCTGCCTCTACCGCTGCGAATGGGTCGTGGCCTCCTCCACTATGGTACGCACGAGAGATTCACCTCCTCCATCATAGCCAATGATGACCGACGACCTCATCCAGCACGTGACGCTCGGGGGGACGCCACCACCTCCACTCGACTGGTGAGGGCCAACCGCCACTGCCGACGTGCCAATGGTGCCATGTTGGAAGGAACTTTCGTGGACCCCCAGGTCCACTATAGTTGTCCAATCTCTGATTCTTATTCACCTTAGAGCCTCTCAGGTTGCTGCCGTCATAGCCTTGGCCACAGATTCCTCTTTCCGCCACTTGAGGATACAACCCTAAAGAATGCACTTGAAGAGGAACCCAGGACATGTTCGTGTCGACTCGCTCCCTCCACATTTGAGGTTTAAATCATAGGGATGCCCGGGGATTGTTCTTAAATCAAACTAGTGATAGTTTAAACCCAGATAATGAAATCGAAAAAAGTCACCATGCCGCAAGAACGCATGATCTGTGGATCAACCTACTCATGATTTGATCTACATTCATTGATGAATTTAATAATGGGGAAAAAATTTCAACACAAGCCCTAACTAGATTAAGGATCTATGATAATGTGGGGTGAAGCTCCAAGCTATCGTCGATCCTTGATATTTTAGCATTCGTCTCCATTCATTGATGGAATTCATCATTCTTCATTAGAGAGGAAATATACCGGTGGTTTTTCAGATAATCATCCACCGATTAATTTTCATCTCTGAAAAGTGTCAAGAAAAATAAAACTAAAATATGTCGCAGTGTTTTTGTTAGGATATTTAATTTATGAAACAATGTAGTAGTTACACATAATTTAATGAATCGTTTTGCTACGCGTTTTAGATCCGTTAATGAGTTCCATTAATGCGCCTCATTATCACATTGCAACATCATCGTGTCACTACTCGTCGGTCAAGGAAAAGAAATAAATTACCTTTTTTTAAGGTTATTTTATTTTTTTCTGAAGGGTCTGAAATTTAACTTTTCTATTTGGCTCTTTCCTATCCCAGTTAGTTTCATTCTTACAGAATCCCAATGTTCTGAGTTCAACGGTGCCCCTATATTTTTGATCTGAGCAACTGTTCAAATGTTAGAAAAACATTCTTGCACGTTTATTAAATGAACCTTAAATTTTTTTAAAAATTAAATTCTAGGCTCACCAGGTCTCAAAATCACATGCCGTCAGAGTATGTAGTTTCGAAATAATTCCAAATAATTTTAAAAAAATAAAAAAAATCACAGAAATTCCTAGTTATTAAATTCTTTCCACCATAGGGCATTATGTCCCCAAAAGACAAAACCAGGGCTAATCAAACAAATGGGGGTACTGAGCAAAAATATGAGCCTCCCACTCCCATGTGCTCTCCTAATGATTCTCGTGTTGCCACTGAACGTGCCGCAGAGGAATCGACTGCCCATACAAGACCCACGTTAGAGGTTTAAAACATGGGGAGGCTCAGAGATTTTAGTTCAATCATTAAAGTAATAGTTTAAACCCAAATAAATAGATCCCTAAAAGTCACCCTCCCACAAGAACGCGTGATCTGTGGATCAACCTGTTCAAGGGTTGATCCGCGTTTGTCACTAAATTTAATAATGGGGAAAAAAACTAAAAAACAACCCCTACCTAGATTGAGGATCTGTCACTAAAGAGGGGAAAATATCCAAGACATTGTTGATCCTCGATCCGTTAGCATTCGTCACCATTTTTCGATGGTGTTCATCATTCTTCATTGGAGTGGGAATCTGTCGGTGGTTCATCAAAGAATTGTGTGCTGATTAACTAATGTCTCTCCAACATGTCAAAAAAATGAAAAGAAAACACATCGCAAAGTTTTAGTGATGATGTGACATCAGATGGTTATGTTGTTTCATTTATGAAATAACGTATCTGTTATTCATCATTTAATGCATCTTTACACTGCGAGTTTGCCAGCCATTAATGAGTTCCATTAATGTGCCTTGCATTGCAATGTCTTTATGTCTTTGATTTTTGGTTGGGGAAAAGAAATAAAATATCATTTTTAAAAGTCAATTTTTTTTTTCAAAAGGTCCGAAATTTAACTTTTCTATTTGGCCCTTGCCGAGTTAAGTCAAGTCCTTTCTAGGTGAATCCTAGCATTCTGAGTTAAATGGTGACCTCATATTTTTGATCTGATCATTGGTTCAAAATATAGAAAAACCTTCTCTCACATTTACTGAACGTACCTTAAAAAAGTTCATAATTCTGTTCCAGGCTCATCAAGCCTTGAAATCACATTCCTTCAGAGCATGTAGTCTTGATATAATTCCAAAAAATTTAAAAACAATTATATAGAAATTCTGATACATTACATATATGGTATATATTATGACATCATAATGGTCCAAAAGTGATTTAATATGTGACATAAAGGTATCCAAAACCAAATATATATTTAAAAATTAAAATTATTTTTTAAGGTTATTTTATAAATTTTATAGACCCTTTATGAATCCTCCAAAACCAATATTATTTATTATGGTTTTAAAATCAGTTCATTATTAACATGAATCACTTTCACATCACCAAGAGAAATATTTTAATGAATTTGGTTGTTTAACATAATAAGTAATTAAATTAATACCACTTTTGAAGAAACCATGGGAAAACCTAATAGAAGTTTTTTGGTTTTGATTACTTTATTGTATAGAGTCCAAAACCTATGTTTTTCAAATAATAAAGATCTGGCCACTAATTTCTTAAATAAAACTACCAAATCTCCCATTAATCATGTAGAGACCCAATGCTTGACGTACATGGAAATTACATTACATTTGTGGAATACTTAATACATGGAAAAAACATATGCCCAAAGACCTTATTAGTTTAGAGTCTTTGGAAACTCAGAACATAATCTTATAATCATGGTGAAAGATCTTCAACATCTCCCATAAAGATCTTCCCCTTTTGGTTTTCTTACCTAAAACCTTTCTTTATATCATGGGAAAAAGAAAACATAAAAAGGGTGATCTCAAATGCTCAGTAAGGGTAAACATAGGGAACATAAAACAATCCATAAACATTTTAATGCAAAAACATGAACATAAAATCTAAACATCAAAATCTTGAGCAAAGACATAAATCTTGGATGTACGTAAGGAATATATCATAAAGGAACATCAATCATGATAAAATAGAATGGGAATAAAAAATTTAAATGTGTAAAAACATTAAGCACATGATATTATTTCCATAGTAGCCAAGGCATTGCTGCCAAGACCATCTTAGTGGCCAAAGTCCCTTTTTGAATCGAGTTCACTCATCGTTCCAGTCCTGTATCACTGAACCGGATTAACATATCATTCCAGCCATGAATATCTCATGAGATATAAATCATTACCCAATGAATTGGGGGGAGATATAGGTACCACCCATCATATAATGAAATCATTCTTACATGTGCCACAACATAAACATAAATCATTCATCATAACCCAAAGAATAAAATGAGTTTCATAAAAATCATTACATTATAACATAATCCATATAAAACAAATGGATATTATTTAATCATAAGAAAAGAGAAACCATGTAAATCATGGAGAAATTATACTTGAAACATAAACATATGAAATAACGTCATCTTAGATGGAAAATGGTTTTGATAAAACACTTGAAATGAATTATTGAGGAAAATATCCTTTCTTTTTCAAAATCATTTTCTTTTCACAAAATTACATGCAATTTTAAAAGAAATGGATTTCATTGAAAATAACCTTGAATACATGTATAGGATGATTCAAGATAATTAGGCATTGTGAAATCATAAAAATCCATTCATGCCATATAAGTTAAAAAAACATTCTCCTCATACTTTTGCCAGAAAAGTCAAAAAGTTCCTCGTATGGTAAACAAAAGAAAGATTCCTTCCATAACATGTGGTAATGGTAAAAAATGGTTAAAAAGGACATTAAACATACATGAAAACATTTTTATCAAACATGGACATGGATGATAATAATAACCCTAGTAAATACTTACGAATAAACAATCTCGGATAAGAGTGAGATTGGAATAGTTATCCCTTACCTTATGTCCAATTTCTTCCGTATGTGTCTGAGACTCTTGTATAGTGGGTTTAAACATATTATTAACTTGTAACAAAATCATAATAATATTTATTATATCATATATGGTTCACTTAAGTATTTATATTACCTGTTTTTTTGTAAATTCTATGTTAAAGAATCGTTTTGGGTAAAATCATTTTATTTATTGTACTTGTTTGGACTTGTTGTTCTTGATATTATTATTACATACATCATGATTTACTTACTTAAATAATTTAAATCATGATTTATATATCATATATATTCAGTATATATATATATATATATATATAACAGATATATGAATGAAATGAAATACACCGTTCATGGAGACGGTAGGCCGTACCTATGCATGAACGTTGTTTTCCATTCCTTATTGTCTTGAATGGAAGTTAGTAGATGACATATATATATATAAATAAATTCATTAGATTAATTATTTAATATATTTTATTATTATTCATTATATATACTTTATAATCATCCTTGAATGGTTAACATGGAGAATGAATCTCATCGCGTCGTGGAGACGGTAATCCGTACGTACGCACGAGCAATGATATCATTCCCATAATTATTGATTGGAAATGTAGGGGATGATATAATACCTCATAATCATTATGATGTTATAATAACCATATATAGTTATTCTTTACACCATTATACCCATCCATGTAATGTGGTGGTGGAAAAACTGATTACACCACGGCGTGGAGACGGTATTCCGTACGTACGCGCGCGCAGTGATTTCGTTTTCCGTAGGATGGATAGAAGGTGAAATAGGATTGTTTCATATTTATAATAACATATAAGTATATAACTAATACTTATTTTATTACATTATAAATAAAAAACTAAATAATAGGAAGTATAAGAATAAATAAACTTGAAAGAGTCGGTAGAAGAGATTACCTCTTCCTTGATGGGCCTCCTTTAAACGTTTTCTTAGGGCACTAGAGTTGGTCTTTTGAGAAGACCAGAACCTCTATGATGTAACTACAGAGGTTGAGAAGAGTAATTGTCAGGGTTTTGCCAAGCTTCAAGGCTCAAAAGGGTGTGAAGAGAAGAGGGAAGGGGTGCCCTTTTTATAAGGGATGAGAGGGGCACCTTAGGAAAACTTAATATATTATTTTATAATAAAGTCATATTCGGTTTATAATAGTTACAAATTGATTTATTTTGAATATAAAGTGGGTATGGGTCGAAATACTCTCAACCAATAGGTTTTAGACAAGTTTAGGTTACAATTTTTACCTTATCATTTAGATTTAACTCTAAGTTAAATAATTTAACTTTTACCGTGTCTTCTTGTTTTCTTACACTATATGGTTAATAAAATTACTATAGCAAGAGAAACGAACCCCAAGTGGTTAATTATTAATATATATAACCTTATCATATTCAATTTTCCAAAACTTATATTTTTAGGAATAAAATAACAAATAATAATATAATATTTTTTTTAAAAACAATTTTATGTCAATTTTGACACTATTTGGTACTTTATTTTTGTGAAACTAATAACAACATGATTCGTTCGAAAAGAGTTAATTAAATCAATACTAACATTTCATAGTGACCTATAAAATTATTGTAATTCATAAAAAGTCTAAAATTACATTTATTTGGGTATTTATAACATGAATTATTTTAATATTTGATTAATAAGGTAATTACTACATCATCATTGTGTCATAAATAAATTATAGTATATAATGTCTAAAAATTATATATAAAATAAAATTATGTAGAAAATATTTTTATCTTTCTAATGAATATTTATAGTCAAATTTTTCTTATGTATAATCCTATATTAAATATGTTTTAGTTATTAAACTTTGATTTTAACTATTTTAATTCTTCTTTAAATGAAATAATAATATATGTCCTAATCTGATCCATGTAGACCTAAAGGGTAATATATTATACCTAAGATTTTTTTTGGTCGAACTAAACTTATCCAATAGAATTAGGACATGTGTTTGGGTAATAATAATATAATTTTTACCGTTAATTACCCTGTTTACTTTTAACCGTGTTAAATAAAAGTAAAAAGTTACTATTCACCGAAAATTATTTTTATCTTATTGAACCAAATTTTACTCCTTGATATTAACTGTGGCTATCATATTTTCTAAATTCCACCTACAGAAGTGGTAAAATTATGTTTTATGTAAATTTTTAAGCTCTCTTAGGAGGTGGGTAAAAGACGGTGAAAAGTTCAATAAAATTTTTATATGTCTAAAATTATTATAAAATGACTCCAATAAATTACATTGAACTTATATAGGTATTATGTATCAATTTTTTCCTAAAATAAATTTAAATAAAATAAATAATTATTTAAATAAAAATTCGGTTTTTAAATAGTAACCCAATGTTTTCACTATTCATCAAAAATTGAAAGTATTTAGAAAAATACCAAAAATTCACCCTAAGCTAATTTCAATATTTTGAATCCAAAAATGATGTCCAATTTTAAAAAAAAATTCAAAAAGTGAGTATTACTATTCATAACGGCTAGTTTATATAACATATCATTGTTTAGTGAAACTTGGAATTGCGTACAACATATGCTATCATGGAAGGTCGCGATTGCATGTAATGAAAGCCATGTCAGGGATGTGTGTAGTGCAAGATCCTTTTGGTGTAGTGACCAACACAATACATCAATGAAATTAAAAATAACATTTTTCAAAAAATCTCAGGGTGTTACAAATCATCACTAAAAATCATTGGATCATGACTATAATCTTCCATTTACTCTATATCCCTCTAAAGGTTCTCCCAAGCTCTCAAGAATCTCCTCTTAAGCTTTTGGAAACACCCTCTCAAGGTAAGGGATCATCTCCTAGTCCTTTTTATCCAAGGACCTCTATTGTGTTATAACTTTTTTTCTCCATTTGTTCATATTGGGGTATGTTCTCACACATACTTATTACTTCCCTTATAATTTTAAAGTTATTATATGACCCTTTAACTATAATTAATATCTACTATGATTCATTATGTTCCCTCATTATGTTTCCAAAATTATCCTATGATTTTCGATGCCAAACTTTTATACGAGAACCCTTTTTGTGTTATGCATATTAATTCACAATTTTTGTTGTTGGATAATATTATTATTTATCCCACTTACTTCCCTCATTATGTCTAAATGATGATATACCCCCTTCACTCTCACTAATCCCTCCCATGATTCAATTTGTAACCTCGTTATGTTGATGAAATTATCCTATGATTTTTCCCATGAAAAACCTTTGTATTGTTAATTCCATTTCCATTTCCTCTCATGGGTATTATAATATACATACCACTAATTTATTTTATTGGTTAATTTCATTTATTTATTCCAAACACCCTAATTGTGGGATTAAATGTGGTTAAATATGATCCTATGTTGAATGATATATGTGGCATGCTTAAGAGTGTACATGATTTGGACGACATAGGTGTGCCCTAAATTATATAGTTCTCCAATTAATTGGTTAATGTTTTCATCTCACGAGATGTAATTTATGGGATTAGATAGTAAACCTAATCCATTATGGGAATTTTTATTCTATGTTATGAAGTGTTGGTGGTTAGCCTTGACTTGTCTTTATGATTTCATGTTTAATGTTTCCTCTATGTTCTTATATTGCCTTTATGCAATCATGTTGTATCATGACTCATTGTTCAATATTATACTTATCACCCATTTTATGTACCATTTAAATTCATATTGACTAACATGTAATAATTTCCTTTTTTAAAGCTTCTTTTATTCATTTTCTATAATTTATAAGACACACCTTTCTTATGAATGTCCCAAGGTTTTCCGATGCAGTTTTAAGAGCAATGTAATTTACGATTATGTTATGGAAGTTATCAATAATGTTGTCATATCCATGTATCATGTAGATGTGTTATGTACCTAATTTCTTAAATAAACTAGTCTTCATGATATTCTGTGTTGTACTTAGTGGGTTCATATATAATAAATCATGAAATAAAATATATTATATATATGGGTTACTATATGGAGCTACAACGATATGTCTACCTTGGGTATTTTCTTTTCATGTCACCCTTCTATAAAATTATATATTTTTAAGAATTATCACCAATAAAAGTCAAATTTTGGATTCTATTTTTTAAAATTATTTATAGATTTCTCATTTTATTATGAATAGATTATGTGTATTTATATATTTATTGTAAGAAATGAATATTTTATGAAATTGATTGGATAGAAATACATAAAAAAATGGATAGATGAAAATCATATAATAAAATATTATGAGGATTTATTTAAATATTTTATCAAGTTTATAATAAAGCATACATATGACCCTTCACAAATACTTTCTTCATGTTTACATTGTTTTTATTAAAGAAAAAATTGTTTGGAAGAGTTGGAAATTTTTTTATTTTTCACAGAATAGATCAAAGCTATAAATGTTTGGATAAACATGGGGAGAAATTGAATGTACATACTGATTGGGATGATACTGTGATTTTATGGATCATTTTACATGAATAATAGTGTAAATGATAATGGAGATTTTATTAAATAAATGAAAATGGTAATTGATGAAGACATTCTTGATCTTAGATAGCTGTTTTAGAAGTCAAATAAATATTCTAAGAAACCATTGTATACCAGTTTTACAAAATATAAAACATTGTTAGCTATATTGTAGTTATATAATTTGAAATCTAGTATAATATGGAGATAATACAGCTTTATAGAATTACTTGGTCTCCTGAATGATAAAATTCTAGAAGAAAATGTGCTTCCCTTTCGAAAATAAGATTCTAAATTAATGCTACATTTTAATGGGAATGATCTATAAAAAATGCATGCTTGATGATATTATTTCTTATTGATTCCTAAGGAATATGGATCACTTAGATGATTCCCTATGAATGGAACAAATCACTAAAAGAAAGACGAATCAAGTCCTTCAAAATTTGTATGGTACTATCATATCATTCCATGGTTTATATGACTATATGGATTCTAGGAAACCACTGGAAAATTGACATGACATACGAATACAACAATTGAACATTGGAAACTCAATCACCTATAAAACTCTTCTTAGAGAACGAAAATTGATTATGAGTATCCATAATTTGGAAATGATCTGAGAAACCTATTAATTACAGTATATAAATATAGAATTAATTCATTTTATGTATAGAGTAAAACTCATAGTACATAGATAGTTTAATCGGTATGATATGACTTGACAACACTGTTCTTTATGAAACACAAATACATTATGTTTTCTCAACTAATTAATGTCAAAAAACTACACTGTAATGATATTTATGTCTATTTATCTCCATTTTTCAAAGATCTCAAATTTATATGAGATATAGGAGTTACATTTTATGATGATCATAGATGTGAAGAATTCACATTATTAATTATGTTTAATGAGAGGATAAATTTATTTAATTATTATGGAAAATTTTCAGTGTAAAATATTAAATTAATATTGGGGCGCCAATTTTTTTTAAGAATTCACACACTCAGGAAGATTAAAACATTACTCAAAGACCGTGTTTTTAGTATAATAATTTTTTTACCCCACAAAAATAAATAATGATCCTGGATGATATCATTCTGTGGGAATATATAACAATGTAAAACATAGTCTTGACTAATGGGTGATCAAATATTTGTGAATATAAAAGATACTAACAATATTTTTGGTAAATATTCTAAAAAACCTACAGAATATGGTTAGAAAAGGAGATTAATTTTCTTTGAATAACCACACTAAAATTTTCCGTATGTTCGAAATTTACATGATTAATGCATTTTAAAAAAAACTATACATGATAGTGTCATTGAAATATTACAAATTGTTCATGGAAAAAATATGGAATTTCTTATGGGTTTGACATGATTAACATGGGGAGAAGGGAAGAGTTGACACTGGGGGATGGTGAAAGGAAATATTTTCTTCCTTAGGCTTCTTACAATCTATGAAGAAAATAAAAACTTCAATTTTATTAAATTTTTAATAGTTTAAAAGTTCCACATGGTTTTTGATGAAATACAATGATTTTCATATGAATTTATAATTTAAAGTTATAGGGCCTAAAATCACATGACTATCATGTTTTTATGAATGATTTTATGCCAATAAATTTATATTATATTTTACCTAAAAATGTATGACATACATTAACCAAACTCTATTTTTTTTAAATCCATATGCAGTAATGTTATATACCTAGAGAATTTTCCAATAATAAATTATGAGATTATTGTTATATTATAGGAATTTGAGTTGTTCATCCCACTATAATTATTTTATATAATGGTCCACTAGATGGTTCACTTGATTATAGAGGTTTCACATTGTGGTCATATCCTTTGCATATTGATGCACCCTGTTGAAAAAAATTAAAAATATTTATGAAAGGGTACATCAATAATTTAATACATATAGAAGGTTTTTATAAAGAAAGATATATTTTTAAACAATATGTTAAATTTTATACCATTACCTATCAAGTGTTGATAACATTAGTATCCCAAAGTCTCATCACAACGAATGACTTATGGGAGAAATGATTTCCATAAGGGATGTTGTTTCAACTACTACGATAGATGAAAAACACTTCTTGAATATTACAATATAAGTAGTAAAAATCTACAATATAATCATATAAAATTTAGTTTTATTTTTTCATTACATAATTTTTTGTTTTTTTAGAAGCACTAAATGATCATTGAAGTCAATTTGGATACACCAAATGTTTATATTTTTGGATCCAATGCATGGATTTCAATAAATCAGATCACACATGATGTATATTGTAAAATTTTAATGCAATTAAATCATCATTTTGTGGAGAAACTTAAAATTATTTGTTTTATGTGTTTTAATAAGAATTTTGTTTTCTGATGGGGAAACCGATAAATATATACTATATCATGGTATGAGGCCAGATATTAATCATAAGAAGCCTATGGATTTGTTCAAATGGAATAAAATTATGTTTTATATATATTAATGTTTAACTATGAAGGAATATTTTAAAATAATTTATTTATTTTCTTCAATGTTTTATCAGTGTCTATGTAAAATAATAATGATGAATGGAGGTATTACATTTGAAAATTTGTGAATGATATCATATACTATCAAAATTATAGCATCCATGAACATAAAATTACCAAATGAAATTATAATTTCATTAAGAACACTGTTAATTGTTTGATTTTATATAATTTCATAGTAATACAAATATTTAAAATAATATATGTACTCAAAAAAAGTTAATTTTTTATGATATGAGTGTGTAGAGTGCATGGTGTTAGAATGTTTTGTCAAAATCATTTTAAGGTGATTACCTATTATGTCTGTGATCATGTATGAGAAATGAACTTAGAGATACATTTGGGATATAAAACACCAATATCATAATTATTATATATTATTTTTGACTTGTTTATCTAGGATAAGTATAATGGTGGGATACACTCTATGAATTTTGGAAGAGATAGTAACATGTAAGAAGTTTCTCATGCTAATGTGATATTGTACATCAAGGATCAAAAAAAGATTATCGAGGTAGGGAAATGGGTCAAGGACCCTTCTACCCAAAAATCCAAATATATATTATCAACTACTTGGGAAGGTACTTACCTGCTAATATCCTCATCATTTACATTTTTATTCTTCAACATAAAATTTTAATTTAATTTAAAACATTGATCAGATAGTTAAAATCAAGAAAATGATATTAGTTTTTTGTTTAAACTTTTGTAAAATAATATATAATTTATTTTTGACATATAAGAATTGAAATCAAATTATTATGACACAATATATGGCCTATATGGATCAAATTGTGTGTTTTTAATACAAAATTTTCATTTAGTTTAAAACATGCATGACTAGAAAAAATGGAGAGAAAATGCTCAGATTTTTTTTTAATATTTAGAAAAACAAATAGTATTCATTTATGATGTGTAGGAATCAACCAGACATCAATCTCACACATGATGTGGTTGGTATGAGTATAAGGGAATATTTTCAATATAAATTATCTATTTAGTTTAAAACACACATCACATATCAAAAACTAATAAAATATCTATGATTATTTTTAAACCTTAAGATAATGATCCATAATTCATTTTTTATGTATAGTAATTGACCTCACATTAATCCAATACATAATGTGGCAGATACGAATTTATGTTCATGCTTCCAATATAAAAGTTACATTTTAGAATAAAATGTACATCACTAGGCAAAAATGATGAAATGATATAGGATTAATTCTAAAAAAATGGTAAATGATCAATAATTTATTTAAGATGTCTAATATTTGTTTTTAAAACCATTAGACACACGATGTAGTCGGTAAGAGTCAAAGTGCATGTTATTAAAAAAAAAATTCCACTTTAGTTTAAAACATGTATCACATTGATAAAATAGAAAAATGAGATCATATTTTTTATAACATTAGTAAAATGATCCATAATTCAAATGTGACTTAAATGAATTGAACTAATGAAAATTCGACGTACAATGTGGATGGTACGACTCGAAAAAAAATCATTCAATATAAAATAGTCATTTTAATTGAAATCATTCATCACTATAAAAAACTGATAAAAAAATCTCAACTTATTTTCAAACCTTATAAATTTGATATATAATTCACTTATGATGTGTAGGAATTGACCTCTCATCAATATGACACACAATGTTGTAGACATGACTCAAAGTTCATGTTTTTAATATATATGTGTCATTTTAGTTTAAAATGATCATAACCATCCAAAACCAAGAAAACAAGCTCATATTGTTTTTAAAATTAATAAAAATCATCCTTAAATCATTTTCTATACATAGAAATCGATTGCATGTCAATCTGACACACAATATTTCCTTTTTGACTCAAAGTGTGTGTTTTCAGTATAAAAGTTCCATTTATATTTAAAATGATTGTCATATATCTAGAACTGATAAAATTGAATTTTATTGTTTTCAAACATTAATAAAACAACCTATAATTCATTTTTTACAAATATAAATTGTCTACATATTAATCTGAAACATAATGTGGTCAGTATGACCCAAAGTTCAGGTTTACAATAAAAAAAGTGTCATTTAAGTTTAAAATAGTATCACATAGAAGAAGCCATGAAAAAGAGATTATATTGATTTTAAATATTATAAAAATGATATATAATTCTTTTTTTATGTGTAGTAATTAACCATACGTCAATCTGACACATGATGTGATAGGTATGACTCAAACGGATGGTTTTTAATATAAATGTTCCATTTTTGTTTAAAATGTGCATCACATAGCCAAAAATAAGGAAACAATATTGTTTCGATACATTAGGAAAATGATCTATAACAAATTTTGACATGTTGGAATCCACCACCTGTCAATTCAATGCATAATTTGGTCGGTTTGAGTCAAAGTACATATTATCAACATTAAAGTGTTATTTTAGTTTAAAATACACATTATATAGCGCTAACCAAGAAAAAAGATCTTATTATTTTCTAAATTTAGAAAAATTATCCATAGTAAATTTTTTATTTTTAGGAATCAACCTCACATAAATATAACAAACAATGTGGTTGATATAACTCAAAGTGTGTGTTTTTAATACAAAAGTGCCTATTTTGTTTAAAACTCACCTCACTGGCCATAACTAAGAAAAAAGTTGATAATATTTTCAAATTCTATAAAAACTAAAATATAATTATTCTGTGATGTGTAGGAATCAACTACATAGAAATCTGTCCCATGATGTGGCTATTATTTCTCGAAGTGCATTTTTAACATAAAAGTGTCATTTATGTTTAAAATGAGCATAAATAGCTAAAACTGTGCAAACATGGTTATATTATATTAAATTTTTTGGATCATGATCCATAATATATTTGGGACATATATGAATAAAACTCATGTTAATAAGGCACACGATGTGGTTGGTATGACTAAAGTAAATTTTTTCAAAATAAAAGTTCCATTTTAGTTTAAAATGCACATCACATACTCAAAATAGAGAAAATGAGATCAGATTATTCTCAAACATTAGTAAAATGGTCCATAATTCATTTGTGACATGTACGAATCAACCAAACATCAATACGACACATGATGTATCTAGTATGATATGAGGCACATAATTTCTATATAAAAATGAAATTTAAGCTTTAAACACACATCACATAGAAAGAATTGATAATTCTTGACTGAATTATTTTAAAACTTTATGAAAACAATATATAATTCATTTTGAATGTATAGAAATTGACCACACATCAATCTAAAACATGATGTGGGTGATATGACTCAAAATGTGTGTTTTTAATATAAAATTTCCATTTTAATAATATAATTAATAATATAACTGATAATATGTTTAATATATACTCTAATAACCAATATAATTTATCATATGTGGATTATATAACTTTACAATAATAATTTTTTTTAATTTTTTTTACTTTTACTAAAATAAAAATTGGATTTATTACAGGTAAAATCTTTTTTATGAAGAATGATTTCTGTATTTTTATTCAATAAGAGTTTTTATTTCATTTATGGGTTGTTATTTTTTTTATTAATTAGAAATATGACATCAATGTTAATATATTTATGTAAATTTTGAATTGAAATTATGGTGTAATGTAATAGTTTTATTCTAATGTGATTATATATATATATATCTATTCCTATTTATATATTCAAATTAGGTTTGTTGTCATAGTGGCTATTGTATGGCTACTGTAGGGCTGTAACTATGCAGTAGCTGATATAGACTCTATTAGTCCTAAAAACATTGATAAACACCTCCTCTATGAGAACAAAAAATAAAGCACCGATAAAGGAAGGCCTTCATCAATGTTAGAATAAATTGATGGTCAAGGGGTAACAGTTACCCAAGCCTTTTAAACATTTTATTATATTATTTTAAGAATAAATATCCATCAAATACAGACCTAGGATCTAAAATCCTAGTGTCCTGGGAAGATTAGGTAAATAATTAGAGAAAATGAAACTAGAATATAACATCTATTTATCAATCTCCATAATGAGATTATAACTCCCTTTGATCTCTTATAACTATATAGGATAACATATGAAATACATATAAAGGGGGTGAGCTAAATTTACAGTAATGGAGAAAACATGGAAATGAAGCACAAAGGATGAGTTTGAAGGCATTACATGATAACATAAAAGGCATGGCGCATGAATAAACATATATTGGAATAACATATAGAATGTAGAATCATGTGATCATGGAAATTTAGAAATGTGAAATCAACATATATAATGAAATAAACATGAGTTAAGGATTACCACAAATATGATATCACATGGTTTATAAAGTCCCATAATGGATTAGGTTTATTCCCTAATCCCATACACAGTGTCTCATGAGAAAAAAACACAACAAAAAAATTGGAACACTATCCAGGAACAATCATCATAACATGTATATATATATATGTGTTCCATATAAAGAAATAAAACATAATCAATAATCATTAGTGTTTCCCATGTAATGAAATGAGTTTTATAAAAAGGTCATACATAAAAAACAAAGGGTGTATCATAATGGTATACATGAAAGAAGGTATTTAAACAATTCTTGGATATACATAAAAAATATAATAAAATATCAATAATAATTAAATCTAACTGATTTTAAAACTGAAAATAGTGGAAAGGTATCTATAGAAATGCACCACTTAAGCATAGATTTAGGGAAAACAAATAAGGGTTTATAAAATGGATAAAAGAGTAATTATTTCCATAAAACAAAAAATGAAATAAAATTAATTGTCATGATTAAATTAGTTATTTTATAATATTTTTTTTCGATTAAAATAGTTTATATTAGGGTACTTGAAAATGGGTAAGAAGCAAAGAAGTTCCATTTAAATAGTTTTTTTTTCGAGAGGAATTGAGTACAAAAACTTTTAAAAACATGTATTTACCATCATCTAAATATTAATTGAGATATATATATATATATACTTTCTTGGGAAATATATAAATAATATAGGATAATTATAAAAAATTAATTAAGATATTAATAGAGTAAAAGTGTGGTAAATCTTTACCCAAAGGAAATATTATGGTTTGAAAGGATCCCTTACATTTCGTCCGAATACATTATCCACTTGAACTTAATATCCTATGTAATAAAATTATATTCATTAATTACTTAATAAAAAACCTATAAAAAATATATTTTATTTCATATATTTTCATTATGTTCATTCATAGACATTTCTATGAGTTATCATGTTCAATTTTATCATTTTGAGGGCATTCATTTCAGGGTTTAATGGTCAGTTCATTTGGGTATAATTGTGGTTGTTATTTTCAAATGGAAATAAAACTTAATAAGTACAATGATATTTTATTAATTAACTTATATAAGTTTAAATTTTCCCATATATAATTTTTTTTACATGAGGATTATTCTTTTTATAAAAATTTAATAATAGATGTTTAGTTTATTTTGGTGATTTTTTTAACCATCCCAAACTGGTTTTATTTTATTTAATTTCATGGACATATACAATTACATAAGTGTGAAACCACATATTAAATTAATTATTATTTAATTTTTAATAATTATAAATTAATTTTACCCTACCATTAAGGCATAAGTGTAAAACGAAAACTCATCATCCACAATGGCGTTTAGCCAACATAATATGGGCAATGCTTTTATTTTTCAATGATTAAGAGTATATGAGAGAAGGGGTTCATAGAAGATAAAAAATTAGAAATATAAAATTCCATTATATAAATGATACAAGAGTTACTATTATTTTATTGATGAAGGAGGTGAGGATAAGGTAGAAGAATTATAGATATTAAAAAGAAAGTTTCAGAATGTTAACTCTTTAATATCACCTCCTTGGAGGACCCCTTATGAAACTTGGAATTGGTATTTTGTCAAGAAAAAAAGAACATAGAAATTAGTAGATTGGTGAGGAGAGGAGTATACAATAATTTTAATGCTTAAATGCTTAGAATGTGTTAGGATAAGGGGTTATGTGGGGTGGTATTTATAAGGGGAGGAGAGGGGTGTTTTTTATTATTATATACATTTGTTTATTATTTTGTACTGGACTATAAATATTATTTATCTTTGGGAGTATATATAGTAAATACATCATTTGATATCTAAATAATGGGTGTTTACATCATACAAGACCAAAATATTCTTGTATTTCGGTTAAAATGTAAAATACCATAAATTACCGTATTTAACTGTTCACAAAAATTCAACTATTTTAGAAAAATTCCAAAAAATCACTCAAATTTTATTGGTTTGTGTAGATTTTAAAAATGTAATCCATTTTAGGAAAATAATTTTATTAATATTATAAATTTTATTTTTTTATAAAATCTTCATTTATCCAAAAAAATACTGATTTTAATATTATAATCAATTTTATGACCCTTTGAAAAATTTCGTATTATATCATAAAATTATATAATAATTATAATAAAACTTAATATTAATTTATGAATCCATTTTATGTAAAGAAATTTTCATTTAAATCATTATATTCATTATAAAATAGAAAATAAAATAGTTACATTTTACAAAAATACCAATATTTAATTTATTATTAATAAAATTTTATTTACTTGTATCATTGTATAAATATATCATATTTTAATTTTATAAGATAAATAATTTCTATTTTACATTTCCATAGGTGATTTTACTATTCTAATTGTCAAATTACTTTTCCTAATAGCCAGGTTACTATTCCAACAGTCAGATTACTATTCCAATGGTCAGATTTATAACTGTCATATGGGTTACTTGCCTCATATAAATAAATATATTTAAATTATTTATTTATTAAATTATATTTTATCTTGATATATATATACATTCATATTCAAAATGATTATTTTATTATTAACATTATTTTTATTTCTACAGCTTTGTTCGTGAGGGCAGTCATTCTGATGGATCAAGAGGATCCATGTTATCTGATTCATATTCTTATAATTTATATTTATTACCCTAATGTAATATTTTGAGTTATTATATGTTTATTTGATGACTAGCATGTCATTATTAATTTATGTGAATAATGTTTTGTTGGTTTCTCTATGTGATGTAAGATCTTTATACTACATGAATGGAATTTACATTGATAAAATAATTGGTCATTACATTCTTCCCCCATTATGAAATTTCACCCTCAAAATTTAATGTAACATAATAAGGTGAAAATAGGTGAGGGTAGTTATCTCAAATCACTTCCTCTTGTTCTCATGTCACCTCTTCATATTTATGGTTCTGCTATATTACATTAACCACTTGACCATTATTATTGAATAGAACATTATCTCTATGGTCCAAGATAATCATTGGACACTCTTCATAAGATATATAATTTTTTAGCTATATCGCCTATTTATTTATTACATGTGAGGGATCTGGTATGTACTTCTTCAATTAGAATACATGGAAAACATCATGTATTTGAGACATGGTTGGTTACAATGTTATTCAATAGGCCACAACTCTGATGCAATCAACAATCCCAAATGGGATGATATACCTAGGACGTAGCTTTCCCTTATTCCCAAATCTCATGACTTTCTTCAATGGAGATATGCAGAGGAATGCCTTATTTACAATTTCAAACTCCATGTCCCATATACAATTGTCTTTATAGCTCTTATGTTGACTTTAGGAATCCATAATGTTCTTATGAATGGTATTCACCTTTTCTATCATTTATATGACCATTTTAGGACCCAACATCTTAAGTTCACCAACTTCATCCTAGAATGCATGTGTTTTTCATCATTTCCCATAAAGGAATTCATATGGAGACATTTTTTTGAGTGGAAAATACTATTGTAAGAGAATTTGATAGGAGGGATATCTTGCTCCCACAATCCTCTGATGTTCTTTGGAATTATATCACCATATATTCCAATGTTTATATAGTCCACTAAGAATAGACATCAGTCTAGGGGTGATAGGATGTACTGAAGTTCAGCTCAGTGTTTAGGGCATGTTGGAGACATTTCTAGAATAGGGAGGTAAATCTCATATATCATTCAAATATAATTGATAAAGGTAATCCATGGAACCTAAAAACTTATATGATTTATATATTTGAAATTTAATCAAGTGATAAGTCCCCTATAATTGAAATAAAGAAATACATCTTTGTAAAATGGTCCGCAACTATCTATATAGCATTATTTTCAATGGATGTATTCATAATTCCAGTGATAAGGTCTATGGTGATGTCTTACGATTTATATATATTTATAAGTAGTGTTTTTATAATCCCCATACAATTTTTCCTTTCATAATTCACTTGTTTAATTAGTAGACACTTTGATTTATAATCAACGACCTCCTTCTTCATTCCATACCAACAATAGCTTGGTCAAAGATTTCGATACATATGTATTCTCCGGGAGTGGAACGGGATGGTCTAGTTGCATGAATCATTTCAAATTTCCATATTTATCTTAGGATTTTATGGTATACATAGTCATGAACCAAATATTATGACCCCTTCCTCATCAACTCCGAACATCAAGGATTTCCCATTTCTAAGAAATTATACCTTTATTTTAATCTACACATGATCTCTTTAAGAATACTTTATCTTATTTAAAAGGGATGGTTGATTAATAATTTAATAATTTAATGATGGTATACCTTCATTTACTATTACCATTTCTATCTTTTTAATGTTTAAGAAGAGTGGATCCTTCTTAATTCTCATCATTGATAATTTTGTAAGAACCTTTGTACTTAGAGAATCTTCCACTTTAATTTCATTACCAAGATGGTAGTGGATTAAGTAGTCATAATCCATAATGATCTCTAACCATATTTTTTCGGTTCATATTAATCTTCTTCTATGATAATATATATTTTAGTCTCTTATAATAAATATATATCTCATACTTCTCCCCATAGATATAATGCTTCCGTATTTTCAATGTGAATATCAAAACTGCCAAATCCATATCATGTGTGGGATAGTTTTTCTCATGAAATTTTAGCTATGTTGAGGCATATTCTACCAATTTATCATTTTTTATTAGTAAAAAACCTATTACTTTTATTGTAACATCACTATATACTACAAATAGTTCCCCACTTATGGGTTTTTTAAGTATTGGGGCAGTGATAATCCTTTTTTTCAATTATTTGAAGTAGTCTTCACATTCACATATCTATAAAATATTTATTCCCATATAATTGAGCTTGGGTAGTGGGTTTTAAAATCATCAGAAGTTACTAAAAAATCATCTGTAATACCCATCTTGACAAAGGAAACTAGATATCACTATTACAGATTCTGGTTTAAAAAACTCCATGATTTCCATTATCTTATAAGGGTCCACAGATATATCTTAAATGGTGATAATATGCCCCATGAAATATAGTTCCTCTATACAGAACTCCCATTTATTTTATTTTTCATATATTTTCTCCCTTTTTAATTTCATTATAATAATATTTGATTACTAATAATGCTCCTCCTTTCTCTTGAACTATATCATAATAACATTTATAGAAAATACAATTTTTTGAGGTAATCTCTAAAAACACTATTCATTATGTCCATGAATATTTCTATAGAATTTGTGAATCTAAAATGAATAATTATGAACTTTTAGTCTCCATACCTTTTTCAAAAGGAAGTTTGGTGAATATAATCCTTCATCACCTTTAATTGGTGACATCTCAACTGAAGGTCCACAATATCGAAATACTTGGCCCCACATATTAGATTGAACCAGTCATCTATCCATTATAGGGGGTTCTTTTTATTTATCATGATTTTTTTGAGATCATGCTAATAAATATAGAGGCACATTGATCAATATTTTTTCTTGACAAAGAGGATCAACACACCCCTTGGTGAAGGACTTGGGCATATAAAACTATTTTCTAATTTATATCACAACTGATTATTTTTTTTATTACTACTAATTGGTGGACATATATTATAGAGTCTTTGATATGGGTAGAGATCCATGTATATGTTCAATTTATAACTCAACTTCCCCATCACGAGGAAGACTAGAAAATTCCCCTAGGAACAAATCTATGTAGTCCCTCACAATGGGAAATTATTCAAGCAAGATCCTCTCTTTGTCTCAATCATTTGAGCTTGATATGATTGATCATAATGAAATATTATCCATGCTTGATAATGATATTCCAAAAGAGATTTATCCTCCACAAAACATATGTACAGAACTAGAGGATGAATTTGTATGAGAAGATTGATCTTCCTCTCCTGATAGTTGATGTGGTATTTATATAAGTATTGTGAATTTATTCCAAAAATAGTATCAAACTATACCAAATTAATTAAAATGAGATTTTATAATAGGATTTATTTCTTAAAAATTTATTTGGGATGAATTATATAATTAGATTAAATAATTTCCCTATTTTATATTCTCATGGATAAATCATCCTCTATATTTTGAGGTATTGTTTGAATAGTTATAATAAACTTAAAAGTCATGATAGAATGTGTAGAAAAAGAATAAAAAAACATTTTCTATTTTTGATTGAATAACTAGCATGCCTATCAAACCATGTTCCAACTCAGAACCCAACACTAGGGGTCTCATGGTTTGGATGAATGTTTGGCCAAACCATGTTCAAACCATACACTAGGATCTGCCTCAATAGGGAACCCACATGGTTTGAGAAACCATGATCCAACTAGGCCATTGGGATCTACTAAAAAATGCAGATAGAATGTATAGATGTGCATCCCTAGACACACAATTATGGAAAGTAGTGCACCTAAATGTTACCTTTGAAATTCCCTACATGGTTATGAGAAACCATTCGGGCTGGGTTGTATGGTTTATACTGAGAGGGTGGCATAGTTCTTTCTTTCACAGATTGGGGTTCCGAGCCCCAAAAAAGCCCTTGACACCCACAAAACACCCCTAAAACAATTATAAATCCATAAAATGTCCAATATAATGAATTAGACTAAAATTTAAAGCATCGATACTACCTATAAAAACAGGGTTCTTTCAATATTCTCCCCATAAAGCAACTCATCCTAGAGTTCTCTTATAAGAGCTGTGAAATAATTTCTGAGAATAATTCTAGCCATTGATCATATATGTTAGACTCTCGCTGCCAAGTATCATTCTAGACATGGTTTTGATACTTTAGCACCCATTCTAATGGGATAGACTAACCTCAAAAATAATTTTTCCTCTGATTAATGATGTTTTTGGGATACCTCTCAAAAGGATCATCAACATCCAACTCAACCTCCTTAAGACCAAATGTATGAGATAACTCAACCTGATAATGGTGACTATATAAAATATATAAGATTTCGTGAATTGGATGATAACCCTATGTTAATAGAAAATGATAGGCCACTGAATCTCTCAAATATCTTAAATATCCCCACATAATGAGGTGACAAAATCCCATTCATCTGCATCCATCAATGGCCAGGTCTATATGATTATTGTAAGAAAACACAAGCCCCAAGCTCAAACTCCAAAGGTTGTCAGTGGATATTGAAGTATTATTTCTATGTAGACTGATCTATAGAATTATGATTCCCGATCAGATGAATCAGCCCCAAAGTATCCTACATGAGATGAGGACCTAGTAGCACCACCTCTCCTACCTCTAAACCACATAGGAGTGAATAGAACAACCTACCATACATGGCCTCATACATATCCATATTAATACACACCTAAAATATATTATTAAAGGTTAGAATTATGATAGGAATATGATTCTTCTAGGAACCACTAAAATTAAGAACGTATGACCAAAGAATGTCCATTAAAACATGTATCCTTCATTATTACTAACCATCAACTCGTTGGTGAAAATTTGTGACCAGGATAAACTGTATACCCATAGATACTTGTAACCCATACTAGAAATTTTATGTGAAATGATCATACCTATCAGAAATGAAATTACAATGAATCTTACGTAGTTGTACGTTCTCATGGACATACATTCTTCCCATCTCATCAACTAATAAAGTCTCCCAGATTATAAGGAAGTGGAATAAAATAATTAGTCAATCCAAAAATACCCAAAATTCATTAATTCATCTAGGAAACCTTGAAAATATGACAAAAAATCAATTTTACAGTATTCCCATTTCCCATTACAGGACTGCAAATAACTGTAATAAGACAAAATGACACTGGTGCTCCAAATTCACCTGGTGATAGACAGAACAACTTGTGATCAAACCTGAAATCTGGAGTCTCATCCTGGGCCAACAATACCAGTAAAAACATATCTTTATACATCTTGGAGATAGCTGTGTGTAATTCACACTAATAATCTTGGGAATCCTGAATCAGTTCCTCTCTCACATCTATAGAAACCCATACATTCATATTTATATATAGGATGTCATTCCCATCTACAGACCAAACTAGAGTTGGGTCCTCATTATAAATACTCTCCCATATAACCAAGACTTCAAGATCTAGAAACTACCTTACCTTTATCCTATAATGGTGGTAAGATGTAAATTCTATGTATATATGAAAATTCCACTCATGACTCTCATGAAACTCTAGATTCATCATATAAAAGAGGGAAATCAATTTCTATTCATCACGGACTTCCTGAACAACCAATTCCTGAGTCTTTAGTCTCTACACAACCGGTAAGGAATTTCCCTTTACTGGTGTATTGGAATAAAAATAGTTGAATGACTAAATATATTTTACCAATATTCACTTTATTTTATTTTAGTCATGTTTTGTAAAGATATATTTCAATCACTTGTGGTATGAATACACCATAAAGACCTCACCCATCAAATATTGTCTCCTGGAATGAAATGCATGGATAATTACCGATAACTTGAGGTCTTATGCTAGGTAATTATTCTCATGGGGTCTCAACTAGATAGAAACATTCAAAACTAATCTATCCTCCTATATCACCGCTGCACCCAGACCGATTCCAAATGCATCACAAAACACAGTACTTCCTTTGCTATGCTCTGTAGGAATCAGAATTGGTGAGGAAGTAAGCCTTCCTTTTAGCTTCTAAAAGGAATTCTTGCATGCTTAATACAACAATACCTCCACCCCATTCTTTGTAATACAAGTAATATGTGTATTGTGGTGTGATAAGTCCTTTAAAAAATAACTATTATAACCAGATAACCCCAAGAAACACTTTTTTTGAACTTGTTATTGGGATTCCCCACTAAATGACATAACTAACCTTCTCTAGGTTGAATCATATCCCTGATTGCAGTATAATATGACTCAATAAGATAAATTTATCAATCTAGAATTTGAATATAGAAATCCTAGAATATATATGATGCACTATTTATGTATTCAAAATGTTTTGAATGTTCTTAGAATGATTACTATGTGTATTTAAATACACCAAGATGCATTCCACGACAACCATAAAAGGGAATCTAGATAGTGGTGGAAACCCTATTCATCAAAACCATGAAAATGGTGGGTGTCTTCGTAAGGTCGAATGACATAACAAGATACTCATATAAACCATGTAGACATAGGAAAGACATACAAGGAATATATGAAGGCCTGACTCAAAACTGATGGTAGGTCGATCTGAGGTCGACCTTCAAGAATACCATGGATCCTCAAAGATGGTCAAAGAGATAACTTATATAATGAATTAAATACCAGTACTTCACCAAAAGTTGGTTCAACCATTGGTAATCAACACATAGCTTAAGATTATAATCTTCCTTTTTAAAGAAAAGTATAAGTGAACCCTAATATGAATTACTGGTCCATATAAAACATTTGGACACTAAATCGTCAAATTGGTCTTAATCTCTTAAAGCTCATTAGATTCAATTATGTATGGTGGAATACATATTGGAGATTCTCCCTGAAAAATATGGATTGTAAAATTTTCCTCTCTCTAGATGAATTCCCTAAAAATTATTACGAAATACATCACTTAAATGATTTACTACGAGAGGAAAATAGGTTACATGTATTCCCAAATCATCCATGATGAAACTAGAAATGTAGGTGGTAATTCCACCTAGCCCACGACCCTTGGGTATATCTCTATTGTTTTGTACATATAACTCACTCTTATAAAGATAACAGCTACCCTCTAGTGATGTAAACAACAAATTATAGAGATAGAAGTCCACATAAGACTGATATGGAACCAAACATTCTATTCATTGAATTACATCAAAGCCCATGTTCCCAAGTAAAATGATGTCCCATAAGAATTTATAATTTCCTACCTCAAGTGGGAAGTCCTCACATTATCATATTCTCTCAAATAGCACACCCAATGGTGTGTCTAGGGTCATTAAACAACAGAGAAACTGAATCTATGTCTTGATAATTTACAATGTAAATAAATAAATAAATTATTGAGATACAATAGTACTAATTAAAATAGAAACAATAGTAGAGGCTACTATAATAGAACCTCATATAATAAAAAATCATACACTTTAATCCTTAGGTATCTATTGTAAATCATGCAACTGGAATGGTCCATGACCTTATTCAATAACTTGAATACCATGATCAGGTCCCCTCTACTAATGATAATAATATTAAGTCTAGCTACCATGGACACTACCTCCTACTGGGCCTATTCCACTGGTGCTACTCCAACTCCACACCTGACATGGCACAACTGATCTTTACCCTAAAGGCATAGCTGGTGCAGAACCTCTTCCTCTAAAATTAGGTGGAAATGTCTGATAAAATCTCTAAATATGACCCATATGGCCGCAAGAACAAGACTCAAGAGGGTCCCTATCAAACTAAGGATTTAGATGTCCCTTACTTCTACATTGATGGCATATAATAGAGATTCTAATGCAGACACTCTGGCAGCCACTGTACTAATGAGAAACCTCAGGGCTACTATTCATTCCATTGGAAGAATAGCTACCCTATATCATCACTAGACCTCTATTACAGGTACTATTAGCTTATCTTAAGTTGCGCCCAGTGGTATGATCCTAATTAAAATTCTTTGAGAAAGTAGGTAGGTGAAAGACATTCAACTATGAGCATATAGAAAACATTTTCCCATCCTCAAAACATCTTTCTCATGATAGATCGTCACTGGATAAAAGAGGGTAAAATAATTGAGAATTATTAAAATGAAATGAATAGTTCATAACATTCATATCAACCAACTCCAGGTGTGTTAAATCAATAGCTCAGTTAGCTCTCAGTGTTTGACGGAAAAAGTAATCATAGAAGGTAGTCTAGAAGTTCTTCCAAACAATGTTATGATGATAAACAACCTAAGTAATAACATACCACTATCACTTGGTGGAATAAAAAATAATGTAGGTGTAAATCATAAACCTCCTCTCTGATGTCATCTCCAGATGCTTGAATATATAGTGAGAAGCTTCAAACTACGACTCAACTTCTTGTGGACCACTATCCCCAGAGAATATGGGAGGATCTTGCTTCTAGAACAGAGGAGTCCTATTTTATATATTAGATGTAGGTCTTTGAGCACTATAAATATACTTCATCATATGTAGAAAACCCTCTTGGAATCGAGAATTTGGGCCCAGTTTGGAGATAGTAGATGGTGCCTCATGTGGCACTACTGGAGGGATCACTGGTTTCTCAGGGCCCACTACCACCAGAGCACAGTTGTCACCACTCTCGCAGGGCATTAATGGAGGATTACATGGTGTATAGATATACAAATTCCAAGCACACACCTCAAAAAATGATTTTAGAGAAGTTATATACACTATTGGATTTATATCATAAGAATACGGGCTCTCTACCAAGAATACTTCCCCAACTACCTATTTAGAAGGACAGGGTGTTAGTAAGTGTTCATGTTTGATTTATAGAGGTTTTTGTAGGTGAAGGGTCAACTACACTTTACCTATTTATTTAATGGAAACCAAATCAGCTTATACGTCTAGATTTACATTTTTAATTTTTTAATTTTCTTATATACATATAACAAGCTTCAATTAATTGGATCATCATTCCCAGCTAATAAAGGCCATTATGTTTTATAAATGAAAGCAACAACCATTTAATTTCATTCAACTCCCATTACATTTAATCTCAGAATGTAATAGGTAATATATGATGGATTGACTTTGTTAATTACTTATTCCAATTCACAAGGGTCCATACATCTCATAAATTGAAATTCGTAGTCACTCAATAAAAGACAAATAACAGCTTATGTAACCAGGGATATAGATATGATTGTGGTAGAAACTAGCTATTTAAGATTCCATAATCAACCTATATAGGAAAAAAAATATTTGTATTGATGATAAAACATTAAATAGAAAATTTACTTCACTCTACAGAATAATTTAGTAGAACAAGAATATATATATATATATATATATATATATATAACAACTAGGGCTCACTCAACCATAACAAGAAACACATGCAATGATTGTAGTGAAATGAACCTATATGGAATGGAATATGCATTTAAAGTGAATTTTAGATGCCAATAATGATGAATTTAGCAATTTTACTTACTGTACCTGGCCAAGGTAAATATCCATAAATCATATAAAAATACCAAACTCATCTTCATCAACCAATGGAGAAAGTATATCAACTGTAATGATTAAATAAAAAACAATAACTTTCCATTCTCTAGAAACATGGTGTTTACCCTAAATTTGTCTTACATACTCCATATAATGGATTATGACCAAGTAACAACACGTTATTAATCTCATTTATATATTAAAAACAATAAGATATATGAAAATAAAAAGTCTTTGATACCACTTGGTGATGTCAAGAAACAGGTGCCACTCAAAGGCACCCCAAGCCCAGTTGGCCACATGGCCTCAAGCATGCCTTCCCAAGAGTCAATTGCCCAGTAGCAAGGGAATGGGGTTTATACATGTGGATACTATGACTTCATGTCAGAGTGGACCATTGAAGATATAACCGTAAATAACAGAATATATATAATAATAAATATAAAGAACTGGTATTTGAAGATAAGTATAAACATCCATTAATAATAATCAACTGAAAAAAGAATAAAAACATATAAAAAATATGATGATGTAATTTTATGTCTTTAAAAAATATGAAATTTGGTATAAATGGAAGCAGTCAATACATACAATACATGCTATACAAAAGGAAAAAAGGACCAAAAACAATCCAAGCATCCTGAGCACTGGTCCAGTCATTTGCAACCAAGCTCCAAACTAAGAAAGCAAGAAATTCAGGTGTCCATAGTGGGAAACTTCCCAATTTCTCTACCTGTAATCATATAATCATCTCAGGTAGCAACTGTAACGTCCTAGAACCAGATTCCACTCAAATGTTCCCCAAGTCCAGTTGGTCACATGGCCTAAATCACATCTCCCCAAACCCCAGAGGATTCTGACTAGTGGTGATGGCCTAGGTGAGTCAATGGAGAGACTATGCCCTCATCACCAGAGTATCACAATAGAAGTCAAACAGAAAATAAGTAGCAGAAGCGCGATAAAAAATAGTCAATTGAAATAAGACATGATAAGATTACATATCAATAACTAGAATCGTATTATTTACAAAATGATGTAGATATTTTATGTATCCAGAAAGTATCCAATGTAGAAAAATTGAAATTTAATATAGTACAAGTATCCAAAAAATAATAATATACTAAAAAGTGACTGTAACAACTCATGCCATGTCTTGGTCCTTTTCTCCCCTACTCCAAATCCAAAATCAACAACTTGTACTAGGGACCTTGTCCATATCACCACCTACAACAATATAATCTATTTGGTTCCCTAAGTAGGCCCAAACAAGGTGTGAGATAAACATCCTCCAAGGAAACCACCCAGGTCTATATAGTTCTAATAGCAATAAAAAGTGCTAGAATGTGTAAAAAAGCAGTAACTTATTGTGTGTATGCCCATGACATAAGTCTACTGCCCTATGTAAAAACCAATAGCCCTCAAGGATTCCTACAATAAAGTCAGTTCCTAAAAAGGAAGCTATAGGAATGTAAAAAAATCACATATCCACACCATACATCCATCCATATCAAACAAACCACGACCACACTGTATAAAGAAGTCAAGAATCACATGGCCACACTATGTTGTGAGTATAGATCATAAAGGATAGATATGTGGAATCATGTACTAGGGAATCCATGTAATAAATCTACACTACAAATGGAAATATCCAAGGAGATTATCCATGGAATCCACACCAAGTTCCATGGGTTTCCCATTGGAAACTCAGTCTAGGCATTAGTCGGAGTCCTGGGAGCATGTGTACCCACATGTCCTATATGTGTCGAAGCAATCCGGATCCAAAATGTAGCAAGGCCTAAGGCATCCCACAAAATCTATACCCAAGGTGCAGAGTCAACCCAAGGTATCCACTACCTCATTCTGGATCCATGGAGAAAAAGACATGGAACCTATCAAACCATTCAATAAAATCATTCAAATTAAAATTCTCATTCCATTTGATTATACCCACTTACATAAACATTCACAAGACATGAATATACCCACTAATGCTAACCATTTTTCATATGGAAAGAATATGGGTCTACCCTCCCATAAAAACCATTTCATTTAATCCAAATTATCAAAATAGGAATGATATCACAAGACATGTTGAGGCATGGAGGCATTAAATCCCCTAACCAGTTGTTTAAAACCATTAAGGCATTAACGTGCTTACCCTATCATGGAAAGTACAAGAACACACCAATTATGTGGCTTAAATAGGAATAAACATGTTAATTCCTTATGGTGAACCCCTCAGGTGACCTCGAATCGAGCAATGGGTGCCAAAACACCTAAACAAAACCTACAAGAATCCTAAATTGGCCCAACTAAACCTACGAAAATAAGCTTGCTAAAAATGGGGCCTTAGTGGAAAGTTTGATGCGCTGTATATCAGCCAAATTCCTGAGAAGTACAGGAAAAGATGAAATAAAGTATAAACCTTCTACCTCGACTTGTTAGTAGATAGCTTGTCCAGTATCAACTCCAGATTCGTCCTAGTTTGGGAGAGATTATAAGAATGAAAGAAGAAAATGATATTAGGGTATATGAGTGTAAAATAAAATAGCACAATTGATTTTGAGAGGAATATAATATTTCTAAAAAGGAATTTATTCCATACCGATGTAGATACGATGAGGCGACTGATGATCAAAACGGAGGTCGGATGGAAAGTAGGGCTTGATACCTATCCTAGGATATAAAGGCGAGAGCTCTATGAGAGGGGTGTGTGTGTTGAAGAAGAAAGCCAAAATTGGTTTATAAGGATTTTAGAATTTTAATTAATTTTTTAAAAACTCATCCAGCAGGGTCACACAGTTTATCAGCATGGTTTCCAAAAGCCTTTGGAAACCATGAAAAGATCACTACCTCTAAGGGTACATTGCACAGTTTCTCTGCATGGTATGACTAACCATGCCGTAACCATGTGAAAACAACCTATTAAAAATGGAATCTTTTTCAGACTATTGCAAGGTCATGCGGCTCGACCTGCATGGTTTATCCTAACTATGTGGCCTCTTCTTTTCATCCAAAAACCTAGTTCTAATCTTTAAACAATACCTAGACACCTCCAAAACACCCATGATCACAATGGGTACATATGTAAGGCCATAAAAAGCATTTAAACTAAAAATTAAAGGATTTTTACCACATATAGAAACTCATATTATTACAATATTCCCCATTATATAAATTCATCCCTAAATTCCTCTATAAAGGATATTCAAGATTCATCTATGAACAACTCTGACCACTGAGCACGTACGTCGACCTCCCACACCTAGGTCTCATCTTGTAAATAGCTGTGCTGCGGTAACACCCATACATGTGGAACTCACCTGCTTCAAAGAATCTTCTTACTCGTATAAACTATACATATCATATGCTCTACAAAGGACACATAAACCTGTAACTCACCCTCCTAAGGCTGAAAAATGTGAGATGAGTGTGAGTGACAATAGTGTAGTTGAGAAATGTGGAAGATGTCGTGCATGGATAATTAACTCTACGGTAACTACAACGAATAGGTAACCAACCCGACTCTCCCTAGAATCTAAAACGGACCAAGATATCTTGGTGAAATCTTACCATGTCTCTTGATCCATATGTGTCCCAACCTTGGTGAAACACGTAATAAAAATCAATACCCAAGCTCAAACTCTAGAGGTTGTCTACAACGATCAACGTGTGATTTCTGATGAGACTGTGTAGTATCCATCCACTTCTGAATCAACTAGGCCTACTCAGAAGTCTCCTACATGAGATACGGTCCCAGTAAAGCTACCTCACCCACCTCTAACCAGCTTAGGGGATAATTACATGACCTACCATATAAATACTTGTATGTTTTCATCTATATAGTCGCTTGGTAACAATTATTGTAGGAGAAATCAACCAGGGGAATATGATTCTCCCAAGAGCCCCCAAAATGCATGATGCATGCTCGCAGCATGTCCTCTAACACCTTTATTGTATGATATGATTGGACATCAATCTGAGGGTGGTTTTCTGTTCTCAGAAGCACCTGTGTACTCAGCACCCTCTGAAAACTCTGCCATAAATGAGACATAAATTGGGAATCCCTATAAGTAATGATAGTGCATATGACCCCATGTAGTCGTACCACATCTCAAATATACAACCTTTTGATATCATCAACACTGAAGGTTTCCTTGATCATCAAGAAATGAGATACCCTCATAGTCCAATCGACAACAACCCACACAACATCATTACCTCGAGGCGACCTCATCAAACCATTCATGAAATCCATCACAAAGTCATCCCATGGCCACTCAAGAGTAGGTAACTACTGTAAAAGCCTATATGGTCACTAATTTTCTACCTTCACCTACTAATAGTTGGAACAACTCATAATAAAACCATTTATACCTCTCTTCATACCTGACCACCAGTACTGTTGGTGAAATTCACGGTATATATTGGTGACTCCAGGGTGCACTTCCCCAGATGAAGCATTAAAATCCTACATCAGATCATCTCATATATCCATGGGAGCCCAAACACGTCCATGGATACACAAGATCTCATAATATATTACCATCCAACTGGGAGGAGGGTCCTCACCTTCTACAAACTCTTGTAGGACTAGCCCATCTGAATCAGATAGCGACCTCATCCAAACATTGACCAATAGGGTAGAGGTCACGACTAAGGATGATAGATAGGTCTGTACATGTATATAGTGAACTTCTAATTGCATATCATAGAACTACACCATAAGTGTCCACTCTCTATTGGTGTCTTTTACCGCCTATATTTGAGTCCTCTTACTCAGTGCATCAGCCACTAGATTACCTTTGTCTGGAATGAATGAAAGCTCAATGTCAATGGACTATAATTACTCCACCCAACTTCATTGCCTTAGATTTAGATCATAATGTGTAAAGATATACTTGAGGATTTTGTGTTCTAGGTATACCAAAAAATGATCTTCATGTAAATAGTGTCTCTAATAGTGAAACATGTGTACAACCACAACTAACTTGAGATCATGCATACGGTAATTACTCTCATGAGGTTTCATCTACCAAAACCCATACGCCATGACTTGACCCCCCTGCATTAGCACTACCCCCCAAAACAATACCTGAAGAACTATAGTAAACCATGTAACTCTTTCCCTACAATAGAAGTATTAGGAATGGTGCTAATGTCAACCCCCCCTTTCAGTTCCAAAAAGGATGTCTCATAAGAATCTGACCAAACTAACTTAACACCATTTATTGTTAGGCTCATAAAAAACATTTTTTAGCATGATAAGTCTTATATAAAAGTAATATAGTAACTAGCTTTCCCTAATAAAATCCTTATGTCTAAAATTTTCATGGTTGATTCCTAGGAAACTACCATTCTCACCTTCTTTGGGTCTACTAATACTCCTATCTCCAAGATAATGTGACCTAGGAAGTTAATATGATCCATCCAACAATGTAACATGGGAGATTATAATATAACTTATGCTCTGTCAATGTATTCAAAATGATCTAAAGATGGTTTTCAAGGTCAGGAAGATTGTGAAAATACACTAAGAAATCATAAATGAACCCCCCCCCCCGAAAAAGAATTCAAAAAGGGATGGAAGACTTGGTTTCTATGTTTTAGGGAAACTGATGGCACATTCATGAGACCGAACAACATAACCAGATGCTCATATAACCTATACCTTCTACGAAAGGTTGTACGAGGTATTTCTGTGGGTAGAACATGCACCTGGTGATATCATGACCCCAAATTGATATTCGAGAACACTAAAGCTCCTCAAAGATGATCAATCATGTTATCTATCTATGGAATGGGATATCATTTTTTTAACCATAGGATAGTTCAGTTTTCTATATTCCATGCATATCCTAAGGGCATCATCCACCTCTATTCACAAAAAGATTGGAAAACCCCATAGAGAAGTACTAGTTCTGAGAAACCACTTATCCTCCAAACCCAATAATTACCTCTTGTGCTCCTGAAACTCCTTCATATCCATCTTATAAGGAGGGATGAATACTTTTATATCTCCTAGAACTAGATTGATGGAGAACTACACATCTATCTCAGAAGATAACTAAGAAAATTTGTCAGGAAAGGAATCCCTAAAATGATCAACCATTATAGGGAAGTCCACATGACTCACTCCATGATCTTCCTGAAAAAAACTAGTGATCTTTGCTTTCATCTTACTTAGCCCACAATCCTCAGGTCCAACTCACCCTCTTTTGAGTAAACACTTCACCCTCTGGTGATGGAAAAGTCACCCTCTAGTGATAGTAGTCAACGTATACTTGATACGCTACTAGCCAGTCCATCCCAAGAATGACGTCAAACCCTATCATCTCGAGGACATAAATATCCCAGATTAAGTGACACCCACCAACCTCTAGGGGACACTCAATACAATGGTTCACATCTCCCATTTTGACCCCCTTTAGAGTGTCTAGATTCAAAACGACCTCAAAAAGAAAAAAACAAGCTTGATACTTTTAACCACTAACATAGATATGAAAATATGTGATACACCTATATCAAAGAGAGTAGATGAAATATTAGAAGCTACTAAGATTTTACCTCTCACCATAGATGGTTTGGGGTCCTGTTCTTGTTGGTTCTATTGTACTGCATAAGTCTAGCCTGCACCATGACCCTATGACACTGCTTGGCTACCATGAGCTAATCCACACTGGTGTATCTGAGAAACTGGTGTTTGGATAACACAACAACAACCACCACTTCCTTATCCTAACTAGCCTACAATTCTCCAACTCCCATCTTGACATGGAGTTGAAGAACCTACTCCTGAACCTGACGTCAGAGCTGACCCCCTACCACTCATATTTGGAGGGAAGGTATTGAAAAACCCCTACATGTGAACCATCACACTGCAATCTTGGCACTCGAATAAGTCCTAGTCACACTGATTATTCATGTTTCCACTTCCACCACACTAATAGAAATACACCAAGCTTCCTACTCGTACAGCCTGGCTAGTACTCACATCATGGGAAGCTTAAAAATGGAACTTTTTTCCAGAATATGTAGATCCACTTGGGTGATAAATAGAACTCCCCTATTCTATTCTCCTATCTTATCTCATTTTTTGATATGTTATTAGCACCTAATTCATAGTTTTAGTGATAATAGTCTACCTGAACACATTGAGCTAATATTTTATACCATTTCTGAGACCTTCCTTGAAGCATCTCTCCCTTGAATGCTCATCAGTAAGATACATCGGTGCAAAATTATGAAACTTTATAAAGTGTGTTGATTATTAAAAAACCTTAATCAAGCCCTTATATGGATTCATAGACTCACAAGATTTCTCTACACACAGTTTCATGGGGTAAAAGTAGTCATAGAAATAGGTTTGGAAATCTACTCAACCCATAACTCATAGCTTGTCACCCTAGTTCAAAACATCGCACCAACACTTTACAGGACCATGTATCATATAAGTCTCTATCTTGACCCTCTACTCCGAAGGAGTCTCCAGATGCTCAAAAATGACTAACATGTTCTCTAGCCATAGCTCTGCAGCCTGTGGACTACCATCCTCTAAAAATGTGGGAGGATGATGCTGCGAGAACACCCACATCAGCTCATCCATAGAAACGACAGGCTGCTGTGCTCCCTAAAAGGTATGCATATACTGAAATAAGCCTTCGTAGAACTGTTCCTTGAACCCTATGTCTAGGTAAACCCCTAGTTCCTTATCTATCAATAAAAGAGGATCAACCAGTAGCTCATGGCCCACTGTCTCTGAATTATGGGCATCGCCACCCTCATAGTGTACCACAGTAGTTCTTCATGGTGATATGTCTCTATAATTCCATACACATGCCTAAAATAATAAAAACATCAAGCTACATATCCTAAAGTCACAATACAATCCAAATCCCTCATAGAAACCAATTCAACCCCACAACTTGCTCCAAAATCTAGGACTATATAATGAATAGTCATAAAACCACTAGAAACTATGCCTCTTACGCACCCAAAATATAGGTCTAGGTCAAGTATCTATTTTCCATTTCATTCATTTAAATTTACATTTTTATTTCACATTTTATTATTAATTAAATTCAATCAATGGGTTCTATGTCTGAATCAATGAGGGAACATAACACCTCACGAACCCAAACTCAATTTCCATTCAAACCGTACATATATGAAGTTTGTTTAGCATTTAAATTCTATTACTCTGTCACTTCCCAATTCATAAAGTCCCATAATCCTTATGAATTTAATGATGATGTCACCCTTTATATATAATACACATAAACTAACACAATAACAGGCACAACTATCACATCAACTATCACAACAACATGAAAAAACTGATGAATCCTAAATGGAATATGATTTATTATAAGTGTCTATATGATGCATGAGATGGTATAACCTCATCTCATCAGGTTGTAACAAAAACATAACCCACAATTACATTAATAGTAATATCATAAATCATGTGTGTCACCCAATGGTGAAATCAAAGTAACGGTAACCATCAAAATCCATAAAAATGGTAATTCATTCAAGTAAATTTGGATTTTCCCTATACACGGGGTAGTTACTCCCATCACATTTTATTAAAAAACACTATTTTCTTTCTATCCATATATAATGTTTCCAAAAGGATTGTGAAATTAGAAAATGAAACCGCCAATAATACCACATTGTAACATCCCAGATCTAGATGCCACTCAAAAGTTCCCCAAGCTCGATTAGTCACATGACCACAAGCACATCTCCCCAAATTCTAGAGGATACCGACTAGATGTGAGGACCTTGGTGAGTTAGGGGGGAGACTAAACCCTCAATACTAGTGTATCACAGTGGAATTGAAACATACAATAAGTAACAGAAGCGAGATAAATAGTAGTCAATTGAAAGTAAGACAAGATAATATTACATATCAGTAACCAAAAGAATCTCGTATAAAAATGATGTAAATAATACATGTATCTAGAAATAAACCAAAGAAGATTAATGGCATTGTAATATAGTACATGTATCCCAAAAATGAAGAAAGGCCAAGAAGTTCCCATAACATCAAAGGACTTGACTTGGTCTTATGCTCCCTTGTTCCAAAGCCAAAATTAACAACTTGTACCATGGAAGATTCTCCTATCATCACCTATAACCATATAATCCATTTGGGTCCCTGAGGAGGCCCAAACAGTGTAGAAGATAAACATATCAGTTGGATTCCACCCATTTCTATATAGTTATATAAGTATTACAAAGTGCTATCAAGTGTAAACAAGGATTATAGTAAAGTGAATATTCCCTTGGAATAATTCTACTACCATATGTAAAACCAAACTGCCCTCAAGGCTACCTGCAATAGAGTCATCTCCTATCAAGGAAGATATAAGAAAGTAAAAAAAGTCACCCTTCCATGTTATACATTTATCCATTTCAAAAAATAATCCACATCCACACTGTATAAAGATTTCAAGAATTTCATGACCACATCAAATAAGGAGTGTAGACCATGAAGGCTAGATCTGATGTGTCATGTTCCAGGGAATCCATGTAGTAAATATTTAAGTTGATTGGACAGATCCAAGGAGCTTGTCTGAGAAATCTACATCGAGTCCCATGGGCGTCCTAGTGGAAACTCAGTCTAGGAACTGATTGGAATCCAAGGAACATGTATACTGACATGTCCTACGTGATTCCAATAAAGTGAGATTCATAGGGTAGAAAGGCGCAAGGAATCCCACAAAATCAAGACCTAAGGGGAAGAGTCAACCCAAGGCATCCACTACTGTGTTCCAAATCCATAGAGAGAAATCAATGGTATCTATCAAACCATTCAATAAAAGCATTAAAATTAAACATTTAATTCCAAATGAGTATATACACTCACAAAAACTAGCACAATCCTTGAGTATACCCACTAATGCTAACCATTTATCATTTATAAAGGATATGGGGCTACCCTCCCAGAAAACCATTTCATTTAAGCCAAACTATAAAAATAAGCATGGTATCACAAGAAATAACAATTCATGGATGCATTACATCCCCTATGTAGTTATTCCAAACCATTAAGGCATTAATGGGATTCCCCTAACTAGGAATGTAGAAGCACACACCCCTTGGGTGGTTTAACCAGAAAAAAATGTTAATTTTGTTAAGGTGCACACCTTGGGTGACCTCGAATCGAGAAACATGTTACAAAACACATAAAAATAACCTAAAAAAAATCCTTAATTGGTTCACATAAGCCTACATGAATCATATCACTCAAAAAATGTGGCCTCTCTAGATTTTATGATGGAAAGCATATCGAATGAATGCTCGAGAAGTACCAAAAAAGATGAAAGAAATTATAAACCACCAACCTCGTCTTGGTAGTAGAGGGATCATTCAGTATCATGTCCTGATTCATTCTGGTTTAGGAGAGATCTGAAGAATTCATGAAGAATGGGATATTAGGGAATATGATCCTAAAATCATATAGCACAATCAATTTCCAAAAGAATCAAATATGTTTAAAAAGGAATGTATGCCTCACTAATGCAGATCAGATGAGATGATCGACAATCGAAACAGAGGTCGAATGTAGAGTATGGCTTCATCCTTACTTTAGGCAGAAAAGGAGAAAGCTCCATAAGATGAGGGATATGAGTTTAATAATAAACCCAAAATTGGTTTTAAATGATTTTCTGTTTTTAATTATTTTTTAAACTCTTCCATTAGGCTCGCATGATTTACCCGAATTGTTTCCCAAAACATGTGGAACCCGTGTAGAACTCACTACCTCCAAGGGAACATCACAAGGTTTCTTCACACAGTATGACTAATCATGTGCTAGACATGAGAAAATGGCTTGTTAAAAACATGAAACTTTTCAGACTCTCACACGATCGTGCGACCAGACCCGCATAGTTTCTCCTAACTGTGTGACCTCCCCTTTGCACCCAAAACCCTAGTTTCGGGCTACGAACAAGCCCCAGAGACCTCAAAAACACCAGTGAACACAAGGGGTAACAACATAAGACCATAACAATGTATTTAAACTAATAAATAAAGGATATATACCTCATATGAAAACCTGATTTCTTACATCGACGGTGGCCCAAATATGGTGTGAGATTCATTTTAGTAGGCCACCACCAACTATGTTTATACAAATCTGGCCTATGAATATAAACTGAATAGTATTAAGGTATTTATAAATGTAAACTAATTCAAAAATAATAACTCATACCTTCTTCATCATTAGCTGGTAATGTATTTGAACATGGGAAAAATTAATTAATTAATTTATGTATAGTTTATATAGACAAATCATGTGAATGTGACAAAAACACTAAAATATATTATAATAATGAAAAAAGAGGATCTAATGTGAAACAATGGATTCCATGACCTTAGGGGTTTGACAAATCATAGTACTAACTCATATAGTCTAGTGATAAAGGGGTCTGAGTGTAATCCAAGGGGAAATACCCACATAATTTCATTGGGAATACAAGGTCGACTCATATCTGAAGTTTTTTATAAAGATTAAAATTTCCATTTGCAATAAGAACCTTATACATATATCATAACCTAATTATTCAATGTAATACTAATTCTATTTAATAACTCATTTGGTTTATTCAATTACCTTTAATCAAAGTGAAATTGTTAATTTAGGACATTAAACCATGCATCACATTAATTACATCTTCATTTAATTAGGTTTATCCCATTACCTTTAAATATAAACTACAAGGAATTATAAGGACTAGAAACCACTATCAAATTGAATTACATATTAATTAATTAGGTTCCTATAAATTACATTAATTTTTCATGACAATGCAATTTAAGGTCATGGAACCAATTAAAATTAAATTTATAATTTAACTAGGCAAAGTGGTATTTTTAAATATAATTTTCATTAAACAATTAAAGCACTCATTAATTAATCAAAAAAAATTCCTTATCGACTCCAAGTCATAACACACCCAAATGGTGATGTAGATAGTCATAATAATGAAATCACTATACTAGGTCTGAATGATATTATGGTCACAACCTTTGACAACATGATGAAAATGTATTGATAGTGCTCTAGAATATTAGCATAATTATTATAATTATGTTATAGAAATTTTATGTAGAAAATCCTAATGGAACGAGCATGCACACATTGATAAAAATTTATAAACGATGATACTATTAGAGAAAAGTCATAGAAAACCCATTTTAGGCCTATAAGACTCTCATTATCTAGAATTTTCCCTTAGTTTGGATTAGAGTAGAAAAAAATAGAATAATTGATCAATGCCCTAAAAATAGTGCATATGAGCCTCCATTAAAATAGAATTATCGAGGGAAATAAAAATGGTAAAAGGCACAAGATGAATTATGTTTCTAGATCACATTGAACAAGATGAAAGAAGATCGAATCATAATCTAAATCAGAGTTTTTTTCAAGAAAACCGGATGAGATGCTTGGGAGATCAAAAGAGTGAAGAAAAATTACTATATTTTCTACATTGAGAAAAGGATAATAAATTGTAAAGACATAATAATTTAAGGTCAAAATCATAAATTTAACCAAAAACTAGGGGTTACACGGTTTGGCCACACAGTTGGCCCAACCATCCACCAGGCTCTGCCAGAAGTGGGAACCCACAGTGTTTGAGAATTTGTGTTCCAACCATGCCATTAGGATATTAGAAAAATTCCAAACAACCCTCATGGGAGTGAGACCCTGGGTTGAAAGTTATGAAAAAATGTGAACCCAACTTTTCCCTCTAAAACACACCGTACAGTTTGGAGAAATCATGTGGGTTTGGCGACACAATCTCTACTAATAGTGAAACCAAGTTCTTTTATCAAAAAACTGAGGTTCCCAGCTCTGATCAATCCCAAGAAACCCCTTAAACTTATGTGAACTCATTAGAAATATGGAATGTTTCCATGATAAAGAATTAGAACTAAATTTAAATGATCCATACCTCCTATAAAAACCTGGTTCTTATAGTCAAAGTCTTAGATAACTAAGGATTTTCATAGACTAATCTTGAATCCACTAATGAATTGATCCACCTTTATTTTAGATTTAATGAAAAATAAAGAGGAATATTGTGTAATATTTTTCATGTTTTCCTCATATATCATGATAGGCTCATCTTCCCTTTGCTTCAATCCAAGGAACTCTCTCTCCATCTTAAGATGAAGAGTTCAGGGAAAATATTTATTGAAAAATATTTTCTTGAATATTTCCCATTATATGGAATAATTATCCTTGTTAGACATAATTTTATTTATCAGTTACCACCACTGATCAACTTCCCCATCAAAATGAATGACTTATAAGAAAAATTTATGTTCTATTAATCATTAGTGGATAGATAATACATTTTCAAAGGATTTAATCCATTATTCTTCATTCAGTGGATCAGAAGATATAATAATGTGTGTAACACTTTGTTGAATAATGTATTTTAACACAACATGATATTTACCAGAATAAATAGGGTGTTACACATGATTAATGTTATTAATCATAACTTGATCTAATTGATCCAGTACCATCGTGATATTCTGATATCTTGTTCCCATTAAGATTGGTATCTCATTTGTAAAATCATCACATTTCCTATCACATTGGTTGTTAGAGCGAGTTATCTTATTTCCATCCATTAAATAAAAAAAATAAAAAATAAAGAATAGAGGGGTCTTGAATAATTATCCAATTAACATATAAAAATGAATCATTGAACATAGAAAAATAAACTTATAAATGAAAATTATATCCTATGATATGATTATCTATATTTCAATACTGGTTATCAATGGTGATAAAATTATCCCTTGGGTTTTGAATAATGTTTTATAGTCCTAATTCCCAAAAAAAAACTAGACCATTCTCTAATACCAACTATAGTGAACCTATCATTTTAAATATATTATAACAAGATTTTAAGAATAAATATCCATCCAATAAAAACCAAGGATAAAAAGTCTGTTGTCATTTAAATAAGAGGTATATAATTAAAAAACATGAAACTAGAATATAAAATATTTTCATTAATCTCAATAATGAGATCTTAAATCCTTTTTACCTCCTATAACTTCATAGAATAACATGGGAATTATATAGATAAAATGGGTGAGAAAAAAACCAAATGGAGACAACATGGAAATGAATCATGGAATATGAGTTATAAGGAAAATCAAGATAAAATAAAAGGCATGGATCATGAATAAACATATGGAGGAATAACATAAATAACAGTTAATCATATAATCATGGAACGAAAAGAATGTGGAAGAAACATATATCCAAACATAAACATGAGTCTAGGATAACTTATAAGAAGATATCACATGGTGGACAATGTCCTGTAATGGATTAGGTATACTCATTAATCCCTTACATGACATCTCACATGACAAAAAAAATGAAATACCTAGAAACACCCGTAATATCAAGTGAATGAATTTTTCTTCCATAAATAAATCACAAAAAATGAATGATCATAGGGTTGCTCATAGAAAGAAATGGTTTTCATAATCTTATCATGAGGAAAAACCAATGGGGTTATCATAATGGAATCCATTAGAGAAGGGATTTAAGTAATTCATGGACATTTATAAGTAAAATATAAGAATAAATGATGAATAATTAAATCCAGGTAAATTAAAAACTTGAAAAAAAGTGTTAAGGTAACTTTGGAAATGTACCCCTTGAGAATTTTTTTAGATAAAATAATGAAGGGTTTTTAAAGAGGATAAAAGAATAATTATTCCCCTAAATCCAAAAAATGAACTATTTTTTCCGGATGAAATGAGTGATTTTAGAAAAAATTGTATGGATCAATAAATTTTGAAGAGTGTACTTGAAAATTAGTAAGAAACGTGATGTTTCCTTTAATCGGGATTTCTTGTCAAGAGGAATTAAGAAGGGAGTATTTTTAAAACATGTATTTCCCATCATATAAAGATTAATTAAGCTATATATATATATATTATGAAAAAATATATAATATTGGAGATTTATATAATAATACTGAAGAGATAATTCAAGTCAAAGTGAGTTAAAGAATTACCCAAAGAAAATATAGTTGTTCGTAGAGATCCCTTACCATATGTACGAATGCATTCTAAAAATATACTTAATGTCTTGGATAATAAAATTATATTTATTAATTACTTAATATAGAACCTATTAAACAAATATTTTATTTATTTTAATTTTATTACGTTCATTTATGGCCATTTATATGTGTTATAATGTTCAATATTATTGTTTTGGGAGAATTCATGTTATGGTTTCACAGTCAGTTGACTTGTGTACAATTATGGATGTTCTTGTAAAATGAAAATAAAACATGATAAGTGAAATTAAATTGTATTAATACAAATAAAAATCTTAAATTCTACAGGATATCATTTTTTACATGAGGAATATTCATTTGAAAATGCATTAATGATAAATGTTTACTTCATTTGGGTGGTTTTTCTAACCATTTTGAACTAGTTATGTTTTATTTAAAATTATGACCATAAAATATTTCTTGAATGTTAAACCACTTATAATGTAAAATATTAGTACATTTTAAAAAATTATAGGTGAATTTAATAATAACATTAAGGCATTATTGGAAAATTAAAACTCATCATCCACAATGGCGGTTAACCGATATAGTTTAGAAAATGGTTTCATTTTTCATTGAATAAGAGGACATGAGATAAGGGGTGGATATAAGATATTATTTTATAAATATGAAATTCCATAATATACATGATAATAGATCTATTATTATTTTATAGATTAATTAGTGTGGAAAAGGAAGAATATGAAAACCAATTAAAAGTGGCAGTTTGAGAATGTGACCTCTTGAATATCACCTCCTTGAAGAAAATATTATGGAATTTGGAATTGGTCTTTTGGTAAGACCAAAAATAACATATATGTGGGGAGATTGGAGATTTTAGGGTGTTTTGGATATTTGGAATCATTAAATTCATATAATGTATGAGGAGAAAGGGTAGTGAGGGGTGGTATTTATAAGGGGAACATATGGGTGATTTTTATTATTATATTAATTTGTTCTTTTTGATCAAGAATATTTATATCCTTTATTATTGTGACTATATTAAATATTTGGTTCATATTAATTCAAACTAATAGGTTCTTATATCATGCATGAATAAAAATTAATGTATTTTACTTAAAATGGTAAATACTGTAAATTAAAATATTTCACTATTTACAAAAAAATAAACTATTTTAGAAAAATCTCAAAAAATTCACACTAAACATTATTTTAAATATAGATTTTAAAAATTAATCCACTTTTAGAAAAATAATTTTTTAAATATGAGAAATTTAATTTTTAAATAAAATTATCATTTATCTGAAAACACATATTCTAATATTACAATCTATTTTATAACCCTTTGAAAACATACTTATGGTCTCATAAAATTAAATAATAATTATAATTAAACATTTTATTAATTAATAAATCTATTTTCTGAAAATATATTTTCTTTTAAATCCAAACATTCACTATAAAATAGGAAATGAAATAGTTAGTTTTTACACAAAAAACAAAAAAAAAATTATGATTTTAAAGCATTTATTAACATTTACCATGATATAAATATATCATATTTTAATTTTATAATATACCTAAATATGTTTGACATTTCCATAGGTGAGGTTACTATTCTAATGGTCATAATACAATTCCTAGTGGTAAGGTTACTATTCCAACTACCAGATTATTATTCCAATGGTCATAATTATAACTATCATATAGGTTCCCTACATCCTATAAAGACCCATTATTAAATTAATTATTCATTCACTTGTATTTTATCTCATGTGTATATATATATAATTTTATCTCTAAATTGATTATTTTATTATTAATATATATTTTATTTCTACATCGTTGTTTGTGAGTATGATCATTTTGGTATATCATAAAGATCCCAATTAATATATTCATACTCTCTTATTTTCTATTTATTACCCCACTATAATATTTGGAATTATTATAGGTTTATTTGAAGATTAATGTATAATTATTAATTTATAAGAATAATATTTTGTTTGTGTCTCTATGTGATTTTTTTTCATAATACTAGATGACAAAATTACAAGAATGGAAATTACATTGATTAAATTTTGGGTAGTTATAGGGTATCTTTATCAGTGTTTTTTATATCACTGATAGTGGAAATAAAATTTTAATAGAACATAGATTTTTAGTGATTTTTTGAGCTGAAATAGACCTTTTCTAGCTCTCCAAAATAACTCATTTGTTCTAATGTGGGATTAGTTGAAATTTCATGAAACTATATTAGTACTTCATTAGAGTTGACAAATGATTTTTTGGGGAGATGTTCTAGAAGAAATTTTCATGTTTTAAAGTAAGTTGGAAACTTTATGCATGGAGGCTCCATTGAAATATGGGTTTTGACTAGATTATACTTCAATTGTGTTCACATGGCTCATATTGTTCTAGTATATGTTCACATTCTCAATCATCCTGGATACAACTTGGAAAATTTGAAGTACTAAATCGATCTAAGTAGTGGATTGTGATATTATTAAATATATTTGAGTTGAAACATGAATGAAGTGATATAATGTTGTTGGACTCCTCATGTATTAATCATGTTTAAATGATCACAAATCCTATTACTGTTACTTAATCTCTATCTTAATTGCACATCTTGTTAAGGCTCTTCAGTCTCAATAATAACTACACCTCATGTTTTAATGATAACAAATCTTATTTATTTTAATTAATCTCTTTATTATTTACAAGTCTTATGCATAATCACAAATCACACTTATATTATCAAGCCTTTATATTTATGATTCAAGTTCTCTTACTCTCTACTGGTTAAACTTAATTCATAATCTTCATGTTATTGTCTAAGTCTAAATACTGATATTTGTCTAAGTATAGAGACATTGTGATGTTTGACATAGTAAGACAGACTGTGTACAAGACATAGTCACAGTGACCCAGACACCGTGAAGGACAAACCGTGACCCAGACACTGTAAAGGACAAACCGTGACCCAGACACCGTGAAGGACAAACCGTGAAGGACAAACCGTGACTCAGACGCCGTGAAGGACACACCGTGACATGGAGACACTATGAATCACATACCGTGGAGCATATACCGTGAATAAGACACCGTTTACATAATCACTGTGACACTATTTCTTAAATTATTGTCAATATTATTTAAATAATGCTAACGGTCATATTTGATGGTTTTAATGCAATTAATATTATTTAATGATAGTTGTTGGCATGTCAAGAAACCGTATCTCATAACTATGAGAAGAGAATAATTCCTACTGCCAGAACTCATGGAATATTAGGAAGATTGAGTTGCAGTACATGAGCAGAAGTGTGATGACACAACAAGAAGAACTTACATATGCCCAAAAGCACTATGCTGAAAAGAAAGAACAATTCTGTTCAAGAAAGAGATTGCAAGACTTCCAAAGAACTCTCATGAGTTCAACCCAACACCAATGAAGAATACATGATGAATCAAGAGATCATATTTCACTCCTGTAGAACACAAGCTGAACTACGACACTCTGTTTTTCAATAGAAAAACCAAAGAAGGACTCAGAAGCAATTCTGCTGAATCCAATGAGTCCAGAGCTGCATTTCCAACCACTAGAGTCTTCGAAACTCTTATTTGTTCTATCTATGTGATTTGTTTACTTACTTTCAAGAATTTTGGTGTACTCTGTATATCTTACACATACACACTGTCTCCTGCACTGAACTAGAGGATATCAAAATCCTCACTCCAAAAACCATAACTATTGTTTACCCACGTCAACTGTGGAAGAGGTCCTTGTGTGGCCTGGTCTTTTTTTTGTTTCCCACGAAGAACTGTGGTAGAGGTCCCTGCGTGGCCTGGACAGTTTTATAAACTGTTGTTAACCCTGATCTAGGGTGTGGATCAAATTTATATAAATTTGAGAGGACTAAGTCTCGGCTTGAGACTGAACCTCTTGTTATATCTGATGTGCATCTTTAGTTTAAGTTTTAATTTATACTACATATATCTTTTATACTCCGCTGATTTTACTTTGAAATAAAAAACTATTTTAAAGCTACTTTGATAGTTAAATTAGCACGTGTTTATACTTATTATAAATCAGTAGGTTTTTTTCAAAAGATAGTTTATTCTTGTGGTTAAATTAACTGAGACCTAATCAATATTTGAGAAGCTAAGTGAATATCTACAATCTGTATAAATTCACTACAGTTTAACTTGTTTTATAAGATGGGGGATTTTAAATAGACAATATTTTAATAGAAATTTTAATTGGAACTCAATTCACCCCCCTATTGAGTATCCACTCCGGCCAACATTTGGTATCAGAGGAAATATTCTTATTTATAAAAGGGTTTCAAACCCTCTGTTTTTCAAACTGTGATTTTAGTTTTAGTTAAATATCTTTAATTTCTGTTAGTTCTAAATTTTCTCTCTTTAATAAATTTTCTAAAATCAGGTTATGGACAATAGACTAGAAGGTGCTACTACTAACAGGCCACCTTTCTTTAATGGAAAGAACTATGCTCAGTGGAAGCTTAAAATGAAAATACATCTAGAGAGTTTGGGTTTTGATATCTGGACTGCTACAGAATCTCAATATAAAATTCCAGAAACTGAAAGAAAAACTTGGGATGAACCTATAAAGACTTATTACAATAATAACTATAAATCTATGAATGCTTTGTACTGTGCTCTAGGAGATGAGGAATTTAACAGAATTTCTGCCTGTAAAACTGATTTTGAAATTTAGGATACTTTGGGTGTTTCTCATGAATGAACAACTAATGTTAGAGAAATGATATTAAATACTTATACTATTAAATATGATAATTTTAAAATGAAGACTAATGAACCTATTTCTGATATGTATCTCAGGTTCAATGAGATAGTTAATACAATGAATTCACTTAGAAAGGATGTTCCTGCAAAGGAAAAAATTATGAGGATATTGAGGGGTCTACCAGACCGATGGAGAGGCACATCTGTTTCAATAAGAGAGTCATGTGACATTGCTGGTCTACCTATCAAGGAACTCATTGGTAAGCTTATGATGTATGAGGAATAACTCAAGGTGAATAAAGAGGAAGATGATGAACCAAAAAGGAAATCATTGGCTTTCAAGACTACTGATTCAAATAACAAGGACAAAGAAAAATCTCAAATACAAACTGACAGTTCAACAAGTGAATGCTTAGACTCTGACAGTGATGCTGAAATGGATTAGATAGCCAGAAGGTTTAAGGAATTTTATAGGAAGAATAAATTCTTCAGAAAATCAAATTACAAAGTAAAGTATGACCATAAGGGACATTGGAAGAAGGACTGGAAAAAGCCAGATAGAAGTGATGAAGTTGTTTTCTACGAGTGCAAAAGAAAATGAAACATTAAACAAGTCTACCCAAAGCTAAAATTCAAGAAAAAATATGATTACAAGGACAGTAAGTACAGGAAAGCTATGAAGGCTACCTGGAGTGCTTCTGAAGACAGCACAAGTTAATCTGAAATGTCGGATTCTGAAAATAATTGTGCCAACATGTGTTTCATGAAAAACAAATCTAAGGTAACCTTAGATAATCATGTTCTAAATTCTTATTATTCTGGAGATGATGCAGAATCTGATTCGGATTCCAAAAACATGACTAGTGAGGAATTATTTGAATACTGTAATATGCTGGAAGAGACATGCAATGAGCTTAAGGATATATAAAAATCATTGAAGAAACAACATGCTCTCACTACAACGGTTAAATCTGAACTTACTATTGAAAAAGAGAAGAATGCTCAACTGTTAAAGGAAAATACAGAACTGAAAATGTCAAATGAACAACTTAGAAAAGACTTAAAGAATTTCAAAAATGGAAAAGATACACTAACTCAAATGCTAGGAAAGAAAGTGGCACCAAAATAAACTACTGGAATAGGCTACAAACCTGGACAGAGACAGATAACTAAGAATATATTTATTCCTAAATCTAGACAGAAAACTGCTAGTTCTAGTTCTAGAAATTCATATGCTTCAACTAGTTATTCACATAGTTATCAATCAAATGGAGTTTATCTCTCAAAATCTCTTGATTATTAAAATTCTATGAGACCTATAAGACAAATTTGGGTACCAAAATCATTGATTGCTAACCTATCTGGACCCAAGAAGATCTGGGTACCAAAATCATATTCTATCTAAAACTGTTTTGTAGGAAACCTGCTTGAAGAGTTCCCACAAGAAGACAAGGTATTTGGATAGTGTATGTTCAAGACATATTTCTGGGGATTACTCATGCTTCAAGTGTTCAATAAATGTTGATGGTGGGCATGTCACCTTTGGTGATAATTCTAAAGGAAAGATCATCGGCTTTGGACAAATTGGTAACACTGATTCAGTTTTAATTTCCAATGTTCTATTTGTTGATGGAATGAAATATAATCTGTTAAGTATTTACCAATTGTGTGATGATGGTTTTAATTTCAATTTTGAAAATGATTCCTGTAATGTTTTTAACTCTAAAAATGTTTTAGTTTTTTTTCTTTATGAAATGAAAATGTTTATGCTATTGATTTATGTTCCTTATCTAAGAAAAATGTTACCTATTTAAATGCCTTTCATAAAGATTCATGGTTATGGCATAAAATATTAGGACACTGCAACATACACTCACTTAGGAAACTAACTAGGAAGAACTTGGTTAGAGACCTACCCAAACTTGAGTTTCCAAATGACAAAGTGTGTAATCCTTGTCAAAAGGGAAAGCAACACAAAATCTCTTTCAAACCGAAGAAAGAAGTCTCAACTTCTCAACCTCTTGAGTTGGTTCACATGGATTTGTTTGGACCATCTAGAGTTTCTAGCTTAAATGGGAAGCACCATGTCTATGTCTTAGTAGATGACTTTTCTAGATATACTTGGGTATACTTCTTTGCTCACAAAAGTGAAGCTTGTTATCATTTTGTTAAATACTCCATGTCTGTAGAAAATCTTAGTGGACTTAAGATTAAAACTCTAAGAAGTGATCATGGCCATGAGATTGAAAATAAAGTCTTTGAATCTTATTGCTCACACAATGGCTATAGTCACAACTTTTCTGCTCCTAGGACACCTCAGGAGAATGGTGTAGTCGAAAGAATAAATTGAACCCTTCAAGAAATAGCTAGAACCATGCTTAATGAATATGACCTCCCTATTTACTTTTGGGCTGAAGCTATGAATAGAACTTGTTATATCATTAATAGAGTCTTAATTAGACCTGTTCTTAAAAATAATCCTTATGAACTATGAAATAATAGAAAACCTAAAGTTAGTTACTTTAGAGTCTTTGGCTGCAAAGTTTTTATTCTTAATACAAAGGATAATCTTGATAAGTTTTCTTTTAAGAGTGATGAAGGAATATTTTTAGGATATTCTTTATCTAGAAAATCATATAGAGTCTTTAATAAAAGAACCAAATGTGTGGAAGAATCTGTTCACATCATGTTTGATGAAACTGATCCACATGAGTCTAAAACCTCTCTTGAAAATCATGAAGAAGATTTTAGTGTTTTGGACCTTAATGACAAATCTAAAGAACCTGCTATAAAAACATACAGTTCTGGACTTATTCTAGAATCTACTTCTGATGAACCCAAACCTAGAGAAGTGCCTGAAATTTCTAGCCCTACCTTTACTAGATCAACTAGAATTCTAATGAATCATCATTTAGATGCTGTTATAGGAAATCTAGATATAGGGACACAAACTAGAGCTTCTCTTAGAAATCAGGTTGAATATCAAGCCTTCTTGTCATAGCTTTAACCTAAAAACATTGATGATGCTATTAATGATGAATTTTGGGTAATATCTATGCAAGAAGAACACAATCAGTTTGAAAGAAATAATGTTTGGAATCATGTTGAAAGACCTAAGGACACTTTCACCATAGGCACTAAATGAGTGTTTAGAAATAAAGTAGATGAATCTGGAAACATAGTTAGAAACAAATCTAGGCTAGTTGCACAAGGCTATAGTCAAGAGGAAGGAATTGACTATGAGGATACTTTTTCTCCAATATCCAGATTAGAAGCCATTAGGATTATACTTTCTTATGCGGCACATCTAAATTCCAAATTATATCAAATGGATGTCAAGAGTGCATTCTTAAATGGATATATTGCTGATGATGTTTTTGTTGAACAACCACCTGGATTTTAAAACCCTCATTTTCGAAATCATATTTTCAAATTATCAAAAGCTTTATATGGTCTAAAGCAATCTCCAAGAGATTGGTATGACAAATTAAGTACTTTTCCAATTTCTAAAGGTTTTACAAAAGGTATAGCTGATCCTACTCTTTTTATAAAACGAATTCTTAAAGATGTTTTAGTTTTACAAATTTATGTAGATGATATTATTTTTGGATCTTCAAGGAATTTTGTAACACCCCAATATTTCATAGTGTGTTATTTCTTCAAAATACTTCAATAACTTGCACTACACGCAACACCGAGTTCAATCGCACCATGACTTACCAAAAAAAAATCCATTCAAAAGAGGTTATGAATAGTATTAACTAAATATTAAACTTTATATAATCCTTATAATTTTAGAATCCATATTATGAGTTTCTTAGATATAATGCAAGAACAAATTCATTTTCAGTATTGCACTTTTATAAACTTTTAATAGTGAAACCTTTTTAAATACAATATTTTAAACTTTTTGAATAAATGGGGACATCAAAAATTTAAAATGAAACATCCCAAGCTTCCACGGTAAGCTTTCCTTTGAATAATACAGTAGCGTGTGTTGTACACAACTTCGAGTTTTAACACACACCACAACCGATCAAACTAGCCGTTATGAATAGTAATACCTAATTTTTGAAATTATATATATTTTATATTTCAAAATGGACTTCATTTTTGGATTTGGAATATCTAATTTAGCCTAATGTGAAATTTTGGTACTTTTCTGATAACTTTAATATTTTGATGAATAGTGAAAATTACTAAATTTTAATTAAAAACAACTTTTTTAATCAAAATAGTTAATAGTGATAAATTATGAATTTGTGCAGTTTTAAAGTATATTTAGAATATATTTTTACCATTTAATATAATGTTGGTCATTGGATATAATTTTACAATTAAACTGGACATAAGCAAGTGCCAATCTTTTGATAGTTATTATCTCTTAAAAACACGCTTTTTGTTTTAACAACGGGAATTAATTTTAAATTAATTTCTGCCACTTATGTGTTTTGAATTTTGAAAAATGTATTCTATATTTGGAATCAGGATGTTCAAATTGTGTAAATAGGTAACTTTTATTTTTAGGCATTTTGAATAATTACTGCGGTAAATATTTTATTTACCATGGTTAAGGGTAAATTCGGTAAATAAGGGTTAACAAATAATATTATAATAATACTAAATTACCCTAAAATGTGTCCTAACCTTATTGGTTGATACATGTTCTACCATAATCATCTTTGGGTCGATTTTGGGACCCCATGGAGCCACTTGTAGGTGATAGGGACACTTTATTTTAATTAAGATAAAATGAATACAAAAATGACACCAGCATATATCTTTTAGAAAAACAATTTTTACATAGGGTTATATAAGTTGGATTTCAGACTATAAATATTAATTAGAGAGATAAAAATCTTTCCTACATAATTATATTTTATTTATAATTTTTAGAGATTAAATAATTTAATTTATTTATGACACAATGATGATGTAGTAATTACCATAATAGCGAAAAATTAAAATAATTGATATTATAAATACCCAAATAAATAGAATTTCAGACTTTTTATGAATAAAACTAATTTATAAGTTAATATGACATGTTAGTATTGATTTAATTAAATTATTTCTAAGTAATAATTCTTTTATAAGTTTCACAAAAATCAACTATTGAATAGTGTCAAAATTGACACAAAAGAGTTTTTAAAACAAATATTATATTATTAATTGATATTAAATTCCTAAAAATCTAAGGTTCGGCCAAGAGACTTATATCATGATAGGTGTATCATTAATGGACCACTTGGGGGTCTCTTGGATGTATATGGTAAGTTTATTAACCATATAATATAAAAATACAAAGAGACATTGTAAAAGTGAAACTAATTAACTTAGAGTTAATACTTAAAGATAAGGTTAATATAAGTACCCAAACCTGTCTAAATTCTATTGGTTGAGTTGTTTGCGACCCATCCCCACCTTAAACGTTGAATAATCAACTTTGGAGCCATTAGAAACCGAATATGAATTTATTATAAATTAATATTTCTAGCTTTTCCAAAGGTGCCCCTCACCCCTCTTATAAAAAGGCACTCTTCCTTCAAATTTCTTCACACCTTCAAAGCCTTTTGGTTCGGCCTAAATCTATCCAAATACTCTCCCAATTTCCCTAACTACAACCTAGAGGCCTTAGTTTGATCAGAAAGCCAACCTATGGAGCCCTTTTGATCAAATTAAAAGGAATAACTCGAAGAAGAGGTAATGATTTCACCACCCTTTTCCGAGTTCCTTTCTTCTTCCACTTATTATTACTTTGTTTTTACCATTCTAAAATAATAAATCCAGTATCATATATTTACTGTGATGTTATTATAAATATGGTACAACCATATTCATTATTCTATCCACCCTTTGAATAACATGTCACCATACGTGTGTACGTACGACTTACCGTCTCCACGTCGTGGTGTAATTGTTATTCAATATATTATTATTTGGATGGGTATAATAATGATGTGTAACTCATGTAAATAATAAATATAACATGTTAATGATTATTTATATATGATATACCATCCATTTATATATTATTTTAATATCAAAATAATTATATTGTCACTCGTGCATACGTACGGACTACCGTCTCCACGAACGCGATAAGATTCATTCTCCATCGTATCCATTCAAGTATAATTATCATTTGATGATTTAAAAATAATGTTTAAGGACTTGATATCATTCTGTATATAAATAATATACAACCTATTCATTAAAAACATGTATTACGTAACAAAAAATATAAAAAAGCGAGTAAGTTAACACCCGAAACAACGATAATACTAAGATATTATTAACAAATCAATGTTAAAAGATCATATATGATATCATATTAATGTATATTATTCTTGTATAATTTAATAAAAATTATTTCACCATTATACAGGAGGTTAACCTACCCCAACCAAGGAAAAGTACAAGGTAAGGGTTTATTTCACAATCTCTTCATTATCCGAGGTTGTTTATACGTAATAATCTACTGGGATCTCTTTATCATCCACATCCATGTTTATTAAAAATGTATTTCAAAACATTTTTACTATTTAAAAGAATATGGGTTAAAGTAATTTATACCATTTTTTGACTTTTTATAAGAGTTTTATAAAGGAATCTTTCCGTCATTTTCCAAACAAGGTGCTTTTTAACCTTTTCGACAAAATTAAGGTAAGAATGTTTTTTTAACTTATACGGCGGGTGCGGCTATTTTCCGCCATTATAAAATCGTCGAAGCTTCCCTTACAAGCTTATAAGAATATTTTCAAAGTAAATGTTTTATTTTATAAATATGTGATTTTTAAATGATTTCAAAAAAGAGTTATTTCTCTCAAATACATGAAAACCCAGTGCAAATGTAAACGTATTTAATGCAAGCTTAAAAATGTTTTCAGAAAACCTGACTCTTGAGTTTGGTAGATAGGAAGGGATTGGGAGTGGACCCATCATGACCTGTAATTAGTCGAGCAGACTTAGAATTAGTTATTTTGTTTTCAGAAGCCTACATAATATTTTCATAAAAGCACTGAAGTATATTTGAGCAATTTTAAACGTAAGTATCTTCTAAAAGAATTGCATCGGTAGGTCTCATGAGACAAACTAGTGTCTTGCCACAAGGCCTAGGAAAAATATTATTTGTAGTCTTGGAACGAGGCCTTGGCTATGTGGTTATGATAGTCTAGAATTATGCATTCCATCATTATGAAAGTGGTTATTGATATTGCATGTGATTATTCGATTAGTAGAATATCCATGTGAATAAGTAAATGACATTATTTCATTTTACTTTTTCCATACTATGTTGATGTTCAAGTTTAAATGGCTTTTGTTTTAGTTATACATTGTCTTAAAAGTTTATGCTTATTTTTGAAAGTTTCCACTATATTGTTATCCTTACTGGGCATTTGATCTCACCCCTTTTCTATGTTTTATTTTTCCCAAGAAGTGAAGAAGTAAATTATGAATGACCTGCAGGGATATTATGAGGGGTTAATAGTGTGTATTATGGAGACAATATGTTGTTGTAGTAGTTTTTCACTTCATGATGTAATGTAAAACTTTATGAATATATCTAGTGTTTCCAAGGCTACTAAACCAATTGGTCTTTCGAGATTTGATCCTTCTTGTGATCATGTCAATGTTATGTAATAATGCACCGACTCTGGGTAACTAGGGTCGGGGCATTACAGTTGGTATCAGAGGAAGTTTAGTACAAACCTTGTAAGCTAGATTTAGATAAACTCTGATTAGATCACGTAGACCTAAGATGAACATTGAGGATTAGTATAGAAGAACTTCCTAGTATTTTGGTATTGTAGATATTTTGTGAGTTTTCCGAGCAATACATCCCTGTATGGATATGAGTAGGTAGAGGCAGCTTTGGCACAAATGTACCTAGGGGTAAAACCCGAAAACACCGCTTTGAGCTAGACTCGATTGGGAACTGGTGCACGACAACGGGCCTTGCTGCACTCTTGGTTACGACACTCTCGGGGGATATGCTCAGGATAACTCTCATTTTCTTTACAAATCATTATGAAGGGTTTATGAGTATATACTTCCTCAAAGAAAACATTTTTATGATTATGGATTATATCCATAAACTATTTAATTTATGTTATGTGTTTTACAAGTTTGGGATTTGGTATTTTTATTCATAAACTAATCTAATTTATGACATTGTTTAGAAATGGCTCCCAGTAGAAGGAATGAGAACTCTAGCAATGCACATGATACAATGAGAAAGAAGGATCATATATTTCATGGTCTTAAGCCAGAATTTATAAGAGAAATAGTCTCACATGTATTATCATCATATGAAGAAATAATATCATGTGTTGATAAGATAAGTAAAGAGTTTACTGAGTCCTATGGCTTTGAAGGGAAGCAAGAGAAGAAAAGGATGAAAGAGAGAAAGATGGATAAAGGGAAGAGGGAAAAGAAGAATTTTCCCAAATGTGATAACTGTGGAAAGAAACACCCTGGAAATTGCCTGAAAGGAATGGGAGTTTGTTATAAGTGTGGAGGAAAAGGGAACAAAGTACGTGACTGCAAGGGTAAGAAAATGGCTTCAAATTTACAATGCTTCATTTGCAAAGAGTTTGGACACTACGCGAACCTATATCCCAATCATCAGACTATGCCGGAAATGATTCTATTGGATAATAATCAAGTTATGATACTACCACAGATGAAGAGGAATGATTAGAGTTCTTATGTTGATTATGTCATTTGAGTGTTGTATCAACAATGAACTTGTTATAATAATTATGGAGTATATAAGGATTGTACTGCAGTACTATTTCATTAAGGACTTGAGATTGTGTGGAACAAAGAAAAGTGACTCAATAGCTGGTTAAATTTTTGGAAAATATATGGTTGAGAGAAAGATAAACCATAATATGGTTCTGATACCGAGGTAGTGATTTTAGAATAATACATGATTGATTTGGATAAATTATATTGGATATTATTGACTACCTTGAAGCTGATTAATGATTTGTATATTCCATCATTATTGGGGTTTAAAACATTTTTGGATTGATGAAGTATATCCAGCATTCTATATGGAATAAGGGAGAATTAATGTAATCAATAATGATTATGGTAATTCAGGATGTTTCAGTGTTTTAAAAGAATACATGATGAATGTATTAATATGCTATTACGAGGTAAAAAAGATCTACATTATGTTTACCTTCCTTATAAATGTTGGACTGTGAGTTTGGACAGAAGTTTTTTGGATAAATTCTAGTTTGAGATTAATTTTGGATTGCCATAAAAGGACAACCCGGAGGTCGGGCTGCAACCCATCGCGACCGGCAAGGCTGCGAGACTTAAACCCGCAACCGAAGAGCGACAAGGGTGTATCACCTACCACTGGCCCACGAGATGTCCTAGATTAAATAATGTAGTTTTTATTAAAAGATCTGTTAGATGAATTATAAATTCGTTTATTTTGGAACCCTGTATGAATAGTATAAATAGAATTTTTTTACGTTCTATTATCTTTTAGAGTGAAAGATGAGTTTGTGGTAGAAATTTATTAATGGATAAAACTCTAATTATAAAGTAATTATATCTCTTTATGATCTTATCCAATCTCATAAATAAATTCCTCAACATTAAGAAAAGGAACTTAGAACAAAAATGTTGTCCTGGATGGTACCTTAAATCATCACAAATTTATGGCTTTGGAATTGTTGGCCTTTTCATAGCCATGTTCTCTACCACTCTCCATTAGATAATTGATGGTTAGATTTTTCTTCCATATCCATATTTTCCTACATGGAACCCTATTATGTATTATTTTCGGTAATCTTCATACTTTCCACTCTTTATTTTAAATAGAGGCCTCATTAATTCATTTTTCAATGTGGGATTTCAACTAAGATATTTTGAAACGTCAAAAATGTGTTATCCCAATACCCTATGTTTTTATGAACCGATGGTATTTCAAATCGTCATAGATTGATGAATTTAAGGACCTCAATTTTATACTTGTTTGTGATTGATGACCTCAATCACTACCTATAAATATTTACATTTTCCCTCCAATTATATGTCTCTAATTTCCACCAATGTTCTCCTAATTGAGATCATAATTTAGTGGTGACCCTTTCATTTCTCTTTTCCTCATATTAAGAATAAATTTTAGTAACCCAATTTCTGATGTGGGTCTTCCCACAAATATATTTTCTATTTTCAACCTTTTATTTTTGAAGAACAATTTCAAATTGTGAGGACGCAATTTATTGAATGAGGGGAGAATGTAACACCCAAAGATTTCATAGTGTGTTATTTCTTCTAAATACTTCAATCACTTGAACTACACGCAACACCGAGTTCAATCGCACCATGAATTACCAAAAAAAAATCCATTAAAAAGAGGTTATGAATAGTATTAACTAAATTTTAAACTTTATATAATCCTTATAATTTTAGAATCCATATTATGAGTTTCTTAGATATAATGCAAGAACAAATTCATTTTTAGTATTGCACTTTTATCAACTTTTAATAGTGAACCCTTTTTAAATACAGTATTTTAAACTTTTTGACTAAATGGGGACATCAAAAATTTAAAATGAAACATCCCATGCTTCCACGGTACGCTTTCCTTTGAATAATACAGTAGCGTGTGTTGTACGCAACTTTGAGTTTTAACACACACCACAACCGATCAAACTAGCCGTTATGAATAGTAATACCTACTTTTTGAAATTATATATATTTTATATTTCAAAATGGACTTCATTTTTGGATTTGGAATATCGAATTTAGCCTAAGTTGAAATTTTGGTACTTTTCGGATAACTTTAATATTTTGATGAATAGTGAAAATTACTAAATTTTAATTAAAAAAAACTTTATTAATCAAAATAGTTAATAGTGATAAATTATGAATTTGTGTGGTTTTAAAGTATATTTATAATATATTTTTACCATTTAATATAATTTAGTTCATTGGACATAATTTTACAATTAAACTGGACATAAGCAAGTGCCAATCTTTTGATAGTTATTATCTCTTAAAGACACGCTTTTTGTTTTAACAACGGGAATTAATTTTAAATTAATTTCTGCCACTTATGTGTTTTGAATATTGAAAAATGGATTCCATATTTGGAATCAGGATGTTCAAATTGTGTAAATAGTTAACTTTTATTTTTAGACATTTTGAATAATTACTGCGATAAATATTTTATTTACCATGGTTAAGGGTAAACTCGGAAAATAAGGGTTAACAAATAATATTATAATAACACTAAATTATCCTAAAACATGTTCTAACCTTTTTGGTTGATACAGGTTTGACCATAAGCATCTTTGGGTCGATTTTGGGACCCCATGGATCCACTTGTAGGTGATAGGGACACCTTATTTTAATTAAGTTAAAATGAATACAAAAATGACACAAGCATATATCTTTTAGCAAAAAAATTTTTACATAGGGTTATATATGTTTGATTTTATACTATAAATATTCATTAGAAAGATAAAAAGATTTCCTAAATAATTTATAATTTTTAGAGATTAAATAATTTAATTTATTTATGACACAATGATGATGTTGTAATTACCATAATAGTGAAAAATTAAAATAATTGATATTATAAATACCCAAATAAATATAATTTGAGACTTTTTATGAATTAAACTAATTTTATAAGTCAATATGATATGTTAGTATTGATTTAATTAAATTCTTTATAAGTAATCATTTTATAATGAGTTTCATAAAAATCAACTGTTGAATAGTTTCAAAATTGACACAAAAGAGTTTTTAAAACAAATATTATATTATTAATTGATATTAAATTCCTAAAAATCTAAGGTTAGGCCAAGAGACTTATATAATGATATTTGTATCATTAATGGACCACTTGGGGGTCTCTTGGATGTATATGGGAAGTTTATTAACCATATAAAATAAAAATACAAAGAGACATTGTAAAAGTGAAACTAATTAACTTAGAGTTAATACTTAAAGATAAGGTTAATATAAGTACCCAAACCTGTCTAAATTCTATTGTTTGAGTTGTTTTAGACCCATCCCCACGTTAAACTTTGAATAATAAACTTTGGATCCATTAGAAACCGAATATGAATTTATTATAAATTAACATTTCTAGATTTCCAAAGGTGCCCCTCAACCCTCTTATAAAAAAGCACTCTTCCTTATCATTTATTCACACCTTCAAAGCCTTTTGGTTCGGCCAAAATCTACCCAAATACTCTCCCAACTTCCCTCAATACAACCTAGAGGCCATAGTTTGATCATAAATCCAACCTAAGGAGCCCTTTTGATCAAATCAAAAGGACGAACTCGAAGAAGAGGTAATGATTTCACCACCTTTTTCCATGTTCCTTTCTTCTTCCACTTCTTCTTACTTTGTTTTTACCATTCTAAAATAATAACTCCAGTATCATATATATACTGTGATGTTATTATAAATATGGTACAACCGTATTCAGTATTCTATCCACCCTTTGAATAACATGTCACCATACGTGCGTACGTACGGCTTACCGTCTCCACGTCGTGGTGTAATTGTTATTCAATATATTATTATTCGGATGGTTATAATAATGATGTGTAACTCATGTAAATAATAAATATAACATGTTAATTATTATTTATATATGATATACCATCCATTTATATATTATTTTAATATCAAAATAATGATATTGTCACTCGTGCGTACGTATGGACAACCGTCTCCACGAATGCGATGAGTTTCATTCTCCATCGTATCCATTCAAGTATAATTATCATTTGATGATTTAAAAATAATGTTTAAGGAATTGATATCATTCTTTATATAAATAATATACAATCTATCCATTACAAACATGTATTACGTAACAAAACATATAAAAAAATGATTAAGTTAACACCCGAAACAACGATAATACTGAGATATTATTAACAAATCAATGTTAAAAGATCATATATGATATCATATTAATGTATATGATTCTTGTATAATTTAATAACAATTATTTCACCATTATAAAGGAGTTTAACCTACCCCAACCAAGGAAAATTACAAGGTAAGGGTTTATTTCGCAATCTCTTCATTATCTGAGGTTGATTATACGTAATAATCTACTGGGATATCTTTATCATCCACATCCATGTTTATTAAAAATGTATTTCAAAACATTTTTACTATTTACAAGAATATGTTTTAAAGTCATTTATACCCTTGTTTGACTTTTTATAAGTGTTTTATAAAGGAATCTTTCCGTCGTTTTCCAGACAAGGCACTTTTTAACCTTTTAGACAAAATTAAGGTAAGAATGTTTTTTTAACTTATACGGCCGGTGCGGCTATTTTCCACCGTTATAAAATCGTCGAAGGTTACCTTACAATATTATAAGAATATTTTAAAAGTAAATGTTTTATTTTATAAATATGTGATTTTTAAATGATTTCAAAAAAGAGATATTTCTCTCAAATACATGAAAACCTAGTACAAATGTATACATATTTAATGAAAGCTTAAAAATGTTTTCAGAAAACCTGACTCTCGAGTTTGGTAGACAGGAAGGGATTGGGAGTGGACCCATAATGACCTGTAATTAGTCGAGGAGTCTCAGAATTAGTTATTTTGTATTCAGAAGCTTGCATAATATTTTCAGAAAAGCACTGAAGTATATTTGAGCAATTTTTAACGTAAGTATCTTCTAAAAAAATTGCATCAGTAGGTCTCATGAGACAAACTAGTGTCTTGGCACAAGGTCTTGGCAAAATCTTATTTGTAGTCTTGGCACGAGGCCTTGGCTATGTGGTTATGATAGTCTGGCATTATGCATTCCATCATTATGAAAGTGGTTATTGATATTGCATGTGATTATTCGATTAGTAGAATATCCATGTGAATAATTAAATGGAATTATTTCATTTTACTTTTGCCATACCATGTTGAAGTTCAAGTTTAAAAGGCTTTTGTTTTAGTTATACATTTCCTTAAAAGTTTATGCTTATTTTTGAAAGTTTCCGCTATATTGTTATCCTTACTGGGCATTTGAGCTCACCCCTTTTCTATGTTTTATTTTTCCTAGGAAGTGAATAAGTAAATTATGAATGACCTTCAGGGATATTATGAGGGGTTAATAGTGTGTATTATGGAGACAAAATGTGGTTGTAGTAGTTTTTCACTTCATGATGTAATGTAAAAATTTATGAATATATCTAGTGTTTCTAAGGCTACTAAACCAATCAGTCTTTCGAGATTTGATCCTTCTTGTGATCATGACAATGTTATGTAATAATGCACCGACTCTGGGTAACTAGGGTCGGGGCGTTACAAATTTCCTATGTACTGACTTTTCTAAAATAATGCAAAATTAATTTGAAATGAGTTTAATGGGTGAACTAAAATTCTTTCTTGGATTTCAAATCTTTCAAAATGATGATGGAATTATTTTAACTCAAAGTAAATATACTTGAGATCTTTTAAAACATTTTGTATTGGATAGCACAAAAAGTAGTGACACTCCCATGAGTACCACCTGTAAGTTGGATCTTGATGAAGATGGTAAATCTGTTGATCAAACCACTTATAGAGGAATGATTGGATGTCTACTCTACCTGACTTCTAGTCATCCTGATATTATGTTTAGTGTGTGTATGGGTTCTCGTTTTCAAGCATACCCTAAAGAGTAACATTTAAATGTTGCAAAGAGAATTTTCAAGTACCTAAAGCATACTTCCAATTTAGGACTATTCTATCCCAAAGGACAATCATTTTATTTGTTGAGTTATTCTGATGCTGATTTTGATGGTTGCAAGTTAGATAGAAAAAGCACCTCTGGAACATGTCTCATTTTAGGCAAGTCACTAGTATCATGGTGTAGTAAGAAACAAAATTATGTTTCATTATCTACTGCAGAAGCTGAATACATAGCTTCTGGAAGTTGTTGTGTGCAAATTTTGTGGATGAAACACACATTACTAGACTATGGATATCAATTCAGACATGTCCCAATAAATTGTGACAACACAAGTGCTATTAACATTTCTAAGAATCCTGTTTCTCATTCTAGGAAAAAACATATTGATGTAAGACATCACCTTTTGAGGGATCATTATCAAAAAGGTGATATCACATTTGAATTCATTGGTACTGAATATCTACTTGCTGATATATTCACTAAACCATTAGATTATGAAAGATTAGACTCTATCATACATGATCTTGGTATGATTAATCATAAATAAATATCTTACTAATGTTAATGTTTAATACTTTACTATATTTTACCTTACGGTTTCATGATCACTGTTTTACAGTTACTGTATAATGCATACAGTCTCACCATTAAGACATTGTGCTCATGGTCTGTCACTTAACTGTCTCACCGTGACAGAACAATTCACTCACTGTCTTACCGTGACTGCACAGAATGGACACTACCTCACCGTGACGACCACCAACTGTATCACCGTGATGACCGGTTTTTATCACACCATAATGCCAACTCACAGTCTCACCATGAAGATTATTTATACTCTTCTTTTAACCCGCATCATGGTAATATTTATTTCACCGATATTTGATTTCCCGCTTTTTTTTTATGACGTTTGATATTCCCAAATGATGAAACATAAGAGTTTATTTCGATTCCTTACCTGAACTCTCTCTTGAACCTTCTCATTCTTGAAAACCTTCTCTTCCCTCTCACCTGAACCTTCAGTGGATTCCAAGGATCAAGCGTCCGTCTTCACCCTCGTCTGAGAAGCGCCACTCTAAGAAACAGAAGAGAATACCGAGGATAGCTCCCGAAGGACCTCTAAACCCAAACATGGTAATCCGTACTGTTTTACCTAAAAAATATATTTTCCCTGTGTGGATAGTGTCTAGAGAGTCGTTAGTTTTTAAAGCTTTAAGAGAACAAGGTTGGTTTCAGTGGTTCTCTAGACTAGATAGACCGATTTACCCGAGATTGGTATCTCAATTCTATCAATATGTGAATTTTTCCTTTGATTTTGGAGAAATATTTTTGGTGAAAAGATGGATAAATGGTCAGAAGTGTTCTTTCTCTTCGAGGTTGTGGGCTGCATGCCTACGGATTCCTCATGAAGGAGTAAGTGATGACTACCAGAGAGACCCTCCTCCATCATCCGATATATTCGATCTAGAAAATTCCTTGTAATTCTAACTGGTAATGGAACCAAGTGAAGGGCTATTTCTGCAGAGCTAGATGGAGAAACTAGACTTCTATTCAAATTTGTTCGGAATTTGATCAGTCCATGAAAAGTGGATTTTTCTATAATGAAGTATCAGGATGTGTTCTTGATTCACCCATTGAAGAATGGCCATAAGATCAACCTATTCAAGTATGTTATTAACCATATCTATGAGATGATTAAAGTCACTCCCAAATCCACCTCCTTGTTTTACTCAAGGATGATTTCATCCATACTAGTTGCCAAAGGGATGGTTGGACCAAATGAAGAAAAGTTAAAGGACTATGATTTCTACTTATCCAAGCCTATCATCAGAAGGATGAAGATTAGCTGGAACCCCTGGAAGAAGAAGTGGGTTGAGGATAATGATCACCTTTATAAAAAGTTTAATCCTATTGACTACCGAAGAAGGCCTAAGATCCTAGTCGATCCTGGTTTAGATCCAAATGAAGTGGCTGAGTATTCAGAAGAAGAAGAAGAGGAAGTGAAGCTGAAGTATCACCTAGAGAAGAAGCTGGAAGACCTCCAATAGAAATAACTTCTATTGAATAAGGAAGGACTGTTGTCCCTGCTGAAATACCTCAAGGAGAGGAAGTTGCTGTTGGTTTGAGAGAAGAGGAAGCTCTTGCTTCTAGTGAGGATGTCAATCCAGAAGCTTATCATACTACTGCAAGAAAATTGGTTTTTCCTGATTTAGAGCAGCAAGCAACCATAGAGACAGATCATGTTGAAGAGGATCTCCCTCTTGAGAAAGAAGTCAGTCTAGAAGCTCAACCAGTGGAACGATCTGTTCCTGAGATAATTCCCTCTGCTAAAGAGAGGATAGAAATTTCCTTTCAGATGGAAAGGAAAGAGTTTTCTGAAGAGATTAGAGATGATCCTGTGGATATTAACCTTGTTGCTAAACCTATAGTCTCTGAAATGGAAGCACAATTTGAGGGGGAGGAACCTCAAAACCTTGAGATTATAGAAGCTGGATCTACTAAAGCTTCTCAACCTACTGTCTCATACTCTGTGTACACCCGTTATGTTTTCCCAAGATTTTATGACGTGAATGAGTCAGAGCAAGTTACTACAACTGGAATAGATATCTCTTCTATGTTTCAACTGAAGTCTGTAGCTCATCCAAAACCAGTACCAGAACTAGAGCCTCAATCTGAATCAGAACTGAGTCTGAAGATGACTCTGAACCGCAACCAGAACCTGCTCCACTTCCTTTACCTGCACTCTTACCCGAGCAACACTCCTTTGTAACTAAAGATGATCTGAAATTTTTTGGAGAGACTCTTTTAGCTGGAGTTGAGAAAATATTATCCACTCAACCTCATCCAATAACTCAACTGAGTAAAGAAGATTCATCAATTCTCTTGGAAAATATTATATTGCATATTCAACCAAGGATGATCCAATAAATTTAAGAAGTCGGAGTAGAAAATAAGCAGCTGAGTGCTGATGTTGCAAACCTGAAAAGTATGGTAGGCAACTTGTAGAATGAGTTGTCCTTGAGATCAGAGCCTGCTCCTATTTCTGCCTTAGCACCAGTTTCTACTTCTCCTGAGCCAACCGATTCTACCCTTTCTAGAGAGATTGTGTCTCATGTTCATCCATATCTACTATCTTTTGATGACAAGATTGGATCAAGACACACCAAGATGCTGGAACGCATGAGGGAGCTTGTAGAAAATCTGAATAAGATCACAGATGAGTACATTGGATGTCTGCAGAAAGTTTTGAAATAGCTCAAAGTTCTATCCATAACTGTAAAATCTTCTCCTGCTTTAGGTCAAAATTCTGTTCCTCCTTTGGATGATTCTCTGCTGAGATCCATAATCAAGGAAGAACTTCAGAATGCCTTGAGTGGCTTGGATTTTTCTTCTTTGTCAGAAGTGGTTAAGAACATTGATCGATCATTAGACTTGGTTTGAATTCATTCTAAGATAGCCAACGATGCTCAACATGAGATCACCAAGAAAATATATTTTTATCTCACCCGGATTTTCTCCAAAATTGATATGACAGATCACTTTAGATATCTTGTGGAAAACTTGAAAATCCCTCTGGAAACTCAAGATTTTAAAGCTCAAGTTTAGAATCTTACAGAGTTCACCATATTGTTGGACAAATTCATGGAGAATAAGGAAGATTTTGAAAAGGCTATGCAATATGGTGGAGAAATAATTACTAATTTCATAAATCTTTTGAAGCCGTATCTTTATGTGCAGAGTACTGCTATAATTGCTCCTGATGTTTCACCCCTTAGACCTGGTATACCTGCCTTAGCCTCAACTTCCATGTCAGTAAGCCAAGCTCTTTCTCAGATCCGACCAGTCATTCTTGACCAACCGTAGCCTAGATCTTCTACTGCTCCTACTTTGGCTCCATACATTTTTGAAGGTCTACCCTTACCCTCCTTGTCTACCACATCTGTCGCTTACTCTATATCAGCACTATCTCCTGCTGCTAATAAAGGCAAGGACAAGGCAGATCCCTAAAGATTCTAGGGACTGTTTTCTTTTTTGATTGGATGTCATTTGTTGTTTAATGTTTTTATTTCTCCTATATGTTTTATTATGAACCTTTTCAATGAAAAATGCATTGTTTCACTTCATTATTTCTACTTTTTGATAATCCCAAAAGGGGAAGAAGAACTACAAGTACATGTATCAGTACTATAATGAGTACTATAATGAGATATGTTATTATCGAATCTATTATTATCTAATTTTTTTCTATTCTAATATTCTAGTTTCAATAATGTTACATTTCATTTATATTTTGACTATATATGATTTTTGATCTTCAAAAAGGGGGATATTGTTGGACTCCTCATGTATTAATCATGTTTTAATGATCACAAATCCTATTAATGTTACTTAATCTCTATCTTAATTGCAGATCTTTCTAATGCTCTTCAGTCTCAATAATAACTACACATCATGTTTTAATGATAACAAAAATTATTGATGTTAATTACTCTCTTTATTATTTACAAGTCTTATGCATAATCACAAATATCACTTATATTATCAAGACTTTATATTTATGATTCAAGTTCTCTTACACTTTACTGGTTATACATTATTCATATTCTGCATATTACTGTCTAAGTGTAAATACAGATATTTGTCTAAGTATAGAGACACCGTGATGTTTGACAAAATAAGATAGACTGTGTACAAGACACAATCACAGTGACCCAGACACCATGAAGGACAAACTGTGAAGGACAAACCGTGAAGGACAAACTGTGACCCAGACACCGTGAACGACAAACCGTGACCCAGACACCGTGAAGGACAAACTGTGACCCAGACACTGTGAAGGACAAACCGTGACTCAGACACCGTGAAGGACACACCGTGACATGGAGACACCGTGAATCACATACTGTGGAGCATATACCGTGAAGAAGACACTGTTTACATAATCATAGTGACACCGTTTCTTAACTTTTTTTCAATATTATTTAAATAATTCTAATGGTCATATTTGATGGTTTTAATGCAATTAATGTTATTTACTGATAGTTTTTGGCATGTCAGGAAACTGTATCTTGTACCTTTGAAAAGGGTATCATTCCAACTGCAAGAACTCGTGGAATATAAGGATGATTGAGATGCAATACATGAGAAGAAGTGTGATGACACAACAAGAAGAACTTACATACGCCCGAATGCATTGTGATGAATAGAAAGAACAATTATTTTCAAGCAAGATATTGCAATACTTTCAAAAAACTCTCATGAGTGAAATCCAACACCACTGAAGAACACACGACGAATCAAGAGATCATCTTTCACTCCTATATAACACAAGCTGAACTACGACACTCTTTTTTTCAACAGAAAAACCAGAGAAGGACTCAGAAGCAATTCTGCTCAATCTAACGAGTCCAGAGCTATATTGCTAATCACTAGAGTCTTCTAAAAACCTATCTATTCTTTCTAAGTTATTTGTTTATTTACTTTCAAGCAGTGTGGTGTACTCTGTATATCTTACACATACACACTGTCTCCTGCACTTTATTGGAGGATATCAAAATCCTCACTCCAAAACTCATAACTATTGTTTACCCACATCAACTATGGAAGAGGTCCTTGTGTGGCCTGGTCTTTGTTTTTTTCCCACGAAGAATTGTGGTAGAGGTCCCTACATGGCCTGGATAGTTTTGTAAACTGTTGTTAACCCCGATCCAGGGTGTGGATCAAATTTATATAAATTTTAGAGGACTAAGTCTCGGCTTCAGACTGAACCTCTTGTTATATCTGCTGTGTATCTTTATTTTATGTTTAAAGTATACTACATATATCTTTTATAATCCGCTGATGTTACTTTGAAATACAAAACTATTTTAAAGATACATTGATAGTTAAATTATCAAGTGTTTATACTTATTGTAAATTAGTAGGTTAGTTTCAAAAGTTAGTTGAATCTTGTGGTTAAATTAACTGAGACCTAATAAATCTTTGAGAAGCTAAGTGAATATCTACAATCTATATAAATTCACTACATTTTAACTTGTTTTATAAATTGGGGGATTTTAAATAGAAAATATTTTAATAGAAATTTTAATTGGAACTCAATTCACCCCCCTCTTGAGTATCAACTCTGACCAAAAAATGTGACATGAAATCCATTTTTGGGAAGTGAGCACCATTATATGTGGATATATAATTTTTCTGATTAACTATTTATTTATCATGGTTATAGTGGAAACAATTCTGTTTGTGTTAAATAAGTTACTATTTTAGTCTTTTAATTAAATTCAAGTATTAGTTTTTGAGTTTCCATGAACTTTTTTATTTATTTTTATTTTTATGAAAATTTTATATGGTATATGATTTTATATTGTGTGGGATATTCTTCCTAGGCCTTCATGTCATGTTACTTAGGATCCTAACTTATTAGGACATTGGAGATTTCCATTGTGTTGGGATTCATGATGGCCAACTCATTTTTTTCCATTAGATTTCTCCCATGGAATTATCCACATTATACTTTTGTGGTGCATCCTAGACATTTATGGAGGCTGATCAGACAACTAGGCATCATGGGTGTTTTTTCTATGTTTTGTTATTTACACTCTCTTTGGGGGAGAGAGATCTATATCCTCTAATAAAAATCCATTCTAATACTATCACATCTTTCCTATTTACATTCTAATATGCTATGATAACATATTTTCACTAGCCAACTCATTTTCATTCCATCGAATGTGTGTCACACTTCCGAAGATACACTTAACACATCTAAATAATCACCATCTACTCTTCAATTATTAGTTCCCCCTTCTCTTTACTATCTAGAACACACGCGAACTATTGATCATTGAGAGTAATATTTCATTAGTATTTTTTTCATTCAATGAGATAATAGAATTTTGAGATAGGAAGGACCTCCAGCTTGAAAAATTCTATGTACCCCAATTATAATTATGTTCTCTAGTGGGGAGATCAGTTATTGTAAGATATATTTATATATAAATTACTTCAAGGATATTAATCACTATAATCAACATTCACCTAGTCCTATAAACATCCCTTGGGTTCTTGGTGTAGGCATCAGTTGTAAGCTTGGTTATGTATTTCTTTCTTTGATGTTGCATTGTATTTATTTTATCACAATCTATATGTGTGGGGTTTTCTAAATGAATCAATATATGATTCATGTGTATAAAATATCCTCAAATTTATTTCCTATTAAGTTCTATAGCTCTACAGAATTGATATGTAGAGAGCTTATGTGATCCACATGCATTTTTATTTCTGTTATATATTCTCTATTTGAATGTCTATTATTATTGAATTTTGAATAATAATAAATTGTGGTGGTGGTGTTATTATCATTTTCACAATACCAATTAATTATGTAACAACCATTTGTTTATATATATTTATCTTTAATTAATTGTATTTGTTATTATCTTTCATTACACACAACATCAATTTTTAACAAACCGCAATATACAATTAAAATATTTTTATTTTAAGTGATAGTTATCACATACCCACTAGACTAATGGTAATTAATAGAAATATATAAATTATGAAACATCTATGGTTATATATTTATAAAATTAATTAATTGTTTATCAACTGATTATAAATGAAAATAAAAATCATTTGAAAGAAAAAGAAATATTTTTCTAAAAATAGCTTTTATGGGTCTAATGTATTTTTATATTGATAAATAGAATTAATCCATATTTTTGAATTATTTTAAATAAATTTAAATATTATAGACTTTATTATGTGTTTAAAATAATCAAAAAATGTTATTTTAAGCATAGGATTAGAATAAATCTTGTTTTATGCTTAAAAATGTATTTTTTTTTGTAAAACCTAGTTTTGTCACATTTTATGAAAATGAATTAAAATTAATTTGTGAGGTTTATAGTTATTTATTTTGATAAAATTAATTACATATTTTGTATTATGATTTTAAAATTTTCTAAATATCCCCTTTTGTTTTGGGTGAATATGAATAGTTACCATGGTAAAATTTATCACCTTGGTAAAGGGTAAAATGGGATAATCTTGATTAAAAATAAGTGATAATTTAATAATTATTATTAAAAATTATTCTAGGATTAAAATAATTTCATCAGTAACTCATTAGGATATATATTGGGTTTTTTAATGTACATTTCTCCATGAAAATGAATTATATATTATTTAAATCAAACAAAGTAACAAAATGTCACTCTCTTTGTTTTTAATATCCTTTATGCGTGCAAAGAGAGATAAAAGTGAGTTATGAATGAATATAAGTGTTTATTTGGAGATAAATAAAATTATTTTCATGATATGGGTTTTTTTTAAATTTTTTGTTAACTCTATAATGACCTTAATTTCTTATGACACACCGATACAATATACCCAAATTCAATAAAACTATATAATAAATGATTTAAAAAAATATTGAATGTGATATAATTTGAATATGTTAATGTCACCAAAAAAATTTATAGATATGTAGAAAATATTATGGAGGTTTTGAATAATTATATTCAAATTCTCCCTTTTTATTTATTTATTTAATGTAAAATTAAATGAATAGTATCAAAAATTATAATAATGATATTTTATCAAATTATTTTTTTTAAAATTATATAAAAATAATAAAATATTGAAATAAGGAAAGGTGGTTATTATATGGTCTAAAATTTCCTAAATTTACCATTAACTGTCCAATTTTCACCTCAAAAGTAAAAATTAAAACCCAATAATCTTGAAAAGTTGTTATTGTAGTTAAAATTAAAATTGGTTAAATAGAGGTTAATAAAAATGATGAGGATTGAAATCACACAAAATTTTTTCTAAATTTTATTAGTTGTTGAGATTAATACCATATCCAAAATTATATTTGAATCCATTCACATTTTGAGTCATTTTTTTGGGAATGAATTTATTATAATTTAATATTCTGAGAAATTACAAAAGTGCCCGTCAATAAAATTATAAAATGGGAATAAGCTCCCTCACTTATTAACACCACTTTCAGACTTATACATTGAAAAACTCAAGAAATTTCCCTTATAAACTTTCCTATACACATCCTAGAGGTTTTTTTCTTCTGAAAATACAAAACCTATAAACCTTTAGTGGAGATATAATGAAGTTATTCAAAAGAAGAGGCAATCTCTCTAATCAAGAAATTTCTTTTATAATGTTATTTACATAATATAAATATATGGGTTGTAATTCCCCGACCCTAGTTACCCAGAGTCAGTGCATTATTATGTATCAGTGGCATGATCACAAAAGATCAAGTCTTGAAAGACCGATTAGTTTACTAGCCTTGGAATTACTAGATACATTCATAAGGTTTACATTACATTATAAAATGGAAAACTACAACAACATTTTTTCCATTGAAAACATTGAGATCCCAGATCCTATCCCTGTAGGTTAGTCATAATACATTTCTTCACATCCTGGGAAAAATAAAACATAGAAAGGGGTGAGCCCAAATTCTCAGTAAGGATATCAATATAGCAGAAACTTTAATAAATAAGCATAAACTTTTATTGCAATGTATAAAACTCAAACAAAATCCTTTTAAACATAAAATTAATCATAATATGGAAAATATAAATCAAAATAATTTCATTTATTTTCTCACATGGATATTCTACTAGTCGAATAATCACATGAAATATCAATAGCCACTTTCATAATGATGGAATGAATAATGCCAGACTTTCATAACCACATTGTCAAGGCCTTGTTCCAAGACAACAAATAAGATTTTTCATGGCCTTGTGCCAAGAAAATAGTTTCTCTCATGAGACCTACAAATGCATTGAGGAGATAGAGCGGGCTCCACCCATCCCTTACTAAGTCCAATGCCTTCCCCATATGAAAGGTTTTAATCATAACATAAACATTCGTATTAAAACTGGCACACAAAATGTCAATACTTTATCCATAAACCATTAATGGTAGAAAAATAACACATCCATGGTTAAACATATCACAAAACCATCAATAAAAAATGTAAGATTTGTATCATAATAAATCAACTTCAAACAAGATTAAAATCCATTAAAGGATGTTGACATAGATGAAATCATAACTGTTTGAGAGAAATATCTCTTTTTTTTTGAAAAAAATTAAAGTAACATAATTATAAAAGAAAACATATATATTTAAAATATTCTTATAATATTGTAAGGGAATCATTGACAATTTTATAACAGCAGAAAATAGCTGCACCCACCGTATAAGTTAAAAAAAAATTCTTACCTTAAATTTGTCAAAAAGGTTAAAAGGTACCTTGTTTGGAAAATGATGGAAAGATTCATTTAAAAAGTATAAGGTCAAATCAGGGTATAAATGAATTTATCCCATTATCTAGAAAATAGTAAATATGTTTTGAAATAAATTTTTAATAAGCATGTATGTGGATGATAAAGAGGTCCCAGTAGATAATTACGTATAAACATCCTCGGAAAATGAAGAGATTGAGAAAATAACTCTTACCTTGTACTTTTACTTGGACAAGAGTTTTTTAAACTCCTGTATAATAGTGAAATAATTTTTATTAAATTATATTATAATAATATACATTAATATTATATCATATATGATATTTTAATATTTCTTTGTTAATAATATTTTAGTATTATCGTCGTTTCGGTTGTTAACTGATTTGTTTTCCTTTATATTCATTGTTATGTAAGTAATGTTCATAATAGATAGGATGTATCTTATTAATATTAATAATTATAATAATTCTTTAAACCTTATTTTTAATCATCTAATAAAAATTATTCATGAATGGATATGATGGGGAATGAATCTCATCGCATTCGTGGAGATGGTAATCTGTAAGTACGCACAAGTGACAATATCATTATTTTGATATTAAAATAATATATAATTGGATGTTATATCATATATAAATATTAAATTTCATGTTATATTTATTATTTACATAAATTACACATCATTATTATACCCATCCTAATAATAATTTATTGAATAACAATTACACCACGACGTGGAGACGGTAAGCCGTACGTACGCACGTATGGTGACATGTCATTAAACGGATGGATAGAATAATGAATATGGTTGTACCAAATTTATAATAAAATACCAATATATAGATGATATGTAGTAATTATTTTATATTTGAGACTACAATGAAAGAGGAAGTGGAAGAAGAAAGGAACTTGTAAGAGGTGATGAAATGTTAACCTCTTCTTCAGGTTCTTCTTTTTGATTTGATCAAAAGGGCTCCATAGGTTGGCTTTCTAACTAAATTAAGGCCTCTATAATTAATTTAGGATAGTTAATAGGGTATTTGGGTAGGGTTTGGCAAATCTAAATTTCATTGAAGGTGTGATTTATAGAGAAGGGGCAGTGCCCTTTTATAAGATGGGTGAGGGGCACCATAGGAAAAGCAAGAAATATTATTTTATAATAAAACCGTTTTCAGTTTATAATGGCTCCAAAATGAATTATTTAAAGGGAAATGTGGTTATGGGTCTCAAAACACTCAACCAATAGGGTTTAGACTGGTTTGGGTCACTATATTAACATTATCTTTTAGATTTAACTCTTAGTTAAATAGTTTGACATTTACCATGTCTCTTTTTATTTTTATATTATAGGGTTAATAAAGTTACTATATACTTCCAAGATTACCCCAAGTGGTTCATTAATGATACAAATATCATTATATAAGTCATTTGGCCGAACCTTATATTTTTAGTAATAGAATATCAGTTAATAATATAATATTTATTTTAAAAACGCTTTTATGTCAGTTTTGAAACTATTTGGTATTTTTTTTCCTAAATTCATAACAACATTATTACATTGAAAAAAATTCATCTAACCAACCCTAATATGTCATATTAACCTATAAAATTAGTGGAATTCATAAAAAGACTCAAATTACATTTATTTGGATATTTATAATATAATTATTTTAATCTTTCATTAATACGGTAATTATTGCATCATCATTGTGTCATAAAATTTTTTAATTATTTAATGTCTAAAAAATATGAATAAAACCATTATGTAGGAAATTTTTTTATATTTCTAATTAATATTTATAGTCGAATTTATCTTTTGTTTAACCCTATATTAAAAATGTTTTAGTTATTAAACTTTGAATTTAACACTTTTAACACTTCTTTAAATTAAATAATAATAAATGTCCTAATCTAATCCAAGCTGACATAAAGGAGCATATTTTATTCCTAAGGTTGTTTTTGGTCAAATTAAACTTATCCAATATAATTAGGACATGTGTTTGGGTAATAATAATATAATATTTACCCTTAATTACCCTATTTACTTTTAACCGTGGTAAATAAAAGTAAAAAGATGCTATTCACCAACAATTATTTTAATCTTATTGAATTTTTTTTACTAAATGATATCAAACATCTCTTGGATATTTTAAATTCAACTCACAAAATCAGTAAAATTATGATTTATGTAAATTTATAAATGCTCCTAAAATGTGGGTAAAAGACGGTAAAAAGTTCAATAAATTTTTTATATATCTAAAATTATAATAAATTAACTCCAAGTAATTACATTGAATTTATATAAGTATTATGTATATATTTTGACCTAACACACATTTAAATAAAATAAATAATTATTTAAATAAAAATTCTGTTTTAAACTATAACTCAGTGTTTTTCACTATTCATCAAAAATTGAAAGTTTTCAAAAAATACCAAAAATACACCCTAATCTAATTTTGATACTCTGAATTTAAAAATGAAGTCCATTTTGAAAGATAAAATTTATAAAATTTTAAAAAGTGGGTATTACTATTCATAACAGCTAGTTTGATTGGTTTTGGTGTGTTAGAACTTGAAGTTACGTACAACACATGCTATTTTATTATTAAAAAAGAACCGTACCATGGAAGCTTGGGGTGTTACATTCTCCCTTACATCAAATAATTTCATCCTCAAAATTTATAGAATATTACTACATAAAAGACTTGGGTGGTCCTTAATCATAAGTTCCTTGGGTTCCCACGTTGCCTCTTCTTTCTTATGGTTTCTCTATAGAACTTTTACCAGACGAGTCATCTGGTTTCTCAGCACTTGTTCTCTTGTATCAAGAACCTTGAAAGGCTCTTCGCAATAAGACAGATCGGGTTCCAGTTCTAATTCTTCATAGGTGAGTACATGTGTTGGGTCAGACATGTATTTTTTCAATAATGATATGTGGAATACATTGTGGACTTTGGAGAGACTTGGAATCATTTATAGAAGGTAAGATATAGCCCCAATTCATTCTATAATTTCAAAAGGTTCACTGTACCTAGGAATTAATTTTCCCTTCTTACCCAAATGTATAACACCCTTCCATGGAGATACCATCAAGAAAACATGATCTCTTACCTAAAATTACAAATTCTTCCTTCGGTTATCGGTATTGCTCTTATTCCTACATTAAGAAGATTTGATGTGGTTTTGGATTACCTTCATCTTTTCCATCATTTCCTCCACCAGTTATGGGCCTACTTGTTTTCTTTCACCCACATCATCCCAACAGGTTGGTGTGCAACATCTCTTTCTGTATAACGCTTCATATCACTACCATAAAACAGGTCAAGGGAAGCACTTCACTTTATCAGTTCTAAACAAGAATCACTGATAAAGGATTATTCCTTTATCAGTTCTAGTTAAAAGAACTGATAAATATAACCTTTATCAGTGCTAAAATAAGCGCTGATAAAGGTATACCCTTTATGAGTGCATTTTTTAGTGCCGATAAAAGGGCATATTTATCAGTGCTTATTTTAGCGCTGATAAAAGATTTTATTCTTAATTTATGTAAAATTATAATATTTATCAGCGCTAAAATAAAAGCACTGATAAAACATACCTTTATCAGTGCTTTTAACGAGCATTGATAAAGGTTCCAACGGTTTCTATTTAACAACCCTAACATGCCCTCCAATCTCGAATGCAGTAAATCTTTCATGGAAGCTGAACCAGAAACCTCTTCTACCATGACTTCTCCTCCCCGTCCGTGCCACGTCCTCATCTTCCTCCTCCTCCTCGTCATCCTCTTCTTTTTCCACCTACTCCTCCGCCGCCGCCATTGGGTTTTTCTCCTCCGTCGCTGCCTCCGCTCCATTGGTTTTTTTCCTCCGACGCTGTCTCTACCACTGTGACTGCCGCTGCCTCGGCCGCCGTGCCGCCGCCGTCTTTGCCACTACTGGTCAGTGTAGGAGTATTTTTCATTCTCTTCGATTAATATAAATGAGAAATGATGATCCTTGAATGATTATGATGACTTATAGTTTTTTATAAGTGAGTTGAACCTATGTCTGGGTAGTTGGGGAAAGAGTGAGATCCCAGGTGGTGAGACCCTTGTATTGTATGTTGTTTTAGATAGCAGGTGTGTGAGAACCTATAGTAAGTGGTTGGTTTTGTTCACTAGATGATGTGTGTTTTGAGGTGGGGATAAGTGTGGCACCCATGGGCTAAGGATTGTGTGTAAATTGATTTAAGGGGTTTGTGTGAGATCCCAGTGCTCATTAGCATGTGACTCAGGATGTTAGCGAGCTAGTAAGTTTTGGTGGTTGGGGGAGACTAATGAGTAGGGTTATCTTGGTGTTATTAATACCTTAGATACATAAATCCAGGGTAGATTCTATGAAATGTTGGATTGATGCATATTAGGTGTTTTCAAGTTGATAGCTAAGGAATGGTCATGCCCTGGATTTGTATAAGGGAAGCACACTATATTCATGAGTTTTGGTGTTATGACTGGGTTAAGGGACATGATCATTTGGATTCCTAACCTTATTTATTTATATCATGGTTTTAATGTGACCATCACTATTGAACCTTCATGGATGGGTTTAGGGTAATGAAGCATGGGTATATTACTTTGGTTTTGGAATAATGTTGGGTAACTGGTGATCATGTGGTGAGTTTTGGCATCATGTGATGTTACGATTGGAAAATAGTACCAGGGGTGTCCCATTGTAAATTTGTGTGTTCCCCCTAATTTTTGTCAAGATGTACAGGTAGGCTCATTGAGTTTGAATAGGGATATGATCCTACTCACTAGATACCACGTGTTGTGCTGAAAAGATTATACCATGATGTTTAAAGTCATGCGATTAGGATGTATGTGTCGTGAAAGTTGTGATAAAAGAGGATTGATCAGGGATTACTCATTTGGGATATGCTATCTAGAATAAACTTGGGGATTATACCTAATGGGAGGACCTATTGGTCAGGGATTTCCCATTGTATGTTCATCTTTTATATTTTAAAAAGTCTGTTGAACTCATTCTATTGAAGGTTGGTTCTATAATTTTGTGTTATCTTAAGGTGTGTTTAACCACGGTCTAGGTTGATTTCGGTTTTAGTGGGTTCTTGGGGTTTGTGGGATGTGGTAAATGATGCACCCAGTTTTAGATTATTTTATTCTCATGAGTTTCACCTATTTTATGTTTTCTTTTCAGTTGTAAATCTCCTCTATTGTGCACCTCTCCTCTTCCATGGACGCACCTCTGCCATGTGCTTAACGAAACCTTCGCGGTGAGTTTTCTCCTATTAATCATTGATTTACTCTTTTTTGAATTTTATTACTATTTTATATTGATGGTTATAATGTGAAATGTACGGGCTAAACGCCCCACTGAAAATCATGGCCATTGGTGGTCCTTGTTTGCGCACTAAATGAATTGCATGTTGGTTGGTTCTTGTTCAACATTTGAATATAAAAATTGGTAATTTACATATACTTGACTTATGAATGAACACCCCAGGATGATAAAACTTCTGTGATAACCCCTGAATTAACAATAAAAATTGAATAAGGGATGCTTTGTAAAATTTAAAATTGTGATTGTTTGGTTTGTATGGTGTTGCGATTGTGAGAACAATTTTGTTTTTGCATGGTGTTGCGGTTGTGGGCATGATTGATATGCCATTTGTTTTCTATGTTGTATTTCTTCCACCATTGAATATCAATCCAAAATTTACCCATTTCAATGGCACCACAACTTTGTTACTAGTGCAATTCTACTGAATCCTAAAAAACCACTTCTAGAGGAGTCTATGAGACACTTTATGGTGTGAAGATGATGTTTTTCAGATTCTATATATTTTTTAAATACATTGTATGTAGTATTGTTAAATGGAACATGCTTCACCACACATGGATTTCATATAGATTTTAATTCTAGACAATAGTTATCTCCAAAATTTACACCACATGACTCATCTTCTGAATCAAACTTAGAATAAGTTTTATTTTAAATGTTACATGTCATGTGAACGTAGGTCACACACAATGTATCTCCAAGACATATACTTCAGCACGAAACCATGTACATTCCATGAAATAATGGTAAAACCATATGATATGTGTTTTACTTCACTCACACCATGTATAGATACCATAGAAACTTGATGTGTATAGACTATACACCCCTAGTGGTCATGTAAGGACTACACACCGTGTATTCCACAAAAATGTGATGCATAGCTGGCGAAGTGACTCATTTTGTATATAAAGTAATCACCTTTGGCTCAAGTTGTTCTATATGGCATGTATCTTCAAAGGCGTCATGCAGTATTTGTAAGACTAACTTGGAATTAATTTGATATATGTCAGATTAAATCACGTATCTTATCCATAGATGATGCTCACCCTACTGGACACACCATGTATATGGATTTCACATGAGTTTAGAAATGGTAGTATACAACCAACCTTGATTGAGAACCCTACAAATTGTGTGCTATGTTAATTTCATTATTATTATTTATTTTTCACTTAGATGATAATATTTCATGTATGAGTAGCCCATTATAAATATCTTCTCATCTAGATCACACTATTATGATTTCCTCATTCATTCGAAATTTCACACGATGTGGTTTGGATATTTTAATTATCTTCACTCTCCTTGAGAGTTGAAAAGTGACAAGTGAGATGTTTGGAGAAAATATGAAGTATGGTACTCCCCCATGTTTCGGTGAAGAGTCCTCCAATTATAGGTTTTAGGTACTCCATGGAGATATAAAAAAGATAGGGCACAATACCCCGTATATAGATATAGTTCAAGTACTTTCACATCTTTTGGGGTAGGTTCCTCTATTTCATTGTAGAGGCATTTGTACCATGATTTTTTTTATAAAACCCAAACAATGCTACTTGATTTATTAAAACATAATATTAGGAAAGTTTGAGATCGAACCCATAATGACGATGAATATGAATAAAGAATGGATGAAAGTCAATCGGTTGACAAAAAAGTATGAAGATGGCATGAAAGAGTTTATCAAGTTTGCAGGAGATTATGCATGTGACCCTTCTCAAATCCTCAATCTGTGTTTACGCTTTTTTTATTCAAGACAAATTAGTCCAGAGGAGTTAGAAGAACACCTGATTTGTCCCGGAATAGATCGAAGTTATATATGTTGGAATAAACACGGGGAAAAAACGAATATAGGTAGTGTCTTGGATAACACGACATTTTATGGAAGATCTGATATGATTACAAGAATGAACAGTGAAGATGATCATATGGAGGGTGTGATTACAGATGTGAATGATGATGAAAATCGTATTGAGGAAATGACAAGTAGATTTGAAGATGAACTTAGTGATTTTCCAAAATTGTTTGAGAATTTAAAGAGTTGTGCAAAAATGCCATTGTATGTTGGTTGCTCTAAATATATAGCATTGTCAGTCGTACTGAAGCTGTATAATTTGAAAGTAGACAACGGGTGGAGGAATACAGTTTTACAAAACTACTTGCTCTCCTGAATGACATGCTCCCAGAAGATAATGAACTCCGAAGATGAACATACGATGCCAAACGAATGCTATGATCGATGGGTATGATCTCTGAATGAATAAACGCATGCCTGAATGACTATATATTGTTTCACAAGGACCACAAATAACATAAAGAATGACCAAAGTTTGGTGCTTCTTGATACATGAAAGATTATTCTAGTCCTACGAAAATTGTATGGTACATTAAAATCATTCCATGGTTTAAGCACCTATATAGAAGTGTGGAGACTGTAGGACAATTGACATGACATGCAGATACAAGAATTAAAGATGGGAAACTATGTCACCCAGCAGACTCTCCTTAGTGGAAGAGAATTGATCATGAGTATCCTGAATTTGGAAACAAGCCAGGAAACCTTCGTCTGGTGTTATCTACAGATGGGTTGAATCCTTTTGGTTTTCAAAGAAGCAGTCACAGTACATGGCTGGTTATGTTGGTAAATTATAACTTACCACTGTGGTTATGCATGAAATAAAAATTCATCATGTTATCTATGCTTATATCAGGACCAAAACAACTGGGTAATGATATTTATGTTTATTTGGTTCCATTGATCGAGGATTTGAAAATATTGTGGAATTCAGGTGTTACGTTGTATGATGCTAACAAAAAAGAAGATTTCACTTTGAAAGACATGTTGTACGGGACGATAAATGACTTTCCTGCTTATGGAAATTTGTTAGGATATAGCATTAAAGGAACTCAAGGGTGTCCCGTTTGCGAACATGCTACACAATCAATTAGGTTGAAACATTCATTAAAACCCATGTATTTAGGAAATCACAGATTTCTACCCCGACGTCATAAGTACCGATCTTGGACGACATCATTAGACGAATGTTTAGAAGAATGTACAACACTCTCTCCACTAATAGGTGATCAATTGTTTGAGAAGGTAAAATATTTGAACAGTACTTTTGGTAAACCGTTTTCAAAAAATGTTACGAAAACTGGTTGGAAAAAGAGATCAGTTTTTTTTAATTACCATACTAGAATTGTAGGTATGTCAGAAATTTTCTTGATGTTATGCATATTGAAAAAAATGTATGTGATAGTGTCATCGGCACCTTACTAAATACACCCAGCAAAACGAACGATAAAATTAAGGCTAGAATGGACATGGCTGAGAAGGGAATACAGGAAGAGTTGGCACTAGTGAAGGGTGAAAAATGATCATTTCTTCCTCAGGCTGCTTACACTCTTTCCAAGCAGGAGAGATATCAGTTTTGCAACTTCTTGAATGACGTAAAGGTTCCAGAGGGGTATTCATCAAATATCAAGAACATCATGTCAATGAATGATTTAGAATTAATTGTTCAGAAATCACATGATTGCCATGTTTTGATGCAAGATCTAATTTCTATATCTGTACGTTGAATTTTTTCAAATAATGTCTTCCATACATTAACGAAGATTTGTTTCTTCTTCAATGTTATATGCAGCAAAGTTATAGACCGGGTGAAATTGCCAACTATGGAAAGAGAAATTGCCATCATATTATGTGAATTAGAAATGTTCTTCCCGCAAACATTTTTTGATATGATGGTTCATTTGATGGTTCATTTGGTGAGATATATTCGACTATGTGGTTCTTTACATTATAGATGGATGTACCCCCATTGAATGGTATATGAATATTTTGAAAGGGTATGTCAAAAATCAAAGTTGGCCAGATGGTTGTATTGCGGAGCAATATATTGTTGAGGAAGCCGTTGAATTTTGTTCTGAATACCTGTCTGGTGTGGAAAACATTGGCCTACTGAAATCTTGTCACATTGAGCGACTTGAGGGTGAAGGAATTTTTAGAAGAGAGGCTGTCACAATCAATATTTCAGATCAGGAGTAGGCTCACCTTTATGTTTTGCATAACAGTTTCGACTTTGACCCATATGTTCAAACCCACAAACAAATTCTTAGGTGTTTGAATCCATCCAGGGCTGAAAAATGGATATCCGATACACATAATCGACAGTTTATAGGATGGTTTCATGTCCATATTTTGAAACAGTTGATGAAAATCCAGACTCAATTTCATAATGAATTCGATGGCTAGACGGAGGAGTAAGTGTGTATGTATTATCTTACAATGCTTATGCAGTTAATGGTTATACATTCTATACTAATGAACACGATGAATAAAGTACCATGAAGAATAGTGGGGTTACACTTGTGGATGAGGCGATGTATGTTTCCGGTGCTAAGGAAAAAAATCCAATTTATGCGAATATGTCATACTTTGGTATCATCAAACAAATATGGGATTTTTATTATACAAAATTAAAAGTGTCGATTTTTCAATGCAAGTGGGTTGATAATAGGAGTGATGTTAAAATATATGAATTAGGATTCGTGAAAGGTTATTTAATAAGGAATTGGAGAAAGAATAACCATTTATAATGGCATCACAGGCAATACAAGTATTTTATGTTCCAGACCCCACAAACCAAAATTTGTCTATTGTTCTGTTATCGACCAAAACAACTGAAGGGTCAGATAAAAGTTCAATGGAGGATGGCCCTTTTATAGGGACTTCACAATTATTTCGTAGTGGTCCCAATGTAGACTGTGTTTTGTATGTCAGAGGAGACCACAATGAATGTATTTACATAGTTGATAGAGGAGTCAAATCTCTTCAGCCTTTAAATAAAAAAAAGAGAGTACAATAATTAGGTTATATGTTTATTGTAATATACATTGTGTTACATTATGTTATTATCTGTCCGCTGCTTCTTTTATGTAATCTAAATTAATTTTTAAACCAATTTTTCATATAATGACTTCTGCACCTATTCATGCACCCAATCCTGAGGCACAAAAGGTCTCTCAACCACCTGCTGGTAGTCCCAGTGTAGAGAAACAACAGGTTTCTCAACTAGCTGCTGGTGGTCCTAGTGCAGAGCAACAACAAGTTTCTCAACCTGTTGTTGCTGGTCCCAGTGCAGAGCTACAACAAGTTTTTCAAACTATTGCTGCTGGTCCCAGTGCTGATGCTAGTTCTCTGGAGAAAAATATTGATGATACTTCTGAGGAAATATAAGAAATGAAACCCTGAAAGCGCAAAAAAAAAAACAAAAGCGCCGTAGTTTGAAAATGTTAGCCAAAATCCTTAAGGAAAAAGAAAAAGGCATCAAATTTGAGGTGGGATGGAATAAGTGAGGCCAACATGTTAACCCCAATAAATCTATCTTTAGTAGCTACATTAGAATTGTCACTCGTCAATGCATGTCGATTGATGTACAGTCGTGGAACCATGTTGTCACTGGTCTTAAGACACTAATGTGGGAAGAGATTATGGTAACATTATGATATCGTTTTTTGAATTTATTAAAATAAAATACCAAAACATTGAATTACTCTTCATTATCCATTGTAGAGTGAATTTATAGTAGATTCCTCGCACAAGGAATATGTATTAAGATTTGCAGGAAGGATTCATAGAGGTTTCAACACAATTTTAATGAAATATCATCTTAAAGATGCTGAAGGGAAAATAAAGCCTCACCCACCTCCTTTTTATGCACACCTAATATCCCAAGGAGTGTGGGATGCATTTATCAATCATCATGGGGAGAAGACTTTTCAGGTACATTGCATGGGGTAATACGTTGTTTGATGTTTTGTTGTATTCACCACTTTGATTGACGGTTTTTTATTTATGAAACAACAACTGAGTGCTGAAAAAAATGCAAAGCAGAACCAGCGTACCCTTACCGTAAAGCAAGGTTGGGGTACACATCACTTGAGAAAAAATTGGTACATCTTTTTAATCTACCGTACTACTTATATATGACATAAAATAAAACCATAACCATGTTTCTCTATTTATATGAAGTTTGATGAATCGAAATCGAAATCGAAATCCATCCCACGCCATGTGCTATGGAAGGAGGCTCGTGTAATGAAATAGGGGATACTGATATATGAAAACACACAAAAATTGTGGAAACATGTGTAAGTATGACATAATATAAAATTGATTTGTTTTAAATCGCTATTACATTACAATGACTACTCATTTTTCTATATTATCTATCTGACATAGTCATCGGAATCAACAACACCCGCACCAGATGCAGAAATACTTTCAGCATCCTTGAAGCGGATAGACCAGTATGGCCGCGTTAGAGGTGCAGGTTTTAGGGTGACACCCCGAACATATTTTCAAAAACAAAAACAAGAAGATGATTAAAATGAAAAAAATTGAAAATCAGGAAGAAAAATTAGTTATTTTTCAAGAATAATTACAATACCAGAGAGAGATGATAACAACATTGATGGGGGAGAGGAAAAGAGAAGAAACAACTAAACAAAAACCCATGCATGACGATCCCACCCCACCCCCACCAGCTTTGAGTAAATCCATTACCCTAAAAAAACTGACTTAGGTGAGGTAAAAAATGTTTTAATAATTGTTTCTGGGAAATGTGATTCACATAGACACTGATACCTTTCCTGTACTAATATTCTATATGGTGAAAATGACAGTGATTTATATCTAGAAACTCTCTCTTATGGCCTTGTAGCGAGGGATACGGTGTTCAATATGCAGAAAGACATGCTAAACATCAGAAAACTTCCAAAAAATCATTCCAGAGTGTCAATTAACATAGATAATGAGCCAAGTTTCGAGATACCTGTTCCAAATGATGATGACGACATTCATACGGTTGAACAAGCTGTTGGAACATTCATCACATGGCCGTCAGTTCTTGTAAAAAACAAGTTGACAAGGAGGTATCCATTTCCAAGTTATTTTTCAATCTCGACCTTTAAAATTTAATGAAAAAAGGTTTGAACCGCTGAATGTTATTACAGAACGACAAAGAGAAGGGGCTGAAACGAAATATCAGCTCAAAACTATCTCAAGGATCACCCAACCGATTGAAACGGTCTACTGAGAGCACCTTCACCCCGCCTGTTCTATATCCATATTTAATATCATTGTAGGCTCATGTGGATACAATGTTGATAAACATCAATGATCACATAGTTGTTTTTGAAAAAAATATGTATAGAGAGGAAACATCAGATTTCATTAGTGCTGAAAATGTAAATGAAATCCTCAAGTAAGAATGGCTAGGCTCCTCAGTTGTAAATGTATACAAGATGTATGTTTTCATGATTTGATTTTACAAAAGCTGATATACTCTGATAATAATGACTAAATACATTTTATATTTTTCGCATGCGTATATATGAAAAACAATTGAAGGGATTTCCACATGAAAAAGAATTTGGACTCGTTAGTCCTCACACCACCTCTTCAAAAGAAGAAATATATTATGATAAAGAGGCTGCAATAATGTTATCCCTGCACAAATCGTTTGAAAAAAAAATTACAGATGACAGACTCTTTTTAATACCAACGATGCAGGGGTAAAACTCTACAATTTAATCATATCAAATTTATTTTCATTTCATTCTTTACTTATTCCTTATTTTTATTTTTAGGGAGCATTAGATGCTAATTGCAGTCAATTTGGATACTCGAAAGATTTATTTTCTGGATTAAATGCATGGATATCCAACAGACCGACCATGCATGATGGCATTTGTTAATTTGTAATACACTAGATCCAACATTTTAAAACTAAACATCTAGTTATATAATTTATTTTATCTTTTAATGAGGATTCTGTTATGATAGGGCGGTGCATAAATATCATCAAATGCATGGAACGAATCTAAGGCAAAAGGATGAGAAAGCCTACAAGATCTACAACTGGAAAAGTATCTGGGTATATATAATAAAATTGCTCTATCCAAACACATATAAAAACAAATTAATTATTGTTTTCGATGTTTTTTTAGTGTCCAAAACAAACAAATTGAAATGACTGTGGTAATTATGTTTGTAAATTTATGAAAGAGATCATATTTCATCAACAAACTAGCATACCTGATGAGGTATTTTCGAAAATAATTACGAGTTCATTTAAAATATTTATTAATCCTTTGTGTATTTATATTTCTTCAGTACTACCATTACTGTCGCAAAAAATCATATTCAGAAGATGATATAGATGTGTTTAGAAACGAATGGGCACCATACCTGATGGATGATTGTACACAAATAAGATGAAGGTGAATTCCTACTAATGTTATCCATATATGATCATTTATATCTCCCTTGTTTACACTTACAGAGCAGATATGATCAACCTTTATTATGTTTTATATCCTTAGGTTATGAAGAATGGTTTTAGATATGACTTTTCTTTCCAGTGAATCATAACTCATTGGACTACACACGGTCGATATTATGGAATTCGACCGATTCATAATCATTCAGTCCACTCACGAGCATCTTAAAATATTGATGGGAACCGATAACTTGGATGTTCATTTTTCTAAATTTAGTTTCCCTTATATGTGGGTGGCGGGTTTCCAGGTGGGAGGGGTGTCTAGGAGTGGGGGGTGTCCAGGAGGGGTGTGTCCAAGAGGAAGGGGGTGTCCAGATGTGACATGTATGAATCAGATGCACCTCAATCTGACGCACGATGTGACCGGTATGGCTAAAAGTGTCTGATACTAGTTTTAAATTAACATTAACTTTAGAAAAAAACACTACTGACTTATATAATACTGAGAAAACGTGTTCGGATTGTTTTTATACTTTAGTAAAACTATCCATGAGTAATTTTTGAGGTGTACAAATCGACCACAACTCAATCCGACGCATGGTGTGACCAGTATGGCTAAAAGTGTCTGATACCATTTTGAAATTGACATTAACTTTAGAAAAAAACACTACTAACATATGTAATACTAAGAAAATGCATTCATATTGTTTTGATAATTTAGGAAAACGATCCATGAGTATTTTGTGAGGTGTATGAATCGATCACACCTCAATCTGACACACAGTGTGACTGGTATGGCTAAAAGTGTCTGATACCAGTTTCAAATTGACATTAAATTTAAAAAACAACACTACTGACATACAGAAAACTGAGAAAATGCATTCGGATTATTTTTATACTTTAGGAAAATGATCCATGAGTCATTTTTGAGTTGTACGAATTGACTTCACCTCAATCTGAAGCACGGTGTTACCGATATGACTAAAAGTGTCTAGTACGAGTTTGAATTTGATATTAACTTTAGAAAACAACACTAATGAAATATGGAAAACTGAGCAAACACATTTTTATAGCTTTAATACATTAGTACAACAATCCATGAGTCATTTTTGAGGTGTACAAATTGACCACACCTCAATCCGATGCGCGGTATGGCCGGTATGGATAAACGTGTCTGATATCAGTTTGAAATTGACATTAACTTTAGAAAACGACACAAAAGCCATACGAAATGCCAAGAAAATTTATTCGGATTGTTTTGATACTTTATGACAACTATACATGAGTCATTTGGGATGTGTACGAATTGATCTCACCTCAATATGACACACAATGTGACTGGTATGGCTAAAAGTGTATGATACCAATTTCAAATTGACATTAACTTTGGAAAACAACACTACTGACATACTGAATACCGAGCAAAAGAATTCTAATTGTTTTGATACTTTAGGAAAATGATCCATGAGTCATTTTTGAGAAGTAGGAATTGGCCGCACCTCAATCTGACACACGATGCGATTGGTATGGCTAAAAGTGTCTGATACCAGTTTCAAATTGACATTAACTTTAGAAAACAACAATACTGACATACGGAATACTGAGAAAATGCGTTCGTATTGTTTTGATACTTTAGGAAAACGATCCATGAGTCATTTTTGAGGTGTAAAAATCGATCGCCCCTCAATATGACACACGATGTGACTGGTATGGCTAAAAGTGTCTGATAACAGTTTTAAATTGACATTAACTTTATAAAACAACACTAATGACATAAGGAAAACTGAGCAAACCCATTGAGATTGTTTTGATACTTTAGGAAAATGATCCATGAGTCATTTTGGAAATGTAATAATTGACCGCACCTCAATCCGACGTACTGTGTGACCAGTATGGCTAAAATTGTCTGATATCAGTTTCAAATTGACATTAACTTTAGAAAACAACACAAATGACATACAGAATAACGAGAAAATGAGTTCATATTGTTTTGATACTTTAGAAAAACAATCCGTGATTAATTTTTGAGGTATAGGAATTGACCGCACCTCAATACGACGCACGATGTGACTGGTATGGATAAAAGTGTCTCTTACCAGTTTCAAATTGACATTAACTTTAAAAAAACACTACTGAAATATGGAAAACCATGAAAACACATTAGGATTGTTTTTATACAGTAGGAAAATGATCCATGAGTCATTTTTGACGTGTATTAATTGAACTCACCTCAATCGTATGCATGGTGTGACCGGTATGGCTAAAAGTGTCTGATATCAGTTTCAAATTGACATTAACATTAAGAAAAAAAACACTACTGACATATAGAATACCAAGAAAACGTGTTTATATTGTTTTTATACTTTAGGAAAATGATCCATTTGTCATTTTTGAGGTGTATGAATTGACCGCACCTTAATCCGATGCATAGTGTGATCAGTATGGCTAAAAGTTTATGATATCAGTTTGAAATTGACATTAACATTAGAAAACAACACTACTAAAATATGGAAAACTGAGAAAATGCATTCGGATTGTTTTGATACTTTATGAAAACAATCCATGAGTCATTTTTGAGGTTTAATAATTAACCACACCTAAATCCGATGCACGGTGTGAACGGTATGGCTAAAAGTGTCTGATACCAGTTTTAAATTGACATTAACTTTAGAAAACAACACTACTGACATACAGAATACTAATCAAACACGTTTGTATTGTTTTAATACTTTAGGAAAATGATCCAAGAGTCATTTCTGATGTTTATGAATTGACCTCACCTCAATCTGATTCACAGTGTGACCAGTATGGCTAAATGTGTCTAATAACAGTTTCAAAGTGACATTAACTTTACAAAACAACACTACAGACATACAGAAAACTGAGAAAACCCATTCGGATTGATTTATTAATTTAGGAAAATGATCCATGAGTCATTTTTGAGGTGTAAAAATTGACCATACCTCAATCTGATGCAAAGTGTGTCCGGTATGGCTAAAAGTGTCTGATATCTATTTGAAATTGACTTTAACTTTAGAAAACAACACAAATCACATTTTTAAAACCAAGAAAACGCAGTCGGATTGTTTTTAAACTTTAGTACAATGATCCATGAGTCATTTGTGACATGTAAGAATTGACCACACCTCAATCTGATGCACGGTGTGACCGGTATGGCTAAAAGTGTTTGATACCAGTTTCAAATTGACATTAACTTTAGAAAACAACACTACTGACATATAGAATACAGAGAAAACACATTCAGATTGTTTTTATACTTTAGGAAAACGATCTATGAGTCATTTTTGAGGTGTACAAATTGACCTCACCTCAATCTGATGCACGGTGTGACCAGTATGGCTAAAAGTGTCTGATAATAGTTTCTAATTGGCATTAATTTTGGAAAACAACACAAATGACATATGGAATAATGATCAAATGGGTTAGGATTGTTTTGATACTTTAGTAAAATGATACATGAGTCATTTTTGAGTTGTATGTATTGACCCCACCTCAATCTAAAGCACGATGTGACCGGTATGGATAAAAGTGTCTGATACCAGTTTCAAATTTATATTAACTTTAAAAAACAACACTACTGACATACAGAAAATCAAAAAAACACATTCATATTGTTTTAATACTTTAGGAAAACGATCCATGAGTCATTTTTGACGTGTAAAAATTGACCGCACCTCAATCTGATACATGGTGTGACCGTTATGGCTAAAAGTGTCTGATATCACTTTCAAATTGACATTAAATTTTGAAAACAACACAAATGACATACGGAAAACCAAGCAAACGTGTTCGGATTGTTTTGATACTTTAGGAAAAAGATCCATGAGACATTTTTAACATGTAAGAATTGACTTCACCTCAATCGAATACACGGTGTGACCGGTATGGCTAAAAGTGTCTGATACTAGTTTCAAATTGACATTAACATTAGAAAACAACACTACTAACATACGGAATAATGAGAAAACGCATTCGTATTCTTCTGATACTTTAGGAAAATGATCCATGAGTCATTTTTGATGTGTAAGAATCAACCACACCTCAATCTGATGCACGGTGTGACCGGTATGGCTAAAATTGTCTGATAACAGTTTCAAAATGACATTAATTTTAGAAAACAACACAAATGACATACAAAATACCAAGAAAACGCATTCAGATTGTTTTGATACATTAGGAAAACGATCCATGAGTCATTTTTAAGGTGTAAAAATCAACTTCACCTCAATACGATGCACGGTGTGACCGGTATGGATAAAAGTGTCTGATACCAGTTTCAAATTGACATTAACTTTAGAAAAAAACTCAAATGACATACGGAATACCGAGAAAACGTGTTCAGATTGTTTTGATACATTAGTAAAATGATCCATGAGTCATTTTTGAGGTGTAAGAATCGACCACACCTCAATCTGAAGCATAGTGTGACCGGTATGGCTAAAATTGTTTGATACCAGTTTCAAGTTGACATTAACTTTAAAACACAACACTACGGACATACGGAAAACTGATCAAACAGATTCAGATTGTTTTGATACTTTAAGAAAATAATCCATGAGTCATTTTTGACGTGTATGAATTGACCACAACTCAATCTGATGCACGGTGTGACCGGTATGGCTAAAAGTGTCTGATATTAGTTTCAAATTGACATTATCTTTAGAAAGCAACACAAATGACATATGGAAAACTGAGAAAACGTGTTCAGATTGTTTTGATACTTTAGGAAAACGATCCATGAGTTATTTTTGATGGGTACGAATCGACATCACCTCAATCCGACACACGATGTGATCAGTATGGCTAAAAGTTTCTGATACCAGTTTCAAATTGACATTAACTTTAGAAAAAAACAATACTCACATACGGAATACCGATCAAATGCATTCAGATTGTTTTGATACTTTAGGACAACGATTCATGATTCATTTGTGAGGTGTAAGTATTGAACACACCTCAATCCGATGCACGGTGTGACTGGTAAATCTTTTCATTAGATAAAGAATCAGTATTTATTAAATGATATAAATCATCCAAAAACATATTGATTTTACATTATTCCCTTTCATTTTTATCAGAATGAAAACATTTGAGTTTATCATTTTCATATTTTAGTTTCACATTTCCATTTTAATGAATTCATTCAGATTAATGTTATAATTTATTTCATTATTGTATTACTAACATAATATTTGTTTTCTTATATAGGTGATTTTTTCCCTTGAGTTTGGATGCTTTGTTCGGAAAAAAATTCCGTGGATGACAATTTTTGAGAGAGGATCACAGATATCAAAGGATGAAACATTAATGTTAATAGATTTTATTGGATAATTGTAATCGTAGCCATGTAAAACATTGTTTTAAATTAATATAGTAGTTTGTTTTTTTTGTATTCATGATGTTAACTAAATGTATATGGCATTGTTTGTCAAAATATTGTGTGCGGGTGATGTTTTGTACAGGTGTGAAGGTGCTATTTTGTACAGGTGCAGGTGCTGGTTTGTGCAGGTTCTGGTTCTGTAGGTGCAGCTGAAGGAACCCTTTATCAGTTCTATATTGAGTGCTGATAAAGGACACTATTATTAGTGCTATCTTGAGTGATGATAATAGGGCCCTTTATTAGCACTATCTTGAGCACTGATAAAGGATCCCATTTATCAGCACTAGAAAAGCGTTGTAACTACTGGCGTAGATAAAGGGGGGGGGGGTCACCTTTATCAGTGCTAAAAAAATCACTAATAAAGGGATACCTTTATCAGCGCTATGTTTAGAGGTGATAAAGGGGACCCCCTCTTTATCTTTTCCGGCATTTATAGCACTTTTATAGCACTGTTAATGTCAGTTTTTTTTGCGCTGATAAAGGCCAATTTGTAGTAGTGTATGGTGCCATCTGAATACTTGAATGTAAGATATTATTGTAGGAAAATTATACCAGAGGTAAATATTGATCCCACATAACTTTAAAGTCAAGTGAGCATGATCTCGACATGTCTTCTAAGGTTTGGAATGTCTGTTATGATTGTCCATCAGTTTGGGGGTGGTAGGCAGTACTCAAATGATGTTCAGTATCCAGGGCTTTCTGAAGACTTTTCCATATTCTTGATCTAAAATGTGGAACATGATCAGAAACAATCGATAGGTGTACTCCATGAAGTCTCACAAAATCATTAATATATAGTCTTTCTAGACGTTCAAGTGGTAAATCTTCTCTTATAGCAAGAAAATGTGTTGACTTGGTAAGACAATCAACAATGACCCATATTGTATTGTTCCTTATAGGAGTATTTGGAAGTCCCATGACAAAGTCCCTCATAATATTATCCCATTTCCACTCAGGTATGGGAAGAGGTTGCAAGACTCCTCCTACTTGTTTCTATTGAGCTTTCACTTTTTGACAAACCATACATCTTGACACAAAATCAGCAATCTCCCTTTTCATATGGTCCCACTAAAAATGTTCCTTCAAATCTCTATACATTTTGGTGCTCCCATAGTGTATAGGGAAATTGGAACTATGAGAATCATTCAATAATTCTCTTTTTAGATCTGGTATATTGGGAACACAAAGTCTCTTCCCAAATTTCAAAATTCCATCTTCATATATGAAGTAACTCAATCTCCCATCATTCACAGCTTTAATCTTCTTTTGAAACACCTCATTATCAACCTGAGAACTTTTTATACTTTCTAGTAAAGAAGGTTTGGAAACCATTTGAAAAAGAATTAATGTTTTACCTTTCATGGTTATTCCCATTTCCATCTTTACTAGATCCATGAAAATAGGATCCTTTTCAACTCTCTTCTTGTTCAAAACTCCCTGATCTTTTATGCTCAAAGCATCTTCCATTTTATTTTCCTTCCTCGGGTGGTGGTGTATCGTACAATCATAATCCATGAGTAGTTCAAGCCATATCCTTTTCCTCATGTAGAGTTATTTCTGTGAGAAAATATACTTCATACACTTGTGATCAGTATAAATCTCACATTTTTCACCATAGAGATAGTGTCTCAAAATCTTCAAATCAAAGATTACAGCTGATAATTCAATATCATGAGTTAGATAGTTTTTCTCATGAATTTTTAGCTGTCATGATGCATAGAAAATAACCCTATCATTCTACATAAGGACACAACCAAGTCCTTTATTTAAAGCATCACTATAAATAACAAACCAACCATTCTTCGATGGTAGAGTCAATATAGGGTCATTTACTAATCTTCTCTTAAATTCATCAAAAAATTCTTCACAATCTTTTGTCCAAACAAATTTCACCCCTTTTTGTGTGATCTTGGTTAATGGGTTAGCCACTCAGGCAAAATTCTAGACGAAACACCAAAAATAACCTGCTAAACCAATAAAACTACGTAACTTTGTTATTCTTATCGGTGCTAGCCATTCTTGGATTGATCTTGTCTTAGAAGGATCAACATACATTCCATCCTCAGAGATGATATGGCTGAGAAAAGAAATCTCTTGAAGCCAGAATTCTCACTTGCTAAACTGCCCATATAATTCATGTCTTCTAATAGTCTTCAGGATAATGCGCAAGTGATTTTCATGATCTTCTTATCTTTTGGAGTATACAAAGATATCATCAATAATTATCACTACAAATTCATCAAGATATTACTTGAAAACTCAATTTATTAGATCCATGAATACATACATTAGTCAGCCCAAAAGTCATTACTGTAAACTCGTAATTCCCATACCTAGTTTGAAATTCTGTTTTCAGAATGTCTTCCTTCTTCACACAAAACTGATGATATCCATATCAAAGTTCAATCTTTGAAAAGTATTGAGCTCCATGAATTTGGTCAAATTAATCATCAATGCGAGGTAGGGGATACTTGTTCATTATTTTTATAGCATTGATCTCCATGTAGTCAATACACAAACTCATAGATCCATCTATCTTCTTAACAAAAAGGATAGGGGATCCCCATCAAGAAACACTAGGGAGAATAAATCCCTTATTACTCAATTCCTCTATTTGTTTCTTTAGTTCCACTAATTCCAGAGTGTCCATTCTTTAAGGGGTCTTCGATATGGGCCTTGAACCAGGAATTAAATCAATAGAAAACTCAATTTCCTGTTCTATAGGATGTCCAGGTAAATACTCTGGAAACACATCAAAACATTCATGCACAATAGGTACATCCTCTATTTGAACATTCCTTTACTCACTCATAGTTATTTCATTCTCTTCCCCCCAATAATTGAATTTAGCTAAGCTATTGTGGGAGGATCTAGATAAGAATTAGGTGGTGATGTTTCTGCTCTAATGATAATGTACTCCTTATCATCATAAAAAAATTATAACCTCATTATTCATAAAATAAATTTTCAAATCATAGTCCAAAAGTCAATCTATACTGAGGATTATATCAAATTCAATCCTGGGTATGATGGTGAGATCAGCAGATAAAGAACATTTATATGCCCTAATGGGTACTGATTCACAAAACATTGTTACAATGATACTTCCATTAGAAATTTTGACTTACAAATACCTTGTTAAATCAAATTGAGAATATTTAATTTTATTAGAAAACTGGGAAGATATGAAACAATGTGATGATCCAGAATCAAATAAATAATTTTCTAAACCTGAGGAAACCATTAAATTACCTACCACCATGTCTTTTGGAGCTTCAAGCTCAGCCATAGTGATAGCATAATCTTTTCCTTGATCCCATTATCTTTTTTGAGTTATGTTCCCTGGGATCTTAGGACATTCATTTTCATAATTCCCCCTTTCTATACAATTGTAGCATTCAATAGTGACAACCTTTTTCTTCCCCTTTCAATAATGAGCTTGGTGGCCTTTTTCCCCACACTTGTAACAGATTCCCATTCCCTTCAGGAAAGTACTGGGGTGTTTCTTCCCACATTTACTACATGATGGATATTCAACTTTTTCCTTCCTCCCCTTATTTCCATTTACAGAGTGTTTGGAATATCTCTTATTCTCTTGTTTTTCTTTAAAGTCGTATGACTTAGATAATTATTTTTCTATCATGGTAGAAAATGAGACAATATCTTCATACGATGAGAAGTATTGTGAGACTAATACTCGATGAAGAAATGGTTTTAACCCATAAAATAAATGATCAATCTTACTTCTTGGGTTGCGTATATAATCTGCAACATGCCTCGCTATCCATGTAAAGTTAGCCTCATACTTTGCGAGATTCTCATCCTCCTTCTTCCTCAGACTCAAAAATTTCCATTCCATATCTGCTCGATGGTCATGAGAAATGAATTTTTCTAATGAAGTCTTTTTAAAATCCCTCTATTCCATATTTGATACTTCATCATCTTCCTTTGTGTTTTGAATCAATGTCCACCATTGATCAACATCTCCTGTGAGGTGGTAAACTGCCATCACAACTTTTTCCCTTTCACTACTCCCCAAGGCATGGAATATTTTCTCTAATTAATTTATCCATTCCCCAGCTACTAATGGATTTGTACTCCCATTGAATGCTGGTGGTTGTGGCATCATGAAGAAATCTTACATTGATCCTCTAGGTTGTGGATCAGGGTGTTCCATACGGTAAGGTTATTATTCATAACCTGATTGAGTTGTCCCAGTATGGTGATAATCTGATCAGCAACAATTGTATTGGTATCTCCACTATAATTATCTTGAGCAAGAGGGAAATACATACATGGAGTGCGTGAATTGATACAATTTCCATTCCTTTCACTAGGCTCCGTTTCTAAACAATGGCATAAACTAGATTAGTTTATGAATCGAAATACATAATTCCAAACTTGTAAAACACTTATCATAAATTGAACAGTTAATGGATATAATCCATAATCATAAAAAATATTTTCATTGAGGATGTATATACTCATACACCCTTTATAATGGTTTGTAAAGAAAATGAGAATTATCCTAAGAATATCCCCTGGGAGTGTTGTAAGAAAGAGTGCAACAAGACCCATTATTGTACACCAGATCCCATTCGAGTCTAGCTCAAAGTGGTGTTTTCATGATTTACCACTAGGTACATCTTTGATAGGGTTTCCTCTAACTTCTCGTATCTATACAGGGACATATTTCTTGGAAAACTCAAAAAATATCTAAAATACCAAAATTCATGGATGTTTTTCTATACTAATCCTCAAATTATATCTTAGAGTAATGTTCTCTAATCAACGTTTACCTAAATCTTGATTCCATGGTCTATACTCAACATACTCTGATACCAATAGTAATGCCCCGACACTTGTCACCCAAAGTCAGTTCATTATTACGTATCATTGGAATGATCATAAAAGATCAAGTCTCAAAATACCAATTAGTTTAGTAGCCTTGGAAGTACTAGATACATTCATAAGGTTTAAATTACATCATAAAATAGAAAACTACAACAACATTGTTTCCATGGACAACACTGAGATCCCATAGACTATCCCTATAGGTCAGTCATAATATACTTCTTCGCATCCTGGGAAAAATAAAACATAGAAAGGGGTGAGCTCAAATGCTCAGTAAGGATATCAATATAGTGGAAACTTTCATAAATAAGAATAATCATTTAAGGCAATGTATAAAACTAAAACAAAAGCCTTTTCAACATAAATATCATCATAATATGGTAAATATAAATCAAAATAATGCCATTTACTTACTCACATGGATATTATACTAGTCTAATAATAACATTCAATATCAATAGCCACTTTCATAATGATGGAATGCATAATGCCAGACTTTCATAACCACATAGTCAAGACCTTCTTCCATAACTACAAATAATATTTTATCAAGGCCTTATTCCAAGACACTATTTTGCCTCATGAGACCTACTGATGCATTGAGGATCTATAGTGGGCTCCACCCGTCACTTACTAATTCCAATGCATTCCTTATATGAAATGTTTTAAACATAACATAAACATTCATACTAAAAATAGCACACGAAATGTCAATACATTATCCATAAACGATGAATGGTAGAAAAAATAACACATCCACCATCAAACATATCTCAAAACCTTCAATACAAAATGGAAGATTCGTATCATAATAAATGAACTTCAAACAAGATTAAAATCCATTAAAGGATGTTGACATAGATTAAATCAAAACTGTTTGAGAGAAATATCTCATTCTTTTTTTAAAATCAATGAAAGTTACCTAATTATAAAATAAAACATTTATTTTGAAAATATTCTTATAATCTTGTAAGGGAAGCTTTGATGATGTTATAATGGCAGAAAATAGCCGCACCCACCGTATAAGTTAAAAAAACATTCTTACCTTAAATTTTTCAAAAAGAACAAAAAGTACCTTATTTGAAAAATGACAGAAAGATTCCCTTCAAAACGTATATGGTAAAATAAGGGTATAAATTACTCTAACCCATTGAATAGTAAATAGTAAAAATGTTTTTAAATACATTTTTAAGAAGCATTGATGTGGATGATAAAGAGGTCCCAGTAGATAATTACGAATAAACAACCTCAGATAATAAAGAGATTGTGAAATTAACCCGTAATTTGTAATTTTCCTTGGTCAAGGGTAGGTTAGCCTCTGGTATAATGGTGAAATAATTTTTATTAAATTATACAAGAATCATATACATTAATATTATATCATATATGCTCTTTTAATATTTCATTGTTAATAATATTTTAGTATTATCATCGTTTCGGGTGTTAACTGATTTGTTTTACTTTATATGCTTTGTTACATAAGAAATGTGTTTTATGGATAGGATGCATATTATTCATATTCAGAATGATATTAAGTCTTTAAACATTATTTTTAATCATCTAATGAAAATTATTCTGGAATGGATACAATGGGGAATGAATCTCATCGCGTTCGTGGAGACGGTAATCCGTACGTACACACGAGTGACAATATCATTCTTTTGATATAAAAATAATATATCATTGGATGTTATATCATATATATAAATTCATTATCATGTTATATTTATTATATACATAAATTACACATCATTATTAAACCCATCCAAATAATAATTTATTGAATAACAATTACATCACGACGTGGAGATGGTAAGTCGTACGTACGCACGTATGGTGACATGTCATTCAAATGATGGATATAATAATGAATATGGTTTTACCATATTTATAATAACATCACAGTATATATAATATACTGGATTTATTTTTTTATAATGAAAACAACAATTAAAGAGGAAGTAGAAAATAAAGGAACTTGAAAGAGGTGATGAAATATTAACCTCTTCTTCGGGTTATTCCTTTTGATTTGATCAAAAGGGCTCATTAGGATGGATTTATGACTAAATTAAGGCATCTAGGATTAATTTAGGATAGTTTAGAGGGTATTTGGGCAGGTTATGGCCGAGAAAAATGGCTTTGAATGTGTGAATTAGAGATAAGGGGGGAGTGCCCTTTTATAAGAGGGGAGAAGGGCACCTTAGGAAAAGCTAGAAATATTATTTTATAATAAAATAATTTTCGATTTATAATGTCTCAAAAATGATTTATTTAACGTATAAGGTTGTATTGGTCTAAAACCACTCAACCAATAGGTTTTAGATAGGTTTGGGTCACTAAATTAACATTATCTTTTAGATTTAACTCTTTGTTAAATAGTTTGACATTTACCATACCTCTTTGTATTTTTATATTACATGGTTAATAAACTTACTATATACTTACAAGATAACACCAAGTGGTTCATTAATGATAAACCTATCATTATATAAGTCTTTTGGGAGAAACTTATATTTTTAGGAATATAATATCAATTAATAATATAATATTTCTTTTAAAAACTCTTTTATGTCAATTTTGACACTATTTGGTATTTTGTTTTTTATAAATTCATAAGAGAATTATAACTTCTAAAATAATTCATCTAACCAACCATAATATTTCATATTAACCTATAAAATTAGTTTAATTCATAAAAGGTCTCAAATTACATTTATTTGGATATTTATAGTATCAATTATTTTAATCTTTCATTAATACTGTAATTACTACATCATGATTGTGTCAAAAATAAATTTAATTTCTAATTTTCAAAAAATATAAATAAAATAAAATTATGTATGAAATAGTTTTATAATTCTAATGAATATTTATAGTCTAATTTATCTTATGTGTAACCCTATATTTAAAATGGTTTAGTTATTAAACTTTGAATTTAACACTTTTATCTCTTCCTTGAATTAAATAATAATAAATGTCCGAATATAATCCAAGTGGACCTAAAGGATCATATTTTATTCTATGGTATTTTTGGTCTAATTAAACATATCCAATAAAAATATTACATGTGTTATGGTATTAATAATATCTTTTTTACCCTTAATTACCCTATTTACTTTTAACTGTGGTTAATAAAAGTAAAAAGTTACTATTCAAAAAAAATTATTTTCATCTTATTGATCCAAATTTTACTATCTAATATCAACTGTGTCTCTTGTATTTTTGAAATTCAAGTCACAGAAGCTGTAAAATTAAATTTTATGTAAATTTGAAAATGCTCCTAGGAGGTGGGTAAAAGACGGTAGAAAGTTCAATACAATTTTTATATATCTAAAATTATTAAAAAATCACAAATGAATTAAAATGTACATATATAGGTATTATGTATCTATTTTTAACTAAAAAAATTTAAATAAAATAAATAAATAATTAAATGAAAATTCAGTTTTAAACTATAACTAAGTGTTTTTCACTATTCATCAAAAAATTGAACGTTTTCAAAAAAATATCAAAAATCCACCCTAAGATAATTTCGATAATCCAAATCCCTAAATTAATTCCATTTTTAAAGATAAAATTTATAAAATTTCAAAAAGTGGTTATTACTATTCATAACGGCTAGTTTGATTGGTTGTGGTGTGTTAGAACTCGATGTTGCGTACAACACACACAATTGTATTATTCAAAGAGAAGTGTACCGTGGAAGCTTAGGGTGTTACATGTGTGAATCATAAAATAATATTATTATTATAAAAAATATTCTAAAATTTTGTTATTATTATGAAAACACCATTATAGACCCTCTTTTTTATCAAATAAGATGTGAAAGTATTGTTCGTGCGTATGTACAACTTACCATCTCCACATAGCGATAGAATTCACGCTTCATCGCCATATTTTATGGATGGATATTATTATGGGATTAATTTTTATATATTATATTAATTACACAACTATACTTATAGAATAACTATATCATTTTTAACTTTTTAACAACCAATCCTTTGAGAAACTATAACAGCGCTCGTGGATATGTTTGGACTACCTCCTCCATGAAGTGATGTGAATCATTTTTCATTTATATTTTACTTGGATGTTAATGAGTATGAATTTTATGAATATATATTTCATATATGATATAATAATTATCTTTTAATTGTTAATTAATATTTAAGTTTCTTTTATTCCTTCAATTGGAAAATGGAAACAACGTTCACACACATATACGACATAACGTCAACATAAAAAACTGTAATTAATTTTTATATATATAACTTTTGAGGATGACTCAATATATGTATATAATTAATTTATATGATAGTTAAATCATGAAAAATATTCTATATATTATATAACCAATACAAATGTACATGGATCTAGATTACTGAAAAAATATACTAATGATAAACACAAAATTTAACACCAAGAAATTACAATTTAAATAAAGAATTATTGATAAAAGTTGGTGTTTAAATGTAATAAATAGATCATATACGATATTACAAGTACTAAAATTACTTTTTACTAGAATAATACTAAATATAAATTTATTATAAAAGATGTTAAACTAATTTCTAATTAATAGGAACTCAAGGTAAGGGCTTATTTCACAATCTCCTCAATATTTTGGATTTTTTTATTTAAGTATTTGTTGTGGAAAATTTTTCTTCCATATCCATGTCTTCTAAAACAAATTTTAAAAAAGTTTTTTCCATAATACTGTGATTTTTAATTTCATTTTTACACATGTTTTAATAATTACAAATTGGTTTGAAGGGAATTTTTTTATCATTTTCTAAATGAGGTACTTTGAGGATTTTCTAAAAAATGTGAGAGGAATTTTTTAAACTTATATAGAATGAATAAATTTTCATCAAATCACGACTAAATTTTTATTTGGAGATACCATAATAAGTATACAAGTTTATTTTTTTAAAAAAATTCTTTCCTTTATAATTGTGAATGTTTTTAAATAGAAATGATTTCAAAATGTAAAGGTTATTTTCCTCAAGAATTATTCCAAGTGATCCTTAAAAATAGTTTTCAATCTAAGGTAAAATTATTTGATGTTACTTATGATAGTCTAGATATATAATAAAGTGATATCATCTTTATTATTTCTTTATGTGGTTTGTATTTATGATAAATAGATCAAGTATTACAGAACCCATTTATTTTCTATGTGTTATGTTATGATGAAATATTTGTGACACTCATTTCTTTTCCATGGGTTATGTTATAATGAAATATTTATGAAACACACTTCCATTTTTTGGGTTATGATATAATGAATGTTTTATGATATTGTGGCATACATATGAAATTTTTTTCATTATGTGATGGGTGTGAACTATGTCTCCCTCTAATGCATTGGATTATGATTGATACCTCAGGAGAAAAAGAGGACTGTAACACCCCGAGCTTCCACGATACGCTTCTCATTCAATAATACAATAGCTTGCATTGTACGCAACTTCGAGTTCTAAAACATCGCGACAAATCAAAGTAGCCGTTATGAATAGTAATAACCACTTTTTAAAATTATAGAAATTTTATATTTCAAAATGGAGTTCATTTTTGTATTCCTAATATTGAAATTAGCCTATGTTGAATTTTTTGTAATTTTCTGAGAACTTCAAAATTTTTATGAATAGTGAAAAATACTTAAAACAACTTTTTTTAATCAAAATAATTTATAGTGATAAGTTATACTATTGAGTGGATTTAATGTATAATTAGAATATATTTTTACCATTTTATCCAATGGTGGTCATTAGAATTAATTTAACATTGAATTTGGACATAAACAATTGCCAATCTTTTGATATAAATTGTTTCTTGAAAACACGCTATTTGTCGTAACAGCGGGAATTAATTATAAAATTAATTAATGCAACTTATATGTTTGGAATTTTGTAAAATAGACATCATTTTTGAATTCGGAATATCAATTATAGCTTAGGATGAAATTTTGGCATTGTTCTGAGAAACTTCAATTTTTGATGAATAGTGAAACCACTAAGTGGTAGTTAAATAACTGATTTTTCATTTAAATGAAATATTACCACTTATGTGATTTGATTTTCAAAAATCCGACATACATGGTTGTCATTAAGAAGTAAAATGTGGTTCAATGAGATTATAATAATTTTTTGGTGAATAGTAACTTATTAAGTTCTTAATCGCGATTAGTGGTAATTAGTGTAGTTTAAGGTATAGATAATACTTTAATAATATTAAATGACCTAGACACATGTCCCAACCTCATTGGTTGAGTCATGGCCGACCAAGACAAGCCATGGCCTAACTTGGGGACCCCATGGATCCACTTTTGTTGGGAAATGACATAAATTAGTTTTTATTTAATGTTAAAGTGAAAATGACACTAACATAAATTGTTCTACTAAAACAATTTTTAATTGGGGTTATACAAGTCCAAATTTTGATTATAAATAGTCATTGGAAAGATAAAAAGATTTCCTACATCATAGTATTTGTTTTATAATTTTTAGACATTAAATAAATTAAAGTATTTATGACATAATAATGATGCAGCGATGACATCATTATTTGACGATTTAAATAAAATGAGAAGATAATGCAAAATCCGAGGCTTAAACTTGTCCAAAGCCTATTGGATGAAGATATTTCGAAACCTTATCACCTTAGCCTCGAATTATATAGATGTGGGACCTTTATAATCCGAAAAGCATTTTGAAATAATGTAACATTTCATTACTTTCCAAAAGTGCCCCTCCTCTCCACTTATAAAAGGCCCCCACCTCTCCCACCTTATTCACACCTTCAAGCCATTTGGCTCGGCCAACCTCTGCCCCAATACTCTCCCAACATTCCTACCTTACTCCTAGAAACCTCACTTTGGGCAGAAATCTTTCCAAGGAAGCCTTTAGCTCAAATCAAAAAGAGTTACCCGATTTTGAGGTAATGTCTTTTATATTGTTGTTTTGTTTTATTTTTCTTCTCCAACCCCCTAAACTCTTTTATTCATTTTTTTTGTAACAACACCAGTATCCTCAATATACTAGGATGTTGTTATAAGAAGTATTCGAGCTACACTTACACACACCTACATCTAATGGTTAAAGAACATACGGTTTCTGTGGATGGCGAATTTCTGCCTCACGAAGCGATGATTGTTCAACACTCATATAACACCTTCAAAGGTGGCCATTAAGATGTCACTATTTTTACATATGATTTATAATTTGTTTATGTTTTACTTATGCTTCTGTATTTCTCATTTATGTCATACTTTATGATTTCCATTATGGGTAAAACGCGATAATTTCATTTTAGGAAGTGCGGACTACCGCCCCCTCAAAGTGATTTGAATCGTTAATGCCATATGTGGGATGTATAAAGGATGGAGTAAATGGTATTATACACTATATTATACTGGAATTATATTATACATTTATATCATTATGATTTAGTTCCATTAAATATGAAATTGAAATGAAAGTAGCGTTCATGCGTACGTACGGCTTACCGTCTCCATGAACGGTGCATTTCATTTCTTACCTCTAAATGTTACGTAATATTATAAATGAATGTATATACTGGATATATAATATATATATGACATATAAATCATGAATATAATTCTGGATATAATGGATATTTCACCACATAAACAACTTGTAATTATAAGAAGCTTATTTTTGACTCAAGTACCAAAGATCGACAAAACGACCGTTATTAACTTAAATAATTACATAATGTTCATATCATTGTAATAAGTGATATAATAAGGATAATGAAATTGAAAATGGTTCTTAATAAGGTATATATTAACTCTAGTTTATTATTCAGGAGGTTAAAGAACGGTTGAGTCAAGTCAGACACGAGGTAAGGGAACTTCTTAACCCAATTTCCATTCTTTGGGTTAATCTCCTACTTTCAAATTATGTCATGATGTTATTATGTCCTATTTTGTATTTTTACTTTCTTTATGTGTACCTATAGTGAATACACATAATATATCTATTCTATTTTAAAAATGATCTTTTTAAGGACTTCGTCTCAATCTCCTTTCATTGAGGCATATTTTGTTTTATACACAAATTTCTTTTATACGGTGTATAAACCCCTTTGACTTTTACATATATTCAAAAGGAATCTTTTTTATACGAAGCATTTACTAAATGACAAAAGGGAATGTTTTTGTCGTACGTATGTGGCGACAACGACTTCTCCGCCGCCGTGACCATTATTTGAGATCCGGCTTCCTCTTCAAGCCATCATTTTTTTAAATGAAAAATAAATACAAAGTTTTAACTCTCTTTTATTTTGGTATTGAAAATGGTTTTGAAAGCATTTTTATTATATCAATGTGTTGTATTTATATCTTGTGATTGAAATGTGGAAATGTTATGTTTCCTTTATGCCTGTTTTATGAGATACGATTATGTTATGGTTTATGATATGTTTAAACCTATTCATATGAGGAATGCATTGGACTTAATAAGTGACGGGTGGAGCCCGCTATAGCTCCTCGATGCATCGGCAGGTCTCATGAGACAAACTAGTGTCTTGGCACAAGGCCTTGACAAAATCTTATTTGTGGTCTTGGCACGAGGCCTTGACTACGTGGTTATGATAGTCTGGCATTATGCATTCCATCATTATGAAAGTGGTTATTGTTATTGCATGTGATTATTCAACCAGTAGAATATCCATGTGAAGAAGTGAATGGCATTATCTCATTTTACTTTTGCCATATTATGTTGAAGTTCATGTTTAAAAGGCTTTTGTTTTATTTATACATTGCCTTAATTGTTAATGATTATTTATGAAAGCTTCCGCATCATTGTTATCCTTACTGAGCATCTGAGCTCACCCCTTTCAATGTTTTAATATTTTCCAGGATGTGAAGAAGTATTTTATGAATGACCTGCAGGGATAGTCAGAAGAGGATATGAGTGTGGACTATGGAGACTTTGTTATTGTAGTTTTTCACTTTTTGATGTAATGAAAGACTTATGAATGTATCTAGTGTTTCCAAGGCTACTAAACTAATCGGTCTTTCGAGACTTGATCTTTTGTGATCATGCCAATGTTACGAAGTAATGCACCGACTCTGGGTAGCTGGGGTCGGGGCGTTACAGTTGGTATCAGAGGCAGTTTAGTACTAACCTTGGAAGCTAGATTTAGATAAACTCTGATTAGAGCACATAGCCCGAAGATAGACTTTGAGGATTAGTATAGAAGAACATCTTAGAATTTTGGTATTGTAGAGATTTTGTGAGTTTTCCGAGCAATACATCCCTGTCTGGATACGAGCAGGTAGAGGCGGCTCTGGCACAGATGTACCTAGGGGTAAAACCCGAAAACACTGCTTTGAGCTAGACTCGAACGGGAACTGGTGCACGACAATGGGCCTTGCTGCACTCTTGGTTACGACACTCCCGGGGGATATGCTTAGGATAATTCTCATTTTCTTTACAAACCACTATGAACGGTTATGAGTATATACTTCCTCAAATAAAACCTTTTTATGATTATGGATTATATCCATAAATAGTTCAATTTATGTTAAGTATTTTACAAGTATGGAATTATGTATTTTGATTCATAAACTAATCTAGTTTATGCCATTGTTTAGAAATGGCACCTAGTGGAAGGAATGGAAACCGTATCAATGCACGAACTCCGTGTAGGGATTGCCCTCCTGATCAAGATAATTATTGTGGATCTGGAGATACAACTGGTGCTGATCAACTTATTACCATACTGGGACAACTCACTCAGGTTATGAATAACAACCTTACTCGTATGGAGCACCCTGATCCGCAACGTGGAGGATCAATGCTAGACCGTTTCATGAGGCAACAACCGCCAACCTTCAATGGGAGTACAAATCCTATAGTAGCTGAGCAATGGATAAATTCCTTAGAGAAAATATTCCATGCCTTGGGGAGTAGTGAAAGGGAGAATGTTATCATGGCAGTTTACCGCCTCACTGGAGATGCCGATCAGTGGTGGTCGCTGATTCAAAACACAAAGGAAGATGATGACGTATCGAATATGGAATGGAGGGAGTTCAAAGATCTTTTCTTAGAAAAATACTTTCCTCGTGACCATCGAGCAGATATGGAAAGGCAATTTCTGAGTCTGAGGCAGAAGGAGGATGAGAATGTCGCAAAGTATGAGGCTAACTTTACAAGGTTAGCGAGGCATGCTGCCGATTATATACGTAACCCAAGGAGTAAGATTGATCGTTTCTTTGATGGGTTAAAACCATTTCTCCGTCGAGCTTTGGTATCACAATCCTTTTCATCATACGAAGATATTGTCTCGTGTGCTATCAAGACAGAAAAGGAATTCTCTAAGTCTTATGACAACAAAGTAAAGCAAGAGAAGAAGAGAACGGTGGAACAAGAGACAGATAAAGGGAAAAAGGGAAAGAAGGATTTTCCATTATGTGATAATTGTGGGAAGAATCACCCTGGTACTTGCCTAAAAGGAATGAGAGTTTGTTATAAATGTGGAGAAAAGGGTCACCAGGCACGTGATTGCAAGGGAAGGAAAGAGGTTGTCAAAGTTGAATGCTACAATTGTAGAGAAATGGGTCATTATGCAAATGAATGTCCTAAGCGTCAAGGAAACTTACCTCAGAAAAGGCCAAGGGATCAAGGACAATCTTATGCTATTACTACAGTTGAAGCAGAATAACTAATGTATTAGTGCTTTTGGACTCATGGATTATATTCTGGTTATTAGAATAATGTGATCTATATAAGGATTGTACTGCAGTACTTTTTGATTTCAGTAAGGTTTTAATATGATTAAGGTAATCATATTTTTAGTATGTGACAATAAGAGAAATTTTTCTTTGTATGGGGAATCTGATGCTACAATTGATTTTGGAATTAAGAGACATTTTAGAGAAAGTCTGGACAGAGTTATTTTGGATAACTATAATCGTTGGAGTGGATTAAGTTGATCTTTGGATAGTATGGTTTAAGGTTAAAAAATTGATGAAGATTATTTTTGGAGTATTATAATACTATAGTTTTAGGAAAAGGACAACCTGCAGGGTGGGGCATAAACCGTCGCGTCGGACAAAGCTGTAGGAATCGAACCCACAATCAAAGTGCGACAGGCCTTTATTTCCTACCACTAGCCTACAGGAAGTCCCTGGTTATTACAAAATAATTTTACTAATCTAAATGGTATGTGTTAACCTTTGGTACCTTATACAATTAGGATAAATAGAATATTTTTGAGTTCTGTTACCATTTGGAGTAAAAGATGGGTTTGTGGTAAAAATTCATTAATGAATGAAAGTATACATAACAAGTATGTATATTCCCTTACGTTCTTAGTAAATCTCCTAAATAAAATCCTCAACATTATAAAAGGTAACTTAAAACAAAAATGTTGTCGGTTAACTTTTCCAACTAGGGATTCAATGACCGTTTAACCAATCACAAGTTTGTGATTTTCTTGTGGTTAAACTTTCTCCTAATCCTGTTTTCTATAACTCCCCATCAGACCTTGATGGTTTGTTTCTCCTCCATATCCATATTTTCATAGAATCCTATAATGGGCTATATCGGGTGACCTTTGTACTTATCCTGCTTTCTTTTAATGTTATATATTTATTAACCTTATTTTCGATGTGGGTTTTCCTCAAAGGTATTTTCTCTTTTCAACCTTTTATTTTCCAAGAAAAATTTCAAATTGCGAGGACGCAATTTATTGAAGGAGGGGAGAATGTAACACCCCGAGCTTCCACGATACGCTTCTCATTCAATAATACAATAGCTTGCATTGTACGCAACTTCGAGTTCTAAAACATCGCGACAAATCAAAGTAGCCGTTATGAATAGTAATAACCACTTTTTAAAATTATAGAAATTTTATATTTCAAAATGGAGTTCATTTTTGTATTCCTAATATTGAAATTAGCCTATGTTGAATTTTTTGTAATTTTCTGAGAACTTCAAAATTTTTATGAATAGTGAAAAATACTTAAAACAACTTTTTTTAATCAAAATAATTTATAGTGATAAGTTATACTATTGAGTGGATTTAATGTATAATTAGAATATATTTTTACCATTTTATCCAATGGTGGTCATTAGAATTAATTTAACATTGAATTTGGACATAAACAATTGCCAATCTTTTGATATAAATTGTTTCTTGAAAACACGCTATTTGTCGTAACAGCGGGAATTAATTATAAAATTAATTAATGCAACTTATATGTTTGGAATTTTGTAAAATAGACATCATTTTTGAATTCGGAATATCAATTATAGCTTAGGATGAAATTTTGGCATTGTTCTGAGAAACTTCAATTTTTGATGAATAGTGAAACCACTAAGTGGTAGTTAAATAACTGATTTTTCATTTAAATGAAATATTACCACTTATGTGATTTGATTTTCAAAAATCCGACATACATGGTTGTCATTAAGAAGTAAAATGTGGTTCAATGAGATTATAATAATTTTTTGGTGAATAGTAACTTATTAAGTTCTTAATCGCGATTAGTGGTAATTAGTGTAGTTTAAGGTATAGATAATACTTTAATAATATTAAATGACCTAGACACATGTCCCAACCTCATTGGTTGAGTCATGGCCGACCAAGACAAGCCATGGCCTAACTTGGGGACCCCATGGATCCACTTTTGTTGGGAAATGACATAAATTAGTTTTTATTTAATGTTAAAGTGAAAATGACACTAACATAAATTGTTCTACTAAAACAATTTTTAATTGGGGTTATACAAGTCCAAATTTTGATTATAAATAGTCATTGGAAAGCTACAAAGATTTCCTACATCATAGTATTTGTTTTATAATTTTTAGACATTAAATAAATTAAAGTATTTATGACATAATAATGATGCAGCGATGACATCATTATTTGACGATTTAAATAAAATGAGAAGATAATGCAAAATCCGAGGCTTACACTTGTCCAAAGCCTATTGGATGAAGATATTTCGAAACCTTATCACCTTAGCCTCGAATTATATAGATGTGGGACCTTTAGAATCCGAAAAGCATTTTGAAATAATGTAACATTTCATTACTTTCCAAAAGTGCCCCTCCTCTCCACTTATAAAAGGCCCCCACCTCTCCCACCTTATTCACACCTTCAAGCCATTTGGCTCGGCCAACCTCTGCCCCAATACTCTCCCAACATTCCTCCCTTACTCCTAGAAACCTCACTTTGGGCAGAAATCTTCCCAAGGAAGCCTTTAGCTCAAATCAAAAAGAGTTACCCGATTTTGAGGTAATGTCTTTTATATTGTTGTTTTGTTTTATTTTTCTTCTCCAACCCCCTAAACTCTTTTATTCATTTTTTTTGTAACAACACCAGTATCCTCAATATACTAGGATGTTGTTATAAGAAGTATTCGAGCTACACTTACACACACCTACATCTAATGGTTAAAGAACATACGGTTTCTGTGGATGGCGAATTTCTGCCTCACGAAGCGATGATTGTTCAACACTCATATAACACCTTCAAAGGTGGCCATTAAGATGTCACTATTTTTACATATGATTTATAATTTGTTTATGTTTTACTTATGCTTCTGTATTTCTCATTTATGTCATACTTTATGATTTCCATTATGGGTAAAACGCGATAATTTCATTTTAGGAAGTGCGGACTACCGCCCCCTCAAAGTGATTTGAATCGTTAATGCCATATGTGGGATGTATAAAGGATGGAGTAAATGGTATTATACACTATATTATACTGGAATTATATTATAAATTTATATCATTATGATTTAGTTCCATTAAATATGAAATTGAAATGAAAGTAGCGTTCATGCGTACGTACGGCTTACCGTCTCCATGAACGGTGCATTTCATTTCTTACCTCTAAATGTTACGTAATATTATAAATGAATGTATATACTGGATATATAATATATATATGACATATAAATCATGAATATAATTCTGGATATAATGGATATTTCACCACATAAACAACTTGTAATTATAAGAAGCTTATTTTTGACTCAAGTACCAAAGATCGACAAAACGACCGTTATTAACTTAAATAATTACATAATGTTCATATCATTGTAATAAGTGATATAATAAGGATAATGAAATTGAAAATGGTTCTTAATAAGGTATATATTAACTCTAGTTTATTATTCAGGAGGTTAAAGAACGGTTGAGTCAAGTCAGACACGAGGTAAGGGAACTTCTTAACCCAATTTCCATTCTTTGGGTTAATCTCCTACTTTCAAATTATGTCATGATGTTATTATGTCCTATTTTGTATTTTTACTTTCTTTATGTGTAACTATAGTGAATACACATAATATATCTATTCTATTTTAAAAATGATCTTTTTAAGGACTTCATCTCAATCTCCTTTCATTGAGGCATATTTTGTTTTATACACAAATTTCTTTTATACGGTGTATAAACCCCTTTGACTTTTACATATATTCAAAAGGAATCTTTTTTATACGAAGCATTTACTAAATGACAAAAGGGAATGTTTTTGTCGTACGTATGTGGCGACAACGACTTCTCCGCCGCCGTGACCATTATTTGAGATCCGGCTTCCTCTTCAAGCCATCATTTTTTTAAATGAAAAATAAATACAAAGTTTTAACTCTCTTTTATTTTGGTATTGAAAATGGTTTTGAAAGCATTTTTATTATATCAATGTGTTGTATTTATATCTTGTGATTGAAATGTGGAAATGTTATGTTTCCTTTATGCCTGTTTTATGAGATACGATTATGTTATGGTTTATGATATGTTTAAACCTATTCATATGAGGAATGCATTGGACTTAATAAGTGACGGGTGGAGCCCGCTATAGCTCCTCGATGCATCGGCAGGTCTCATGAGACAAACTAGTGTCTTGGCACAAGGCCTTGACAAAATCTTATTTGTGGTCTTGGCACGAGGCCTTGACTACGTGGTTATGATAGTCTGGCATTATGCATTCCATCATTATGAAAGTGGTTATTGTTATTGCATGTGATTATTCAACCAGTAGAATATCCATGTGAAGAAGTGAATGGCATTATCTCATTTTACTTTTGCCATATTATGTTGAAGTTCATGTTTAAAAGGCTTTTGTTTTATTTATACATTGCCTTAATTGTTAATGATTATTTATGAAAGCTTCCGCATCATTGTTATCCTTACTGAGCATCTGAGCTCACCCCTTTCAATGTTTTAATATTTTCCAGGATGTGAAGAAGTATTTTATGAATGACCTGCAGGGATAGTCAGAAGAGGATATGAGTGTGGACTATGGAGACTTTGTTATTGTAGTTTTTCACTTTTTGATGTAATGAAAGACTTATGAATGTATCTAGTGTTTCCAAGGCTACTAAACTAATCGGTCTTTCGAGACTTGATCTTTTGTGATCATGCCAATGTTACGAAGTAATGCACCGACTCTGGGTAGCTGGGGTCGGGGCGTTACAGTTGGTATCAGAGGCAGTTTAGTACTAACCTTGGAAGCTAGATTTAGATAAACTCTGATTAGAGCACATAGCCCGAAGATAGACTTTGAGGATTAGTATAGAAGAACATCTTAGAATTTTGGTATTGTAGAGATTTTGTGAGTTTTCCGAGCAATACATCCCTGTCTGGATACGAGCAGGTAGAGGCGGCTCTGGCACAGATGTACCTAGGGGTAAAACCCGAAAACACTGCTTTGAGCTAGACTCGAACGGGAACTGGTGCACGACAATGGGCCTTGCTGCACTCTTGGTTACGACACTCCCGGGGGATATGCTTAGGATAATTCTCATTTTCTTTACAAACCACTATGAACGGTTATGAGTATATACTTCCTCAAATAAAACCTTTTTATGATTATGGATTATATCCATAAATAGTTCAATTTATGTTAAGTATTTTACAAGTATGGAATTATGTATTTTGATTCATAAACTAATCTAGTTTATGCCATTGTTTAGAAATGGCACCTAGTGGAAGGAATGGAAACCGTATCAATGCACGAACTCCGTGTAGGGATTGCCCTCCTGATCAAGATAATTATTGTGGATCTGGAGATACAACTGGTGCTGATCAACTTATTACCATACTGGGACAACTCACTCAGGTTATGAATAACAACCTTACTCGTATGGAGCACCCTGATCCGCAACGTGGAGGATCAATGCTAGACCGTTTCATGAGGCAACAACCGCCAACCTTCAATGGGAGTACAAATCCTATAGTAGCTGAGCAATGGATAAATTCCTTAGAGAAAATATTCCATGCCTTGGGGAGTAGTGAAAGGGAGAATGTTATCATGGCAGTTTACCGCCTCACTGGAGATGCCGATCAGTGGTGGTCGCTGATTCAAAACACAAAGGAAGATGATGACGTATCGAATATGGAATGGAGGGAGTTCAAAGATCTTTTCTTAGAAAAATACTTTCCTCGTGACCATCGAGCAGATATGGAAAGGCAATTTCTGAGTCTGAGGCAGAAGGAGGATGAGAATGTCGCAAAGTATGAGGCTAACTTTACAAGGTTAGCGAGGCATGCTGCCGATTATATACGTAACCCAAGGAGTAAGATTGATCGTTTCTTTGATGGGTTAAAACCATTTCTCCGTCGAGCTTTGGTATCACAATCCTTTTCATCATACGAAGATATTGTCTCGTGTGCTATCAAGACAGAAAAGGAATTCTCTAAGTCTTATGACAACAAAGTAAAGCAAGAGAAGAAGAGAACGGTGGAACAAGAGACAGATAAAGGGAAAAAGGGAAAGAAGGATTTTCCATTATGTGATAATTGTGGGAAGAATCACCCTGGTACTTGCCTAAAAGGAATGGGAGTTTGTTATAAATGTGGAGAAAAGGGTCACCAGGCACGTGATTGCAAGGGAAGGAAAGAGGCTGTCAAAGTTGAATGCTACAATTGTAGAGAAATGGGTCATTATGCAAATGAATGTCCTAAGCGTCAAGGAAACTTACCTCAGAAAAGGCCAAGGGATCAAGGACAATCTTATGCTATTACTACAGTTGAAGCAGAATAACTAATGTATTAGTGCTTTTGGACTCATGGATTATATTCTGGTTATTAGAATAATGTGATCTATATAAGGATTGTACTGCAGTACTTTTTGATTTCAGTAAGGTTTTAATATGATTAAGGTAATCATATTTTTAGTATGTGACAATAAGAGAAATTTTTCTTTGTATGGGGAATCTGATGCTACAATTGATTTTGGAATTAAGAGACATTTTAGAGAAAGTCTGGACAGAGTTATTTTGGATAACTATAATCGTTGGAGTGGATTAAGTTGATCTTTGGATAGTATGGTTTAAGGTTAAAAAATTGATGAAGATTATTTTTGGAGTATTATAATACTATAGTTTTAGGAAAAGGACAACCTGCAGGGTGGGGCATAAACCGTCGCGTCGGACAAAGCTGTAGGAATCGAACCCACAATCAAAGTGCGACAGGCCTTTATTTCCTACCACTAGCCTACAGGAAGTCCCTGGTTATTACAAAATAATTTTACTAATCTAAATGGTATGTGTTAACCTTTGGTACCTTATACAATTAGGATAAATAGAATATTTTTGAGTTCTGTTACCATTTGGAGTAAAAGATGGGTTTGTGGTAAAAATTCATTAATGAATGAAAGTATACATAACAAGTATGTATATTCCCTTACGTTCTTAGTAAATCTCCTAAATAAAATCCTCAACATTATAAAAGGTAACTTAAAACAAAAATGTTGTCGGTTAACTTTTCCAACTAGGGATTCAATGACCGTTTAACCAATCACAAGTTTGTGATTTTCTTGTGGTTAAACTTTCTCCTAATCCTGTTTTCTATAACTCCCCATCAGACCTTGATGGTTTGTTTCTCCTCCATATCCATATTTTCATAGAATCCTATAATGGGCTATATCGGGTGACCTTTGTACTTATCCTGCTTTCTTTTAATGTTATATATTTATTAACCTTATTTTCGATGTGGGTTTTCCTCAAAGGTATTTTCTCTTTTCAACCTTTTATTTTCCAAGAAAAATTTCAAATTGCGAGGACGCAATTTATTGAAGGAGGGGAGAATGTAACACCCCGAGCTTCCACGATACGCTTCTCATTCAATAATACAATAGCTTGCATTGTACGCAACTTCGAGTTCTAAAACATCGCGACAAATCAAAGTAGCCGTTATGAATAGTAATAACCACTTTTTAAAATTATAGAAATTTTATATTTCAAAATGGAGTTCATTTTTGTATTCCTAATATTGAAATTAGCCTATGTTGAATTTTTTGTAATTTTCTGAGAACTTCAAAATTTTTATGAATAGTGAAAAATACTTAAAACAACTTTTTTTAATCAAAATAATTTATAGTGATAAGTTATACTATTGAGTGGATTTAATGTATAATTAGAATATATTTTTACCATTTTATCCAATGGTGGTCATTAGAATTAATTTAACATTGAATTTGGACATAAACAATTGCCAATCTTTTGATATAAATTGTTTCTTGAAAACACGCTATTTGTCGTAACAGCGGGAATTAATTATAAAATTAATTAATGCAACTTATATGTTTGGAATTTTGTAAAATAGACATCATTTTTGAATTCGGAATATCAATTATAGCTTAGGATGAAATTTTGGCATTGTTCTGAGAAACTTCAATTTTTGATGAATAGTGAAACCACTAAGTGGTAGTTAAATAACTGATTTTTCATTTAAATGAAATATTACCACTTATGTGATTTGATTTTCAAAAATCCGACATACATGGTTGTCATTAAGAAGTAAAATGTGGTTCAATGAGATTATAATAATTTTTTGGTGAATAGTAACTTATTAAGTTCTTAATCGCGATTAGTGGTAATTAGTGTAGTTTAAGGTATAGATAATACTTTAATAATATTAAATGACCTAGACACATGTCCCAACCTCATTGGTTGAGTCATGGCCGACCAAGACAAGCCATGGCCTAACTTGGGGACCCCATGGATCCACTTTTGTTGGGAAATGACATAAATTAGTTTTTATTTAATGTTAAAGTGAAAATGACACTAACATAAATTGTTCTACTAAAACAATTTTTAATTGGGGTTATACAAGTCCAAATTTTGATTATAAATAGTCATTGGAAAGCTACAAAGATTTCCTACATCATAGTATTTGTTTTATAATTTTTAGACATTAAATAAATTAAAGTATTTATGACATAATAATGATGCAGCGATGACATCATTATTTGACGATTTAAATAAAATGAGAAGATAATGCAAAATCCGAGGCTTACACTTGTCCAAAGCCTATTGGATGAAGATATTTCGAAACCTTATCACCTTAGCCTCGAATTATATAGATGTGGGACCTTTAGAATCCGAAAAGCATTTTGAAATAATGTAACATTTCATTACTTTCCAAAAGTGCCCCTCCTCTCCACTTATAAAAGGCCCCCACCTCTCCCACCTTATTCACACCTTCAAGCCATTTGGCTCGGCCAACCTCTGCCCCAATACTCTCCCAACATTCCTCCCTTACTCCTAGAAACCTCACTTTGGGCAGAAATCTTCCCAAGGAAGCCTTTAGCTCAAATCAAAAAGAGTTACCCGATTTTGAGGTAATGTCTTTTATATTGTTGTTTTGTTTTATTTTTCTTCTCCAACCCCCTAAACTCTTTTATTCATTTTTTTTGTAACAACACCAGTATCCTCAATATACTAGGATGTTGTTATAAGAAGTATTCGAGCTACACTTACACACACCTACATCTAATGGTTAAAGAACATACGGTTTCTGTGGATGGCGAATTTCTGCCTCACGAAGCGATGATTGTTCAACACTCATATAACACCTTCAAAGGTGGCCATTAAGATGTCACTATTTTTACATATGATTTATAATTTGTTTATGTTTTACTTATGCTTCTGTATTTCTCATTTATGTCATACTTTATGATTTCCATTATGGGTAAAACGCGATAATTTCATTTTAGGAAGTGCGGACTACCGCCCCCTCAAAGTGATTTGAATCGTTAATGCCATATGTGGGATGTATAAAGGATGGAGTAAATGGTATTATACACTATATTATACTGGAATTATATTATACATTTATATCATTATGATTTAGTTCCATTAAATATGAAATTGAAATGAAAGTAGCGTTCATGCGTACGTACGGCTTACCGTCTCCATGAACGGTGCATTTCATTTCTTACCTCTAAATGTTACGTAATATTATAAATGAATGTATATACTGGATATATAATATATATATGACATATAAATCATGAATATAATTCTGGATATAATGGATATTTCACCACATAAACAACTTGTAATTATAAGAAGCTTATTTTTGACTCAAGTACCAAAGATCGACAAAACGACCGTTATTAACTTAAATAATTACATAATGTTCATATCATTGTAATAAGTGATATAATAAGGATAATGAAATTGAAAATGGTTCTTAATAAGGTATATATTAACTCTAGTTTATTATTCAGGAGGTTAAAGAACGGTTGAGTCAAGTCAGACACGAGGTAAGGGAACTTCTTAACCCAATTTCCATTCTTTGGGTTAATCTCCTACTTTCAAATTATGTCATGATGTTATTAGGTCCTATTTTGTATTTTTACTTTCTTTATGTGTACCTATAGTGAATACACATAATATATCTATTCTATTTTAAAAATGATCTTTTTAAGGACTTCGTCTCAATCTCCTTTCATTGAGGCATATTTTGTTTTATACACAAATTTCTTTTATACGGTGTATAAACCCCTTTGACTTTTACATATATTCAAAAGGAATCTTTTTTATACGAAGCATTTACTAAATGACAAAAGGGAATGTTTTTGTCGTACGTATGTGGCGACAACGACTTCTCCGCCGCCGTGACCATTATTTGAGATCCGGCTTCCTCTTCAAGCCATCATTTTTTTTAATGAAAAATAAATACAAAGTTTTAACTCTCTTTTATTTTGGTATTGAAAATGGTTTTGAAAGCATTTTTATTATATCAATGTGTTGTATTTATATCTTGTGATTGAAATGTGGAAATGTTATGTTTCCTTTATGCCTGTTTTATGAGATACGATTATGTTATGGTTTATGATATGTTTAAACCTATTCATATGAGGAATGCATTGGACTTAATAAGTGACGGGTGGAGCCCGCTATAGCTCCTCGATGCATCGGCAGGTCTCATGAGACAAACTAGTGTCTTGGCACAAGGCCTTGACAAAATCTTATTTGTGGTCTTGGCACGAGGCCTTGACTACGTGGTTATGATAGTCTGGCATTATGCATTCCATCATTATGAAAGTGGTTATTGTTATTGCATGTGATTATTCGACCAGTAGAATATCCATGTGAAGAAGTGAATGGCATTATCTCATTTTACTTTTGCCATATTATGTTGAAGTTCATGTTTAAAAGGCTTTTGTTTTATTTATACATTGCCTTAATTGTTAATGATTATTTATGAAAGCTTCCGCATCATTGTTATCCTTACTGAGCATCTGAGCTCACCCCTTTCAATGTTTTAATATTTTCCAGGATGTGAAGAAGTATTTTATGAATGACCTGCAGGGATAGTCAGAAGAGGATATGAGTGTGGACTATGGAGACTTTGTTATTGTAGTTTTTCACTTTTTGATGTAATGAAAGACTTATGAATGTATCTAGTGTTTCCAAGGCTACTAAACTAATCGGTCTTTCGAGACTTGATCTTTTGTGATCATGCCAATGTTACGAAGTAATGCACCGACTCTGGGTAGCTGGGGTCGGGGCGTTACAAGGACTATAATGGGGATTGAACCTAGTTTAGTAAGGTTCTTTTCCCCCTATGATAGTCTTGGTAGTGAACCATGAATACTACTCTGGTTTAGGTAGTGAACCCATTCCACTATGATAGCTTGAGTAATGATACTTGACTACTAAAGAAATGATTTTCTATGCTTTTTTTTATTCCACAATTCCATGTATTATGTTATGATTTGCTCTGATGGATCATGTTATTTAATTAATTTATGATTCATGTCATATTAATTTAAATGAAGTATGTCATGACTCAAGACTATGATCTATGATATGTAGGGTATCCTTTAAAAATCATAATATCATTTTTTCATATCTCATTCTTCATATAATGCTTATATGATCATTGATGTCTCTATATTTTACCCTTACCGAGAATAAAATATAAACCTTTCTTGTGATTAATTTTCCAAGGTTATGAAGAAATGTATTAAGTATGATATGTACATAAAGGGTTATAGTTTTTATGAAATTGGTTGGAGACAATTTAGATAATTAATGAAAAATTATTTTATGATTAAATGTTTCTAAAGACACTAGACCTAAATGATTCAGGCAAAGAAAAAAATGTTATATAATGAATATTATTCTATTAAGATATAATATCTATGTATGAAATATATGGGTCTCTGTAGTTGGTATTAGACAATGGTTCAGTTGAACATTAGAAACAAGGATGTGAAATCATTAGTAATAACCCTTGGAATAATTATATATATATGATAAAATCCTAAAGTTTTGGCAATGATGATGAATGACCTAGGTCAAGCCGCAGATTTCATAGAATATGTTACTGAGAAAATGGAAATAAATAGATATAAATAAATTTTTTTTTCTCTAAATGTGGATATTTATATTGGAGTTACCAATCAATCTCATGGTTTTGAAATGAAAAGAAAAATAAAATTCAAATAAAGTTCTAATAACCATGGAGAGAAGAAGATGAGCTTTCTTTTATGCTCAGAATGTGGACAAAAACATAAAGGGATTTATCTTAAGGGAACTAGTAAATATTTTAATTATTAAAAAGAAGGTTTTTAATAAATTAAATGAAAAAGTGATGAGAAGAAGTTATATAATGATGTGAATGAAGAGAAATCCTCACAGAATGAACAAATTACTCTATAGTGTTTTAAATTCCTGGATATAGGTAATTTTTTTAACTACCTCCCAAATCCAAAGGTAAATTAAAATTATCTATGTCAACAACCTATTAAGCCTATATACAAAGGTAAATATCCTGTGATTTATATTTTTCATAAGGGGTATTATAATGTTGTGGTAAAACGTACAGTTACCACCCACTCTATAATTTCTAATGTCTTCTTTAGATCTAGATCTAACCACACTTTTATATATAAATAATTTCATAGGGGTATCACAAAACCACCACAAAAATTTGATGGTGTGTTATCAGTAAAAACCAATAATCGTATGATGATCACATCCTAATAAATAATTCCTCTCTAGTTGATGTTTTTTGGAATGTTTTTCTAAAAAATCATTTCATTCTTCCTCTAGTTGAGTTCGATGTAATTTTGAGCATGAATTGTATTTTGTTTATATCAATGCTACATCAATTAATGAGGAATGAAATTTATATTTTATATTCTAAACCAACCTATGATTTAATACTAGTGTGATGAATAATATAAACTTATGATGCAAATTATATTAATTATATTGGTCACGACTCCTATTTAAAATGGGTGTTTGTCTCAGATGGTCGAGGAGAAACTCAACATGGAAGTTATACCCATTATGTGGGAGTTTATTGATGCATTTACTAACTATTTTCCTAGTTTTTCACAAAATAATGGATTTTATTTTTAAATATAACACATAGATGGTGATATATATATCTCTAAGAATTCATATAGAGTGTCCCTGATTGAGTTGCAAGAATTGAAGAAGAAAGAATAAGAGAATCCTAAAAAGATATTAATTTAGCTAAGTTAATCAACCTGTGTTTCACATGTTCAATTTTTTAATAAGAAAGATAGATAAATGAAACTCTATATTGATTATAAAGAACATAAAAATCCCACTATCAATTATAAGTTTCCTTTACCCCTTAATGATTACTTTTTGATCAACTACACAGAGCTCAAAAAATTCTAAGATTGATCTTCATTCAAGATATTTTCTATTGATTGTTAGGAAGAAGGATATACCCATGATATCATTTCATATAAGGTATAAACATTATGAATTTATATTAATACTTTTTGGTATTACTAATTTCCCTTCTATATTTATGGATTTAATGAATAGTGTCTTTAGAGGATGCCTTGTTCTATTTTTGGTTGTCTTTATAGATGATATTGTTATTTATTAAATGAGTAATGATGATCATAAAGATGATTTGATAATTTTTTTAAGAACAATTGGTAGGATAATAATTATGAAAAATTTACCTAGTGTGAATTTTGGATTCAAAAAGATTCATTGATGTGAGGGTATATTAGTTGATCCTTCAAATATAGAAGTTATTGGATGTTTTCCCCGACCAACCAATGTGACTGATATATGTAGTTTTATTTGGTTTGGATAGATATTATTAGTGCTTTGTGGAGAATGTTTTATGAATATCGATTCCACTAACCATGTTTACTCAAAAGAGAGAAATATTCCTTTGGACAGACGAATTCTCCGAATGTGTTATGGAACCAAAGATATGTCCAATCAGCACACCTATACTTACAATACCTTATAGTATAGAAGGGTTTTTAGTATATAGTTATGCATCAATGAATATAATTTTATGTTCCCTAATGTAGAATGATATGGTTATTGATTACACGTCATTAAAATTGAAGGACCATGAGTAATAATACCCAAGTCACGATTTAGATTTAATTGTGATATTTTTTATAATAAATATATGGATGAATTATATCTATAGAGAAATGTGTGACAATTATATAGATAGAAAATGTTTAATGCATATTTTCACTCAAAATAGGTGAAAATTCACCAAAGAATATGATTAGAGATGATTAAATATTATTAATGCTCAATACATTACCACCCTAGGAAAATAGAAAAGGTGGTAGATTAACTAAGTCAAAAGGATCATGCTATCTTGTCTATATTGAATATCACCAAATATATGATATTTCAAAACATTATTAGGATAGATCATGAAATAATTAATGTAAGAGGGAAATATTATCTTTCTATAATGAGTGTTTAACCATATATCCAAGTGAAGATTAAATAGGAACCTAAGGAAGTTATATAGTTATATAATAAGGTGGGAAATTTTTATGTCTAATTTTGATTGTGATGGAATAATAATGTTTAGGAACTATGTATGTGTTCCTTTTGTTCCAAATTTGATGAATAAACTAAGGGATAAAGCTCATAGTTTTTCAGTCTCTATTTATCTTGGAATTTTGAATATTTATAAGGATTTTAAATATTATATTTAGTGGGATGGAATGAAGAGAGATATAGAAGACTATGTTTCTCAGTGCTTTATATGTTATCAAGTTAAGGATGATATATTGAAGACTAAGGGGATATTACAACCATTATCCTTACCAGAATGGAAATCTGAAAATGATTCCATGGATTTTTCATCAGACACCAAAATACATCTAAAGGGAGTAATGTTATTTGGGTTTTTGTTTATCACCTTATAAATACATCATAGTTAATATCCAATAGAAAAGGTTTCTACCTTGATCAATATTCATGGTTATAAATTAATAAAGTGGTAAAATTATATGATGCACTACTATCAATTGTATCTGATTAGGATCCGAGGTATAACATGTTGTTTTGTAGAAGTCTTCTACATGATCTGAATATAGAGTTATGTTTCAATAATTCCTATAATCCTTAGGTAGATGGTCAATCAGAGAGAACCATTAAAACTCTAGATGAAATTTTCAGATCATTCTCTATGGGAATTAACGGTGGTTTGTATCAACACCTTCATTTGGTGGAATTTTCTTACTACAATAGTGTTTACTATATTATTTTGATGTCTCTGTATGGGTCCTTTTATAGTATGAACTACATAACTCTAAAACATGAGAAACAAGATAGAGAAAGAAATATATTGGGGCCGGATGAAGATAAAAAATGGTAGATAAGGTTATATCCATTCCACAACACATAAGAGTAGCTCAGAGATGATAAAAAAGTTATGTAGACAATCATCAGAAATATTTATAATTTGATGTTGGTGACAATGTTTTCCTACGATTATCTCCAAAGAAAAGGGTGATGAGACTTTGAAAAAAGAGAAATTTAAACCCCTGATATATCAATCATTTTTAAATTCTTGATCATATCAAGATAGTAGCATATCTATTGGAACTTCTACCAAATCTATCTCATGTTTAGGATGTGTTCAATGCATCTCCCCTAAGGAAGTACATTATTGATTATTCAAATATACTGAACTCAGACATTATACCACTAGTTAAAGGTAATTCCTAAGAAGAAAGAGTAGTAGAGATTCTATATTATAGAGTGAAGGTTCTATGAATCAAAACCACTCAGCTAGTCAATGTTTTTAGGCGAAACCACCAATTTGAGGAAGATATATGGGAACCGGAGGATGCGATGAGGTAGAATTATCCTTATCTATTTATATTAGAGTGATGAATTTTGACTGAAAAATTCATCTTAGGTAGGTATAATGTAACACACTGGGTTTTTTATTAAATATTTCTCTTTAAATAATTTTATTTATTCGATAGTTTACATTCTACAAAACATCGAGTTTGAATGTACTCCTATATACTGTTAAAATATTATCATTTAAAATACAATTTATCCCCTTGCCTTAATATTTATGGGTATTAATATAACAATATAAATTATCAAAAATATATGGTTATATAGATATAAAATTAATTCTTTGTTTATCAATTGATTTAAAATGAAGATAAAAATTCATTTGATAGAAAAAGACATATTTTTTATGAATTTTTTTTTTATGTAGATAATGTATTTTTATCTTAATAAATTAAATTAATGCCTCTTTTATAATAATTTTAATTTAATTTATATATTATTTACTTGATACAATGTATTAAACAATGAGAAAATATTTTTCAAGGCATATGATAAGAATAAATATAGTTTTAAGCATATAAATGCATTTTTTTATTCAAAAAAGTAATTTTTTTCAAATTTTATTATATTAATTTAAATTTAAATTATATCGTTTAGATTTATTTAATTAGATAAAATTAATTAAATATTTAGAATCGGTATTTTAATTGTTTTTAAATATGCCCATTTTATTTTTGGTCAATTTTATTTGTAACCGTGGTAAAATTTATAACCTCGGTAAAGGGTAAATCGAGATAATCTACATTAAAAATAAGTGATAAATCAATACTTATTCATCCAAATTATTATTTTACGAAGAAAATTATAACCTTAATGCCTCAGGCTCAAAATTTATTTGTTTAATGCACACTTTTCCATGAAAATAACTTATATATGGTTTAAATCAAATGAAGTTACAAAATTTCACTCTCTTTGTTTTTAATAACCTTTATGTTTACAAATAGAGATAAAAGTAACTTATGAATAAATATAAGTGTTTATTTTAATCTGAAAAAAATTATTTTTATGATATTTTTTCAAATTTTTATTATTTATATAATGACCATGATTTCTAATGCAAGACCGATGGAGTATGTCTCTATTTAACAAAAATTATAACAAATGATTTTAAAAATATCAAAAGTTATATAATTTGAATGAGTAAATGAAACCCAATAATTTTATATATCTATAGGATATATTAGGGGGGGGGGGGTTTAAAGCATTATATTCAAATGAACCCATTTTCTTGATGTATTTAAAGTGAAATTAAATGAGTAGTGTCAAAATTGATAAAAAGATATTTTGTCAAAATAAAATTTTATTAAAATTTTTAATATCATAAAAATCATAAAATAATACAATATGGTTATTATATGGTCTAAAATTTCATTAATTGATTATTAATGTTCTAAATTTAACTTCATATGTGAAACATTACAACCCTTTAATATTGGAAAGGTGACACCATAGTTGAAATTAAAATTTGTTTTCTAAGGGATAATAAAAATCACAATGTTTAAAATTACAAAAAATATTTCTAAATTATATTTTATATTGGGACTAAAACCCTATCCTACATTATATTTGTATAAATTTATATTTAGAGTAATTGGGATTCATAATGAATTCATTATAATTTAATCTTTTTAGAAATTCCAATATTTATCCTCATATCAATTGTAAAAGGGAACTTCCTCCCCCATTTATTAAATATATTTTGATCTTAAAGCTCAAAAAAACTCTAAAAATGTCCCATATCAACTTACCTAGAGACATATTATTGTTTTTAGACTTCTAAAAAACCACCTCTAGATCACATAGTGGTGATCTAAAGTAGTCATTCCAAAGAGCAGGTAATCGCCTTAACCAATAAATTTAATTTCTACTCATCTTTACATACTCTAAATATATGGTATGTATCGTAAAATAATAAATTATGTGTCATAAATATTATTAAATTTTATTATTATTATTAAAAAACATTATACACCATATTTCCCATCAAAATAAATGTGATAGTATCACTTATGTTTACATACAACTTACTGTCTCCACATAGTGATACAATTTTATTTTTTCATCACCCTATTTTATTGATCGGTGTTATGATGATTATAATATTTATATATTATATTAATGAAAAAAATTTACTGATATAATTTTAATATAATTCATACCTTTTTACCATCAAATCCTTTTAGAAATGATAATGTCGCTTGTTTGTACATGTGGACTACCACCTCCACTAAGTGATACGATTCATTTTTCATTTATATTTTATTTAGATTCTAGTCAAGAGGAATATTATAAATATTTATTATATATATAATGTAATAATTATATTTAAAAGGTGAATTAATATTTACCTATCTTTCATTATATTATTTGAAAATGATAACACCATTCATGTGTATGTACGACCTATCATCTCCACGAATTTTACAATTCATTTTTTTATATCAAATTTTTATGGATGACTATAAATATGTATATAATAAACATATATGATATTTATATGATGATAAATGTTTTAGATATTTTGGAACCAAGGTAAATTTAAAAGGGTAAAAATTGTTAAACTAATATAATCATGTTAAATGAAATAGTTAACACTTGAAAATAACAATTTTAATAAAGGATTATTGAAAAAGAGGGGGTTGAAATATTATAAAATTATAATATATGATATTATAATGATAAAAATGACTCTGGTGTAGAACTATAATAAATATAAATTTATTATACATGAGTTTATATTTCTTTCAAATATAAGAGAACTCAAGGTAAGATTTTATTTCACAATATGATAAATATTTGGGATTATTTAGGTTTAAGTATTTATTGTGGAATATTTCTCTTCAATATCCTTTTTTTAAATGTTTTTAATTTTATTACCATACTCCAAATGATTTTTTAAATTTATTTTTGGCATTTTTTTACTTCTTATTGAATTATTTAAAAATAGTTTTTGGTCATTTTCCAAACAAGGTGCGTTGTGTATTTTTCGACAAAATATTGAAAGGAATGTTTTTTAACTTATAATGAAATAAAAAAAATTCCCACAATCATGACTAAATTTTAATTGAAGCTTCATTTACATGTTATAAAGTTTCTTTTCAATGAATATGGTTTCTTTTAGAGTATCTCATTTTTTTAAAAATAAATTATTTCAAAGTGGGATGATTATTTTACTCATGAATTATTCAAAGTGATTTCATAGAATAAATTTCCATATAAGGTGACAATATTTGATATTAATTATTATTTTATTGGGATATAATAAAATTATATCATCTTCATTCTATCATTGGATGGTTTATGTTTATGATGAAAATATGAAATTTTTATGAATCCCATTTCATCTCTATGAGTTATGTTATAATGAAAAGTTTTTGAACCCATTTACTTTTTTGGGTTATAATATGATGAATTAATTATGATTTTACAGCACACATATGTCTTATTTTTACTATTGGATCAGCGAGACCTATATATTTATCTAATTAATTGGGTAAGAATTGATATCTCTTGAGATAAACAGGATAATAAAAGGAAGTGAACCTAATTTAGTAAGTGTATCCATCCACTTTAATAGTCTTAGGAGTGATCCTTGACTACTACGATGTTTTAGGGAGTGAAACCATTACACTCTGATATCCTCGGAAACGATCCTTTAATGCTTTGTAAATAAATTTCAATGATTATTTATATTTCAAAGTTCCATGTCTTATGATAATGTATTTCCCTCATGGAGCATCTTATTTAATTCCATTATGATTCATATCATATAAACTACCCAGTTTTATTCCATGACTCAATATTATGATATATGATATATAGGGTATTGTTTTGAAATTGCTAATATCATTTTCCCATACCCTTTTTTCTCATGTCATGCTCATTTGATAATTAATATATCATTTTTTCCCTCAATTATCATTAAATCTCACCCTTTATTATGTTTTCTATATATAGGTTATGAATAAAGTTATTAATTATGATAGTCTAAAAAGGGATCTTCTTATAATGAAATATGTGGGAGATGATTTATATATTTTATGAACCAGTTTTTTATGTTTCCAAGTTTCTAAAGATACAAGATGTAAACTATTTTGGAGTGGATCTAAATTTAATGTAATGAATATTCATCCATAAATAAAGAATATCTAGGTATGGATTGTATGGGTCACTATAATGTCTGAATCATTAAAATCCTATGTGTTATTTACATTTTGTATTTTTATCTATTTTTGTGTTCTTGTATCAATAATTTAAATTTGGTTCAAATTTTCTTATTATTATCAAATTACTTTTCATTCTTGGTATTTCATTCGACATTTATGTTATTGGAATTATATGAAATTAATATTGGCACCACCCCTCACAATTGGTAACAAGATATTTTTATAGAGTTAGTAATATCATTATTCAAATTATAAATTGGGAAGTTTGATAGTGAAAATGTCTTTAATATATAGAGATTTAAAATGAGATCAATTCTTGTCCATAATGTACTCACATACAATCTCTTAGGTCCTAATAATCACATAATGGTTGTGTCTAATAAAGTACTTTCTTCAACCACCTATGTTGATATTGACCCTATCATTTTTGAAAAAGAAGATTTTATTTTATTATTGACCATAGTGGATAAATTATTACAGCATGTTTTTTTTGAAAAAATTTACAAAGGAAATAATGATTAAACATAAAAAAAATTATATGTATAAATCATTAATTAGTCATACATATAAGAAGATAGAAATTTAAACTTTCAATATGGACCCTCGTTCTTCTGTTCATTCTCTTCTAGATGATTTTAATAATTATCATCTTGAGTTATATAATAATGATTTAAATATTAATTATTATTATCAAGATAATATTATGTTGACTAATAATAATGATTAAATTAACACTTTATAGGATTCCATGATGTACAGAAGAGTTTCTATTACAATAAAAGTGGTCCAGGAGGTCGTGTTATCCCATGATCTTCAAACACATGGTTTAGAGGATTAGATTAGTGGGGTTAAATTAGAACAATAATAAGTGCATGTTAGGTCTTAGTTTCAAAACAATAATAAAGAATATAATTATAATAATAGGTTTAATAACTTTCAATGTTTTGAGTGTGGTAAAACTAGCCATATTAATAGATATTGCCTTTATTAAAATATCTTAGAATAATATGGTCCAGTCAAATGTGGCATGCCATGGACTCTACATTGTGGATGATCTTTAATTTCTGTTCATTAGATTTTAGATAGTTGTAGGTGTATACGATAGTTTTTCAATATTATAAGATCTGAGGACTAGCCTGACTTATGTGTTATAATGGAACATAGTTGGAAGAGAATGTGATGTACGATCAGTCTAATAATATTTGGATTAGGTAGATAAATAGTCTCATGTAAACTTACTATTTTTGTAGGTTGCATATCTAATGTATTTTAACTGTTTCAATATTTTTGAATTAGTGGGTTTTCCAATTCACTACCATTGATTCAACCAGGGAAGGTTCTTTCATATTTGTAGGTTTTCATGTGTCGTTTTCACTTCATTTTATATAGATTAAGTGAAAACCTGGGTAATGGCGATAAAATATGTTTTTGTTTTTGTTTTTTTATATGTTTAAATTATTTTATCGTGTTTTATATATTTTGGTAGTAAGGGATGTGTGGTATGGGGAGATCATGTTCCACTATATAACATAATAAGAGATACTAGTGATTGGTGATGAAAATATTTATTCATAGTTTTTATATTCATATAAATCATCCCAAAATAAATTGGTATGGTAGTCCTTAAAAGAACACCATAAGTTGTTATAATTTAATATTATTTGAAAAGGTTGAGAGTTTTGAAATCATTTGTTATTTTATATTTCAAATTAAATGTTAGTTTTGGATTTTATTTTCCTAGAAACGTTATTTTCATTTTTATTATTAAGAAAATATATATGTGGGTTGAACTTATAATCAATGTGTGATATTTTTATCAATAATCCATTCATTATTTCTTGTGGTCCCAGTTTTCTAGTCCTTGGTGAGTGTTTTCTTTATTGTAATTCATTTTGGGTGGATCATTTTCTTCTGTTGGATTCTCCCCATGACCTTATCTATATTTCACATCCATTGTACCATATAGATGTTGATGGAGAATGATCTAATGGTCATGATTCATGGGTATTGCGTGTCTCTATTTTTTTTTTTGTTTTTTTCATGAGGGGATTTATGTCCTCCACTACCTATCCAATATACAACTACTATATATTTCCTTTGACTATTTTATGCCATTATTCTAGATTTTATTTCCCCACATGCATCATTAACTATCCAATTAAGGAATGTACCACCTAAACTATGATTCTTGACACATCTAGTACCTCAACACCCCCTCAAAATTTTTTACTCACTCCATCACTTCAATAGTTAGGGAACACTTGACCATTTTCTCTCTGAGTGCAGTGGATCATCATTACCTTCTCTCATTCCAAGAGAGAAGTTTGTTTGAGAGATGAAGGACCACTAGCCAAATGAATTCTTCACACCCTTATTATAATTTTTATCTCTGGTGGAGATATTATTTCTTGTGAGATATGTTTGGATGGAAATTACATCAAGGATATCCAACCTCGAATGCTCTGATAATATCTTCCAATGATCATCCCCTCTTTCTTGGTGTATGACTCAATTGTAAGATTTCTTTTGTATTTAAGTATTAAGTATTATACTATATTTATTTTCTCATTCTCAGTTAGTGTGGGGTTTCATGAGTGTGTTCGTATGAGAATATTGGGTATATTATATCCTAATATTGATTTCATATCATATTTCATAGTTACAAGGACTTGATATATATATATATATTCTATTTTCCTCATGAATATTTTTATTTTTATTATATCTTATCTTTTTGTATGTCTATTATTCTATAGTTTTACATAATAATAAACTATGATAGTGGTATTATATTTATGTACATATAAACAACGGGGTATTTCACACATAAACACCAAACTTTCCTTATTTTTCACATTTTTTAGCATTATTTGTGATCTTGTATGCATCATTTACTTATGGTTATAATTTTTTTATTGTATCTAAATTTAGTTTCTCTGTTGATCTTTATTTTTATTTTCTTATTAGGGGATGTTTGTAACACCCCTAGATTTTATGAAAAATATTCTTTTAATTTCATTAATGTCTTGTGTTGTATGCTACACCAAGATTACCTTACACTATACGCAACACCGTATTAGCTTGCAGTATACACAACACTATTCTTGGATCGTGTTACACACAATTTTGATAATAGTTATTCTACACAAAATTGACTATATATAAATATATATATTCAATGTATAAATGAAATATGGTTGGATTCTGTTATATGGAACAACGAAGGATTCTTTCACAACACGCAACCCTGACTTGGCTTGCATTACATGTAATCACGACCTTCCTCGATAGCGTGTGTTGTACGCAATACCGGGTTTTACAAAACAATGATATATTATTATAATATTATTATGAACTAGCCATTATGAATAGTATTAACGAAATTTTGAATTTTATAACATTATTATTCATCTTACACATTTTCTAGAACATGGTATAAGAACAAAATAAAGATTTCGGGTAAAATAAGCATATTTCAAAAAATGCAGTTTTGCCCCCTTTTGATGGCGCACCCACTTTAAATCTATTTTTTGACATGTTTATATGTTCAATTTTACAAAATAAAATTCTTCTTTGGAATCAAGAAATAAAAATTTACTTTGGATAATTGTTTTGTATTATTCTGGTAACTTTCATATTTTGATGAATAGTAAAAACACGTTATATTTTAATGCAAAAAACTTTTTCCATCGTAATAATTTATATGGTTAAATTATAATATTTAATGGTTTTAAAGTATAAATAGAATATATTTTTAACATTTAATATAATTTATGTCATTAGCATTGATTTTACATTGAATTCGTAGGTTAAATCAATTCAATCTTTTGCAAAGTTTTAAACAAAAACCCGTTTTCATTCGACAATGGGATTAATTTTAATTTAATTTCTGCAAATTATATGTATTGAATTTGAAAAAATGGATTCCATATTTGGAATCAGTGGGTCTAAATTATGTTAATAGGCTACTTTTTATTTTTGGGAATTATGAATAGTAACTACGGTAAATTTTATTTACCATAGTTAAAGGTAAATCAGGTAATTAAGGGTAAATATAATATTATAAAATTACACTAACACGTGCCAAAATTATATTGGATGGATAAAAGTAAGCCCATATCAACTAAGGGTCAGATTAGATTCATTTTATGGACTTTTGACCATGAAAATAATTTAATTATTATTAAAACCAAAGAAAGTGACAACATGTCACTCTCTTAAATATTATAAGTATAATAATTTTAATTTAGTGATAAACATCATAAAACATCGAACATGAATAGTCTCCAGAAATCTAATAAAATTATATACATCATGATAATTTATTTAGAATTTTTAGGGATTAAATAATTGTCATTAATTGTGATACATTAATGATACAGAAATTATTTATTAAGTGGAAAATAAGTAATATAGTTTTTATTGAAATAATAATACCCATTAAAAGGCCCACAAACCTGACAAAAACTTATTGGTAGTGTATAAATACACCTTAATCATCCAATTACCTAATATATAACCGTTTGGATCCTTATAAAAGTGATTATGACACTTATATTATTTTATTTTAAATGATGCCAAAGTTATCACCTTCATAATTTAATAAATATTACAATTTAAATATTGTGATTTTAAGATGATAAATTCTATTAAAATTATTATTGTGAAAGGTAATAAATTTATATTCATCATAGGATTTTATTTTAAATTTTTATGCAACAAATCAGTATATTAAATAATTATACAAAAATGTTGTAGTAATTATTTTATTAAGAGATAAACCAAATAAATGGTTTTAAAAATAATAAAATAAATATTATATGAACTATTTAATGTTATACACTAATTTTATAGATACATATGAACTTTTATGAATCTATTAAAGCTTTTATTTAGAACATATCGTATTTATATATTTTATTTAAATTCAAATAAATTAATAGTGTCAAAATTGACACTATTGTTATTTTATAAAAATAACATATTATAAAATTGTTTAAAAATCAAAAAAATATTTAAAAATTATAAATTTAAATTTATATGATCTATAATGTTATAAAGTAAACAGTTATGGAAAATTCACAACAAATAAGAAATTATTTGTTATAATTTAAAATTTAGAATTTTATTACCACAAATAAACTTAAATAGATTAAATAAGGATAAATCAAAATGATAAGGTTTAAAATAAGATCCAAACATGTCTAAATTTGATTGGTTGATGATATTACAACCCTATGTCATCTAATATTCGAATATGAGTCATTTTTGGTGGTTTTTAAGTGGGGTTAGATTTATTATAAATTAATATTTTTAAGAATTCCAAAGGTGCCCCTCTCCTCCCTTATAAAAGGGAACCTCCTCCCTCTCCTCCTCACACCAATTTGAGCCTTAAAGCTCGGCCAAACCCTGAAAAATTATCTTCTCCACTTCCCTAGAAACATCCTAGAGGTTTTGGTCTACTTTAAAGACCAATCTTAGTGCCCTAAGAGGAGGTTTCAAAGAGGCGTATCGAAGAAGAGGTAATTTCTTCTCCCGATTCTTTCAAGCTTCTTTCTTCTTCAACTTCTTCTTATTTAGTTGTTTCATTATAAAGTAATAACATCAGTATCAATAATATACTGATTTGTTATTATAAATATGAAACAACCCCATTTCACCTTCTATCCATCCTACGGAAAACAAAATCATCGCGTGTGCGTACGTACGGAATACCGTCTCCACGCCGTGGTGTAATCTGTTTTTCCACCAACACCTTACATGGATGGGTATAATGGTGTAAAGAATAACTATACATAGTTATTATAACATCATACTGATTCTGATATATTGCATCATCCACTCCAATTCAATTCAATAATTATGGAAACGATATCATCGCTCGTGCGTACGTACGGACTACCGTCTCCACGACACAATGAGATTCATTCTCCATGTTAACAATTTAAGAATGATTATAAAGTATATATAAGAAATAATAATGAAATATATGACATTATAAAGCTACTGTATTTATGTATATATGTATGTCATCTACTTAATTCCATTAAACTCAATAAGGAAACGAGAACAACGTTCATGCGTACGTACGGCCTACCAACTCCATGAACAGTGTATTTCTTTCCATTTATTGATCTATTATATATATGTATATTCTGAATATATATTATATATAAATCATGTTTTATATTATATAATTATGTAATTGTGATCTAAGTAATCATATGAATAATTACAAGTCAAAACACAGACGACAAATGAAACGATTTTACCCAAAACACTCTTTAACACGGAATTTACAAAAGAACGGGTAATATAAAGTCATAAGTGAACCATATATAATATCATAACAATGAATATGATTCTGTAATAAGTCAATGAAATTATTTAAATCATTATACAGGAGGTTCAGATACATACAAAGAATATCAGACATAAGGTAAGGGATAATTTTGCAAATCTCATTTTTATCCGAGATTGCTTATTCGTAATTATTTACTGGGGTTATTTCTATCATCCATGTACATGTTTTATAAAAGTGTTTTCATGTATTTTTAAAGTCCTTTTTACCCATTTTTGACTTTTACTACATTGTATGTAAGGAATCTTTTTTTTACGTTACAAGGTACTTTTTTGACTTTTCCGGCAAAAGTACGAGAAGCATGTTTTTTAACTTATACGACACGGAAGGATTTTTACGGTTTTATAAAGCCTTATTTTCATGAAGCTTCCTCCAAAATATTTCATGACTATTTTCAACAAAATCCTTTTCTTTTAAAATTTCATGACATTTTGTGAAAAGAAAATGTTTTTAAAGAAAAAGGGATATTTTCCTCAAGAATTCATTTCAAGTGTTTTATCAAAACCATTTTTCATCTAAGATGACATTATTTCATATGTGTATGTTTCAAGTATAATGTCTCTATGATTTACATGGTTTAAATTCTCTTATTATGAAATGATATCCATTTCTTTTATATGGATTATGTGATGATGGGATGATGTTTATGAAACCCATTTTATTTATTGGGTTTTTATGAATGATGTATGTTTATTTTGTGGAACAAGTAAGAATGATTTCATTATGATATGGGTGAGACCTATATCTCCCTCCAATGCATTGGGTAAAGATTTATATATCATGAGATAGACATGGATGGAATGGCAGGTTAAACCGGTTCAGTAAAACAGGACTGAAACGAGGAGTGAACTCGATTCAGAAAGGGACTTTGTCCACTAAGATGATCTTGGAAGCAATGCCTTGGATACTATGGAAATCATTACATGTGCTTAATGGATGCCACAATTACATGTTTTATTCCCATTATATTTTATCATGGTTTATGTTCCATTATGATCTATTCCTTTTGTACTTCCATGTTTTATGTCGTTGCTCAAGATTTTAATGTTTAAACATTATGTTCATGTTTTTAAGTTCCAAAGTATATGGTATGTTTTATTTTATCCATGATTACCCTTACTGAGCATTTGAGCTCACCCTTTTTATGTTTTATTTTCCCCTAGGATCAAAATAAAGGTTTTAGGTCAGGAAACAAAAAGTGGAAGATCTTTATGGGAGATGTTGAAGATCTTTCACCACGATTAGAAGATTACGTTCCAAGTTTCCAAAGACACTAAACTATTACGGTCCTTGTGTGTCTGTTTTTGTTATGTATTAAGTATTCCACAAAGGTAATGTAATGTCCATGTACGTCAAGATTACGGTCTCTACAATGTTTGTGTCATTTGATCTTACTACTCCCTTCCCGATTTGTATCAGATCCTTTGCATCAAGTTAGTAATATCATTAGTTAAATTAGAAGTTGTGAAATTAAATATTGAAAACAAATTTAATTTGTGGATAGGTAAGGTGATAGTGTTTCTTGTGCACAGTGGATAGATTAATTATCTATTATGTCCTAGAAAACTCATAATGGATATCTTTTGAAGGATAGTCTTCCACCACCTTCGTTGATGTCGAGCCTAACTATCTTAAAAAATGTCATTGCATGACCTAGTGAAAATTAGGGGGAAAAGTATAAAGGGAAATTTATCAGGAAACCAATACTATGGAATCATGGAATAAAATCGAGCATATTTAAACATATAATTCTTTACTTGGTCATATTTATAAGAAGATTCACATATATTCCATCAAGATGACCCCCTGGTTCATCTGTTCGTCCTCTTTGTAATAATTTTAATAAAGTTGTTCTTAACATATCGAATATTGTTGTTTTTATTAATAATTAGGATCAATACATAATTATTTCAGATTATATTGATGATTTATTTAACAATTTAATTATTCCATGATGTGTGGTAGTGATTCTATATCTCTGAAAGTGGTTAAATAATCTTTTTTCCATATGATATTCAAACAAAGGGTTTGAATGGGGATCTTAATAGGATGAAATATGAATCGTAGTTAATACATGTTATGGAAAAATTTCAAAACCACAAGAAATAATATAATGATAAGAATCAGATTAAGAACTTTTGATATTTTTTTTGGTGAAACTGACCATATTGAATGCTACAATAATGATTCAAAAGATAAGGATATTATGGCCCTAACTAATGTGGCATGAACCAGTGTCAACACTTTGGATGTTCTATATTTATATTTAAGTTCGATAGTTATTGTATTGTTTAGAGGATATGTTTGTACACATATATAATCCTAGTAATAACCATGAATACAATTTTTAGGGGAAACACATTGGAATAGTGGCTGAGGTAGGGTTGGTTAGGGCCGTTCGAACTTCAGTAGAGAATTAATCTCAAATAAACATTATAGTATTTCCTTTTATGTGTTTCTACTACCTTTTAACTATTGTAATATTTGATCTATAGTATTTTTTAGGTAAAAAACCTTTGATTTTAATCAATAGGTTTCTTGTTTTTTTTTGTATTATATGGATCCATTTCATTTCATTTACATAGGCTTCTGGGGAATCCCATGTTGTGGTGGTATGATTTGAATTTAATGATGTTGTTTAGTATGTTTTAAATTTTAAAATCACGTTTTTTTGGTTTTTATAGTTGTATACATGTGGTATGGGTAGAACATGTCCAACTATGGAACATTATAAGGGATAAATCTATGCAGAATTTTTTTTTGCTTAGTCTTAGGTTTTCTGTTTATAAAAAATTCCCTAACAAAACTTGTTGTCTATTTATTGAAAGAACACAATCTGTTTTTATGTTTTAATTTTATTTGAAAATGTAGATATTAATGAAATAAGTTTTTATTTTCATTTCAAAATAAAATATTGGTTTTAGTTTTTATTTTCAATGAATATGGTTTTAATTTATATTATTATGCATATTTTCATGCATTATGTGCTTTGGTTTCATGTGGAATCATATTCCTGGTCCTTTTATTATTATTACTCATGGTCCTAGATTATTGGATGATTATGAAAATTCACTATTCTTGGGTTCATGTAATGGGGATTCTTTTCATCCCCTACATTTATCCCACGGTGTTCTATACATTCCACTTCTATGGTAACTCTTGGACATTAATGGTGGCCAATCGCACAACTATTCTTCAAGGGTTGGATGATTTTCCATGTGTTTGTTTACACTATATTTTTTGGTGGGGATTTATGCCCTCCATTGACCAGAAATTTGGTTGATTTCATGACTTTCACTGATTAATTTAATGTTATTATGATAGCATGTTTTCTGAAGAATCCTCATTCTCTATCAACCTAACATGTTTCCTACCCTAACTATTAAACATTACACTCCTAAAACATCACCAAATTCTCAAACATTGTTCCTCCCCCACTTATTAAATCTCTAGTACATGCTCAAGCATTTAATCAACCATTTCAATGGGTTTTATATTTTTTTCATTACAATCGAGAAGAGATTTGGGGAGGAGAATGACCTTTGGATTCAAAAAATTAATACACAATTTATTGAATAGAGTGATCAATTCTTATAATATATATCAATATCACAACACATTCAAGGGTATTCAACCCTAGAATCTATGTTCATCTCTTATAGTTAGTTTCCACCAGAATTCCTGGGGGTAGTTCTGAGTTGTAATCATTCTTTTTTATTTCTTTCATTAGTGCATCACATTATTTCATTTCATGTTCTCGACAGATGTTGGTTTGCGTGAGTGTGTCTGTCTAGGACTCTTGTGTATTATGTATCCCCATATTGATTTTATCTCAAGTCCTATAGCTATATGGACATTATCTCTGGATATTTTTTATGGTCAACATGCCATTTATTTATATTATATCTTCATTATTTTTTTAAATATGATGTTTTTTTAATAACAAACTATGGTGGTGGTTTCAATGCCATGGATATTGGAACAATGAGGTCCAAATCACCTAAATCCTCTATGTACTTTATTTTACATATTTTATTATCATCGTTCATGTTCTTTGTATCAATAATTTACTTACGGTTTTAGTTTTTTAATTCTTCTGAAATTAATTTGATTTTACGATATTTCTTTGAAAATTTATTTTGGGGGAAGAATGTGTCATTGGAATTGAATCCACTACTCATAATTGGTATCAGATAATTTTTATTGAGGTTGTAATGTCTTGTGTTAAATTATAAGTTGAGAAGCTTGATGGTGAAGATGAACTTAATCTATGGGGAGTAAATATGATGGAATTTATGTCCTCAAAAGACTCATAGATGTTATCATAGGTCCCATGAATCCCAAAATGGTTGTTTCCACAGAAGGAATGTCTTACCCCACCTATGTTATAGCTAACTCTAACATTCTATAAAAAATAACATTTATTCTTCTATGGATTTAATGGATAATGTATCATGTGAATTTTTTCATGAAACCACTACTGAGTAAAAATATCATAAAAACAATCATATTTACACGTTCAGTTCCTTGGTTTTTTAGAAGTAAATGCACTTATATGCCTTCAAGATAACCCTTAGTTCTCTTGTTTACACTCTTCTTGATGATTTTAATAAGTTTCTTCTAGAATTAAATTATATTTTTGTAAGTATTAATAATGAGGATTAATCTATAATTTTTTTTGACTTATTTTGATTACTCATTTAACAATTTAAATGATTTCATGATGTGTGATAATTATTTTATTACTCTAGAAAAGGCTAAAGAATCCATGTGGTCCTGTTATCCTAAAACACTTGGTTTGATGGATAATCTTAGTGGGGTGAAATCTTAACCTCAATTAATGCCTTTTTGGGGTCTGTTTTTGAAGACGAAAAATTAATAGAAATTTAATAACCAGTACATTAACTTCTGATATTTTTTGATAATGGGAAAAATATCCATATTAAAAGATACTTCATGCATTATGAAACTAAGGATAGTGTGGGTGATGATAATGTTTTACATATCAGTTTCAATACTATGTATGATATTTTATTTTGGTTTATCATACATTACTTATTGTTAGGTTTATATGCTACGTTTACCTCTTTTATGATCCTATTACTAGAACTGCATACCCTTCATAGGGGAACCTAGCTTGAAGAGTGTGTAAAGTAGGAATCATATGAGCAGTCCAGGATCGGATGGAGAATTAGTTTCCTATAAGCTTCCTCGTTATAGTTGATGTGTGTTTCTAGTGTCTTTTAAAATATTCATTATTTTATTTTTTTAGTTTTTCATGTATACTTCATTGGATTATCTTAAGTATGGTTTATTCCTATATATACGATTATGTGTGACCTTAGTAATTCATTTTCTTCAACTTTATTGTAAACCTTGGTAATGGTGGTAGGAACTAGATTTAATATTGTTTCATTGTATATTAAAATTTTTATGATCATGTTTTGTCAGTTTTCATAGTATTTTGTGGGTGGTTTGTGTATAATATGTGACAATATGGAATTTTAAAAGATATTATCATGTTTTTTGATTATGTTCCTTAGTCACAGGTTCTATATTTATAGAAATAATCCCATAGAAAATGTGTATTAAGGACCTTACAAGTACACATATCCATAATTTTTTTCATTTTATTTGAAAACCTATAGATTTATAAAATCGGTTGTTGTTTTAGTTTTTAAATTAAATGTTTCTTTATGTTTTTAATTTTAATGGAAATGTGTTTTTAATTTTTAATATTATGAAAATGATTATGAGGGATGTACATTTATTCAATGTGCTCTCTCTTTCTAAGTAATTCATTAGCCATTACTTGTGGGTCGGGTTTTTTTGGACTTTGTGGGAATTTCTAGTGAAGGGATTCATCCTGGGTGGATCATTTTTTTTTCATTGTCTCAATCCCATGGAATTATACACTTCCCAATTCTATGTTTTATATTATATGTTGTTGTAGGATGATAAGACCGCTCCATATTATGAGTTTTGGGCTTCTAAACATGTTTGTTTACACTCTGTTTCTGGGGGGATCCAATCCTTCACTTCCCCACCACGGTGCTACTTTTATGTCTCTCCATTGACATTTTTATATGTATAAGTCATCACTCAATAATTTTAACAAGAAGTTGTTTCTTTATACCTTCAAGAAGACCCATTCACGCACTTCGTGATGATTTTAATAATTTTTTTCTTAACATTGACAACACTGATATAAATATTAACGATGAGGATCAATATATAATTATATTGAATTATATTAATGTTTCCTTTAACAGTTAAATAGTTTCAATGATTTTTTGTATAGATTTTAATTATCTAGAGGAGGCTAAGAGAGTTGTGTTTTTCTACGATCTTCAAACACATGGTTTAATGGGGGATACTATTTGGGTGAAAACCAAATAACATTGAATACATATTAAGGGTATATTTGAAAAGAATAAAAAATAATAGGAATATATGAACCATTTTAATATTTTTTTGAGTGTTGTAAATCTAACCATATTAAAAGATACAACATTGATTAAAAAACTAAAGATATTATATTTATTTAAATGTGGTTTGCCTAATTTTTGACACTACTAATTTTATATGATTTTTGGAAGAACATAGTTAGTGTTAGATGTAGATACTGTATTGCATCTCTTATGTGACCCTAGTACCATCCCTTCATAAACTTTTTAGGGGAACCTAGTTGGAAGAGAGGGTTTGTTAGGGATGCTCTGATCCATTTAGGCTCAGGTGGAGAATTATTCCCCTATCAGCTTCATTGTTTTGGTTTATGTGTGATTCTAATAACTTTTAACAACAACTTTAATTAATATTTATTAGTTTTTCATGTTCACAAACATTAAATCATTTGATAAGGTTTTCTTCCATTTTTTATGATTCTATGTATCCTTTATACTTCATTTGCATCATCTTGAGTGGAAACCCAGACAATTATGGTAATATATAAGTTAAATACTATTTATTACCATGTTTTAAATTTTATGATAATGTTTTATTTGTATTTTTAGTTTTATATGGGTTGTATGGTTGAAATTTTCTCAATTGTGGTACATCTTACGAGATTACCAAACTGGGTGATAATGTTTATTAGTATTAGGTTTTCTTCTTGTAAAAATATTCTTGAACTAAAAAAGTTGGATATGTCCTACAAGAAAACCATGATTTTTTATTTCATAATTTTATTTTAAAATGTTCATAATTGTGAAATATTATTTTCTTATGAATTAAATTTTGGTTTTGCTTTTGATTTTCCATGATTTTTTTTTTGTTTTTATGAAAATGTTTATGAGGGTTGTGCTTTTGTTATATATGGTATTTTTTTCTTAGGATTTCAATTGTTATTACTGATGGGACAAGTTTATTGGATTTTAGTGGGAATCCAAGATGATAATTAATGTGTTGGGTGGCTTATTTTCTTCCACTGACATGTTCTCGTGGCCTTATTCGTGCTCCACTTCTATGGTGCCTCTTAGATATTGATTGAGGATGATCATAATGCTCTATTTCATGTAATTTGTGACTCATAATATATAATTTTCACTCTATTTTCATAATGGATCAATATAATCGGATTCAAATATATATATCTTTTTCCACATCTTTCCATCATCTATTTGAAGATGTTATTCCAACTTATTTTCACTGGTTACACTGTTCTCAATCCAACGAACATGTGTTATACCTTATCTATTATAATCAAAAATCATGATAATTCATCAACATATCTAAAATTATTACTCCCCCATCATTTTATTGAATAGTTCATACATAAACATTTTATCCTTGAGTGTAGTGGTTATATGAATCTTTTTTCATTTCAAGTGAGAAGAGAGTTTGAGATTGGAAAGACATCTAGATTGATGTTTTATTTCACATCCCTATTTCAATGAAATTATCTAGTGGTGAGATTGGGTCTTCAAAGATCTGTATATACCACAAAACCTTTTATTAAATTCAACCCTGACATCTGTAGTAATCTATTCTAATCAGAATTCCCTCAGGTTCTCAGTGTAGGCCTGAGTTATATGCTTGTTTGGATATTTATTTCCTTTATGTTTCACTATATTCCTATAATCATTTCTAGTATGTGTTGGGTTATGTTAGTGTGTCCATTTAGGATGATGTTGTATTCCATATCCTCTCCTTGATTTTATCTTAATTCTTAGAGATTCATGGACTTAATCCATAGATAAATTTAGTTTTCCACATGAGTTTTTCTTTATTTTATAGATATATATATATTTAATTTTTATGCATGTTTTATCTATATATTGAATAATAAAAAACTGGGATGTTAGTCTTTTCCATGGACATAGGACTAGTGAGATCTAAATATTTTCAATACTATATGTTAAATATTTTTCCATATTTGTTATGTAATTTTATGTTCTCATATACATCATTTACTTATAGTGCTCAATTGTTTACTTTCCACCAAATTAATTTTATTTCACGATATTATTTTTTCTGTTTCTTGGATAAAGTCAATATAATTTGGACTGGGTACACCAATCACTTTTTGGATAGATCTCATATACTACTAAATAGTAATAGACCAGTTTACATTTTGTTGTAATGATCTCAGATGATGGTTTCAGACCACTAATTCATGGATATGTCCAATGTGCTGTTTGTTTTTATATCCTGATTTGGTTCTCTATGAGGACTACGATGGATAGAAGTTGGGTTATTGTGGCATTGAAAATATAAAATTAGTGGTCAATATTCTATCTCAATATGAAATTTGATGTGTTTTATTTATGACATTAGTATGTTTAGTGTCCCTGTAATTGATGACATCAAAAATTCTTTAATTTCAAGAGGTGATTACTATAGTAGCCAGTTAATTGCACCTATCACCATATTATATTGAGATATGGTAAATGAAAATATATTCTCTTTAGTTTTATATCATTACTCTATAAAATGTGTATAAAAAACATACAAAATCCCCAATCCATCAAATAAGATTTTCACATCCCTAATTAATTTTCAAATCCTCCCAAATCATTGTTGGCCTTATAATCACCTACTATCTGAACTCAACAATAAAAGATTTAAAATTTATTTAAATAAAAAAAATTAAAAAATTTAAATAAGATAACGAAATTTTCTTTATATATAATACCAAAACACAACAATCTATAAAAATGTGATATATATACTCAAAAAAGATAAATATGGAGAAATATTGAAAATTAAAATAAAATAATAATTAACTATTTTTTTATTTTATCAGGGTATAAATAATAAAATGATAATAATCCCCAAATATAACATGGATCGAGTAAAAACTACACAATTAGAGAAATACATGATTTTATTATCAAATTAAAATTTGGAAATGCATAATAAATTCTCCCTTCTTTGTGATTACACAATGTGAGAATCTCTAGGTTAATAAAAATCCTAAATCCCCTCAATAAATATTTTTATTATTTATTGAGATAAAACGTTCTATCTTCACTTTTTATAATGTCTACAAGTCATGAAAACCCTCATCTATTCCCTTCACTCTCTTACTTCTCATTCATAATGAATCAACATCTAACATGAAAGTTGATCATCCAAAATATCTTAGGAATCCACTAATTAAATATTGTTCACTCTCTAAATATGGTGTGAAAAAATTCAAATAGAATACAATATTTCTCACTTTAAGCGTCACCTAGATTGAAACCCTATAAAACCACTCTTGTTATTTTTTATGTGTCTTCAAAGCTCTTAATATTTATCTCTTTAAAAAATTATACCTATTTTTATTTCCTTAAACACCATGAGACTAATTTCTAGATTTTAATAAAATAGATCACATTGAAAATGAGATTTTTAAATAAAAAAATATGAAACAGACCTTTTATTTCAATTTTTTTATATATTTAATTCATATTTTAAACCAATATCCAAAAAACCACCATACATTAAATTTTGAACAATATGGCTAGTTTAAATGTGTCATTGTGAAAAAAACTCACTTATTTAGTAAAAAATAATTTTTATGAGTAGTGGGTCATCACTAAAGGGAAAAGAGGGAATTTAAAGTGATATATATATGTTTTTTGTATGTAAATTAGAAAAATAATGGGTGAAATAATGTGTGAATGAGATAAATGGAAAATTATGAAAAGAAAATTTCATATCTTTCTTGAAAACATAAAATTTACATATAATAACAGTTCTCTTACAGGAGAAAGAAAATAAGATAATATGCCTAAGTCTTCTCCACTTCTTTATAAATTGTAATGAGTAACCCCCTCCCCCAATTACAAAATAATGATCTCTTGGTACATCTAAAAAGATTTTTAATGACACCACAAGTCACTTTGAGGATTCCTATCAAGCCCCAACTATAATCAAGAAGTAACCAATCTGTGAGGTGTGCAATACAACCACCTATCATAGCTTAGATATTCAATTTACGTTTTTCAATCCATCACTATTTTGGTTTTTAGTCACCATATATTGGTGTCACTCTATAAAATATCTTATCCCAAATAAGTAATGATATATCTATGGCACTAATGTTCTTACATAACCTTTTCTTGTTTCTTATTCTCAAAGTTTCATACTCAATGAAAAAAAGTAAATAATTTTTTAATGTTTATCATAGCTCGCACTTGTTGAATCAGCCATACAAGAATGGACTTACACCCACTAAGTTGGCATTCATATTAAAGGATGGATTCAATAAAAATTGTCAATAAAGTTGGTTAACTAAAGAAAATAAATTAAGATCAATGTTCAATTTTTAAATTTTAAATGTCACAATACTTTAAACAATCAGATATGTAATGAATAATAAAGAGAAATGGATTTCAAAAAATTCTTTCAGAGAGATCCCCACCCCTCCTCTTGATAGTGAAAATTATTATCCCAAATTTAGATTCTTTCTAGATTTCTCCCTAATATTGACTCAATATCCACTCCATTTCTGTATTACATTCCCAATCAAGGGAATATTGTTCCTATCATTCATTTTTTTCACCATATCCCAGTTATATAAATTTTGTAATATTACTCTTGTGAAAATTTATGTTATTTTAATACATGGAATTAAAACCAAGGACCTATTCCATAGAGTAAAATTTATTCCTTCACTATGAATCCTCCATTTCAAAGCCTAACCCCAGGATCCCCAATATTTCCCTCTCTCCTGGTTCTTCCTCACTTTGGAATTCTATTTGATCCTTTACATGATTTAGGTAGGTTATCTTGGTTGTAGTGTTTCCAAGATGTACCCATTGAATTTAATGTGTTCTTCATGGAGGAAAGATGATCTTAATGACTATATAATGATCTTCCAAACCATACATTAAACTCCCATGCATATGATGTGGAAATTAGTGTTTAAATAAAAATAATGGGTTCCATAAATGTTATCTAAATTTTCCAATAAACACATTATTTATTTATGGGAGAACATAATGTTGGGGTTAGATATGAGACAATGTTGAGTAGTTGATGACATGTGGGGTTCTTGTGTGAGAAAACATTGTATCAAGAAAGTATAAGCTGTAGAGGCATCAAGGCTCCATCAGAACTATTTTAGTGTTGGGAATTGACATAGGGATATGTTTTCACTCCCTCATACTATGTGTAATGAAATTATTGTTTATTAATGAAATTATTTTTTTTTAAAATGAGTTCATGACTTATTAAGAAATTATGTTACAAAAAATCATGAACCAATTTGGTTATTTTGAACTATTATTTATTCTATCAAATTTAATAGTCTGTTAAGAATTGTAATGAATGATAATATTATTATTGTATAGTTTCCATTAATATTATTATATTAATTGTTATGATAAATTCCATTTGACAATGAAAAATGAATCAAAAACCTCAACCAATAGGATCGTACCCTATGAATCCCATTTATCAATGCTTCCAATGGAGATAACATCACTAAAATTTTCCCTTGACAAATCCCAAGTTGGGATTCAAGAAATGAAGAATACGAAAACCCATATTTGATATAATATCAAACTTATCAAGATAATGACCCAAACCTTTTTCTCCAAACCTCCCCAAGATAATCTTTCCATCTCACAACATACCCTTAGGGAACTCACTGGTGCAGGAATGGGATATGTAACTATACCCTAACAATATAAATTTTTATATTTTATTCCAATAAAAATTATTACATTTATTTCATTTTAATATTTCTTTTATAATTCTTAAATAATAAGTTTGATAAAAAATGGATTTCTAAACGATGAAAAAAATTGTATTTATTTGATATATAACGTTCCAATCAAGAAACAATTTTTATGAATTCAAGAACTATTGAAATAAATTATATCAAAATAAAATATTACTATTAATTAATATTAATTATTTATAAATGATAATATAATTTTATAAAGTGTGATATAATTTTTAGAAGTGAAATAATCCTTTCATTATAAAAAACTTGTATTCTTTAATAATGGGGATATTTTATTTAAAATTGTTAATTCTAATACCTAGAGAATATTTTTGTCACAAACCATATCTGGTCTCCATCAAAACTAGTGGAAAACCAGGCTTCTGACAAATCCTAAAGGGAGTTCTTTATCCCCATGGGATGGCACAAGTGCCCGAGTATCATATATTTTGTTTTTGGAATTGATATGGAAACATAAAACATCAAAACCAATCGATAAACTAAATTTGAAAATTCATACCCAACAAGGTCAAACACAATCCATAACTGAATACATAAGTTATAACATATAACAAGAGGTCCAAATACACATAAAAATTTCATCAACATATCCCCATGGACTCCACACGACAAAGGGTCATCAACCATAAGTCGTCTCCACAACTCTGCACCATGGGTTGGACTAACACCTCAAACCGCCATCTCCCAAAGCCTTTCCTTTACCTCTATCAAACATGAACAAGTCTACTTACACCCAAGGGTAGTATGTATGGTGTTAGACTAAACCCAATAGGATACCACCAAGATATTCCACTGAGTAAACAATACAATAAAAAAGGAATGCCATTTCTTAAAAACAATAGGTAGGGGAAATAATTTCAAAAGGATAAAACTTTTAAATGTAAATAGTTATCAATGGAAATTTTCCATGAAAGATAAAATTTCAATAAAATATGTATGATACTGTATTTTTCAGCCAAAACCACCATATTGAAAAGATAAATACAATAGAGTCAATGAGCACCAATCTTGGGAACACCCCTCAGAACTAGGTAGTCTCAAGCCCCAAATACTTCATACCTCAGTGTAAATTAACAATTGACAAATGTGTTCTTATGAACGAGGCACTATTAGGGAACATACCCATACCATATTGGTCCCCAATAATCATCAATATAGTTTTTTTAGTGTTTTAGTTATCCATTTGTCTCTGTGAAACGGGGATAAAATCCATTATGATCACTAGCATACCAGTACATATCCACCCTCCAAGGTACGTGGGTTTCCCCCATTGTTCTCAAATCATTATCTCTTGATACCAGAAGCAATTATCACATAAAAACTTCATTTATGGCCATAATCATCTCAAAATATTAGCTACACATGTTTTTCACCCCTAACACCACTCAATAAAACATTTAGTATTTCAATAAAATTACTTCACAAAACATAACAATGTTTTGCACAGAAAATCCCTTTAAAACCCCTCTTTGAACACCATGGAAATACCCATATTCACAAAAACCTAATTTTCATCACCCAAAACATTTATTTAAACCTATTACATGAGATATAAAACAACCCCATTTGTCATAACATAAAATAGACATGTAAAACACCCAATTTAACACCAAATTGGTACCTAAAAATCATTTTCTTAACAGAAGTCACCAAAACTAGATTTCGCAACAAGGATAATGAACGAAAAGTGTGATAAAAATATAAATTCATAAAATCTAACTCAACTAGAATTGATTACCCTTGTAATAACCTACTACAAGTGTCAAAACCATTAAATCTTTGGGCGAACGTTCAACTGCACCACTGTCGCACAACAATGGGAATAGATCAAGCCTAAAACCCCAAGAATAAACCAAGAATCCAAATATCAAACCCTAGGATCTAATATACTCTTTATCTAAATTATTAAATTTAATAATAATTGTATGAAGCCCTATGAAAAAGGAAAAAATCCTAAGAAAATGGGAAGAAGAGTGAAGGAGACCCACTTTCTTGAGGGATCTTGAAGAAATCTACCCAAATACCCAAGTAGATGAATTTCCAAACAGAAAAAAATGAAAGTGAGGTTTTAATAATTCTGGTAAGTTTATGTGAGAAATGAAATGGGGGGAAATAGTAATAGTTGAAGGAGTTATAAAGGAATAAAGTTACCACTTCAAATCTGGCTGATTTGAGAAACCCTAAGATGTTATACCCTAATTCATGATGCATACAAGCTTCCAAATAGGTGTAAAAGAGAATGGGGTGATAGTAGGTTCAGTGGGCTTGGTTAAGGCTTGGAATTACCAAAAAAATCATAAAAATTGTACATGATATTAAATATACATTTTTTTAAACCGGATATGGGCATCCGAGAAGGCCCAATTCCTTAAATAAAACACCAAATACACCATTATTATTGATTTATAAAAGGTAAAAATTCAAATGGAGGTGTTAATAGGTTATGGGAATCCATTTTTGAAGTGTAATAGGTGTGAAATGATGAAAAATTAAAGAGTTATAAAGTAAACGAAATTGGTTTTAAAATCATGAAATGGGCTCATGGTTTGGCCCAAATCATGAAAACTCACCCTTTCCTCAAAAAATGTATCGAACCCCCCACCCCAAAAAAAAGAAAGAATTGAAATTATATTAAATTTACCTTTAAAATAAGTCATGTATTTGACAATTCTCCCCACCATGAAATAATTTCTGCCCTAGAAAGTCAATATGAAACTTGATCGGATAACCAGAATGTGTACTCCTTCTCGACACACAACATCCACTCCCAAGTCTCATCTGTATCATTCCCATACTTCCAAAGCTCCTAAACTAGTGGAATAGAATTTCCTCAAATAAAATTTTCATCAGAATAAACTATTCACACTGGCGGCTCAAAAACAGACACATCAGGCTCTATATCTAACTCCTCCCAATTCAGTACATGGGATGGACCTGGGTTGTATTTATTCAACTGGGAGACATAGAAGAAATCAAGGATGGATGTCAACTAAGAAGGAAATTCCAACCTCTATTCCACCATTCCTATATGCTCGGTGATATAAAAAGGTCCAACATACCACGACATTAGCTTCCCTTGCTTTCTTAATCGATGATGGCCTAGACGAGGGAACACTTTCAAGAATACCCTCTCACCCACACAAAAATAGAGGTATTAAAACCTCAAGTAAACACATGATTTATGGTGACTCTGAGTTGTCAATAAGCGCTTCCAGATCAACTTGACCTTCATAGATGTCTCCTGTACCAAACTTAGCCCTAGTAGTGAGGATTCACCTACCTCATCCCAACATAGGGTGGACCGACAAGTTCAACCATAAGGAACCTAAAAAGGATCCATTCGAATCAAGGATTGGTAACTATTATTATAAGAAAACTCAGACAATCCGAAATAGCTATCCTAGGAACCTTCAATTTTTAGAACACATGCACGGAGAATGTACACCAAAATCTGATGGACCACTTTGTCTGACCATCAGTTTCAGGATGGTATGTCATGATCATCTTAATCTAAGACCCCAAGTCCTTATAGAGGCCTTCCCAAAACCGAGAAGTGAAAAAGGAGTCTCTATATGAGACAACTTATGAATACACACCATGGAGCCTTACCACCTCTTGAAGATACAGATGGACCAACTCATCCACTTTAGGTGTATCTCTGATCAGAATGAAGTGTGCGGATTTGTTCAGATGATAAATCAACACCCAAATGGAATTCTTACCCTGAGGTGTATGAGGAAATCCAACAATGAGGCCCAAGACAACCTCGTCCCACTTCTAGGTAGGAATGGGTAATGGTTGGAGAGAACCAGAGGGCCTTTGATGCTCTGCTTTCACCTAATGGAATGTGTGGAATCTCAACATGAAGTTTGCGATGTATTGTCTCATACCAGGACACTATAACTGACAATGGACATCATAATACATCTTGGAGGCACTCAGATGCACATCCCACTAATATTGGTAGCTATCCTTCATCACCACCTTTTTTAGAGATAACCCCACTGCTGAATGGCCCTTGAAGGACATGATTCCCTCAGGAGACGATGACCAATTGAAAGATGTCTCCCCACCATGAAGAAACTTCTTTGACCACTAAAAAATCTGATCACCAGGTTGTTCTTGCTGAATCAACTCCATGAGAGAAGGAGTCAACTAATAACTCTCCAAGAATGCGCCTCTACTGTGATCCTTCATCTCCACATGAATCTAAACCAAGAGTGCCATTAGTGTCCACTCATCACTTGAAATCCTCAAAAACATCACTGTGACACTTCTTCTTAAGGAGTTGTCCACCACATTACCCTTTGCTGGGGTATAGAAAACATCAAAGTCAAACCCCAGTAATTAATTGATACAACGATGTTGCCTCATGTTGATGTCCTTCTGCAAGAAGATATAGGCCAAGCATTTGTGATCAGATTAGACCAGAAACGTTTCCCCAAATAGGTAGTGAGGCCACATATTAAAAGAGTGCATCACAGCTACTAACTCCAAGTCATGGGTTGCGTAATGTTTTTCGTGTGGTAATAGTTGGAGAGATCCACACACCACTACGTGATCATCCAGTATAAGCACACAACCAATACACATAACTGAAGCATCACAATACTCCACATAACCCTTTCTAGCCTCTAGAAAAATCCGAATGTGGGCAGTAGTCAACCACATCTTCACCTCATTCAAGGATACCTGACATTCTGGGTGCCATACAAACTTCGCCCCTTTCTGGGTGAGCACAATAATCGGTGAAGCAAGCCATGTGAAATCCCAAACAAACCACCCATAATAACCATTCTGGCCAAGGAAACTCCTGACATCGAAAATGTTCTTCAACTTCTCCCATGAAATAACCACACTGATCTTCTTGGGGTCCACCAAAACCTCCTTCTCCAAGAACACATGCCCCAAAATTTTCACCTCCCTGATCTAGAATGTGCATTTGGACAACTTTGCATAAAGGCGATGCTCTAGAAAAGTTCCAATAACTACCCGCAAGAGATGCTCTTGTTCCTCCTTAGATATCAAAAAATCTAAGATGTTATCCAAAAATACCACGACAAAAGAATCAAGATACTGATGGAACACCCTATTCATGAGTGCCTTAAATACCGCTAGATCATTGGTCAATCAAAAGGGCATGACTAAGTACTCGAAGTGGTCGTACCTACTTCAAAAGGTTGTCTGTCGGGTATCAGTCTTTTTAACCCTAAGCTGATGATATCTTGAATGCAAGTAGATTTTAGAAAACCACCTTGTCTACTTAAACTGATCGAACAAGTCAACTATTTAGGGAAAATGATATTCTTTCTTTATTTTTACCTTATTCAACTTCCGGTAATCAATGCACAACCAGAGGGATATGTCAGCCTTTCTCATGAACAACATAGGAGAAGCCCAAGAAGAGATGCTCGGGTGAATGAATCCTTTGGATTCTATTTCATCCATTTGTATTTATAATTCTCTTAGCTCATTGGGGGCCATGCAATATGAGGTAAGAGATATCAGCTGTGTTCCTGGCACCAAATCAATCAAGAACTCTATACTGCACATCAGGGGAAAACCTGCAAAATCATCCGGAAATACCTCTTGAAACTCATCTACTATATGACGTAGTACACCGTTTGGAGGATGAACATAGTCCTCTATCATGAATGATGATAGATGAAAAAAAATATCCCAACTCTAGGAGTGGAGGTCTAGAACGACTCGATTGAGGATCCCATTCCCTACGAAAAACATGAAAACTCCCATAAGGTGCTTTGAAACTAACCCGCCTCCTATAGCAATAGATGTGTGCCTATAAGTGTACTAGCCAATTGATTCTATGTATTATGTCAAATAGTTCCATATCTAAGGCCAAAAGGTCCAACTCCATCTCAACCCCTGACATGGAAAGCTCACACGATGGGAACCTAAGACCCTGCTACTTCTTCTTTCCCAGTAGTGTCACCAACTCAATCGAAAAAGAAAACAACTCGGTCAGAAAAATCATCATGTTCACAAAACAAGAAGAAATAAATGAAAAAGAGGTAGTATTATCAAAAAGATCAGCTGGTATAGAAGATGCAATCAAAATGGTACCTCAAACTCTCAATGATCCCTCCTCTGATCCTACGGGTGCCTGATCTACCACATGGAGATGTATGGTCTCTACCTGAGGACGACTGCTAGTATGTGGATATTCCCTAAACAGGCTCTTCCCATAAGATTACTCATCCCTACCACCACATCCACCAAATCGAGATCCCCCCATCCTCGATGGCTCTGACTAAGCTGGCACTCCTCTTGAATCCATTCATCCTTCCCCACTCTGAAGTGGATGTTACTCCTTGAAAAAGTGATGCAAATGACTCATAACTATAAATTGATAACAGGGCTTCAGAGGAAGTGAAAATTTTGGTTGGATGTTCCTCGGTCTCCCACACTAGTGGCACACAACCGATCTGACATCAAAATCCACAGATGAAAATTGCATGGAAGAGTGGCCTGAACTACCACCTCCATTCTTCCCCTGCTCCTCCCACTTCCTTTTCTTCTCTGAAGAGCTACCACATCCCACTAGTGATATTGTCCCAGAGAAACTATCCATCCCTTTCGGGTCGATCTCCACCATGGACACCCGATCAACCACCTCAGCATAGGTCCTCAGCTTAAACAGAAAAACCTTGGAGTATATCTATGGTCATACGCTTTTCTTAAAACTCTGTCCCTTCTCTTTGTCATTGGAGATGATTTCCGGAGCATACCTAAACAGCTCAGTGAAAAGGTTAGTGTGCACCATCATAGAATGATCCCCCTGAACAAGATCTATGAACTCTCGTGATCTAGCATAAGTGAAGACTTCCGAGCAGTACTGTTTATTGAATACGCCCTCGAAATCTCCCCAGCGCATCTGCGCATTCATCTCAGTTTGAAGAACTGATTCGCACCACCTACGGCAGGGACCCTCCAACAGAAAAGAGGCACACATCACCATGAGCTCCTCTGGTGTGTCCAGAAACTCAAACATGTGCTCGCTCTTTTCGATCTATTCCTCTTCTTCCTAGGGTTCTATGCTACCTCAGAAAGTATGAGGCTTATTTTTCAAGAACTCCTACACATTTCTCTTCCTAGAACTAGTATCATCTTCTCTAACAAAATTTGGAATAGGATCCGAAACATGTCTGAGTTCTTGGACAGACTGGACCATAAGAACTACTAGCTTATGATCAAGCGATGAGGGAGAACTCTCTCTGGATACCTCTCGTGGGTGCATGGGAGCTTTATGGGGAGTCAGGTTGCAATAAAATACCACAATTACAAGAACAAAAACCAGTACAAAAATTATGAAAATTTCATCAATAACATCAAATTGAAATAATTCAATCAGATTACAATGATAAAAGAAACAACTATACCACCCCCACCCGATGTCCATGATTAGTCTACAGCTCAAACATCTCATCTGAAAGTGAAGCCAAACAAATAATTCCAATGTCCCTTGGTGACTCATGGACTTCCAAGAGTTGTGTGGTCCAAGGACCCTACTCATGAACAAAACTCTTAGTCCCGATAGTCCTAGCTCCTATCTAGCCCGGATCATCCCAAAAAAACAATATAACACAAAAACATTAACCTTCTTTGATACTATTTTGTCACGAACCAAATCTGGTCATTGTCAAGATCAGCACCAAAACCAGCTTTTAGCAAGGCTCGAAGGGCATTCCCTATCCCCATGGGCTACAAAAAGTTCCATAGTATCATATATTTTGGTTTGTTAATGATTTACCTGAATATGGAAACATAAAAAATCAAACCCAATCGATAAACCAAATATGAAAATTCATACAAAACACGGTTTAAAAAAAATCTAGAACTAAATACCGAAGTTTTAAGATTAAACAAGACATCCAAATACACATAAAATGTAGAAAAACAGCCCCAAATACTCCACAAGACAAGGGTTCATCACCCAAAATTCATCTCCACAATGTTGCACCATGGATGTGAACTAACACCCCGAACCACCATCACATAGAGCTTTTCCTTTACCCGCATCAATCATGACCAAGTATACTTAAATGAAAGGTGTGTATGTAGGGCGTGATCCTAATACCAATAGTATATCACAAAAATATTACACATATTAAACAATTCATGATAAAAATCATTCCATTTTTCATAAATAATAGGAGGGGAAAATAATTTCTAAAGGCTGAAACTTTTAAATGTAAACAGTTTTCAAAGGAAATTTTCCATGAAAGAGAACATTTCAATAAAAATTGTAAGATACTTTGTTTTATATCCAAAACCACCATATTCCAAAGATTAATACAAAAGATTCAATGAGCACCAATCTCGAAGACACCCCTAGGCCTTAGGTTTTCTCGGGCCCCATGTACATCTTACCTCGGTGTAAAGTAACCATAGAAAAATCTGTTCTCATACACGATTCACTATTAGGGAACATAACCATATCCTAGTGGTCCCCAATAATAAACAATATTTTTTTAGTGTTGTGGTTATCTATTTTTCTGAGTTAAACAAGGATAAAACAAATCCGGATCCCAAGCGTACTTGTACATATCTGCCCTCCAAGGTACCCGAGTTTCCCCCATTGTTATCAAACCATTATGTCATGATACCAAAATCCATTATCAAATAAAAACATCATTTCTGGTCATAATCAACTCAAAAGAGTATCTACACATGTTTTTCACCACTTACAGCACTCAATAAAACCTTTAGCATTTCAATAAAATAACTTCACAAAACACAACAATGTTTTGCACACAAAATCCATTTAAAACCACACATTGAATAGCATGTGTAGACCCATATTCCCCAAAAAAAGAATTTTCAGCACCCAAAACATTTCTATAAAACCATTACATGTGTTATAGAACATCCCCATTTTGGATTACATAAAATAGACATGTAAAACCCCCAATTTAACACCAAATTAGTACCTAAAAATATTTTTCTTTACAAACATCACCAAAACCAGATTTCACAGCAAGGATAATGAAGGACAAGTGTGGTAAAAATATAAATTCCAAAAATATAACTCATCTATCATTTATTACCCATGAAATCACCAACCAAAAGTGTCAAAAACATTAAATATTTGTGCGAAAGTTCAACCGCACCACCATCTCACAACAAGGGACTTAGATCAAGCCTAAAACCAAAATAATAGACCATGAATCCCAAGATCAAACCTTAGTTTGGAATATTCAATTTATGAACAAAATCAATTTCAATAACAATTGGAAGAATTCCTAAGAAAAAGGAAAAAAACCCTAATCAAATGAGAGGAATAATGAAGGAAACCAACTTACTTGAAGGATCTTGAATAAATCACCCCAATACACTAGTATCTGAATTTCCAAACTGCCAAAAATAAAATTTAGCTTCTATTAATTTTGATAAGGTCCTATGAGAACTGAAATGGGGGAAAGAGAGTAATAATTGAAGGAGTTATGAAGGAAATAAGATACCTCTTCCAATCTAAATGATTTGAGAAACTCTAAGAAGTTCTGTCGTAATTTTTGATTCATAAGAGATCCAAAGAGGGGGAAAAGAGAATGGGGGATAGCCTAAGTTCATTGGTCTCATGTGAGACTTTTAATCACCAATAAATCATACAAATTTGATAAGATATTAAATAAATTTTTTTAAAAAAAACTGAAAATGGGTTTCTGGGATGGCCCAATTCCTTAAATAAAAACATATATCCACCATTATTATGGATTCCTAAAGGGTCAAAATTGAAATAGTGGTGTTAATAGGTCAGGGGAATCCATTTATTAGTGGACTGGGTGAAATGTTTTGAAAAATTAAAGAGTTATAATAGAAACAAAATTGGTTTTTAAATTTGGAAATGGGATCACAGTTTGGCCCAAATCATGAAAACTCACCCTTTCCTCCTAAAATGCATGGGAAACCCCCACAAGAAAGAAAGAATGAAAATTAAATGAAATATACCTTTAATATAATTTATGGATTTTACAATTTTTCTATAATAAATACTATTTTTGAAATCAACACATTGAAATTTTCCATTGGATATTTTTCATAATTTTCAAAGATAATCTAATTTTGGGGTAAAAATTTAATTTGGTATAATTATACGTTATGTATTATAGAATCATAAAAAGACTAAAAGTGATGTATTATATTCCATAAGTGTTATCCAAAAACCAAAATATATTTCCCATTTTAATGTAATGTTTCTTTAAATTAATTGGTTAATTTTATAAATCCTAAATGAATCCTTTGAAACCTATGTTATATTTTTTGTTTTTAAAGCCAATTATTTATAAAAACGGCTCACATAAACATAATCAAGGATATTATTATGAAAATTTATGTTCATAGACTTATAAAATAATGAAATAAATGCCTCTTTGATAGAAACTATGGAAAAAAACCATGGTATTTTTGGATTTTTATTGCATTATTATATAGAGTTCATATCTTATATTTGGAAATAAATAAGGAATTCCCATATCTTTTTTTATAAAAACCCACCCATCCTCCATTTACAATTCACTCAAAAAATTGGAACCAGAAGTTACCCAAACCTTACTTCTATATAATCATCCCAATTTTCCCCCAAGATTTTATGAATCTCCTCCCAGGATTTAAGAAGCACCCGATCAAAGTATGTGATCGTCTCATTTACTTATTTCTTAAATAACATTGTGAAATGCCTTTTGATTTCAAATTTTTCATATTGGTATCTATTTTATCACATCCCTATTACCATAATTATGTTTTTCATGTGATTAAAGATCCATTTCACTCTTATTCATCCCTACCATGAACCTTTATGTACCCCTTTTATACTTCCAAAATCATCCTATGATTTTCCAGGAAAAACATTTGTGTAGTGAATAACCGTCCCATTTATTCTCAAAAGGATTCACCAAGATATTCATATCCATAATTGATTTTATTCTTCCTTGTATATAACAATCACTCAATATTCATAGGGTTAAAAGTTAATAAAGGTGTTCTTATGTTTTATAATCGATTTGGAACACTTATTAGTGTACGTGATATGAATGTGAGGGGTGGGACCAGAATTATATAGCCCTCCCATGCATTGGGTATTGTTTTTATCTCAGTATATTCAATATATAGTCCATCAGATCTTATCCTACGCACAATATGTTATGACATCTTGGTGTTTTTCCATGACTTATGTTTATGATGTAATGTTTTATTTTGTTTCCACATTCCTATGATACATTCAAGTTATCATCTTATATAATGATTTGATATGCATGCTTATGATTATAAACCCTTTTATGTCCCATTGATATAGTTATTAATAAGCATTTATTACATTAATCAGGTTATTCTATGGTTATCCCCCTTAATGTGCTTTGTAACTCACCCATTTCTTAAATGGTTATACCTTTTATTTTTAGAATATCCAAGGTATATAAGAACTTTATATAGAGTTTTTAAATAATTTTTTTGTATTTATGTTTAAATTTATCATGTTATGTACCTAATTACACAAAGAAAATCTACCTCACAATATTTTGGGGTTGTACTAAGATTATCATTATGTATTAATTAATGAAATAATGTTTATTAAAATATGATATGTAATGGTTGGTATCTGAGTAATGTCTAGTAAATTTTGGGTATTAAGATTAGAAAACTCAAGTGAACGCCTTAGGGATAATATGTAATATATAAAATAATCCCACAATTTTGGTAATGTATAGAGTATGGTTTCCAAGAAAACACATCCTCAACTAGATAATACAATTGGTTTTGGATCTTGCAAAACTGTACCGAGGGTTGATAACCCAAAAATGGAACACTGAGCTGGGCTCAATCGTCACATAGTGAAAAAATAGGCCTTACTACACACCTACATAAATTCTTCCATGGGATATTCTCTATAAAATTCACAAGATCCTTATAATCTATTATTATAGGGAAAATAATTCTTATAAGATTCTGTGTTAGTATGTTGACCATGGATAACGTATATTGAAACCTAAAAATTTATAGGTTAAATAATGTTTGAAAATACTGAGTTATCCATTAAATGTTCTTAGTTTCCATTTTACGTGTTTAATAGTTTGAAAATATTCATCATTGTGTCTTTTTTGGATGATGAAAATGATTAGAACTAGAATAAAAATGTGAAAGGGGTGATTATTTTTCATGGTTCTATTAATTATTTCATATCATTTATGTTTATTTTAAACATGCAAACACCACCTCTCCCAATGGATGTTGTGTTGTCAATATAACTTATAACCAATTGTTTACCAATATCCCAGACTCCAAATATAATAACAATTGTTGAACATGAGGAGATAAAGAATAAACAATAGAGGAAAAAGGATAAAGGGGTTATACACCAAAGTGTTTCACCGAAGTGTGAAACAATAATCTTCATCATGTGGAAGGATGAATCATTTCACATCTTAATTGATTATCATGAGATCTATAAGATCGTGATATGGAAAAATTATCCACTTTCACAGATTTATGACTCGATCGATCAGCTATATAGATCCTAGTACTTTTCCAAGAAGGATATTTGGATGGGGTATTATCACATAATGCTTAAGATGGTAGATATTCCAAATAGTAGTTTTTGTACAAGATATAGTCACTTTTAGTTCATAGTGATGCCATTTTTACTCACTAATGCTCTAATAATATTCATGGAATTAATGATAGAGTATTTCTGGGTTATGTTGAAATTTTTTGACTGTCTTTATAGATGATATTATTATATACTCCAAAAGAAAGGAGGAACATGAAGAGAACTTGAATGCCAAACTGAAGGCTTTTTAAAAGGATAATTTATTTTAAAAGTATGGAATATATAAGTTCTGGAAGGATAAATCAAAATTATTGGGGAATTTTAACCCTATAAAAGGGATATCCATGGATCATTTAAAAATATAAGGAAACAGAAAGATGGAAAAGGCCAACATATATGATGTAAATCCCTATATTCCTTAGATTAATTAGTTAATAACATTGATTTCTATGAAACTTCTAATTATTTTCAATCCCACTAACCATGATTACTTGAAATGGTGTTATGTTTTTATATACTTGTTAATGTAAAGTGATATTTAAATAGTTGAATAATACTCTAATCATAGCACCCATATTCACATTATCCACTAGTGTGGAAGGATTTGTGATATAAAGTGATGCATCTAAAAAGGGATTGGGGTTTTTACTCATCCTAGATGATAAAGTGATAGCTTATCCCACTACCCAATTGAAGATCCATGAGGATAACTACACAACTGAGTATCTAGAATTTGTTATAGTGATCCTCACATTGAATATTTTGAGACATTATATATATAGTGATAAGTGTGAAATATATATAAATAATAAAATCCATAAGTATATATTCACAAAAAAATATATCAATATGTGCCAATGGAGGTGGACATATATGATTAAGGATTATTAATATTCAATCCATTATAACAATGGGGAAGAAAAAAGTGGAAGATGCATTGAGTAGAAAGAATCCCATAACCAAATCATTTATGAGGATAGAAAGGGATACAATCTTCTTAACCTGAAAAACATTTACATGGTAATAATAAAAGGATATCTATATTACCTTTCTCAAATAACTTCTCAACCATATATTCTTAAAAGGATCAATGAGACTTGGAAATATGATGAGTTTCTATAAAAAAAGTTAGAGAATATTATGGTGTTATAATTTACCGAAGATGGTGCTGTAATGTTTAAAACAAAGATATATATCCAATCAAAAGAAAAACTAAAGAGTTAAATTATAGATGATGCATACAGCTCACCCTTCTCTATTAATCAATGAATTACTAATATGTATAGTGATTTGAATTAAAACTTATGGCAGTATAACATGATTAGGGAGATTCTGGAGTTTGTATCTCGATGCTTGTTATGCCAAAAAGTCATGGATGAAAAATAGAAGTCTAAGGGAATGTTGAAACCATTTACCATAATAGTATGAAAATTGTAAAACAAGAACATGGAATTTATCATAGGAATACCCAAGACACATATAGGAAATAATTTCATCCTTTCATAGTCTATTGTATTACTATGTTAGTGAACTTAATTTAAATCAAAAAATATTTCTCTCTTAACCATCTCAACGAGAGAGATATATATATATGGTAAGTGGTAATAATACATGGAGTTACACTCTCTAATGTATATAATTGATATCCGAGGTTTGCCTCTAGATTAAAGGGAAGCCTTTATAAATCATTGGATACATTACCGAGATTCAACACTTATTATCACCTTAAAATATATATTCAGCATGAAACAACCATTAAAACTCTATAGGATAAATTGCGATCATGTTAAATATATTTCCAAGGATTTTGGGACCAACACATTACCATAATTGAGTTTTTTTATAATAATAGTTTCCATTCTATCATTCAAATTAATTTTTATGAGGCTCTGTATGGTATGTGGTATCAAACTCTGATATGTTGGGATGGTGTTTTAGGTAATAAGTTGATGGGACCTAATATTATCCAATTAATAATATAGAATGTTTAAACCATTTAACTTAACATGAAATATGAACAATGTCGATAGAAAATATGTGCATAAAATTTTCAATGAGACCTAGAGTTTGATGTTAGGGATAAAGAGATTATTCTTATATCTTTTTTGAATGAATTAATTATGTTTTGGAAGAAGGGAAAGAATATTCATAGACATATTATACCCATTAAAATCCTTGATCACAAAGGATAGGTGTTCTATCGACTAGAACTCTCCCCAAACATATCTCAAGTATATGATGTGTTTTATGTATATCTATTAAGATAATAAATACTAAATCTCTTAGATAAACTGAATCCATAGGTTTTACCATTTTATAATGATATTTCATATGATGAGTTGCTGGTGAAGATCATTGCTCATATAGAAAAAGTTCTATAAAACAAGACACCTCACCTAGTCAAAGTTTTGTGGCAGAACCATGAGTTTGGGTAAGGGATAGTGGTGTTGAAAGAAGTGATAAAATATAAGTACCACTATCTATATTAGTATATGAAATAAAAATGACAACGGAATATTTTTTGATGGGAATAATAATGTAATGACATGAAAATTTATAAATGAAATTATTTTTAATGAAAAAATTCCTTATTAAAAAATGATTTTATAGAAAACACGTGCACTTCTTTGGTTATTTTGGACCATAATTTGTTATATCAAATTTAAAATGAAATTAATATTCATAATCATTGAAAATATATCCATTCTATAGTTACTATTATGATTAGTATATTAAGGGTAATGATAATTTCAATTTGACATAGAAAAAGGAAGTGATGGCCTCAACCAGTAAGATCGTAACCTATGAATCCCATTTATCAAATATTACAAGGGAGATAACATCACTAGGATTTTCCCATGACCAATACCATACTAAAATTCAACAACTAATGTGTGATTGAAGCTATTTATGGGATAATTTCAACCTCATAAATATCATATCCCAAACCATGTTCCCCGAAATAACCCTATATAATCTCTCCATCACACACCGTACCCTTAGTGAATTCCCTGTTGTTATAAAGGGATATGTATCATGAACCTAAAGTATTATTTTTTATATTTTTATTTAACAAAATAATTATTATAATTATTAATTTTTATTATTACTTTTTAAATTATTAAAAAAAAGTTTGATTAAAATTAGATTTTGATATGATGAAACATGAATTTTTTTTTGGGATACATATAGTTTCGATCAAGAAACACTTTTTGATGAATTCAATATATTTTTAAATAAATTATATTTTATTTAAATATTATTGTTAAATAATATTTTTAATATATAAGTTTGATTATAATTTTATGAAATAAAATATAAATTTTATTAGGGTCAGAAAATTGTTATTGAAAAAAAAAATGATTTTTCAATAAATGTGATCTTTTGATTTAAAAGTGTAAATTTTCAAATTTGGAGTTTATTTTTATAAAAAAATATTATTTTATAAATATTCACATTGAAAATATTAAATGGTGATTTTTTTCATGACATTCTAAGATAGTATTATTTATGGGGGAAAATAAAATGTGGTATAATAATATAATTTGTATTATAACACCATAAAATCCAAAAAGTGATGTAATATATTCCATAAAATGTATCCAATAAAAAAAATATTTACCCATTAAAATAAAAAAATTTAAAAATAATTTATTAATTTTATAAATCCTTAATGAATCCTTCAAAACCTATATTATATTTTATGGTTTTAAAATAAATTCTTTATAAACATGACCTACTTTCAAATCCACAATGGAATTATTTTAAGTAATTAGCTTAATAGACTTATAAAATTATTACATAAACTCACATTTGTTAGAATACATGGTAAAACCCATGTTACAGTTTTTGGGTTGGTTTACTCTGTCTTATAGAGTCCCAAACCTATGTTTGGAAATTAATAAAAATATCATCTATTTGATTTATAATCCCATGCAAACTCATTTAATAGTTACTAAAAACCCATGGAGTAGTAATTTACTCTTCATTTCAAGCTATATAGTCCTTCTAAGGTTCCCCTATGCTCTTATAAAGATCCTCCAATGATTTAGGAAGAACCCTCTGTATGGAAGGGTCCTTATCAATCTTCTCTTTATTCAATAACATCCTTGGTACTATGCCTTCTGATTTCCAATTTTTCATGTTACGATATGTATTTAAAAATAAATATTGATTTAAATATGATTTTACAAGTGATTATAAACCTTTTTCACACTAATTCACCCCTCCCATAAGCCTTTAAAAACAATTATTATGCTAATGAAGTTATCTAATGATTTTCCATGCCAATAATTTTTTGTAGTGAGTAACTATCACCCTTTCTACTCAAGGGAATTCACCTAGATTTACATATCCTTAATTTATTGGAAAATTCCATTCATGTAACCCAAAATCCTTATTCATGCGTTTAACATTAATGAAATACATTATTATGTTATATGATCTATATAGAACACTTATGCATATACATGATATGAATGTGATGGGTGGGACCAAATTATATACCCCCAATGAATTGGGAAATATTGTTATCTCCTGATATGTCCTGTATATTTCAAAATTAGAACTTTTTATGGAGTTTTTAAATAATTTTGTTGTATTTATATGAATTTTTTATATTATATACCTAATTTTCCCAAATATGTTTTCCTCAAGATCATTTGATTTTTTATTATGTGTATAGTATCTAATTATTCATGAAATATTGTGAATTAAAATATGTTTGTCATATATTAAACTACAGTGTTTGATCTTCCAAAAATGTTGAGAATCATAACATTAACTATGTCACATAGAGTATTAGTGTTCATTAGAATATGAATGATACATTGGATTTTTTGTGTTATGTTAGTGAGTTGTGTATTGAAATGTTACTCTTTGAAACAATATTGCTGTTAATAAGTAACAATAATTATCATCATAAATATAAATTGGAAATGTATTGCATTACCTGTCTTCTCCATGATACTATAATTAAATATTGATATATTCTCATGGGTTATGAAATAAAACACTATTGTATTGATTCCTTTTTGATATTAAGGTTCAGGGATACATTAGAAGTATAATTTAGCATGAACACACTATTTTTATTTTTACGTGTCCTTTTTATTTACTCTTACATATTTCTCATATTTTATTTACTCATACACATCTCATTATATTTAATTATTAATAAAAAACATCTTGGATAGAAATATCATTTCATTTAATATTGTATTTTCATTTTAATTGAAATACTTTAGATCAATTTATAAAATTATGAATAAACTTCATAAACACTAGAAAACTATATAAATAGTAATTAGATTTCTATAAAATAAAAAACAATAATAATGAAAAACTACCATGAATAATGATAAAAATATACTAATAAAAGTCTTCTATACTTCAGAAATTACTTTTCCACAAGCAATTACTCTCAATAAAAATTCATAACCCTTTTTTAGTTTATTCCAAATTGATTTACGTGTTAGTGAATGTTAAATGTAAAGAGATTAGGTGAATAAAAATTTAAATTTTCAAAAACTTCAAAAAAACCTTGTCATTTAGGTTCCTCACCCATAGTTTGATACCACAAATCCATGATACAACATTAATAATGTTATTATAAGTTAATTTCCTCTTCATTACTAGGTTCAATATTTATCTAACTATCTATATCCTCTAATAACTAGGATCGTATAGAATTTTCATTGTTTTTAATTTATGAAATGTGCATTTTCAATTATTAATTGAGTGTTACTAATAAAGAAATAAACTATATAATATAAATGGAATTCCCTAAGGTTATTGTTTAATAGTGTAAGGCATAAAGATAAGGTAAAACAACTCTCATAAGTTTATTTCACTCTTTATTCCAAACCTCACTATTTCAAACACACACACACCTAAGGAAGAATTAGATTATGAGATATTAAGTCAAATATTGATTACCCATTTTATTCCAATTCAAAGGAATTAAATGATTGTGTTTTAATTTGACTATAAGAGGTTTTATTCCATTAATAAAGACAATCCACCCAAATTCATGTTCAATTTGTAGTTGTTATAAGTTTCAATTTAGATTGTCCAAAATTCTATCCATTAAAACTATATTGATTTAGTTATACTAATGAGTTTCTAGTTTTTATAGAAATATTTTCTCATAATGTATATTGGGAGAAAAATTAGTGGAGTACTCACACACAACACCTATGTGAAGTCACCACGAACCACACATGGTATTTATAGTGTTAATAATATTCCCATTAAAACAGGATATCAATGAATGATTTATCTATGAAATTAAAATAAGATAAAGGGAATAGTAGAATAATCTTATCCCATGGGGATTCTTATTATGACTTGCATTTTCTATCTATTTCCATTATTTTTCCTTCATTCTATATCCATCTAAAAAATTCATAAACATACTCAGAATACTGATATGTGGGATATTAAAAATAAATAAAATCTATACATAGAAAATAAAAAATCCATATATATATTTATATATATATTGGGTTCCTCCCAAATAGTTCTTAGATTTAAATCCCATTAAAATGTCTCTTTTTTGAACAAACTCTATTTTTTAGTGGATGTGGCTTCCTTATATAGAAGTTCCATGTATGGGTTTCTCCTCGACACCATTGTATACATACTTATTTAGTATGATCACATGTCTCTTTGTTAAAAACCCTCATCACAATGATTGAAATAATCTCTTGGATATTCCCACGTATAGTTTTCTATAACCAACTATACACCTCCTACTTAATTCTTGTAAATTAATATAATCTTAGAGAGGGTGGAATTTCAATGGGGATGACCTCCTTAATTTTTCTTTAGTATTAATAGATTTTTTCCAATTCCATTTTGGAATATATTTTTCTTCCTCATATTATACTTAATATTCTATGGTAATACATTATTATGATCCATCACATTACTAAAATGGATGTCCAAGATTAAAATAAATATCACAAATTTTCCATTTCATATCCATCTCCCCCCCAAATATGTCCTTTCCCAAAAATAAAATTTAAACTATTTTGTAAATTTCTTGGTAAAATCATGATTCAATATTAAATACAATAAATAAAATACAAGGGACATTTAAAATAAATGTAATAAAATAAAATGTTAAAGTGTAGGTTCATATGATATTTTTTGGATTTTTTATGTTTTTTAATTTTTTATGTTTTTTGATTTTTAGATGTTTTTGTTACCCCGACCCCAAACACTTGAAATTGCTAATATAATCCTATAAAAATTTTCAATTATAGATCATGTAAATTTATATTTTTGGAATAATAAAATCTTCTATTTAGTTTATAATAATATCTATGAGTATCAAATAATCTCCATTGAGTAGGGATGGAATTAGAAATTCTCATGGTTGTTTTTTTATTTGAAAAACAGTAAAAAGGCAGGTATAAGAATTTCTGAATGGAAAGAATAGGAAAATGGAATAAATTATCTATGAAATGTGGGTGACCATAAATTTACATCCACTAAATGTGTAAATATCTATCAATATAATTTTTTTTCTAATTTAACTTGGACTTTCCCACTGATCAAGAAATTGTGATGAGGAACCAGTACTGGTTACCAAAAAATTCTCTCCTGAGAAATCATCCATCCATTCTAATAACACTTTTATACCCCTTTAGGTTTTATTTCAATTCACAATAATAAGAAAATAGTATTCAATCATTGATGTCTGTGCTTACATTATCTCTTTTATCTCTAGATTCATGTTTGTCTATATCAATACATCACTAGTGTGGTTTTTAATCACATTGTGTGGGTGTCACTCTTCACACTACCCTTGATAAAATGTACAATGATATATCCCTATATCGGAAATTATTTCTTAGACATATCTTGTTTCTTAGAAAAATAGTTCTATACTCGATGACAATAATTAGACAAAAAGTGTTTTAGTGAATCTCAACTCTCTTTTTTTGACTCACCCGCACTAGCATCCACTTACTCCCACTAAGTAGGAATTAAGATAAAATAATGAATTCAAGAAACCCTGATAAATAATTTTTTTCTACTAAATAAAATATGATAAAATCAATTCTCAATTTATGTATTAAAAATAGATAAATATATTACACTATTAGGTATTCATTGAAGAACAAAGAGAATGGGGCTTAAAAATCCTTAATAGAGATCAAAACTCCACCTCCCAATAGAAAAATGTATAGTATAAAACCACCATATGATAAAAGTACCATATGAAACACCACAAAAAAGTATTTCATGGAATAAAGTCCTAAAATATAAAAAAATTATATAATGTCCATAGCTTGAAAGACACATGTACTCAATCCACGACAACATAATTAAAAACCTCCATATGAAATAATGGAAAAGACTATCAGAATCAATTATTAATAGAAAAACTCAAAGGAAAAAGAACAAAATAATTCTACATGGTTTTGAATTACATCCTAATCCATGAGGGGAATTCTAGTTTAATTTTATTTAGAAAATTAGAGCATGAATAAAATGGTTTTCTAATAGTACATTATAATGTGGTCATTCACTAATTTTATAGAGTGCCTATTCACTGCGTCTTGTAATTTTCAGCTTCCTATCAATAAGATATGGATTATACCTAATAAAACCTTCATAGATGATCCCTCAACTTGATAAATTACTCCCACTACCTCAACATTATCTACCGATTAACTGTTCTTAATTATAAAGATATCATAATGAACCCTGATCAATTTTACTTTCACCAAATTTCCACCAATCTAGTTATACTACCAGAAAACCTCATTCCACCTAACCTTCAGCCTTCCTAAATCAAAACAACTTGACCAACAGATGAAGCTTCTTTTCTATCCATCCTACTAGTAAACATAAGTCACTTGAAGTCCCTCCATTTGGTAAAATCCTTCTGTTAGATGGAAAATGGATTCCAAAACCAAAAACCCAAAATTTCACCCATGGAAATCAGTTTCCCATTCTTCAACACTAATTCCTTTATAATTCATAGTAAAAATCCAAATTTTACTTTAATTTACCTTGTAACTTTATGTGGTTCCCCCACTATAATATTTAGGTCAACCCAAACTTACTGAGGTGTATCATCACCTATACATTTCTTGATTCATGATGATTTTAAACACATCTATAAGATTTTTAATCTCTTTAATTTTTCATAGATATAAAAGATAATATTATAAAAAATATATATAATGTTGTAAATAAATATAATTTTCTTTTTCAGAGAATGAAAAATTGGATTACTGGGAAAGAGAATCACACTATATTAGCCACTGAAAAATGCAACAATTTACGGTCTTCTCCTATGTTCTTTTATTAACCTTTTGAACTATACAAAATCTATATAATATTCAATCAATGTTATATACTATAATTCTATTAATGGGAGTAAAATCACTGGTTGATGTTTCAATATCCAAATAACTATTATTCTTACAAAAGTAAATACATACCCAGAGCCTCTCTTCTATGTATCCAAATCTCCACTAAAGATTGAATTTTCTAAACCATGTAAAGGTTCACCTTTTCCGAAGGAATTTTCTATAATGTTAAGATCAGTATAAAAAATTATATACATAAGAATCATGATACTTGATGAGGATGGAATATTTTCCATGTACTTGAACTCAAATTTTATTCATGGTGACATTAATTTGCAATGATTATAGTTTTTGGTGAGGGGTGTGGTTAGTAGTTTCTCTTAAAATATCATAAAGCACTCCACCACCTTAAAGACATAATCTGGAAGGATCAGGTATAAAGTACTTGAACATAGTTTTCTTATTATCTATATCCCTAAAATCCATGTTTTATAAATAAAGATATAGTATATAGAAACATATAGAAAACTCAAATTTAAGATCATCAATTCTCTCCTTTACATGACCCATAATTATCACTTCAATGATATAAATAAGTAGAACAATAAAACTAACATCACTAAAATCCTTCTAATAACATGAATGATTAAAAATTCCCCATATGAACATTATATTTATTATAGAGTGATTAAAAATTCAATTCCAATTCCATAGTGATTTCTTAAAACCATAAAGGCTAAGTTTGAGTCTGTACACAATTCTCTATTTCCATTGATCCTTGGATCTAGATGGTTATTCTCTGTAAATTTACTCATATATATCCTTGTGATGTAATGTTATCTTCATGCCCAAATTTTCAAGTTGAAAACCTCTATATGAAACCATGGTCAGGAACATTCAGATATCTATGTACAAAACTACTTGATAGAAAATCTATAATATATCTACTCTATAATATTGATGAAACAATTTCAATACAAGCATAGACTTTTACCTCCGTATATAATAAAATGATTCCTTCATCTCTAACAACAATTTTTATGTAATATTCTCTTCCTAAAAGGCCTATCCATAATCTCCGATGTCTATTAACATTGAGCGAATAAATTTCCACCCTCAAGGACAAATCCTATGGTTTTGAGTATTTCAATCTTCTTGTCCCTTCCATGAATCTGGGCTCTCCATCATATTATAGAATAATATGGTGAAAAACACTTTTTAGTACCTTTTCAGAAACCATTTTTTTAATTGATATATATAGTTTTCATTGTGGTTTACCTCCTTCTAGTACTAAAAATTCTGGTTTTATTACTTCTATAGATTATTATTGAGCCTTTGTAGTCGTTTCTATATTTGGTATATATTTCCAAGAAAACAACATTAGAACATGACCTACATGATTTGGTAACTCTATTATATGATCAAATTTTTAGGGTACTACCATGATCTCTAGATTTTTAAGATCATTTAGAGATCCCAAATGTCTATTAACCATAATCTTAGTTTCAGTTGATAATTTTATTTCATAAAAACTATCTTCTATGTTCCAATACATCCGTAAAATTACCTCAGTGGAGATCACATTTCACATTTTGATGAAATTATGAAAGTCTTTTTCCATGAGTCTAAATCAAAAAATTTCATCACCATAGAAATAGAGAATCGTGCTCGAGACTTATCTTCTATTTTTTATTATTCCATGGAATCAACATGGGAATAGGTGAGTTACCCAGTGACTTTTAGGTTGTTGAAATATAACTTTCATCTCAAACAATTGTCTTTGAATGTTGTTGACTAATTAGAGACAATGAATTATGGTTGATTAATTAAAGTGCACAATTCATTAAATCAACCAAAAAACCTTTGGGAATCCTACATAAATACTTATGCTTCCCACATTATCCATCTATATCTATCTTTTACTCTCTATATGCCCATTGTGTTCTATAATTCCATGCATTATCTCCTTAAATAGAATCCCCTTGTGCTAGAAAAAACATTAGAACACTCTACTTCTATAGACCCCACCGATTTTACCATAAGCACTTCAATTTTCATCCATGACCTTTCACCCCATAGTCCCTCTATCCTGTGAATATACCAAACATATTATACTTTTATCTTAAGAATTAAACCCATAATTTTTTTAGTTATCATTAATAATGGTCACATATATGTTTGAACCTTTTTGATAGATCGTCAAAGATGGTCCCAAATCACCCTTGTGAACTAACTCTAATGTTTAATACATCAGTTTCTTCACTTATATCTAGAAGGACACGTTACACTACATCCTAGATATAAAATCATCACATAGACTATACACCAATCTATTTGTTTTCAACATACGATTGTTAGTGTGGATTTTCATTCCACTCTCATTATGATTCCATAGATGATCATACCAATGTTTAATAGAATTTAACCCCCATGTATGTTATAAACCTTCTGATTAACTTGTATGGTACAATGTATCATCCTTAAATCCATTTTCAACAACCATATAATCCCATGAAATATTAAGCGCATCATTTGTGAATTTTTTTAGAAATATGCATTGTCAAGTTGACCAACTGAGATTATGTTTTTCCTTAACACAGGTATATAATGAAAATACTTCAACTACAACTTCCTTATATTCCTTTTCTAGTTCAAAAAATAACTTTCCCCTTAATTTCAAGAGAATTTTCATTAATAATATGTACCTTAAAATTCCTCCTAGAAGTATAATTTCTCATGATTCCTCTCTTAGATGTGAAATATAAGAACGATTTGAAGTCTATCACCAGAAAATACTGTGATCTAGTGACACATAAGAAAAAAATCACATTTTCTAACATAGGAATTTCATAACCAATTTATAACATTTAATTTTTTTGAATTATCATTCTTTTTACTAAAATGATTTTTGTGGTGGAATTTTGTCCTATAATTACTACATAAGGGACCCTGATCCACTAAGCTACTCGAAATTTGACTCATATTTACTTTCCCATTCTCAAGAGTTTACCATCCAATGATATATCCCATTACTTGACTGACTAAATGGCCTAAAGGACGAAATTTTTATTTATTTTTGATAAACCCCCCTTTAAGTGTAACGGGGGAAAACCAAAACTTTAGGGACATGGAGGCATAAAAAAAATCATAAAATCAAGAGGGTTTCAACCCAACATAGGACTAAGTAGAAGTTCCCATTCCCAACATCAAAATCAATAAGGAATGCCTCCACCAAAGCATCGATTCTCATCAAGTGGCCCTGTACAAAAATTCACAGGCCCGATACTAATGGTAGTGCCATACCCTCTCAATCTTCCAAATCTGAAAAGCCACACACAATGAAGGTGACCAGCTCTATCCTCATATGAAGCAACTACTTGTAGATTATCTAGGTTACCGATCATAATGAAATCATGAGACCATGGCACCGCCATCAATGACTATCCTAGTCAGATCTCATTTCACTCCACAAGACACCCTACAACCACTACAATAGAGGCCCAGAAGGCATCCCAAGGGACATGAATTCAATCCCTCATCACATATGACTGGATGACCCAACATCATGATAAAGGAACACCACTGATGGGGGGATCCGGGTTGTTCTGAACCAGAAAATCTACTCTAGGAATGGATCAGCTCCATCCAGACCATAAAATAACCCTCACTGGGTTCCAAAGTAGTCCAGTCATGGTGGAGAGAAAATTAGCGTGAAGTTGCAGAGGAGAATGGAGATGTCAAAGAAGCAATGTAACAAACTCCATATTCACATATAGATTCAAAACCTATCAAACGAACTTAGAATCATCAAACCATAAACCCTACAAAAACTCCTAGTAACTAAATCACAAAGCCTCCCCCTATGAAGAATTTCATATCGACACTGTGCCCCACTAGAAACCCACTAGAACCACTCCCGGTGACACCAAGATGTGTCAAAAGCACCGAGCTAGAACCACTATCAATTCCAGAAGAACCAAGCCAACAGAACTGACATCACCAATGGTTGGTATGCCAAGTAGAATGCCAGATCAACACTGAGACATCATCGACATACATCATCACCCGAAAGAGTGAGCATGCCAAACCACACACCAGAACACAACCAAATTATCTACAACGAGAGTGGGGGAAAATATAAAATACTCCAGATACCAGACGCGCCTCACCCAAACTATACCATGCCTTTACCAAGCCATGACCAGAAAGAGCCCATCTGATCCAGGCAGGAGAGGGAATGGGGAATGAAGAAGTGGGGTCACCCTAGCCTCTATGGGATATTGGGAAGATGCTTCTCGAAGGTCTCCCAATGAATAATTAAATATCATATTCCTTCATTATTACATATTTTATTGAAAGATACATGGATATACTTCAAAAAAATTTATTCATTCGTGCTTAGGCCCTAGATTTTCCATGAGCACAAAATCAACATTTCTATTGTAATTACACACATCGACCACCATCACATCCCACGATTTAAAGAGTGAGGAAAATAACACCAATACCCGATCCAAATATAAAAAAGTGAATGACACCAGACATAAATTCGTACATACAAATAATAGAAAGTACCCTTAAAAAAATAAATCTTTTATCACTATTGGTTTCTCATACAAGTATATGAGGTTATTCATGAGTTCTAAAGATGTTTTCACTTACCAGATATTAAATGAAACACTCTAGGTGAGTTATATTTCAATGAAACTTATTGAACTCTTTTTGTGACTCTTCCATTATTCAAAATTAATTACTTCATGATTAGAACCTATTAATAGAAGATCAATGTCCTTTTATAGTTGGAAATACTCTATTTTCATATTTTATAGCCAAAAATAAATTCATTATAAATTCTCAAATCATATCATTCTCAATTGAGATTCCATCCATTTATCACTTTTGAACACCAACTACTTGTAAAAATTTTATAGATGGAGGTATGGAACTGCTTACTAATATTAATTTAGAAGAGAAACGGTTGAATTGTAATATTGAAAATATCTTTGAAACACCTTCATTAGGGCATGTTAATCCAAAAAACACTTAAAAATGGAGATCTGAGACAAATTATTGGGTCTATGGTCACTATATACTGATACCACTAGATGAAACACCACTAGAACATACTACATGGAACAAATTCCCAAAACATGAACCCACAAAACCACTTTAGGATCATGGATGAAAAGTTAACCAAAGGAACCAAACCATAATGAAAAACCTCTGCATAATATAATACAAATTATTATAGAATGTAAAAAAAGTGAAATAAAAACATAATGGAAGAAGAAAAATAAAATGTAAAATACTTTATAATTACATCATACTACCATGGGGAATGAAACTTCACTTTTAAATAAATAATTATAAGATAATTACCTTTATTTTAATGTAGTACATCACAATGTGGTCACACCATAATTTTATAGAGTTCATAGCCAGTTTGTATATAATTCGACACATTTTTGTCTTCAAATGATTGATTTAACTTAATCGCATCATTGTGGATGTTCCCTACACTAGGTAAAAGACTGTCACCACCCTATCCCACTCTACCAGCATATTTTTCCCACTTTTAATGATCTCAATATGACTACATGTTTACTTTTCCTTTTCCCCACACTACCTCTTTCTTGTTGTATTATATGAAAAAAACATTCCTTATAAATTATTGGAATCCTATATGCATGCATCTGGAAGACCTTATATTTCATCTTATATCACCATCCAACTAGTGGACATAATATTCTTGAAGTACCTTAGTATAAAAAAATCATTCCATTTTCAAGAAAATGGTTTCCATAACTGGAAGCTAAAAAATGATGATAAAAACATAGTTTCTTCTTGGTTGTATCCCTTAACATGATTGAATATCTTATCCTTTATTATATTCTCTTCCCAATTGAGGATTTATTTGTTCAAACCTTTACCATTACCACCTATTTATCATAGGAATCTTACTCTTATGAAAATTTATGTGATCTAGATTAGTCTCTATGGATGTGTGGATCACTACAGAAAGGTATGTTTTATTACTTCATTATAAAGCATTTATTTTAATGCCAGATCACAATATCTTCAATATTCTCCAATATCCTAGATCATCCTTCATGTGTTATCAAGTTCATGCCTTTTACTGATTTGGTTTCATAACTTCAGTGTGAGGTTATTAATATGGTCCTCTTAGATTTCATGCTTTCCATGACAGGTGAGTATGAAATTCTTGAATATCAAATGTTTTTTTCAAACCCACCATGATATCCCTTTGAATATTATGATTCAAGTGGGGTGTGAATCATTATTATGGGTTCTCTATGATTTTAATCTATTTTTTTATAAACATGGAGTGTGATGATGGGAAAACATAATACTAGGGTTAGGTGTTATATAAAATTGGGTTGCTGGAATCATATAAGGTTATTATATGAGAATAAATTTGATCAAGAAAAAATGATGCATTTATGCTTGGTGGAATCTTTAGAATTGGTGTAGTGTTGGGAGTATATATACAGAAACATTGAGACTCCCCAGGTTGCATCACTCAGAATTTAATCTTCTAAAAATTCAAAGAATCATTATTCTACCAAAATTTCTTAAAGTACATAGTGAATGTTGGATTCCAATGACACTTTACATAGTGGATTAATGGTATGGTGGATTTTTACAATTTTTTTGGTGAGTAGTGTAATATGTGTTCCCTCTACAAGACAATGTTAAATATCAAATGAAATATAATAGATCATCATAGTGATTAATTTCCTAGGTATAAAAAACCAAATAATATTTATAAAATTATATTTAATGCTTGATATATTCTCATAGGTTAGTATATTTTTTGATATCATGTTAAAACCTTATAAAATCAAGGTATGAGACTATGTTGGTAGTAAATGTCTCAGGAACCAAAATAGGTATTCTTACAGAGTATTTTAATACTAACATACCAGTATCTATAATCTATTCACTCTTAGAAAGTTCATTACTGAAGTTATTAATCATCAAGACTAATTGAAAATTATGTATATAGAAATTTTTTCATAGAATGTGATATTTTTAATCAAATTTAAATAATTTGGTCTAAGATGAAGGACAATGATCAAGATTTCAAAATAACCTACAAACTATATACAAACTACAAAAATTAGCATAAACTAAAATAATATTCTTTTGAAAAACCTATTAATGATAATTAAAAAATATACTAATTTCAATCCACAATCAAAACCATTCATAATAATCAATGTAATTTATAATATTGAAATTAAAAAATACAAACATTTTTACGTTGTCTTAATCTTTTATTTTACAATATAAATATATTTTTCTAACTTTAATGGAAGTTATTAAAGGTTTAAGGAAAGAGTTATGACTTTTTAGGTCTTGTTCGGAGATCATAGATTTTTTTTGGAGAAATAGAATGAGGTGAATGGTTAGTAGTAACCATTCATCTCAACCGTGCACCCTAGAAAGTGGAAGATCATGATTAGTTTATCCACAGAAAATAGGTCACCCTACCTTATAGGGTGCTGTAATAATCTATATAGAGGTGCACAAGATTTGAATGGGTTACCACAACTATGCACCTATCCCACACTGGTAGTTCCACTCTAGTAGTGGATCCACATGGTTGGAGGATGGTTTGGCCAAACCATGTGGGAAAACCTTGTGCCCCCTTAAAAACAGGTAAAAATTAAATATCTACACAACCTTATTTAAAGATTAAACCCTATTTTATCCTCTTTTATTTCACAAACACTCCCCCATACATAAGTATATCATTTTTACTACCCTACGAGTTTGGATAACTCTATTTGTAATAACAATCCAGTGTCATTTATTACATTGGATCCATATCGGTACTCTATTTAATCATTTTCATTTATTTATTCATTTATCTCACATTATGGAACTCTAAATCCTTACAAGATAATATTCCATGTGTTAGGGTGTTCATTTATTTTTTTATTTCACCCATTCTATACTAGGTTAGAGGCCAATTAGAGATGAGGAGAGTACTATATGTACAAGTTTGGTGTTCAATAACTTTTCACTTATGATCCTGATGTTTACAACTTGAGTCATAGTAAAACACTCAAAAAATTCAAGGATTGTATTGATAATTAACATAAAAATAAATGTTATAATTCATGTTTTGATGTATATGATCCCCTTGGACTTTTTTTTACGTCACTGATATCAAACCTAACCACCCTTTAGCTAGGTTCATTATAATTTCAATAATTATGCAACCCATATGGGTGAGCTGGGATGGCCACCCCAGAGTGGAAGCCGTATTGGAATTAAAATAAAATGTGAATGGTTAAATTCCTCTTATGGAATCTTATTATTAATAAATGATAGAGGATAATGAAATGGATTAATTACAAATTATTAATTGATGTAGATAAACTATTATATTATGCAATTTATGCAAATTGTTAGTAAGGTGGAATTGGCACCAAGTCAATACTGAGTTTTCAATGGATGGTTTATATGGAGTCGAATAGGATTCCTAGGTAAATGGACTTGGTTCCTAGACCATATAGCTCCACATTATACTGAGTCTTCTATGGGTGATCTCCATGGAATTGAATATGATGGTCGGGTAAGTGTAGGTAGGTCCTAGACCTTGTTGTTCTGATACTTGATACATCAAAATATTATATAGCTGATTCTTATGCTTTTATATAATTTTCCATTATTTATAGACCCTTTATTGCAACCTATACAAATAGACTGGGGTATATCACCTTATCATTTTCACCATTATTCCTATTTTACATGTATAATGATAAAATTTATATAAATGGACTTGATTTGTTATAGACACCATTGGTGATAGCCTACTAAGTATATATCACACCCTATTATGAATGATTATTGGTACCTAGAAAGTCTTCTTGATTTTAGGTAGGGATGTTGTGAAGGTTCCTTCAATGGATGCCTAATTATTCTATTCTAGGGTGGAGTATAAGATTTTGTTACCGAACAAATGTTTGTGATTTTAGAAGAGATAGATTTCATGTCTTTTGTTCAAATATGAATATTGGGTTGTGTTTTCTTATTTATCTATTTACCTAGGTATCTCCCCATTTTATATATTATGAAATTATCATCTTTTTTTTATGATATTGTATATTTTTATCCTTGAAATACAAGTTTTTCTATTTTAATTTAATGATTTACTTTTTATACTACATAATTATTATATATGTTTCCACAAATTATATTATTTTTATACCATTATAGTTTACTCTAATCACGAGGGTATAGTATCCTAACTATAATATCATAGACCGTCAGATTTATTTGGAAAACTCTGGTGTACGAGGAGGCATTCTTGAGGTTTGGTGTGTGTCATTAGCAGTTACTTATCATTGAAAAGGAATTTGGGTGATATAAGTTATATTAGAGAACTTTATCTTTCTTAAATATTATGATTTGGGATTACTGGATAGGTGACTAGGAATGTGTTGGAATTTGGTAATGATCCCATACCTGGTGAAGCTAACCCACATATATGGAAAGTCTAAATTACCTAGGATTGGACTTATTGTTAAAGATTATTCCTAATAAAATTGAGTTGAATTCCCCATTGGGAAACACATGTGATACATGGTATTTATTATGGTTATTGTATATTTTTACCCTTGGCCCAATATGATAAAGATGTGTTGTTCCATTCATCATATTAGAGATTTGGGGATTCACATTCCATGCATATTCCATACCATATCTATTTTACTATGTGCATCGTCTGCTACATGTTGTGATTCATTAATTGTTATATCTCTAATTTGAATAACATGTCTTCAGGATAAATGAGATAAATAATTTTCCATTAAACTATTTTATTTAACAAAAATGGGGTTTTCCCCTATATATCAATAGTGGAACATTAAACTAACTGACTATGTACTGTTTGAGACATGGAATTATAAGTCTCGAGAGCTAAAACATTAGTGGTTGCAATTAAATGGATGAAAACTGTAATTTAATGAGAGTATGATCCTCTATAAAATTTGAATATTGATCCATGTTATTGAACAATTATAAAAGGCTGTTCGTAGTTACATTTCATGCCATTTTCAACATATAATGCTAAGATATTTATAAATTGGGAATGATGACTCATCTAACAAGATGATGATATATATATATATATATATACAAATCTATGAATAACTAAATTGCATCTCTTAAAAATAATGGTTTATGTTAAATGGTGTTTCAAATTACAAAATAAAGGGTGTTTTCATCTATAAAGTACAATTGAAATTCAATATACGAGAACCACTAATGTGATATATGAGACCTTACATTGGACTTGACCATTGTAGTGGGAATTAGTGAGTGTCTCCCATGACTTTTATAGTTTTATATACCAACCAAAATTGGTCATAGGAGTTGAAAGAGGGGTGTGGAATTTTATAGGAATTTATGTTCCTATCATATTCTTGTGTTAGTGAACAATTATATTATTTATTCTATTCTAGGATTTGTTCCTGGAATTTTAGAGATATGACTCCTTACTGGACACAAGTTGTTAACTAAGCGGGTGGAAATGACCATTCTCTAAAGGTTATGTGACTTGGGTCACTAGTACTACCACTAGTAGTTCCACAAGTATAAACTCATCCAATTATTGATATGGGAGGGTATTTTGAATTTTTAGAGGTATTTTTATGCATTATGTAAACCATGTAGGGATCCCTATGACCTACACCATCTACAAGAAAATTGACATGGAAATCTTAGCAGTCACATCCGCCAACATTTTTAGGGGATGACAGTTCACAAGAAATAGAATCATGAATAGAGACTATCACATATATGTTTAAGAATTTTGAGAATCCTGCCGTGAGGAGGGTCAAGCTAATATCCTACATGCTTTGTGATTAATCCACGATATAGTGGGATGTGTTGACCCAGGTTGATCAACATTGGGATATTTTATCATTCGATTTCTATAAAATATTCTATGATTATTTCTTTTCTGGGATGCTAAGGGGTAAGAGATATTTAGATTTTATGATCTTGGAGTATGGAAATATATCTATTATGGATTATTCAGCTTGTTTTATGGAGATTTAGGTTTTTGTTCCTTATCCCCTTCAAAATGATCTTTCCATAACTAGATGTTTTGTGGAAGATCTTGCATATTCCATCTAGTCTAAAGTGAATATGTTTTTTTTGAATACCATCAATGAGATAGTAAATTAGGCCCTCATCACTAATCATAAATATAGGGATGCTATAAGTGTAGTCCATGATAGTTTAATGCATCATTTGACTAGTATTTCATCTAGAATAAAGAAGCATCATTTTGAGATTTATTAAGGAGGTAGAAGTTTCTGGAGTGTGCACCTATATAGCCATTTGATCTATTATCAGTGTGTTAAGAAGGGTCATATGAATCTCCAATATAATAGATTTCTAGTCATGTGTTTGGAATTTTATATAATTGGAAATCTTTAGGGGTTTTTTGATGCCTTTACACATAATTTTAGTGGGAGAGAATATGAACCGAATCCACCACCAGGAGTGGGATCATTGGCTCCTCATCAGGTTGGTAATTGGAGTAATATCATACATTTTGACCAAGGATGTGGTTGTGGTCGATCAATTTATAATCCTAATTTAAAAATCCATTATATTTAACCAATACATGGTGGTATGGTTTTATCTTAGGGATGTAGTTCATGCCAAGTAAATGTAGTTCATCCAACACCTAAGGAGTAGAGTTCTAGTCCTAAATTTTGAGATATTATAATTTTTGGCTCTACATTAGTGTCTATTTTATTTTACATAGGATATCAATACTCTTTTATATCTATGGTAAATTTTTAGATCCTTGGGATTGAGATATATTATTTCCATGGGGTGATGATACTCAATTCCAAATTGGGAATTCAAGTAGAATGTGTATGACAGTGTAAGGAATTACCCATCATGGTAGGAGGATATTGTTTTCTATGGAACCTTTTCATCCCGAAGATGAAATTTTTTGACATCATTCTTAATATGGAATGTTTTTTTTCTTATCATGATAATTTAATTTTATATTGTCATAGGAAATCCTTAAAATAACTTGAAGGAAGTAATTCTATTCACAAGGGTCAATTGGATGTCTAGGGAAGTTGTTTTGGAATTTATAGTCATGTGCTAGGAAGAGTGAAAAACCATATTTCTAGTATATTTTTGGATGATTATGGAAAAAAACATACATATTTCCCTATTATAGTAGATTATTTTAGGGACATATTATTGTATCCTGACCTGTGATCCACTAAACATGTGCCTTGAGCCATTGTGTCAAATTCCCTCAAGAACACCTCCATGTGTGCTAGATAATGCTGAGAAGTATATAAGATGATAATGTAGTACATTGGGGAGACTATACCCTCATATCATAATGGAATAACAGATACAACCAAACATACAATGAACAATATTGGAAGAATGATATAAAATATATAATCAATAAACTTCAGAAGCATAAATTAACAAAAATAATATATAAATAGTGTAAGGATAAATATATTTGAACAATAGAATAATAACTAAAAGACACTAAGAAGATTCAATGTACATGGATTCATGGAATACAAATATAAAAAATGATGACGAGAAATATATGCAGATATAAACATTCTATAAAAAATGTACATATATGAAAAAAGGATAAAAAAGTTTCTCCATAATAATCTCAAGATAAATAATTGTCCTCTACTCATAGGATATAACTCTATGTAAGAATATCAACATCATACAGAAGGGAACATTCCCTTTTCAATACCTTTATAAAGATAATCTTTTTGGGTACAAAAGGTAGCCTGAGTATGGTGTGAGATAGAAATATCAGTAGGACACCACCAACAGTTTCTATGTGAAATCCAACCAGTGATTGTAAATAAATAGTTTCTAGTAATAATTAATTTATAAAAAGTCTAAATAAATAAATAACCAGGCCAATCAGGTTCCTAAAGGACTCATGGAGGCTTTACCTTCTTTGGATCATGGTTGGGATGTGTGTCTTATCATATACCATATATATATATATATGTGTGTGTGTGTTGTAATAGTGTATATATTATATATTTTAATTATATATTGTATCCACCTATATGAACTAAGTACATGTGAACATAAGTTTCCATATACTTGGAATATTTTTTGCTGGCTGGACTAGGGCATAACTTAGACATCAATAACCAGTCTAAATGAGCTTAAACAATCAAACAAAAAAGTTATGTTCCCTACATCCCAATAAGAGTGTGTGATGTCATTAACGACACTTGGGATGGTGAGTGATCCATCATGTCATCTCCTGAAAAATGGAATTTGGCATTTAAAGACTATTTTTTGAATATTGTCAATTGTGTGAGATTTCATACTCAACACCTAATGTAAGGGAGTGTGATTATGTGATGTTGAACTGAACCCTTAAAATCGCACCCCAATATTTATAGAGAAATATTCATAATTATAATATAATGAAAGAGGAAAAACCACTCATGTAACTCAAAATTCAATTTTATTTATAACAAGGCATAATCACACTTTTAATATAGGTATGATGCATTTCCTCCCACGAATTTATTTTCTCAGGGTCAAATATATAAATCATGCATAATTTTTTAATTAATCAATTAAAAAAGAATGGAATAATAAGAATGAATGTACCACAATCCATAAACCATTTCATTTAATTAATAAAATTCATTTAAATGAAGATCACCGTCATTAATAAGTATATTCATATTAACATTCCATTTAATTTTCTAATGGAAAGATAGTCTATTTAATTGGGATCATTATGAATTTAAAGCTTCCATAATCAAATAAGAAAATTTCCTAAATGGGAAATTCCAACTTTGAGTTGGCCAAACACATAATAGGTGACCTAGGTTCCATTTAATACTCATTAATCAAGGTAAAATTCATTTAAAGTCTATGCTAGAAGATAAAAGTAATCTCATGAATTTTAGTTCAATTGGACATAAGGGGAAATTTCACTTGGGACACCCATGGGGTGTGCATAAATGAGGTAATAAACCACTAATATTACCTTGAAGGATCAATAGGAATGTATTAAGGTTCAAGGATCAATTTGATATGATGAACTCAATTATAATGGGATTCTCAAACAAAATTCAGCCTATTTTACAATGGAATAGCTAGAGATTAATGAAACTCAAAGTGAAAATGACAAAACCACCAACCTCAAGGTAGTAGAAAACTCCTTGCTTAATATCATCATCAAATTCAAAATAGGCTTTAAGAGATATGAGAAATGGTTTAACACCCTGAAAATAAGGAAAATGATATTTCAACTAAATATCATAATTTATCTAAAAATACATCGATATGAAGGGAGAGGAAGGAATATAATACCTTAAGTAATCCAAAACATGTGAGTGATCATGAATCAGAGTCCGGATGTGTGATACACAAGGATTTTTAGATTAGGAAGATTTGAAGCTCAAGAGAGAAGAATCTCAAAAATATCTAATGGAGGGAGGAAGGAAAAAAGAGAAATGTTTATAAGATTATGGAGGGGAATTTTGGTCTTTTAAACCAAAAAAGAAGGGGATCACCCAATGTGGTTAGGCACATAGTTTTTTGAACTGTACACAAACCATGGAAAATGGAACTATCCCCAAAACATAGAGGCACAACATAACTGTGTGCCTCAAGTCACATAGTTTTAGAAAATCCATGAAGCCTATAGGTCCTCACTATATATAATTGCACAGTTTATCCAAACATTATGGCCAAGCCATTTTCCCATTTTTCAGAACGCTATGATTTAAAAAAGCCTCAGACTCTCTATAGACCTTTCATAGGCAAAAGTACATATTTACCATGATAAAAAAAAGATTAAAATTGAATAAATAATGTTCCTTGCCATCATGAAATGACAAGTCATTACAACCTCCCCTCCTTAAAGAAACTCATCCCGGAGTTGTCCTTCTGAGGGTAAATATGTATCATCAATGAATATTTCCAATCAATGTGCCCATATTTCAGCTTCATGCTCCCAAGTATCATCATGTACCTAATTGTGCTAATATATCACTCATAATAAAGGAACATACCTACCTCAGAGTGCCTTCATGTTCTGATCAACAAAATGAATAAGATACTCCTCGAAATAGGCGTCTATAACCAGCTCAACCTCATCAGGATGAAATAATTGTGATGGTTCTGGATAATATCTTAGAATCTGAGATACATGGAATAAATCATGCATAGATCAGTATCTCTGAGGAAGTTCCAACTGGTAAGCCACTGTTCTGATCTGTTCCATGACCTAGAAGGGTCTAACAAACCTCAATAAGATCTTACCCTAGCGATGAGTACATATATGCCCTAATCTGGGTGAGACTCACAGGAAAACCCAGTCTCCAACCCTGAACTCAAGAGGTATTCGGCATCTATGGGCATATAATTACTATTTAGACTGAGTTATCATCATTCACTTTTTAATTAGATGGACCAACTCTGAAGTATCCCACATGAGACAAGGTCCATGATTAGCTTCCTCCCCATTACCTAGCCAAAAAAATTAGGTGATGATTAAGGCCTACCATACAAGGATTCAAAAGGATCCGTATATATTGTAACCTAAAATCAATTGATATAAGGGAACTCAATGAGAGGAATGTGTTTCGCCCATGAAACTCCAATGTTGAGGAAACATGATCCGAGCATGTTCTCTTGAACTTATATCATATGCCCTATATTTAAATTTTTATGTGGGAGATAAGCCTTGATTATAAACACTTTAGTCACCAAGGCCTTTGGAAACCCCTTCCAGAACCAGGATGTGAAGCAAGCATCTCTCTTAGAAATGATAGGATGAGGAGCTCGATGAAGACGTACCACTTTCTTGACATACAGAATTATGAGCTCATCTACCAAGAAGCTCTCTCATGCTTGTAAGGATTGTGGGAACGTTTTCAAATGATCAATAACAACCCAAATTGTATCATTTATATGAGGTGATCTAGGTAAATAAGTCATAGTGTGCATCAAAACATCATCCCATTTCCACTCAGGAAGGGACAACGGCTATAGAAGCCCCACCAAATGATGATTTTTCGCCTTCACCAACTACTATGTGCAACACCTAGTGATGAAGAAATAGATCTAAAATTTCATACTAGTCAACTAATACTAGGGTTATAGATCTTGATACATTTTTGTGACATTGGGGTTAACCAACTATGCGAAGGTGTTTAATTCCCACATCATCTCCTCTCTGATATCTACTGAATCCTATACACAACCATCAAAAAAAATGTTTCATCCCCATCCATGGTACAACCTAAATATTTATCATCATTTGAGACACATTTACTTAGGGTAAGGCCTTAAATATCAGATATCTATCTCATTCAAAGCTGTTCTGGAAGAGTAAAAGTCACTACTAAGGCTGAGATAATAGTCTTACCATAGTCCTCCTGAACCAATTTGTGAATCTCTAAGAATAATGACCTAAGCTACCATTATCCACTATATTCATGAATTTCTTGTGTCTGAGTCTTTCGAATAAGATAATCATCTATTTAATTCCCCTTCCCAAGCATGTAAGAAGGCTCAAAATCAAACTACTATAGGTACTCAACCCACCTACATTGATTGAGATTATGATACCACTGTTTAAAGATATACATGAGTATTTTGAGATTAGTGAATACCAAAAAATTCTCTATAAGTAGATAGTGTCTCCAATATCATAAATCTTATACAATAGAAGTTAGATTATGGTTGTGTGTTGGGTATTTTTTCTCATGAGGCCTTAACTAATGAGACCTGTATGTGATGACTCTATCAGTGTGAATCAAAATAGATCTATGCTTAGTACCTGCTGTGTCATAATAAATAATATAGCTTTTTCATGTATTCAGTATAATCTGTATCATCACTAAAGACAAACGACCATTTTCTCCGGATATGACACCTTACAAGCTTCTAACAATAGGAATTTCACATCTTTATTTGTCAAGCCCATAAGCAGCGTTTCAAGGTGAGGGAAATAATTGATGAACATTGTATAATATATAGATAGTCCCAAGAATTTATGAATTTAAAATATGTTCCTGGGATTCTCCCAAGAAACTAAAACTCTCACTTTTTATGGGTCTACTAAAACTCTTGACCCTAAGATGATGTAACCCAGGAAGTGGACATTTTCAATCCAAAAGTGGCATTTATTGAGCTTAGCATAGAGTGGAATCTCTCTCAGTGTATTCAACATGATCTCAATATAGGTTTTATGGTCATTTTTAGATAATGGATGCACTAAGGTATCACCAATAAATACAACCACGAATGAAACTTTATATGGGGTTAAAACCCATTTCATAAGATCCATAAGACTGTAGGTGTATTTTTTATTCTAAAGAACATGACAAGGTACTCTTATATACCATAACTTCTGTTGAAATTTGTTCAAGGTATGTATGAGGTCTTAAAATTCACCTAATGGTATCCTGACCATATATCTATGTTTGAAAATACTTTCTCCCCTTGGAAATAATTAAATAGTACAGGTACTCTAGAAAGTGGGTACTGATTCTTGATTGTAAAATAGTTCAAATGATGGTAATCCATGAAAATCTACTGTCTGATTTTAGGGAAAGGAAGACTGTTGTACTCCAAAGATAAGTGCAAGTTTGTATAAATCCTTTAGCCTCTAAATCCTCCAACTACTTATTGAGTCTCAGAAGATCCTTTGGTTCAATCCTATAAGGAGGAAAGGTCACAAGTGCTGCTCTTGGAACTATGTCAATAGTAAACTATACCTCTTATGCCAGAGTTAGACCAAAGAAGTCATAAAGAAATGCATCCCTAAAAGTTTCCACTATAGGATTAAAAATAGTGGGTTGTGACCCATGGTAGTATAGGTACAGATTTGTGATCATAGATAGCACAATACCCAGCCTTTGTTTCTTAATTCCTACTCATGGAACACTAACATACCATTATTCTTATGCACATTCATAACACCATATGATGATGTAAAGTTCACCTTCCAATGATAGGAATCAATAATGCATTGATATGGAACTAACCAGTCCATCCAAAAAATTATTTAAAATACCATCATGTCAAAGACGTAAGATTCATACAAAAAGGTAACCACCAATCACAAGGGGTTAGTCCTTACAATGGTGTACACCCACCGATAAGATACACAACGAGGTGTATAACGTCATAAAATCGAATTAGTTGTTGATTTTAAGGCTTGTACTCTCTATCATTTCCTGATATATAAAAGTGTGAGACACAACTATGTCAAATAAAGAATACACTAATGTGAAGGTTACTAGAATAGTAACTTATACAGTAGAAGTTTTGGTGCTCTTTTCCATGTGCATAGGATGGACTGCTTGTAACTAGTTTGTATCATGGCCTTGAGTCACTTCCAGACTGCATTGAGTAAGTCCACTATGTTATCATTATGAGTCATAATTTTGACTGCCTCTTATTCGACCACCACCTTGGACTAATCAACTGGTTGTATTGTTGCTTCATTCCTGTTGTGAAACTAGGGGCCCCACTCATGATCAAAGAGTACATTTAGATCTCCACTCCCAAGAAACTAATGGTAAATTTATATAGAAACTCTAGATATGGGACATCCTGCCACATCATCTACATTCTACTAGATCACTCATGCACTGTGGTTTTGTATGATCCTGTATCCTACACTGGTGAAAAATTAAGATGCTTTCAACATGTGGAGACTAAATAATACAACCTCCAAGTGTAGCCTCCAAAATTTTCTTTATCCCTGAAGAAGAACCTCTAGAATCTCTAGGTGTAAAACCGCCCTAACTCCCACCATCATATTCTCTCAAATTTATCTCTGTAAAAAGGGTCTTGTTGATTATTTCAAAAATGGTAGTCAATCTGAACACATTTAGCTAGGATTATATGTAATATAATAACCAATCATCAAATCCCCTAGTGGCCATAATATCATCAAATTCAAGAGTAGGGGAGAACCACTTCATCTATGAAAAATGAGAAGAATATTCCATAACTAACATACTCCCCTAATGCTGGTTCATGTACCGTCTAGCTCTATTAGCTCTCAGAGTATGGGGAAATAAGTATCTCTAGAAGTTCATCTATAAATTATCATGTGACATATCTCCCTTGTAACACCCCGAACCTATTTACCCATAGTCATTACATTATTACATAACATTTTCTTGATCAAAAGAGATAAAGTCTTGAAAGAATAGTTAGTTTAGTATCCTTGGAAGTACTAGATACATACATAAGTTTTACATTACATCATGAAATAAAAACAGAAAAAACATTGTGTCCCCTTTGAACACACTTATATCCCTTAGCCTATACCAGCAGGTCAATCGTAATATACTTCTTCACATCCATAGAAAAGAAAACATAAGAAAGGGGTGAGCTTAGATGCTCATTAAGGATAACAATACATCGAAAAGTATCATAAATAAGCATAAAAATTTAAGGAAATGTATAATACTAAAACACATGCCATTTTAACATAAACATCATAATAATATGGAAAAGATAAATCAAATAATTCCATTTAATTATTCACAAGGACATTCTACTAGTCGAATAATCTCATGTAATATCAATAGCTGATTTCATATTAATGGAATGCATAATGCCTGACATCATAACCACATATTCAAGGCCTCATGCCAAGACTACAAATAATATTTTTTCAAATCCATGTTCCTATATAGTAGTTTGTCCCATGGGACCTATCGATGCATCGAGGGACTACAACGGGCCTTGCCTATAACTTACTAAGTCTAATGCATTCCTTATATGAAAAGTTTGAAACATAATATAAATATTCGTATTAAAACTATAATACAAAATGTCAATACTTTGACCATAAACCATTAATGGTATAAAAATATCACATCCATAGTCAAACATATCACAAACCCTTCAATACTGTATGGAAGATTGTATCAAAATAAATCATCTTCAAAAGAATGTAAAATCCAATAAAGGATGTTGACATAGATGAAATCAATCCAAAAACTATTTGAGTGAAATATATCTTTCTACTTTGTATTCATTTAAAAGTCACTTAATTATAAAAGAAAAAATCTATTTTTAAAATATTATTTTAAGATTTTAAGGTAAGCTTTGAAGGTTTTATAATGGTAGAAAATGGCAGCACCTGCCACATAAGTTAAAAAATATTCTTTCCATAATTTTGTTAAAAAGGGCATAATATACCTTGTTTGGAAAACAAAAGAATGTTTCCTATAATTTTTTTTTATAAAAAGTAATACATGGGTATAGATGAAATTAACCCATATTATAGGAAATATTAAAAATTTTTTGAAATAAATTTTTAACAAACAAAAATGTGGATGATTATGAAGTCCCATTAGATACTTACATACAAACAACCTCAGATTGTAAAGAGATTGTAAAATTAACTCTTACCTTGTAATTTTACTTAGTCGGGGGTACATTAACCTCCTGTATAATGGTGAAATATTTTTAATTAAATTATAATAAACCTCATAAATAAATATGATATCATATATGATCATCTAATATTTCTTTTTTATTGATATTTCATTAGTATCATCATTTTGGCTATTAATTGATTCATTTTCCTTTAAATGATTTTTTACATAATTCATGTTTATTATGGATAGGATGTATTTGATTCATATCCATAATGTTATTAATTTCTTTAAAAAATATTTTTAATCATCAAATGAAAATTATTCTTGAATGGTTACGATGGGGAATGAAATTTCATCACGTCGTGGAGACGGTAAGCCATATGTATGCACGAACGCCAATATCATTCTATTGATTGTGAAATATTATGTAATTGGATGGTATATTATATATACAGAATAATTAACATGTTATTTTTATTATTTACATCAATTATACTCATTATTATACATATTCAAATAAGGAAGCATTGATTAACAAACTATACCATGATGTGGAGACGGTTAGCCATATGTACACACATATGGTGACATTTTCATTCATAGGATGGATAGAATAATTAATATGGTTGTAAAATATTTATAATAACATCACAGTATGTATAAGGTACTTGAGTTATTATTTTTGGTATAGAAACAATAATGAAAGAGGAAGTGGAATAAGAAAAGAACTTCGAAAGAAGTGGTGAAGTAATTAACTCTTTTTCATGTTATTCCTTTTGATCTAGACAAAAGGGATCCTTAGGTTGGATTTATGATCAACATAAAACCTCTATGTTGTATTGAGGGTAGTTGGGAAGATATTTCAGTTGGGGTTGGCCGAGCCAAATGGCATTGGAGGTGTAATTTTGAGAGAAGGGGAAGTACCCTTATCTAAGAGATGTGAGGGTCACATTAGGAAAAGCATGAAATATTATTTTATTATAAAATAATTTCGGTTTCTAATGGCTCCAAATGGATTTATTTCGATAATAAGTTGAATTAGGGTCAAACTCTACTAAAAAATAGGTTTTAGACAATTTATGTCACCATATTAACCTTATCATTTAGATTGAACTCTTGGTTAAATAGTTTAAATTTTATCACGTATTCTTTTATTATTATATAACAGGTTAACAAACATATTATAAAATGAAAAAATAACCTCAAGTGGTTCATTAATTACTAATCTATCATTATATAAGTCCTTTAGCGGAACCTTATATTATTAATACTATTATATAATTTAATAAAATAGTATTTGTTTTAAAAATATATTTCTGTCAATTTTCACTCTATTTTGTATTAGGTTTTAGTGTAAGCCATAACAACTTGATTACTTTGAACAAAATATATTTAATCAACCCTAAAAATTCATATAAACATAAAAAATTAGTGGACGACATCAAAACTTTTGAATTATATTTAATTTAATATTTATAATATCATTTATTTGATTCATTCATTAATAAGGAAAAACTGCATCATCATTGTGTTAGAAATAAATATAATTATTTAATGTCTAAAATTTAAAATAAAATACCATTAGTTAGGAAATCATTATATATTTATAATTAATTTTAATAGTCAAATTTATCTTATGTATAATCCTATACTAAAAAAATTAGTTATTAAAAGTTGAATTTAACACTTTTAAATCTTCTTTAAATAAAATAATAATTAATGTCCAAGTCTAATACAAGTGGATCAAAAAGGATCATATTTTATTCCTAAGGTTTATTTTGGTCTAAATACAATTATCCAATAGAATTAGGACATATTTTTGGGTAATTATAATATCATTTTTACCTTCGATTACACTATTTACATTTAACTGTGGTAAATAAAAATCAAAAGTTACTATTCACCAAAAATTATTTTCATCCTATTGAACCAAATTTTACTTATTTATGTCAACCATGTCTCTTAGATTTTTGAAATTAAATTCATAGAATCTTTTAAATAATGTTTTATGCAAATTTTTAGATGTGCCCAGAAGGTTGGTAAAAGACGTTAAAAAGTCCAATAATATTTTATATATCTAAAATTATTATAAAAATACTCCAATGAATTATATTGAACAAGTATTGGTATTATGTATCTATTTTGACATTAAAATAAATTTAAATAAAAATTATAATTATTTAAATAAAATTCAGTTTTGAACAATAACACAGTGTTTTTTAATATTCCTCAAAAATTGAATGTTTTTAATAATAAAAAATCACCCTAATAAAATTTTGATATTCAGAATCTAAAAATGAAGTCCATTTTGAAATATAAAATTTATAAATTTTCAAAAACTGAGTATTACTATCCATAACTACTTTTTAAATGACTGGTTTGATTGGTTGTGGTGTTCTAGAACTCAAAGTTGCATACAATGCAAGGTATTGTATTATTCAATGAGAGGCGTACCATGGAAGCTTGGGGCATTATATTTTTTCCTCCAAATAATTTCATCCTCAAAATTTCTAGAATAATAATGCATAAAATGATTCGGGTGGTTCTTCATCATTATTTCCTCAGGTTCCCACATTCCATCTTCTATTTTATGGTTTCTCCAATGAACTTTTACTGGACGAGTCATCCGGTTTCTCAACATTTGTTTTCTGGTATCAGGAATATTGGCAGGCTCTTCACAATAAGATAGATCAGGTTACAGTTCTATTTCATCATAGGTTAGTACATGTGTTGGGTCAGGCATGTATTTTCTCAACGGTGATACGTGGAACAAATCATGAACTTTGGAGAGACTTGGAAGGCATTTCCAAACAGTAAGCCACAACTCCAATTTGTTCTTGAATTTAGAATGGTCTGATGTACTTGAGACTTATTTATCCCTTCTTATTGAATTGTATAACAACCTTACATGAATATGCCTTGAATAAAACATAATCACCTACTTGAAATTCCTAATCCTTCCTTCGGTTATAGGAATCGCACTTTTGTCTACTTTGAGCTGCTTTGATGTGGGTTTGGATAATCTTCAACTTTTCTATTTTTTCCTCAACAAGTTCTGGGCCTACAAGTTTTCTTTCACCAGCATCACCCCAACAAGTTGATTTGAGAAAAATCTTTCCTTATAACTCTTCATATAGTGCCATATGAATACTTGAATGACAGCTATTGTTATAGGAAAATTATACCAGAGGAAAATTATGATCCCACATACCTAGAAATTCAAGTGGGAAAGATCTCAATATGTCTTCTAAAGATTGAATAGTCCATTCTGATTGTCCATCAGTTTGAGGGTGGTAGGCAGTGCTCAAATGAAGTTCATTATCTAGAGATTTCTGAAGACTTTTCATGAATCATGATGTAAAATGGGGATCACTATCAAAAACCATCGATAGGGGTACACCATGAAGTCTTAAAACTTCATTAATATATAGTCTTGTTAAACGTTCAAGTGGTAATCTTCTCTTAAGGGAAGAAAATGTTCTGAATTGGTAAGATGATCAACAATGACCCATATTGCATCATTCCTTCTAGGAGTCTTTGGTAGTCCTATTCCAATTTCCATAATAATATTATCTCATTTCCACTTAGGTATTGGAAGAGGTTGCATGAATCCTCTAGGATGTTTCCTTCTAGCCCTAACCTGTTGAAAAACCATACATCTTGACACATAATCAGAAATAACTATCTTCATGTTATCCCACAAAAAATGTTCCTTCAAATATCTATACATCTTAGTGCAACCAGGGTGTATAGTGAAATTGGAGCTATGAGCATCATCCCATAATTCCCTTTTTAGATAAGGTATATTGGGAACACAAAGCCTCCTCTCAAATTTCAAAATTCCATCTTCATATAAAGATTTATTCAATCTCCCATCATTCACAACATTAATTTTCTTTTGAAAATCCTCAACATTAGTCTGAGAACCTTTTATCCTTTCTAGTAAAGATGGTTTGGAAATTTTTTGAAAAAGTATTGATGTTTCTCCTTCCATGATTATTCCCATATCCATCTTTATTAGATCCATGAACATAGGATCCCTTTCAAATATCATCTTGTTTAGAACTCCATGATCCTTTCTGCTCAAAGAATCTGCCACCTTATTTTCCTTCCCCAGGTGGTAGTGTATAGTGAAATCAAAATCCTTTAGTAGTTCAAGCCATCATCTTTTTCTCATTTTGAGTTATTTCTCTGAGGAAATATACTTCAAAATCTTATGATCAGTATATATTTCATATTTTTCACTATATAGATAGTGTCTCTATATCATCAAAGCAAAGATTACACATTCCAACTCACAATCATGATTATGATAGTTTTGTTACTAATTTTTTAGCTATCGTGATGCATAGGATATAACTCTATCATTATTCATAAGGACACAACCAAGTCATTTCTTTGAAGCATCATAATAAATAAAAAACCCATCATTCCCTGATGGTAGAGTCAATATAGCAACATTGACTAATATTCTCTTAAATTCTTCATAACATTTTTCACAGTCTTTTTTCAATACAAATTTAACCCCTTTACTTGTGAGTTTGGTTAATGGGTTTGCCAATTGGAAAAAATTATAGACAAAATGCTGATAGTAACATGATAAACCAACAAAACTACTTACCTCACATATACTTGTTGGTGCTGGCCATTCATATATTTCCTTTATCTTTAAAGGATAAATAGAGATTTTATCATTAGGGTCAATATTTACATGAAATGAAATCTCTTGAATCCAAAATTCACACATTCTAAAAATCCTATATAATTCATTTATTCTAAGAGTCTTTAGAATAGTGCACAAGTGATTTTCATAATCCTCATAGCTTTTGTAGTATACCGAGATATATTCGCTAAATATCACTAAAAATTCATCAAGATATTCCATGAAAACTATTTTCATTAGATCCATTACAATAGAGAGTGCATTAGTTGGTCTAAAAGGCATTATTGTAAACTCGTAATGCCCATACTTGGTTCAAAATATGGCCTTCAGATTGTCTTCCTTCTTCACACCCAATAGATGATATCCAGATAGAAGGTCAATCATTGAAAAATATTGATCTCTAGGAAGTTGATAAAATAAATCATCAATGTGAGGTAGGGGATACTTGTTCTTTATTATTATAGCATTGATCTCCCTCAAGTCAGTGCACATCATCATAGATACATCCATTATCTTAATTAAATGATAAAGGGATCCCCATGGAGATTGACTTGGGCCAATAAATCTTTTATTACTCAACTCCTATAGTTGTTTCTTTAGTTACACTAATTCCCCAGTGGCCATTATATAAGGGGTTTTTGATATGGTCCTTAAACTTGGAATTAAGTCAATGGAAAACTAAATTTCTCATTCTGGTGGATGTCTAGGTAAATCCTTCAGAAACACATCAACATATTCCTGAACAATAAGTATATCCTCTATTTGGACATTCCTTTCCTCACCCATAGTTATTTAACTTCCTTACTCCTGACTAATTGAATTTAGTATATCTACTGGGGTGGATCTAGATAAGAATCTTATGGTGACATTTCTTATCTAAATATAAGGTATTCCATATCATCATAAAAAATTCTAACCTCCTTATTCTTATAATAAATTTTCACATCATGGTAAAAAATCCAATCCATACAAAGGATTATATCAAATTAAATCATGGTTATGACAATAATATCATCATGTAAAGAACGTTTATTTTCCATAATAGTAACTGATTCAAAATTTTTTTTTACGAAAATACTTCCCTTAAGAGTTTTGACATACAACTCCTTTGTTACCTAAAATTGAAAATATCAAATTTTCATGGAAAACATATATGATATGAAATAATGAGATGATCCATATTAAAATAAATCATTGGAAAATTTAAGTAAATGATTAAAGTACCTTCCACCACATCATTCGGAGCTTCAACCTTAGTAGTAGTGATCAAATAAGCTTGTCCTTGCTCCCTTTACCTTTTCTAAGGTAATTTCCTTTGTTCTTAAGGAATTTTTTTCATAATTCTCCATTTATCTACAATTTTAGCATTCAACATTGATATCAACTTTCTTGCCTTTGCAATCACATGCTTGGTTCCTTTTTCACCACACATGTAACAAACTTCCATTCCATTATGGAAAGTACCATGGTGTTTCTTCCTATATTAACTATAGGATGTAAATTCAAAATTTTCCTGCTTCACTTATTTCGGCTTCCAGAGTATTTAACAGATATCTTCTTCTCTTTCTTTACTTTAATGTAGTAAGACAAAGAGAATTCCTTTTCAATCTTGACAGCACATGAGACTATATATTCGTATGACGAGAAGGATTGTGAGACTAATTCTTGATAGAGAAATGGTTTTAACCCATAAAAAATTGATCAATATTACTCCTTGGGTTACGTATATAATCCATATCATGCCTTGCTAACCTTGTAATGTTAGCCTCATACTTTCCAACATTCTCATCCTCTTTTTGACTCAGACTCAGAAATTTCCTTTCCATATCCACTCGATGGTCACAAGGAAATTATTTTTCTATGAAAATATCTTCAAACTCCCTCTACTCTATATTTTATACTTCTTTATCCTAAATTGTGTTTTGAATTAATTACCACCATTGATCTGCGTCTCTTTTGAGGTGATAAACTACTATGAAAACTTTTTACCATTCCCTACTCCCCAAAGAATGAAATATTTTCTCTTAAGAACATATCCATTTCTCAGCTAAAATTGTATTTTTAGTCCCATTTAATGTTGGTGGTTGTTTCCTCATGAATCGGTATAACATTGATCCTTCGCATTGTGGATCAGGGTGATCCATACTGGTAAGGTTATTATTCATAACCTTAGTGAGTTGTCCTAGTATGGTTATATGTTTTTCAGCCCAAATTGCATTACCAGCTCCACTATAATTATCACGAGTAGGAGGAAAATTCATACATAGATTACGTTCATTAAAATGATCTCAATTCCTTCCACTAGGTTCCATTTATAAATAATGGAATAATCTATATTAGTTTATGAATCACAATACATAATTCCAAACTAGTAAAATACATAAAATAAATTGAATAGTTTATGTATAAAATCTATAATCATAAAAAATGTTTTCTTTAAGAAAGTATTTATTCATAAATCCTTCGTAATGTCTTGCAATGAAAATGTGAATTACCTTAAGCATATCCCCTGAGAGTGTCATATCCAAGAGTGCAGAAAGGCTCATTGTCATGCACCCGTTGTCATTTGAGTCTAGCTCAAAGTGGTGTTTCAGGTTTTACCCCTAGATGCATCTATGCCAGAGCCGCCTCTACCTGATCATATTCGGACAGGGATGTATTTCTTTGAAAATTCACAAAATCTATACATTACCAAAATTCTAGGAAGTTCTTATATACTAATACTCAAATTATAGATTAGGGTAATGTTCCCAAATTTGGGGTCTAATAAATATAGTTTCCAAGTTTTGTACTGAACATAATTTGATACCAACTATAATGCCCCGAACCAAGTTACCCAGAGTTAGTGCATTATGGAATAACATTGGAATGATCATAAGAGATCAAGTATTGAATGACTGATTAGTTTAGTAGCTTTGTAAGTACTAGATACATACATAAGTTTTATATTACATCATGAAACAAAACTACAGCATTGTGTCCCCTTTGAACACACTTATATTCATTAGCATATCCATATAGGTCTATCATTATATACTTCTTCACATCCTAGTAAAATAAAACTTAATAAAGGGGTGACCTCATATGCTCAGTAAGGATAACAATATAACAGAAACTATCATAAATAAGTATAAAAATTTAAGGCAACATATAAGACTAAAACACATTCCTTTTAAACTTAAACATTAGCATAATATAGAAAATAAAAAAATAATTCAATTTTCTTATTCAAAAGGATATTCTACTAGTCCAATAATCACATTTAATATCAATATATAATTTTATAATGAATGAATGCATAATATCAGACATCATAACCACATAGTCAAGGCCTCGTACAAATACTACAAATAAGATTTTTTTAAAGGCCTTGTGCCAAGACAATATTTTGTCTCATGAGACCTACTGATGTGTTGAGGGGCTACATCGGGCCCCACCCATCACTTATTAAGTCCAATGCATTCCTCATATGAAAAGATTGAAACATAATATAATAATTAATATTAAAAGTAGCATACGAAATGTCAATATGTTAACCATAAACCATGAATGGTATAAAAATATATCATCCACAGTCAATCATATAAAAAAACCTTCAATACAATATGGAAGATTGTATCATAATAAATCAACTTCAAAAAAATGTAAAATCTAAAGAAGGATGTTGACATAGATGAAATCAATCAAAAACTATTTGAGTGAAATATCTATTTATACATTGTATTCATTTAAAGGTCATGTAATTATAAAAGAAAACATTTATTTTGAAAATATACTTATAATCTTGTAAGGTAAGATTCAAAGGTGTTAAAATAGAAAAAAATGGTTGCACCTGCCGTATAAGTTAAAAAATATTATTTTGGTAATTTTGTCGAAAAGGTCAAAAAGTAACTTGTTTGGAAAAAATGGAAATATTACTTTCAAAAAAAGTATAAAATGTAAAACAAGGGTATAAATATCATTAAAAAATATTCTAAGAAATAGTAAAAAAATTGAATAAATTTTTAGGAAACATAGATGTGGATGATAAGGAAGTCCTAGTAGATACTTACGTATGAACTACATCAGATAATAAAGAGATTGTAAAATTAAACCCTATTTTGTAATTTTACATAGTCCAGGGTAAATTAAACTCCTATATAATGGTTAACTAATTTTTATTAAATTATAGAAAACCACATGCATAACTATGATATCATATATGAACTTCTAATATTGCATTGTTAATGATATTTCAGTAGTATCATTGTTTCAAGTGTTAACTGATTTGTTTTACTTTATTTTTTTTGTTACTTAAGTCATGTTAATTATGGATAGAATGAATTTTATTAATATACAGAATGGTATTCTGTTCTTTAAAAAAAATTTAATCATTTAAGGAAAACTATTCTTGAATGGTTATGATAAGGAATGAAATTTCATCACGTCGTGTAGACGGTAAGCCATACGTACGTACGAGCGACAATATCATTAGATTAATGGTGAAATATTATGTAATTTAATGGTTTATTATATATAAAAATCATTAACATGTTATATTTACTATTTACATAAATTATACTCAATATTATACCTATCCAAATAATGAAGAGTTGAATAACAAACTACACCACAACGTGGAGACGGCAAGTCGTACGTACGCATGTATGGTGACCTTGTCATTCATAGGATAGATAGAATAATGAATAGGGTTATAACATATTTATAATAAAATAATAGTATGTATAATGTAATAAAGTTATAATTTTGGTATGGAAACAACAAATAAATAGTAAGTGGAAGAAGAAAATAACTTTGAAAGTGGCGATGAAGTAATTACCTCTTCTTTGTGTTCTTCCTTTTGATTTGAACAAAATAGATCCATAAGATGGATTTATGATCAAAGTAAGGACACTAGGTTGAAGTTAGGGTAGTTGGTAAGATATTTTTGTAAGGGTTTTCTGGGCCAAATGGCTTTGGAGTAATGATTTTGAGAGAAGGGGAAGCTTCTTTAAAATATATGAGGGTCAGTTTACAAAAAGAATGAAATATTATTTTATTATAAAATAATTTTCCTTTCTAATTGATCAAAATGTATTTATTTAGAGGATAATGTGGGTATGGGACTAAATATTATCAAAAAATAGGTTTTAGATAGGTTTATGTCATGATATTAACATTATCTTTTCGATTTAACTCTCAGTTAAACATTTTAACGTTTATCATGTCTTCTTGTATTTTTATATTACATGGTTAATAAACATACTATAAATTGCTAAAAGAAAATAAAGTGGATAATTAATGACATATATATAATTATATAAGTCATTTTACTGAAAATTATTTTTTTAATACTATTATATAATTTAATAAAATAGTATTTTTTTAAAAATTCATTTTTATCAATTTAGACAATATTTTGTATTTGGTTTTTGTAAAAGTCATAAAAATTATATTAATTAGAAACAAAAATATTGAATCAATCAGAACATTTCATATTTACCTATAAAATTCTTTAATTCCATAAATACTTTCTAATTATATTTATTTTAATATTTATAATATCATTTATTTGATTCCTTCATTAATAAAGAAATTACTACATCATCATTGTGCCATAAATAAAATTAATTATTTAATTTTTAAAAATTATAAATAAAATAAAATGGTGTATTAATTTTTTATAGGTTTCTAAAAAATATTTATAGTAAAATTTATCTTATATATATCCTTATATTAAAAAATTTTTATTAATTAAAATTTGAATTTAACACTTTTAACTCTTCTTTAAATAAAATAATAATAAATCTCATAATATAATCGAAGTGGATCAAAAAGGATCATATTTTATTACTAAGGTTTATTTTGGTCGATATACACTTATGAAATATTTATAGGATATGTTTTGGGGTAATTATAATATCATTTTTACCTTTGATTACCCAATTTGCTTTTAATTATGGTAAATAAAATTCAAAAGTTACTATTCAAAAAAAAATATTTTCATCCTATTGAACCACATTTTACATAATAATTTCAATGGTGTCTCTAAAAATTTTTAAATTCAATTCACTAAAGAGGTAAAATTACGTTTTATGAAAATTTGAAAATGTGCCAAGAATGTGGGTAAAAGACGTTAAAAAGTTCAATAAAATTTTAATCATCAAATCTTATTGTAAAATGAATCTAATGAATTACATTACACTAATATAGGAATTAGATATGTATTTTTTACATTAAAATAAATTTAAATAAATATAATAATTATTTAAATAAAATATTGTTTTAAACAATAACAAAGTGTTTTTTTTACTATTCATCAAAATAGAATGTTTTCAGAAAAATACCAAAAACTCACCCTAATCTAATTTTGATATTAAGAATCCAAAAATTATGTCCAATTAGGAAAAAAATTATAATTTAAAAAATTGAGTATTACTGTTCGTAACTTACTTTTAAACGACAAGTTTGATTGGCTGCGGTGTGCCAGAACTCGATGTTGTGTAAAACGCAACCTGTTGGATTATTCAAAGAGTAGCATACCGTGGAAGATTGGGGTGTCACATCTATGCCAATATTTCTTGGAGATAACATCCAACAATATCTTAGAGGAATCTCACAACATATACATAGTTATTTTGACCCTCTACTTTAGAGGCCTCTCCAGATGCTCAAATATAGAAAGGACTGCTTCAACATAAGACTTCTCAACAAAAGGTCTGTCGCCCCCTAAAAAGGTCGGAGGATTCTACTACTAAAATTCCCAAGTCAACTCTGCCATACTCGGGGTTGGTCTAACTACACCTCTCATAGACTGTAACTTATAGAATAAGCCCTCTCAGACCAGGGTGCTAGTACTCGTATCTAGAATTGGAATAGGTGTTATAGGTGGAACTGTTTGATGAATAACTAGTAGCTCAATACCCACCACCTCCAGATTATGGTCGTCACCAAATTTAGGGTTTGTGACCGAAGTATTTTGTGGTGGTATTATGAAATAATTCCAAATGAATGCCTCAAAATAGATTTTAGCAACTGAAAAGATCACAGATAGAAAACTAGTATAAGTAATAAAGCCTACGTATAGAAATGACAATGCATCTCCTCCTAATAAAAAAGACGGTTCATGTAGTATATGAGTCCGAAAAATTCCATATGAACATAGGAGGCACCTATCTACCCACTACTAAGTCTAGGTTCAGATATGAGTCTCATTTTCACATATATAGGATAGTCAATTTTACTTTAATAGTTATATTCATTTTTTATTTGTTCTTGTTTAAAATATAAATCATTCAAAAATGGTTGAATTAGATGGATTACAATCTATGGTCCACAAGGGACCATACTTCTTATGAACCAAAATATGACATCCACTTAACCCACCCCATAAAATTATCCTACCTATGAGACCAATGGTTCATGGCTCAATGTTCCATAATTGACTTCATAATGTGTATTATTTAACCTACTCAAGAAAAGACAATTTGGTTAAGGAAAAAGCAATATGTAATAATTATGTTTTACAATACCTATAAGAAGTATCAACATAATTAAAAACATATTCAAGGTAATATAATCATCTAATAGGAAAATGCACGCTGAAATTATATGTGAAAAGAAAAAATGCATGGAATATTAGTCCTAGTGTGCTAAATATGGTAGATCATCTAATGCACCCAACTCATTTCATCAGTCCTTATTAAAGAAATAATTATCTTAACAGTACCAATATAGAAAAATTCATAAAACAAGTGTGTTACCCAATGCTGATGTTGTATCAACTATAAATTGAATAATTAATAACAACGATTTCCCATCCCATGTTATTTGGGTTTCCCCTAAATATGGGTTAGCTACATCCAGGATTAATGTCATTTCCAAACCCCAATAACTTATAGTCTCCATTATAATATCCAAAAATTAATATAGATGAAAAATAAAGCTTATGATACCACTTTGTAACATCTCAACCTAGGATCCACTTAATCAGTGACCCGAGTTGGTGGGCCAAATGACCTCAAACATGCCTCCCCATATACCAGAGGATACTGACTTCAAGTGAGGTTGTAAAGGTAGTACATTGGTGAGACTATACCCTCATATCAGAATGGAATAATGGATAAAACTAATAATAAAATATACAAATGTGGAAGCGTGATATGATAGACATAATCAATAAATTGTGGAAGTGAAAATTAACAGACAGAATATATAAATAACATAAGAATAAATATAAATGAACTACTTAATAATAACTAAAATCCATGAGGTAGGGTCAAAATATATGGATTCATGGAATGATGATATACAAAATGGGTACATGGGACATACAGATATAAACATGCTATAAAAATGTAAAGGAAAAAGTGAAAAAATATGCTTCTCAAGCATCTTGGGCTAATGCCCAGTCCTCTTCTCCAATGATCTTACTATAAGTAAGCATATCAATATCCTGTCTAAGGGTTCATGCCCTTGTAAATACTTGTTGAAAGATTATCCTCTTAGGTACCAAAGTCAGCCTGAGTAGGGTGTGATATGAAAATCTCAGAAGGTCCCCACCTATTGAGAATACATGTAATCCAAGTAGTGCTCTAAATAAATAGTGTGTAGGAAAAATTAATTATTGAAAATGTTGAATAAATAAATAACCTGGCCAATCAATATCCCAATGGACACCTGGAGGATCTACCTTGTTCGGTTCATGGTTGAGAATCATGTTTGGTCATAAAACACACATATATATGTAGAAATAGTTTATATATGTATTGTTTAATTATATATTTCATCCACCAATAATAACCAAATACACGTGAGCATAAGTGGCCATATACCAAGAATAATCATTACTGGTTGGATCGGGGTGTCACTTAGACATCCATTACTATTCCAAATGATCCTAAAATATCGTGCAATTGGTACATGTTCTACATCAAAATAAGAGTGTGAGATGTCATGAAAGACACTTGGGATGGTCAGTGAGCCATCATATCATCATTATAACCAAGTAACGTGGTGCATAAATACTAAAATACTAATTGTGTCAATGGTGCATGATGTCATACTTAACACCCGATGTAAGGGAGTGTGATTCCTTCATGCTTAGCCGAACCATTACCATTATACCACAACCTTTATAATGGTGAATTTGTAATTATAATAAATGTCATGACTGAAAAACCTCTCATGTAACAAAAAATACCATTTCATTTATGACAAGATATAATCACACTTCTAATATAGGCATGAGGCATTGCCTCTCATACATTTAATTCATCAAGATAAAATATGTAAATCAGGAATAATAGTTGATTTAAGCACTTAACAAGGAATAAAATAATAGGCATGGATTTACCACACTCTATAAACTATTTCATTTAATTAATACAATTCATTTAAAGAAAATAACTATCAGGAATAAGTCAATTCATATTAACATTAAATTTAATTCACTAATTCCAATGTAATCCATTTCATTAGGCTTATTAGGTTTTAAAAGGTGTGGTATTAAAAAAAGGAAATTACCTACAAGGGGAATTACAACTTTGAGTGGTAAAAACACCCAAGAGCTACCTTGGGTTCCATTTAATACTCATGTATCAAGGGATATTTCATTTAAAGGAGATTCTTGAAATTAAAAATTCATCTCAAGAATTTTAGTTCAATTATCCATAAGTGGAAATTTCACTTGGAACACTAATGGGGTGTTCATAAATTAGGTAAACATTCACTATGTTACCCAAAAAAGAATAAATATGAATTTATTATGGTGAAAGGATCAATTTTATATAAATAACTCAATTATAAGTGGATTCTCAGAAAAGGCCGGCATGCGGAACACCAACGTAGCTACCAGGAAATGAAACTCAAAGGGGAAAAATGTGAAAACCTACCACAAGGTCATAGAGTACTCCTCACTCAATATCGAAATTAGAATCAGAGTAGGTTGGGAGAGATCTGTGAAAGGGTCAAACACCCCAAAAATAGGGAAAATGAGATTTTATCTAAATAGTGCAATAGATCTGAAGAACAACAGAGATGGGGAGGGAGAAAAAGGAAGTGTATACCTTAAGGAGTCCAACACATCTTATGTATCACAAATTGTAGTTCGGACATGTGAGATACTTTTATACCTAGATCAGAGGTGATTTGAAGTGTAGAGGATAAAAAACACTAAAACAACCACTTGGGGAAGGAAGGTGAAAATAGAAAATGTTATAAGATTATATAGAGTCATTTTAGTCTTTTCACACAAAAAGGGGGTGCACCTTGCAGAGTTAGGGGCACAATTTTTTTAACTATGCACAAACCATGAAAAAGGGATCTCTCCTAAAACCCAATAGCAATACATGGATGTGTACCTCAAGTCACATAGTTTCATAAAAACTATTCAGCCTATAGGTATCCATTGTCTACAATGTTATCAATGAAACTATATGGCCTGGTCAGCACGGTTTCTCAAAACTGTGTAGACTAGTCTTTTTCCAAATTTTCTAGAAATATAGGTACCGAACAAGTCATAGACACTCTTTGGACCTTCCTAATGCCATAGTACATGTTTAAAATGATTAATAAAAGTATTAAATTTTAAAAATAATTAATTTATACCTTCATGAAAAGATGGGTTGTTACATGTCTTCCTTGATAAATATTTAGGACTACCACTTGAGAGATGTAGAGTTTACAATTTATCTAGTACAAGGAGCATCATAGATATCCATTCCTCCTTAAAGGATGGGTACAACTATATTTTTGGAGCTCAAGAGGAAGATAATGACTTAGAATCTAATGTTTTTATATGACCCAAGGATTCATTGTGGGGTTCAACCTTTATTTTCACCAGGAAAGAGGATGGTACCCTCATGGTTTTCATGGATTATTACCATTTGAATCAGCTTGTGGTCAATAAACTATACCAACTACCTACTATAAATTCTATGTTTGACTAGATCTAATGAGAAAGTGTTTTCTATATGAATTTTTGTGGTCTTTCTAACCTTAAGTATGATTTATACCATTAGATATACTAAGAAAACATTTTTCAGTGTATATGGATTGTAAAAGTATTTCTTCCAACCATTCGATCACATGAATGAACTAGTTATTTTCATGGTTTTGATTAATCATGTTTTGCACCCATATATGGAAATATTTTTTGTCATATTCTTGAGTAAAATCATGTTGTATTCTCATACTCGATATGACTATGTCTAACATCCGAATATCATACTAGATACATTGAGAGAGCATAAATTGTATGATAATCTAAAAAAAATCACTTTTGGATCAATAATGCTCAATTCCTAGGTCACATCATCTTGGAGAAAACAGTATCATTTGAACCATAGAAGCTAAGAGTCACAGTTTCTTGAGAGAGACTAAATAACTACTTTGACATATGAAGTTTCTTAGGAATTTATGGATATTACAGGTCATTAATCCATGATTTCACATTCATAGAAACACTTATTATATGATTTTCTAAAAAATTTGTGAAATTTTTGTATCCTAAAGCACGTGAGAGAGCATTTTAAGAGTTGAGAGGATGTTTTACTCTACTAGTGACCAAGATTTTACATAATCTTTTAAGATTCTATATAGTTTATTGTGATGCATCAAGAATTGTTATGGGTGATTCCATTATGTAGGGAGATTGATTCATGGCGTAAACGTCTCATTATTTTAGGACTCATGAGCATAAATACCCCACACATGTTGTTGAGCTAATATCATTGGTTCATGCCTTACATTTATTGAGGTATTATTTATTAGGGGATCCATTTATAGTGCATAAAAACAAAAAATTCCTCAAAAAATCTTCACACATCATGAAATGAATATGAGACTGTGAAGATGTATTGAATACCTATAATTTTTTTACATGAATTTTAATTATTGAAAAAGGAAGGGAAATACCATTGTAGATAAAATGAGTTGCAAAAATCAAATATAGGAAATCTAGATGGTCTGTAGAGAATGTAAGTTGATTGAATTATACTTTGAGATGCATTTAGAGGTGAAGGACCATTAGGTAAAACCTATACAATCATCATTATAAGTGGAATATTCAATTTTGGATAGAGTGAGGATATAGAATATTTCATATCCTTTGGGCTTGGTCCTATGGGAGCACATTACAGGTGAGGATCCACCACTTGGTTGGTTTGTCGACAGGGGGAGATATTTTACATTCATAGGAAATATAAGTTTTGGAAAAAATAAAATAGGTGTTTATGTGTGAGTCTTAAGACTCTTATTATGTATTAAATCATGGTATTAATAAGATGTATCACGACTTGAAACACTAATATTTGTGTACAAGGATGAAACTGTAGATAATGAGGTTTTTACTCGGTTTTCCACATATCAGAAGGTGAAGGTGGAACACCAGTGGCCTATGGGGCATGTTATAGCCACTACCCATTTAAATGTGTAAATGGGATGAAATATTTATGAATTTTGTGATGGGTTTACCGAGGTTAACTTAAGGATATGGCAATGTTTGGGTGATCATAGAAAATTTGACAATGGTCACACATTTCATGCCTAATAAAGAGATATTTTCAACATATGATCTAAAGAGGCTATATGTTAGGGAGATACTACACCCCCATGGATTTCCACATATTATCTTACTGAACATGGATTATTGGTTCACATAATGATTCATGAATGGGATTTAGATGGAATTGGGTTTATAGGTACGTCTGAGTACATCCTATAAGCCATAGAATTAGAGGAATTCTAACCGTATGGTATAGGTTTTAGAGGACATGATCCAGGATTGTGTTTTTGATTTTATAGGTTCTTCGTAGAAAAAACTATATATCAAGGAATTTTCATATAATAATAGATTTCATGAAACTATACATATGCCACATTACGAGGCCCTATATGGTAGTCCAACCCATTAACCCTTGTGATGGTTAGAGGTAGGATAAGAATAACTCTTGGGACCTCATATCATATAAGAGACTTAAATGAAGGAATAAATTATTAGGAATCATATGGATACAACTACATATATATATAAGTTCTTATGTTGACCACCATCGATGAACTTTAGAGTTTGAGGTTGAGAATCGAGTCTTCTTTCATGTTTTAACAAGACTGGGGAATCAATTGTTTATTTGGAATGGGAAATTAGAACCTAGGTTCATTGGGACCTTGAGATCATGGGGATATTCGATTTGACATCCTATCGGTTTCTGTAAGGTCACCGGTAACATGACATGAACTAATTATTCCATGTTTCATTGCATTGATGTTATCATTTAGACTCATATTGCATCTTTCATCTTAATGAGGTTGAATTAGAGGTGGACACTTCTTTTGATGAGTATCTGGTGTATACTTTTAATCAGATAATGAAGGCTCTCCAAGGAAGTTCTATTTATCTAATTTGGGTGTTATATTAGCATTACCATTTATAGTATAAGGCTTAGATGATAGATTTCTATGTATAAGCTTATTGGCCATAACTTTTCTCAAATGACGCTTTAACAAAATTGCAAGGCACAATTAGGGATAATTTGTTTTAAGGAGTGGAGGTTATAAAATCCTAAATTTTTATTATAGATTTAATTTATTAAATTTCACAATAAATCACTTATTTTCATTTAATGTATGTTCTTAATGGTTTAATGAAGTTTTTGGGAGAATAAGATGAATATTCATAGCCTGAAGCTCTTGTTTTAGGAGAAATATCATGAGGCCCATGGTTTGACTGTTGATAGGTATAACCATAATGCTCAACCATTTAGACCATTAATAAGATATTAATATTCATTTTAATAGGGAACAATAGGTCACACGGTCATGTGGGGTGTTGTAGTAAACTGAAAAGTTGTGCATGTATTGCACACGAGTTTCAAAGATCATGCGCCTAAGCTAAAAAAGTAGTTCCACATAGGAAGTGGAGCCATTTGGTTTTACCAAACAGTGGGGTCAAAACATTCAACCACAAAAAATGTGTAAAATTCAATTTTCCCAAACCATATTTAAATTTGAAGAACTTGTTTATCCTTAATTGTTTCAACACCACTCCCACATGCATGAGGATCTCCCTTTTTCACTCTTAGGAATTTTGATAAATCCTTCGTTTGAGATTGGAATCAAGTTTTTTTTCACATTGGATCCATATAGTTAATACAATCAATAATATTAATTCCACTATTGTTTATCCCACTGTATTGAATGAAAAATATTTTCAAGCTAATATGCACTATTTTTAACGAGTTCTTATATTTCTTCTATTTCTCCCATTAAAGCTTGAGTTAAAGGCTAGTAATGAATGATGAGACTTCCAACCATATAATTTAGATGGTCTAGACCTTTTCCCATAATGTCTTGATGTTTTTATCCTACACTATAGTTTTTCATAGAGAAATTTCTGGGAATTTCATCAAAAATATGAAATACCTTAATGTTAAATGTTGTAAAAAATGTTTTGATGTATCTTAGTCTCTTTGAATTCACTAGAGGTGATTGACCTCAACATGAACCACCCCTTCAAGTGGGTTCATTTGAATTCCTATAATAATTCCACCCATTTGGGTGAGCTGAGCTTGTTACCCATGAGTGGAATCTCCCTTGGAATTAAATTTGAACAAGAAAGGTTAAATACCACTTTTTCAACCATATCATTAATAAATGAAAGGGGATGATGAAATGGATATGTTTGAAATTATTAATTGATGTGGATGACCCATTAGATTATGAAAATAATGTAAATGGTTCATAAGGTGGCATTGAAACTAACAAAGACCATATTTTTATTACCTATATGTGAATTGGATAATGAATTGAATGTGATCAATTAATTATTAACAAACGAATGGACACAAACAAGTCACATTGAACGCCCTTGTATAAAATTATTTGTGATGGATAATCAGTATGGAACTAATATTAAAGTATGGAATCGACATCATGGTATGACACCGATAACTTATTATATTGGTTGCCTCGGATATTACCCTGGATTAATCTTACAAGGGCCATCATGGAGTTTCTTCATGGGATCCACCCTAGTCAACATTGATTTTACTATGCATAATCTCTACAGTATTAAATAGGACACCCTGGTTACTATCCTTGGGTTCAATCCCATTTAGGTCTACATTATACTATGTTTTCTATGGATTAACTCCATGGAATTGAATAACATGACTTGGTCAATGGACCTTTGTCTTAGACCATGTAGGTATAATACTTGACACACAGACATACTCCATCAATGATTCCTAATTCTATATATAGTTTTACTTAACTTATAGAATAATTATTATATAATATACTTAATTAATTGGGTATATCAATTTATTATTTACATATTTATTCTAGTTATACCTCCAAATTATTACAGCTTATACGTATGAACTGGACCTGTTATAAACACCATTCTTGGTGGAATACTATGAATATCTAACACCCTATTCATGACACAAATTGGTACCTAGATAGAATTTATGATTATAGGTAGGGGAAAGGGGAAGGTTCCAACCATGTATGAGTGATTCCACTATGATAGGCTATAGTAATGGAGAAAAGTACCAAGATTATACTTTTTATTCAAGATGAGATGGATTTTGGGATTTTTTCTCAATATACCCATGTATATCCCCATTTTTTATAAGATATTGTATATTTCAATCATTTTTATACTAGTATATAAATTTTAATTGGATGATTTACCTTTTACTTTTACATATTATTGAATCTATTTATGTTGTTTATTTTATAATTATGCCATTGTATTTCATTCTTATCCAAAATGTATAGTCTTCCTATCATAATATCACAAAACCTTACTACTAGTTGGTAACCTATGGAATACTGGGAGGTGTTTTTGACGCTAGGTGGAACTCCGGTTTAATTACATCTAACTAAACTAAACCTGAGGTGCTACCAACGTGGCCCATTGGACCCCTCATAGTTGAAATAATTGGAAAATATTATGAAAAAAACAATGTGATCCAACCTTTCCATGAATAATTGAATAATGTTAAGATATTTTTTCTTCAAATAACTAGTTTTAGAGACATGTAATTAAAATCCTCATGTAGCGATAATTTGGGAACTCTTGGAAACATCACTTGGTCAAAACAACCTGAACATGTTCTTATTTTTAACAATTAATCATGGTCTTGAATACCCCTTTCTTATGAGAGATTCAAATATCAGAGTATTCCTAAAACATACATAATCCAATATTTCTAAATTAATTTTCATCAATCCCAAATTTCGTATATATCTCAAATTGGTAATTTCGTAGAAAACTCCATAAAATAGGTAAACTTATTGTATGATAATTAAAATAAATTTACAATCAAATTTTTTTGCCATTTTTATAATACCACTTCTAAAATACTTGTATAAATAAAAATAATTACATTATATAGAAACATTATTATAGAAATTATTATCTAATTTCCAATTATAATTATCCATGGCTAATAAAATCACAAATAAAAAATCATTTTCAATTCTATTATCTGGAGTAATATTATAAAAATCAAGTTATTATAAAAATATTTCTATTTATTTTTATTATTTTTAAACCATCTCTTAGAAAATACGAAATTTATTTTTATATGACCACAAATTTCACACTCTATACATATTAAGTTCCCACTTTACCAATATTAACTTATATCTATCATATTCCAAAATATACTCCTTATTTCTGATGATGTTTTTTTGGTATCAAGGTAATACCATAAAAAATGGACAATAATTACTTAAAAATCACTAATGTTAATCATTCAAATAATATAATTCATCAAAATTGATGAAATCACATAATAAATTGAAAATAAAAAAATTATTCATTTTATGCTTTATTATTCTAAACGAATCTTGGTAGATATTATAAAAAATAGTACTATAATGTTCTTACACAATGCCTGGGTTTTTTATATGTCTATCAGAACCCAAGAATTAATATAATATAAAAATGTATTTTATATAAATATATGTTTATATTTAGTGGGAATGAATGGGAAACCATTAATCATTGTAATAGAAATAGAGATATGAGACATTGATACTCGTAATAAGTCTTAGTCATGTATTCCAAAAACTGGGTATCAAAGATTCAAACACATTACATCATTTTCAATTACCATACCAAATATTTATTGATTTTTATTATTTTATTTACCTCTATGTCTTTTTTACAATAATATTTATGAAAAAAGAGGCAAGCTATTAGTGGCTCATGGTAAGTGATAACCACGTAACATACCCATGTAGAATCTAAAAGCTATTTTAGAGGTTCTCAAATAGTTTATCTAACCATGAGGCCAAAACATAAATACTACACTAGTTACATCAAACTCCATCCACATAGTTGGCATGAAGGTTATTAAATTGTGCATCTAAACAATATAACCAAACCAATTGACCAAATTGGTTTCATTAAAAACGTGAAATTCCCTCTTTTCCCTCACACATTTTAACACATTTCTCCCAAAATACTCCCTTTTTTAAAGTCTAAATCATCTCACATGTTTAGATCATATATTATTCTCCTTTACACAAGTTTTTTTTGTTTATAATTTTTTCTATAATCACTTGTGGATCTTAAATTAAGATAATTTTCTTCCCTCCCCTATTATTTTTCTCTTACCCCTCTTGGATTTATTTTTTCACCTTGTCCATGGTGGATTTGGGTTTATATTATATGCCCCTAATTAAAATATTTAATTATTTTAAGGGACTTATTCACCTATTAATAGAAGATTCACATCACTAGGATGTGATTTAATTTGATTTATGTAAGTGGTTTCATGCTTTTCCTTTTTTAAGAACCATGAATTCTTAGATTTATAACACTATTTTTTCTATTAAAAAGTATTCTATACTACCATAATGTACTAGTTTATTATGATTTTCCTATCTAACATATTTCTCTTATGTTTTTGGGAATTAATTATTTTTATAATGTAAGTGTTATAAGTTGAAATGACAGCTAGATATTATGTGTTTTATGAAACGCCCTATGAAAGAAAAATGATTTAATTTTGAAAATGAAATTATTTGAAAGGGTTATTGAACATGGGAATATAAGCTATTAAGATGTGATCATAAGAAAAGTACAGCTAGGAAATTAATACATTCTCTAACACCTTGGAATATTACACTTACTACATGAACATTTTTATGAATTTTATTATATGTTCGTGGTTCCCCAAGATTGGTGTCACAATGTTACTAGTTAGTTGATGATGCTCCCCCTAGGGTTTGGCACATTATTGGTTACAATTTTTTTACACATTAGATAATATACATATATTTTGGACCCTTAAACTTATACAAATTATGGATTCTCCCATAAAACATTTTTGGAATTTATTGATAGATAAATTTTATATTTAGTTTAAACTTTTTCCAAGAATTCAATGATTTACTTGATTTTAAAATTTTGAAATAATTTTTTCAAATGGTTTGTTTTAAAACTAGAATTATTTGATTTTTTTAAAAGGATTATCATAGAATACATAGTTGGATCCTATTCGGACTGTTCTAGTCACACTTTATAAACACACTTTTTATGTATTTAGATATTGTGTTGACAAAAATTTGTAATGTGAAGGAACCTCTTGGTGGTGATGGATATTATAACTAGATTTATTTCGGTTGGAGGTTTTGACCTAGTGGGAGTGGGACCTCATGTAACAGAAAGATGAGTATCAACATTTTTTTATATTTTCTTAGCAATTTATACTATAAAAATATACTCTTTTTTCACTAATTTAACTCTCATATCATTTCCATTTTTTATATATCGAATCCTTACATTTTATTATATAATGATAATGACTTCTTCATAATGGTTGGTGTGTTTTCAATTTAAATTACATTTATGATTATTCCATTTTAAAAACTATTGATATATTTTTATTTAATTGAGATCATGAACTACATCTTCCTATGATGATTTCATATTAAGTTCCTAGTTGGAGCCCCTTTTGAAGACTAGTTGGGTTATTTTGAGCGAAACTATTCCCATGGTTTTTTCCTAATGTGAAAATGTTAGTTTCCTTTACAAAAGGATCAATATTTCCATTTGGGAATTTCTATGGACCATATCAAGTGACCTTATCAAGGATATCTTGGTCTAGTTCATGGAAAAATGGAATCAGTACCCACATCATAATTTATGAAACATGGGAAGTCCTAGTAAATAGTAGATAGGATCATTGATACTTGAGGGTTAGGTTGTGAGTTTATGGAAACAACTCATCATAATCGTAACAAGCCAAAAATTTTACAAATGAAAATTTCCATTATTATAATTATTTTATATAGTATAAATCACATAAATTCCCTAAGATATCACAATACAAACTTCATAAATGATTAATGAATGAAATAATTGGTATTTATAGAAATTTAGGAACCTAAACCAATGTAATAGTAAGATGACCTTTGGAATAGTGATATGACCCTTATGAATAGTAAAACGGTCAAGAGAATAATAGCCTCACCCATTAATGTATAAATAAAAATTATCCATCTAATAAATTAAAATATGATGTAATTATAACAATGTATAAGTAATTAAATGTTTCAAAAATGATAAATTTAGTGTTGGTATTTTTAAAAAACATAAATGTTTATTTACAATTTTATAATTAATATAATGATTTAAAAGAAAATTTATTCTAATAAAATATTTTTATAAATTACTATTTTCATTTCTTGTTATTATAAGATAATTTTATGAGACCATAAAAAAATTTCAATGTCATAAAATCAGTTATAATTTTAATGTCGATATTTTTTAATAAATGATTATTTTAATTAAAAATTAAATTTATCATATTTAAAAAACTATTTTCATAAAATAGAGTCAAATTTATTATTATACATATATAAAATTTTTTAGGGTATATTTTTTTTTCTATTTTTCTTTTATAGATGATTTTTTTTGTGAATAGTGAAATAGAGTAATTTATGGTATTTGAAAAATACATGAATTATTGAGTCATATATGATGTATGGTTTTTATAATCCTATAATATAGAAATATCCTTTATTATTTAATATATTTATTTATATAGTTAAAACTATTCTTAGTATGGTTCAAAAATAATAATCGAATGAATACAATTTTTAGAAAATACCCCTCTCCTCTACTATAAACACCACCCCTCACCACCTCCTCTCCTCACACCTAAAAAACATTTAATCTTGTCCAAATTCTACCCAATGATATTACCAAGTCTCTACCCCACATCCATGAGCCTTTTTTGAAAAGAAAATACCAAACCCAATTTTCATAATGTGGTTCTCAAGGAGAATAATTCAAGAGGTAGAAACATATTTCTTCTTCATTTAATTTCTTTTCTATATATTTTAGTTTTATTTTACAATACTAAATTACCATTATCCATGTGAAATGATAAATAAACTATTTATTATATGATGAAATTGTATTTTTTTAATGTTACAACCCATGATCATCTCTCTTCCACTCCCCTTTTGTTCTAAAAATGAAAACATTGTCTCTAATGTGTTAACTTTTCACATTCAAGAAAGAGAAGTTTTCCATTTCCATTTCCACATTCAAGGATAGTCGTAAAACTATTTAAATGGTAAAAATATATTATAATATATGTATTACATCTTATTTAATGTTCTGTAACTATTCTATATACATAATACTAATTAGTAAAACAAAACTAGTTTGCAATGAATTAAAAAAGACCAAAATAATCTAAACAATTATGATTAACGTTTAACCTAATGAATCATCCAAAGATGCAAAAAAATGTATATAAGACCATATTAGATTATTATTTTTCACTAATTACTTATAATTTCAATTCTCAAAAACTATTTTCATTTCATATGAAATTTTATACATGTATACAAGTAAATTGATTATGAAAACCAAGGAAACAAACACTCCCAAAATTATGGAATTGTATGTTATATGTTATAAAAAAGGCCATAAATGAACTTAATAAAATTATAACAAATAGAAGAGGTTTTAAATTAAATTATTAATTAATCTAATTTCATTTTCATGGATATTAAGTATAAGTTTTGAACACTTTCAGACATAAGTTAAGGGATTCATTCCGACCACCCTTTTCTATCAGGTTATGATTTCTATCAATTTTCCCAAATGTAATTCTTCTTTATTTTTATATAATTATTATACATTATGTGTTTATTTCACAAAATCATGTATCCAGATCATTTCATCCATCTTTTATGAGTAAATAATTGTTTAAAAAGGTTCCCTTCTCAAATATTCTTGATAAGAAAGCCCAATTAAATGTAACATCCCAATTGCACACCCATTTTTTAATTTCACTCCATAATACATATTAAACCACTATTAATTTAATAAAATAACAAATTTTATCATGATAGATTATCTTGGTTCATAATAATGAATATTCCTTTTTCCACTTTAAATTATCATTAATATTTTATTAAAATCGCACTAAAATGTTTCATTTCTAAAGTCTATTAAATAGGTTTTTAAGTGTTTTATCTTCACATTGACATAAATTATCATGATATATACCTATATTACCTTATTAATGTCCATGTATTATTTACATCTATTATTTTGTGGAAACTTTTATGATAATACCATTTTTCATGCTCCATTACATGATTAAAATAGCAATTTAGTTCCATGGGTAACCATTATGTTTATGTTTGAATCTTCATGTGGAACACAGATGCATGAAAATATTATATTTGTTCAACCTAGATAGCACTCCAATTAATTGGGTAATGTTTAGTCTTATGAGACATCGTGTTAAATGGTCATGGTGGTTAACATTGACTCATGCTCCTCCAAGTGAAATGGTCTTTGTGGTTAACCTTGACACATTCTCCTCCATGTGAAATGGTATTGGTGGATAGTCTTGACTCATGGTTATGTCGTGTTGTATGATATTAATGAATTCTTATGATTCCATGATTACATGACCCCATTTTCTGTATTATATTCTTCCATATGTTTGTTCATGTTCTATTCCATTTTATGTTATCTTGTTATTCCATCAAACACATGTGCTATGACTTATTAACATTATTATCATTTTACTAGTATTTTTAGACTATCCCTTTGTTCATGTATTCCCCAATTCATCCTATATAGATATAAGATCTCAAAGAAGTTAGGAGCTCTTTATTAAGATTAAATGATTTTTTTTATTTTGGTTCCATGTTTTCAGTTTTATATACCTAATCATCCAAATACACTAGACATTATGATCCTTAGTTTGTATTTGAATGCCAGTTATTATTAAAATATTGTAATGAAATGTGTAAAAGTATAGGGCTGTTATATTTGGCATCAGATAAAAATCTAGAAATTTTTAGATATTAGGACTATAGTGCTTTTGTAAGAACCCTAGGGATAATTCTATCACCATTGATAACCTAGATTAAGACATAGGTGATCAAAATTTAAGATATAATTTTTCTTTAGAAGTTTATCCTATTTTGTTCAATGTTTTTTTACATTATTATTTGATAAGTATTCAAGACCTTGTGATTGTAATTTCGTTTTCTTAGTTAATGTTTGGATATATGATAACCATTTCCAACAATCAATGTGATAGGAAATGTGATGATTTCTATAATGAAATTGCAAATATGGTGGGAATATGAGCTCAAAACCTTATGAAAGTACCTTATCAACTAACTCATGTTATGTATAATAAATTTAATCACATGGAACACCATAATTATCCTAATAAATATCAAGATTCAATTGAATTCTTTATTTAACAAACACCTCCCATGTTTAATGGACTTTTCTGATCCACTCATCGTAGAACAATGGATCAAATACATTGAGAAGATATTATCTATCTTCCAGTGATCAAAAAAGATAAAGTTGTGCTTGTGGTCTATCATTTTTATGGGGAAGAAGACCAGTGGTGGACACTGATCAAGAACAAAAAATACTAATGATTAAATTGATTCTATAGATTGCATGGAATTCCAGAGAATATTATGTAATAAATATTTTCCCTGAACTCCCCATATTAATATGGATAGGGAGTTCCTCAGTCTGAAGAAAAAGGATGATGAGTCTATTGAAGTGTATGAAGAAAACATCACATGATTTTCATAATTTAACATTGGCTTTTCGAGGAATACCGAATGAAATGTGGATCAATTGTTCATCAATCTAAATCAATGTATACGAAAAGTGTTGGAGATTAGTTACATTGAAAATTATGAGGGGATTTCCTATTGTGCCGTTATGGTTGAAATATATATTGGAGAATCTTAGTGGGGTCATAGATCTAGATATAAAATCATAAAATGGAGTTTAATATGGGAGAATTAGTAGGAAAATACAAGTATAAAAAGAAAACTCATCATCCAACATGCTATTATTTTGGGAACAATCATCCTAGGAACTATCTAAAGGGAACTAAGAGATACTTCAAATGTGGAGGAATGGAGAATCCGGATTGTAAAGACCTGGAATTTCCATGGAAATATTTTTCTGAAATACATGGGAATTTTACGAGTCTGTGAAAATTTACGGCGCACGATTCCGAGGCTCGGTGTTCCCGGAATCCTTTTTTGAAATTTTGTTCGGGTACGTTCAACAAATGTACGAGTAGGTTTTTATAACTTTTGAACTAGTGCTCAGAATTGAAATCTGAGGGCACCGTTGAACTCGCATCACCGGTATTCGCTTGAAGCTTTCACCTCGGTGGCAGTTTATTGGGAATAAAAGTTAGTTTTTGGCTTTTCATAAAATAATAATAAAATAAAGTGTGCAACACTTTATTTTACATTGAGCCATCATTTGGGGTGAGGTAGTTAAAACCTCTTCATGGGGGTTGGAGGTGGGACCACCACACCTTAACCTCCCATGAGAGGTTATAGTGGTGGGTCCCACCTGAACATAACCTCCCGTGAGAGGTTACAACGTGGGGACCACCCGAGATCGCATAACCTCTATTTTAAATAATTGGGGTGGGGACCACCCGACCCATATTGATGGAGGAGGATAAAACCTCCTCAACCCCCAACCCCCATTAAATCAGGAAAGACCCCTTGACCTCCCCTAATTAATCCATTACAACTCTCATGCAATAATAAGTTGGAGCCACTTAGTTTTATTTTCAAATTGAATTGTTTTGCCAATGAAATATTAGACAAACCAATCTAATATTATTTCACTTGGAATTTTGGTGGAACTTGAGAAGTGGAAAGATTGGGTGGATTAAAATTCTCCTAACAAAGAACTCTCCTCCCAACGAAGAACGAAGAACGCGAAGAACGCTGGTGACGATTTCTTCTTCGACTTCCTTCCTCGAGTCCTACCGACGTGGAGCGTCTTCCACGAGCTGATGCAGCTCGGTTTTGGAAATGTGTAGCGAACGCGACGAATGAAGATTCTTTTCATCTACGTTCTGCGATGTCAATGAATGAAGAATGATGAATGACGAATCAAAAGGTAGGGGGTTTATTTCATGTTGATGCTTTACTTGAATCTTCTTCTTCGATTGGAAAGGATTCGTTGCGGGTGAGTTGTTCTTTATCATTATTAAAATCTTGATGAACCGCATGCTACCACCCAAAACACAGAGGGAGCAGGCCAAACCAACATGGCCCCACCCCCTCTGCCATTCTAGTTTTTGGTGATCTTCGATGAGGTGAAGAAGGCAGCGACGACGAAGGCCACGCTACCTACAACTTCAGTGAACTGTGCCGCTCCCGCGATGCCCCGGTGTTCCTGTCCAAACACCGCCGGCCCGCAACAGCCCGAGCCGCGCCGAACCGGCCTGCCCGGATGCAACCATCTGCAGGCCCTCCTACACGCACGCTGGACGCACACCCTGCCAGCCTTCCTGCATGCTTCTCGGAAACTCGTGCCCTACCTGGCGCCCCAAGGCCCGCTGCACACCCTGCCCGGTGCTACGCGGCCTGCCCCGCCCCCTGCCCGACACCCCACGGCCTGCCCCGCACACTGCCTGACACCCCGTAGCCTACCCCGTGCCCTAATCGACACCCCACGGCTTGCTCACAGCCAACCCGCAAGCCCTACCGGCCTCCCAGTGCCCTGCCTAACACACCGTCGGCCTCTTGACGCCCTAGCCGGTGTCCTGTCGGCCTGCCCTGCGCCCCGCGCAGGCTACCTGTGCCCTGCCCGGTACCCCGTCGGCCTTTCCGTGCCCTGCGTAGTATCCCAGCGCCTGAATCAACCTCCCAGTCCAAGCTGGCCGAACCGTGCCACTCGCGGGCGCTGGCCGAAGCGGCCCCGGCCTCCGGGACGAACCGCCCACATAGTCCACTAGGTCGGGCCCAGCGGACTGGGCTGAACCTAGTGAGATGACCTGTCCAATGGGTCGGGTCAGACCCAATGGGTCTGACCAGGTCGGCCCAGACCAGGTCGGCCTAGTCTGGGTTGGGCCGAGTCTGTCCGACCGGGTCAGACTGGGCCCAGGCCCATTACTGACTATGTAACTTCCATTGGTCGTAACATTGGCACCAGATGACCATTTCACGAACCATCAGCGGTGCTGGTTTTCTTGGATCACAAAGGTCCCTTTAAGTATATGCCCCTGGAGTTTGGGGTAATGTTGAGATACGGTCAAGATGGATCGTACATGAATCCAATCGGGCCCCCGGGACTAAAAAGCTAGTAACTCACAGATCCGACATCTGATTAACGCGATGTCTGTTGCGTTGAGACCCCTATGACAACACATACCTTTGAGATACATCTTCGTGTGACTTGGTGGATCTCTATGTGTCAACACTTGGCTTGAGGTGCGGACCCTCCCGGAATCAATCGTGATTTGTGGAAAACCTTTGGATAGTTGTGTACTGATGACTATTCCTAGATCATGTATTGGTTTGATAGTTTTGACTTTTGTCCCAGGTTCATGTGTTGGTCCAACAGAACAGCTGGTCCTGGATCATGTATTGGTCTGACAGCTGTGATGACTGTCCCTGGATCATATGTTGGTCTGACAATTCTGACTTTTGTTCTTGGTTCATGTGTTGGTCTGACAGAATAGCCGGTCCTGGATCATGTGTTGTTCTGATAGATCTGATGATTCAATGGCTATATCTAATCGTCTTTATCTCTGTACATAATTTGTATACATGTGTGAGCTGAGTCAGCAACTCTTGTGTTTCCTCATGAATGAGATGGATTACTTGATAACTTAGGTATATGTATGTGCATTTACCTAAGTGGGGTTATATGTCGATTTCATACTTTGTGGTTTATCCATATTAGATTTTGTGATACCTTGAGGGTATAGGGGTCCCTACAGAGTATTGTTATACTCACCCCTACATGGGTTATGTCCGCACCTCGTTGTGTTGGATGCAGAAGATGGACAACGCCTACTACGTATCAGAGTAGCAGGATTGGGTGGTACCCGGAGGTGGTCCTTATGACGAGTCGGTACACATAGGAGAATGACAGACATGGAGTGATGAAGAGGCCATCTGTACCTACCCTTAAGGTAGGAACCTTGAAGGATGACCTAGTAGCTACTTTACTTTTCTTCAGTTGTACTTGTTTTTCAGTTGTACTTGTACTTTCCTATTGGGCTTGTATTTCCGGCCCCTTTTACATCCATCACTTCATTTGTATATAGTTTTTACTTATTTCTTGCTTCCAGTTTGTACTCTAATTGTGTGTTTTTATATTTTATAAAGGAAATTCCTTCCCAGTTTAGGGATTTTACGCCTTTTGTGCTAGTCGTCGACCCCTGGCCTATGGAAGGTAGGCATGGGGTAGTTACAGCACGGGCCCCGGGGGACTGGTCATGACAAATTGGTATCAAAGGTAAGTCTGGCCGACTCATGAGTGATCGGCTACACCCACTTATTCATGAGTCCATCCTCTGCTGCCTGGGTTTTCCTTTTCTCCGACAAAGGAAAACCTCATCCCAATGTTGTAGATAAAACACAACCTTTTTGCCTAATATAGTCAATCTGAGTGTGAACTATGGATGTCAAGTCCAAACCCAAACTAATTTCGTAAGGCCTCAATGCTTCCACCAACAGGTTCCAACCAAAACTCTTGCCTCAAGGGTCAGATCACACCGTCGACGAAAGTTTGATTATCGAGTCTCCACCCAAGGATATCTCCAGACGTGAGGGTCAAGTCAACAGTTTAACCAGAAACTCTAGGTCTTGGACATGATTTGTTGAAGGAAGGAATGATTAGTACCTATGTCTATTGTTACGAAAGCTAGTAGTAGATATAGACCGTACCTCAAATCATTCCCAAAGACATTGGGTTACACTCCTTGATCGCATGTACCTACTCTCTTCCCTTGTCCTCTAGCTCCCTGAGCCTAGAGGGTTCCACATAAGGGGGTGGTTGTAACATGTCAAAATGTACACCACTTCATGGTACTCTCCTAGATCTCCCACTATGTATGTTTCCCTGCTGATTCATCTATCCTTAACACTTTCTCTTCCCAAAACATGTTTAAATGCTCAAGTCTCTGAGACTGGCGCCCGTTTTCTGGTTTCCCACTGCTAACATTCACTGGCTCTATCCGCTCATCCAAAGAACATTCAACCACAATGGATCTCTCTAGAATACTAACATATGTAGGAATGCATAGAGGAATTGTGATGCCTCGAATTTCCTTTAAACACACCTCGTTCGGAAGTTCAATCCCTGAAGCACTAATCATATCATATTCATCGAGTAGCTGGAAATATCGGTATGCCTTGATGAATACTCAGCTACCAACATGTCATCCTGCCAAAGCTGTAGAAGTTCTAGGGAAATCTCAGCCACCTCCTCAAGCCAGTCCTCAACAACATTTTATTCGGGCTCACCTCGGAACCTGAGGGTTATCTGATGCTAAAACACGTTTAAAGCACTAAGCCTAAAATTGTCCTCTACCAGTACCGCCAGTGGAAACTACTGACCAACAGGCAGTGATATAGCTGACACACTACCTGGAGGTAATATCTTGGGTAATGGTCCACGTACTGAGGCATCATCAGTATTTGGACCATCCTCATGGTCACACACTGTAAAAGTCTAGTACCTAAGATCGCCATCTGCTCTACTGGTGTCTCAACTAGGCAGAAATCTATTGCAATCGCCTCCAGCCTGCCCTCAGCTGCGTGGGAATCTATCTCACCACGAAACCATATAGGCCTATACTATTGGAACTCATATGATCATTCTCTGTCAGCATACATCGTACTCCAGTGCGGCTGGTGGTATCTGATGCGCTACGGGTGGTGGTGCTGCTGGTACACCACCCGATGGTGCCAACATAGTAAGAGGGCTCTGCACCGGAACCTCGTCGCTCGGTGGGCCATCATCATGTACTCTCTTGGGATCAGGATGGTTGAACTTCTTGGGATGTTTCTCAGGGTGTGTGTGAGTGAGGAAAAAACACACTAGAAAAGAAATGTTTTGGCATGTGGGGACATTCATTTGTCAGATGACCCGTTCAGGCACGTGGGTGGATCCTAGAGTGGGTACCACGTGTCTACGGGGCAACTGGTGGTACCTAGAGGGCCAGGTCCTGACAGCCATGTTAAGGTGGGGTGTTCGTGCTGTCACTGGGACCCAGTTGTTAAATTTGGTATCATATGTGGTACCCAGCCTTAAGTGTGGTGCACTGCCTGGGTTGAGATGTAGGTCCCACAACGAGGGAGTTGTTATCTAGGGGGGGGGGGGTGATTGTAACATCCCCAAATGATAAAGTGTCAAATGACTAAATGATATGACTCATGTAAATAAGGTGCACCTTCTTTTTCGAGAGCCTACCTAATTAGAACTCCATAGTTAAGCGTGCTTGGGATGCAGTCATGATCCGGATGGGTGACCTTCTATGAAGTTTCTCAGGGTGTGTGGTAGTGAGGACAAATCACACTAGAAATGACATGTGTTGGCCTGTAGGGACATTCATTATCCAGATGACCCATTCATGCATGTGGGTGGATCCTAGGGTGGGGACCACATGTCTACAGGGCAACTGGTGGTACTTGGCAGGCCAGGTCCCGAATGCTATGTTAAGGTGGGGTGTTCATGCTCTCACCGGGAGCCAGTTGTTACACGGATAATAACTACTAAATGGATATAAAGAATCCAACTAATATAGAATATGAAAGGAATTTTAATATCAACATTGATCCTATAGTGTATTGTTTCGACTAAAGGAACATGGGAATCATTCAAACCATTTTTCTATGCCCTATGTTGTTGGAGACAATCAACAACAACAACCTCCAAATAAACAAGGAGGGGAATATTCTATCACTATTGTTGAGGTGGAGCACGAATATAATGTGGTGAAAGGTATGCAAGTTATTCATTCATTAATAGAGATCATACTTTTTGATTCACGTTTTACACATTCATTCATATATTTCATGTTTAGAAGAACTATTCAAAAACCACCTCAAAATATAGAGGTTGAGTTTTCTTTGAGAAAAAAATGTGGCAATTATTATATCCAAAGTTTATAACTCCTCCCCTATTAATTTTTAATGCATTAACCTCCAAAATAATCATGTATTACTTCCTTTGGGGGAGTTTTATCCTATATTAGGCTTGTATTTTCTATCTTTATACAAATCCAACATTGACTATCGAGAAAGGGAGATCACTTTTCACATCCTTGTTATCCTTCAATTTTGAACAAGTGAAAGGAGGTTGATGGTTATACATCAAAATAATTATCTAAATTATAGATATTATAGACTTATGTGAAATAATATCTAGATAAAATGATTGAGACAATGGAAAGGATCATGCCTGAATACCTGACCATTATAAGGGACTACACGGATGAGTTTCCTGGTCTTCCTCATGACCAAGAAGTTGGGTTCTCTAATGAACTTATTCCTAGATATCTACCTATATCCAAAAACAATATATAATTTCCACTATTTAGTTGGATGAATTGAAGAATTAGTAATAGGAGAATTAGGACAATGGTTTTATACACACGATTGCTTCAACATGGGGTGTTCTAGTCCTCTTCATCAAAATTATGGATGGATCAATGCATCTTTGTATTGATTATCATGAGCTCAACAAATTCCTGGTAATGAAAATATATCCCATGCCATAGATAGATTACTTGTTTGATCAACTATGGGGGTCCAAGTAGTTCTCTAAGGTGGAACTTCGGTCAGGATGTCAACAATTAAAGGCAAGGAAGGAAGATATTCCCAATACTAACTTTAGAAAGATGTATGGACACTATCTGTTCATAGTGTAACCCTTCAGAGTCAATAATGATCCATAAATTTTCTTGTATTTAATGAATAGAGTATTTATAGATTACCTTGAAAAATTTGTGGTAGTATTTATTTGTGATATTCTAATATACTGTAAGAGCATGGTGGAAAATGAGGAGCTTTTTAATAATATGTTGAAGGCTTTGAGATGGGAGAAACAATATTCAAAGTAAAGAAAATGTGAGTTCTAGATGGAGGACATATCAATATTAGAGCATGTTATTATGCGAAAAAGGATATATGTGGAACCTTCTTTGTAAAATACAATTGAGGAGTGGTGGAGAACAACATTTGTAATGTAGAACCATTTTTTCTATGGTCTAGATGGGTGTTATCAACGATTTATGAAGAAATTATCATAATTTATAAACCCAATAAGCAATATGACTCGAATGTGAGTGATATTTTTCTGGACCAGGGAATGTGAAGACTACTTCAAAGAGTTGAAAAAGAGGTTTATCACTCCAACAGATCTCACGCTACAAAAAAGTGGGGAACTCTTTTTTGTGTATATAGATTCTTCAAATATGGTTTTAGGCTTTTTACTAATGAAAAATGGTAAAGTGATATCTTACACCTCATGGAAGTTAAAAATTCAAAATAAAAACTATCTCATGCATGATATGGAGTTAGAAACCATGATCATTGAATTAAAAATATGGAGGCATTATCACTATGGGGAGAATTGTGATATATATACTAATCAAAAGAGATTAAAATATATATTCACATAGAAGGATATTAACAATCACCAATAAATAAGGTTAGAGATCATCAAGGATTATGACTGATCAATCCACTACCATCCAAGTAAAGAAAATAAGGTGGCATATTATCTAAGTAGAAAGGATCCTACATCATTATCAATGATGAGAATTGAGAAGGATCCAATATTATTAGACAAAAAAATTATGAAAATGGGAATCATTAAGGAAGGAACATCATCAATTCTTTCTCAAACATTTTTATATGGAAAATAATGGATACTAAACGAATTGATGAAGAAATTCAAAAATATGTGGAATCTATAAGAAAAGGGTATATTCACAGAGTTAAAAATGGATTAGGAAGGAGTCATGATATTTGGGTCATGACTATGTGTGGAATCCAATACATAGATAAATAAAATTCTTCACGATGATTCAAGCAGCTCAACCTTATATATTCACCTAGGTAGCAAAAAGATATATTAGGATCTATGAAAGAACTATGGGTTGGATGATATGAAGAAGTAGATAACGGAATATACATAAAACTACCTGATATGTAAGAAAGTGAAGGTTTAAAGGAAAAAATATAAGGGGATGATTCAACCATTACCCATACCAGCATAGAAATGAAAAAAATATCACCATCAAATTTTTCACTGGACTTCCAAATATATCTAGAGGAATAAATGCTCTATGGGTTGTTTTGGATCATCTTTTGAAGAAAAATCAGTTTATCGTAATTCAAGATGACTTCTCACTAGATCAGCATTCAGAGATATAAATTAGGGAAGTGGTAAGGATGTTTGTAGTTACACAATCGATTGTATCCAATTGAGATGCAAGATTTTTCTCCATCTTCTGGAAAAGTCTCAAACAATCTCTAAACACAAATTTTTACTTCATTATGACCTATCATCCAAAAAATGATGGCCAATATGGGATGACTATTCAGCCACTAGAATACTTGTAAAGAGCATGTACCATGGACCTAAAAAGAGGATGGGAACAACATCTACCTATGGCTGGGTTATCTTAAAATAGTAGTTTCCACTCATGAATCCAAATAGATCCATATGAATCCCTTTATGGGAAAAGATTCAGAACACCATCATGGTGGGATGAAGATAGTTAATGTAAGCTGCTCAGACCTAAAACAGTTGAAGAAATGGTGGAAAAGGAGAAATCTATTCAACAACACCCCAAAGTAGCCCAAAATCAATATAAGATATATGAAAAAAATGATGAGACTTTAAGATTAATGTTTATGGTATGTTATTCCAACATATATATCCATGGAATACGATCATCAGATTTGGGAAGAAAGGGAAGGTGAGTCCTATTTACATTTTCCCCTTCAAGATTCTTGATCATGTCGAAGATGTAGCCTATTGACTACCAGTTCCACCAACCATGTATCAATTCCATGATGTATTCCATGTATTCATATTGAGGAAGTACATTCCATATCTCCCACATGTTTTTAATCTATTTTTGGTGTAGTTGGAAAATGATCTACCTTATAAGGAGTACTCGGTGAAGAACTTCGACCATAGAGATAATGTTTTACGCAACAAGACCACTAACCTGGTTAAAGTACTTCAGTAGAACCATAAGTACAAAGAGGAAACATGGTATCCATATGAAGAAATAAAGGAAAAGTACCCTCACATTTTTCCCCATAATTTGTAAAATGAAATTTCGATGGTAAAATTTCATTAGGGTGAAAATGTAACATCCAAAAAAATTTATCAATGAAACGTTCACTTCTTATAATTATCTCAAATATTATAAATCATATAAAATCACATAGAGGACACAATAAAAATTTATAATTTAATAATGAATGAAATAAATGTTATTTATAGATATTAAGATACCTAAATAAATGGAATAGTAATTTGACATTTGGAAATATTCAGAATCTTAAATCCATCCTACATCACTATAAGTTGGTCTCTGGATAAGAGGTTAGCTGGGAAAAATCTCTTATTTTCATTGGAAAAAATATTTCAGATTCTACAAAACATGTATGATTCAGAATCTGGGCATTAGAGAGGGTTCTCTTCCCTTCACATATCTTGGAGTCCCAATGTTCTTTGGCAGACCACGCTCCACCTACTTTACTGATGTGGTTATCCAAGTTATGAGAACTCTCTCTAATTGGAAAGGAAAGGATCTATCCATGGCATGAAGAATTTTCTTATTAAAACATGTGATCATTTCCAAGATTGTCTACTCATTCATGGTGTACTCCTGGCCTGCTTCTACAATCAAGACTCTTAATTTCCTTATGAGGGATTTTTTTGGAGTGGAAGCATTCCTTAAAAGAAAATTATCACTACCTCATGGAATAAATGTTGTTTACCTCTCTCTGCAGGGGGACTTGGGATTAAGAATATTGAGCTCTTAAATCAATATATTCAAGCTCAATTTATTTGGAGGCTTATTAATGGAAAATCAAGATCTATTGATTTTCTCAGAGTTAGAATTATTACTAGACTAATTGCTGGAAAATTAAATTATATGCAATCCTCTGTTTGGCCTGGTTTGAAAAAAGTTTTTCAAAAGATCAATAGTCACTCCCATTGGTTGTTTAATGCCTCCTCCAAGCTGAAACTCTAGAAGGATAACTGGACAAGAACTCCTTTAATTGATAGTATAAATGTTGTTACTATGGATGTCAATTTAGATGCTTCTATTTGTGATAAGCGTGAGCAGATCAACAATCTTCCTTCTCACATTGTCCAAAATATCAATTCTTATGAATTCCTTAATTCAAATGACATAATGTTTTGGGAACCAAGTGAAAATGGGCTGCTTGATTCTAAAAGATTTTATAATCATTTAATTCAAGGAAACTCTTCTAGTATTGTCCAGCAATTCAGAAAATGGGTCCAGCCCTACCGGTTCACTCTTTTATAGAGAATTAACTTGCAAAAGCTGCCACTGGACAACAAACTTCAAAAAGTTGGTATCTCTCTATGCTCAAGATGTGATTTGTGCCATCAACACAGGGATGAACTAGATCATTTATTCCTTTACTGTAAAACCACTGCTTCACTCTATATTATAATATTTGATCTATTTGGAATCTTGATACCTCATGTCATCAACTTTGCAGAATTTCTGCACTTAACCACAGTAGAATTTTTTTACAAGCAGATTCATTCTCTATTCCTTGTTGATTGTGGTGAGACTTTTCATACCCTTTGGAGTGGCAGAAATAAAGGTAGGCATGATATTGCTACTTTCAATCATAAAGTTTCCATTTCACATATTCTAGAAAAGACCTGATGTGCAAATCAGTTCCACAGAGAAAAATGTCATAACTCCATCAAAGACTTTGCAATCTTGAGAAAGCATAATTTGTCAGGTAATTTCCCCAAACCTATGGGCACTATGTAAATTTTCTGGACTCCCCCTTTTGCAGGCTGGATAAAATGAAACCATGATAGATCCTCAAAGGGAAACCCTGGACCAGCTGGATATGGTATTGCTTTCTGTGACCACAGTAGTGACTTGCTTGATGGATTTTATAGCTCTTGTGGTCATGAAACTGCCCTTGAAGCTGAGATTATGGAACTTATTAAAGCAGTGGAGATTTTTCATCAAAGAAATTGGAGTAATATCTAGTTTGAAAGTGACTTTACTACTATTGTACATGCTGTTAGAAAGAATCAGATCCATCTTGCCTAGCAACTTACTCTGAAATGGATCAAATGCCTTGACACTCTTGCCTCAAAGAACTTTATCATTGCACATGTTTACCATGAAGCCAACACTCTTGCTGATAGACTTAAAAACCAAGGTATTCCTGAAGCCTCCAGTGCACATGCGACCATAATTGCAGAGGATTTTCTTAATATTCTCAATAGAGACAAATGTAAAATTCCCCCCTTTGGACTCTTGTAACCTTTTTATTTAAGGCACTAAGGCTTTCTTTTCTGAAAAAAATTGACATTTGGAATAGTAATATGATGCTTATGAATAGTAAACTATCCAATAGAATAGTAACCTCACCACTTAAAGTATAAATAAAATGTATCAATATTATAAATGATTATGTAATATAATTATATCATATTATAAGTAATTAGATCTTTTAAAAATGACAAATTATGTTTTGGTATTATTATAATACATAAATGTCTATTTACAATTATATAATTAATATAACGTTTTAAAATAAAATGTAATTTCATAAAATATATTCATAAAATAATATATTTTTTTGTCTTATGATTATAATATAATTTTATGAGACCATAACTAATATTTCAAAGTGTCATAAAATCAGTTATAATTTTAAAATCGATATTGTTTGAATAAATGATGATTTTAATTATTTATTAAATTTCTCATATTTATAAAATTATTTCTGTAAAATGGAGTGCATTATTTAATTATATATTTATAAAAATGTTTTGGGTTAATTTTTAGTAATTTTATTAAATAGTTTAATTTTTGTGAATAGTGAAACACTATAATTAAAGATATTTAACAAATATAAGAATTATAGAGTTATAAGAGATGTATGGATGATGTTCGACCATAATCTCAAACTCTTAGTAATTGTTTAATATATTTAGTGATTGGTATAAATATATTCATATTTTTTATCCAAAATAATAAACAAATGAATAAAATAGTCCAAACATATCTCTCCACCACTAAAAATACCACCCCTCACCACCTCCACTCCTCCCACATAAAAATCCTTGAATCTTGTCCAAATTCATGATAATACTCTTCCCATGTATGTGCCCATGTCCATGAGAAATTTTCTTAAACAAATTACATAATCAGATTTCCCTATGGAGGTTCTCAAGGAGAATAATTCAAGAGGTAAAAAGTTTTTTCTTTTTCTTTAAATTTCTTTTAAATTCCTTTTCTTTTATTTTACTATCCTCTAATATCCTTATCCAAGTGAAATGATAACTGTATTATTTTTTATATAATATAACTTTATTATGTTAATTCTACAGCCCATAATTAGTTTTCTTCCCCTCTCATTTTTTTTCTAAAAATGAAAATATCATCCATTATGTGTTAATTTTTTGCATTTATGGTTGAGGAGTTTTAATTTCCATACACACCTTTATGTCTGGTCATAATATAATTCTTATAGTCAAAATAGATTTTAATATATGTATTATGGATTATTTATTATTCATCAACCAGTAAATATATATAATATTAATTAATTAAACAGAACTTGTTCGTAATGATTGAAAAATGGAAAAATAATCCAAAATGTTCTCATTAACATTTCAACTAATAAATCATCATCGATTCTAGAAAAATGATATATAAGTCCATTTAATATGCTGTAAGTTCATTAATAACATATAATTTCAATTCTAG